>CM021776.1:11022558-11187316 GCA_011076525.1 Nettapus auritus | reverse complement strand
AAACTGTGTTTTGATGAAAACTGTGTTTTGATGAAAACTGTGTTTTGCTATTAGAAAAGTGGTGGCAGAAGAGTTACCAAGGGCTTGTTTGCCATCAGGAGGGATTTCCAAATTGCACTGTGGCACTTGGTGGAAGCCACAGTCTTATTTGTTGGTAAATGTCAAACCTCTGAGTCTCTCAAGAAAAGGGGTATATCCCTGTCATACTCCCAGACCCATTAATTGTGGCTGCAGAGAAATGACATCTTGCCAGTATGACCTTCAGGAGAAGGTGGTGAATAGGTTAGGAGGAAAACAGGTTGGCTGCTTTTGGTGACTGCATGGGGATAGCAGGAGGAGGACTGCTACACCGACTTTATGTTCTGCAGACTTTAATACACTTCCAGTTTTACATGGTGCTCATTATCTGTCCAGACAGATCACCCTAACAGTTATATTTGTGTTGACCACTGTTTATTTAAATGCTAATGAAGTATAATGTGAGCTTAAAATATACACCCTCTTTAAACTTCAACTTACCTTGACAATGTGAGTGGAACATGAAATTTCTTTTTTTGTCAGTCAACGGCCTTCAGGTTTCTTACCCTCTGATATGACAGAATATCCTAACGGTTGGCCCAGGCAGCTGGTTCAGTTGCAAAAGATAAATTTGGCTTCAAGTGCACTCCTTAACTTCTGGGGAAAACATGTTGCCTTTCTTGGGATATCTGCATATGCAGTAAAATGCAGAAATCCCTTGTGCTACAAGCCTTTTTCTTGAGGTTGCTGATCAAGTGTTTAGCAAGCCAAGAGGACTGAGTAATTTGGATAATTTAAATAAGGAGCCCCTGATGCTTCTCAGCTTCATTCATTATCATACTTAATATGTAATTACTGTTAGGTGAAATACCATTAGCCATTAATTCTCTGTTACTGATGAAAATGGAATTGAGTTACCACTTGTAAGAGCCTTATTTCATGCTTTTTAGTGCCCCAGCCTACAGCAGAGCATCTCTGAAATAACTGTAGAGTAAGCAAAGCGTGACTTTCCTAGAGCTGGGCTGGAGCTGTGAGCCAACCAGAGCAATCAAGATTTAGGACTTTTGTTCAGGATTTTTGACATTATCTGCAGCTGAGCAGCTTTAGGGGCTTTTGCTGGTGGATGTTTCTTTCTGCTCCCTAGCTCAGGGAGGGAGAGATGGGCATTCCACGCAGCAGAGCTGAGGTGTTTCATGTGGGACGATGTGCGCATCGCAAGGTCTCTGTAATCCTTGGCTTCCTCCCTTATCTTTCCAGGGTGTACCTGTGCAGATGGGAACAGGCAGAACCAAGTCCTGCTTCCTTGTTTCTGAGCTGGCCAGACACAAGCTGGTTCTGGTCCAGGTGCTGTGGAGGTGCATTAGCAGACTGCGGAGCCAGAACTAATACTCCCTGCCCTGTGGCACAGGTGGGTGAGGAGCGAGAGCAGCTCTCTGCTCATAGACACAGACACACCTAACCCCTTTGTGAGGCACAGAACAGCCAGAGAAGAGATGTCCAGGAGCCTGCCCAGAACCACCTCCGCTATGTGTTTTTACTGCAGGGTTGCAGGTTTGGTGTGTGAAAGCAAATAAGTTGTTGTCCAAAGTGAGAATTTTTGTTTCCCTTTAAGCTGTGGATAATTATGACCTACCTTAAGGCAGTGTTGTAAAGATTCATTTCTTAATATTTTCTGGTTGGCATCTCAAAAGGCAAGTGTTAGACTAGGAATGAGGTATGACTTGAGCTTCAAATCCTAACTTTCTTGCCCCTGAGGAACTCGAAGGGAGGACATGCTTTGTATTGTGGGGCAATGACCAGTTTCATTACCCACAAGGAGTGGCTTTGCCTTCTTAAATTACCCTGTTAAAAAGTCATGTTGGACTGCAGGGGAGAATCTTACTAATTGGTGCTAGAGCAAGAGACTCAATGCGTATGTATACACACAAGATGTACTTTACATTCAGGGTGAGGAGCCCCACAGAGCTCTTTCTTCAGTTTCCAGCAGTTCTGCGTGTGCCTGGGAACTCTTGTTCCTTGTAATTTTTCAACAGAAATCACAACTCTGTCCACAGAGTTAATTATGATATATTTGACGTCTTATTAAAAAGCACAGCTGCAGGCCTAAATGTATATAGCAGGCTTCCTCTGAGTCTATCACTTAGATCAACCCAACATTGCTGCAAGGTCACAGCTCTTCAGGAAGCTACATTAACTACAAACTGGCACTTATGCTGAATAAATTCACTTCATTCACTGCTGTAAGGAAAAAAAAAAAAGTCACCAGTTATCTTCTCCTGATGAGGTGTACCTGATCAGGAGATCAGGCTTGTGACTGCCTCTCAGTTACTTCATGATCGTCTTGCCTTTATTTTCTCTTCTTTCTGTTCTGCAAGAGCATATGGGCCCCTTTGTTTTGAAAAGAGAGACTAGATCATGGGACTAAATAAAATGAATCATAGATTATTAAGTGTTAAAGCCAGAAGGGACCATTATGACCAAATCCTCTGACCTGCATAACACAGGCCAGAGAATCACATCCAAAAATTCCTGGAGCAAGTACTCCATTTGTATGGGAGCTATGAGGATATTTGTTATGAGAATCTTAATTTAAATACCACAAACGATGGAGAAGTCTTTCTGATAATAGCAATTGCCTTGAAGCCATTACAACCCAGCCAAAGTATGCAGGGCTCAACTATAATATGATCGTTTTACACTACAAACAGTTTTGGGAGGAGGAGGTCAAAGCAGAAAATATACACAGAGTTTCAAAGAGATGGCTATGAATTGACTGTAGCTCAAGAAGTCAGTGAAAACTGCCCACTGAAAGGAGGGAAAGAAGATGGATTAAGCCAGAATTTACTGAGGATGGTTTTAAGTCTTCTAAACCAGGCTCTGATATAGGTAGAATAGCTTCCTCTTGATCTTGAGGATTCTGCATTCTTGATCTTGATTCTGCATTTCTCTCTCCACCTAGTTTGATGCCCTGGACAAGAAGCTTCAGAATTGAAAATACCAGAGCGCAAGGTCCCACAGTGCCTTTGTTCATAGCCTGTTGGCTTTGCAAAGTGCTCATTCCTCCCGCAGACTGCTCGGAAGCCTGGTTTCTCTGATAGCTCATTTACTGGGAGTGTAACCTGACCTTTAAGGGGTTCATGTTCAATTACCCCTGTGCCACTTTGTGGTCACAGAGCAAAGATCTCCAACAGCTGAGAAGGCAGTGCAGCTGATGAGGATGTTTCCAGCCAAACCCCTTAGCAGAAGGGAAAAGAAACACTGGAGTTTCTCAGAAAGCCACAGGCAAATGAATGATCTCTTAAGGAGTATCCATTTGCACCTCTCCGCCAACTTGCCTCTAGGTCATAACACCCTTTATAAGAAGTTTTATACTGTTGCCACTATTGTGGTTTGGGGATCTACCAATAGTGGAGTCTTTAGGGCAAAATAAATATGATTATACCTGTCAACCCCAGTGACTATCTTCATATGTAGCTTGCAAGCTTATCACATAAATAATTGACGCCATGGTTCATATCGTGCCATTGATTAGCTAGCTGCTGACTGAAACATCCACCCAGTGCTTTGAAGATGAAGTGCTGAATATTTATTGTCATCATCATACTTCTGGCTTTCAGTTCCATGGAGAAAGGCCAGCACTGAAGCTCCAGCTCCAACCACCCTAAACATGGGTGTTGTTTGGAAGCTGATCCACAGTTGGGTTCCAAGTTTAACAAATTTTTATCGTGGATTGAATAAAACCGCAGGTGTGACCATCCTGGGGGCAAATCCCTGGCCCCACTGGAATCAGTTGGACTTTTGCCAGAGGCTGGAGTTAGAGCCAGGAGTGCATGCTTGAGGTTCAAGATAGGATCATATTTACCATGTGATCTTACCTCCTTACTTTAGGTTGGGCAGGAGATGAGAGCATTGTGAAGTTTGTAACCTTTCCTAAGGATATTTGAGGAGAAGTAGCTAAATAAAAACATTTTCTTCAGACCGTCTTAGCCTGGGGTTTGTTCTCAGGCAATGGGAAAAACTTGATGATCTGCCCCATCTTCTCCCCCTGTGGCATATACGTCCCCTGTATGGGATGTTGCCACTGCAAGTGGTTTAGCATGTTAGCCCAGCATATCTAGAAACTTGGGATGAATTTTGTTCTCTGAAAGACATTTATCTCTGTAGACAGAAACACACCTCTGGGAGCAACCTTTCCATGGTTTGGAAAAGTATGAGATCAGATGAGGGTGGGAGCCCTTTAGTGGGGCTATGTGAAGACCTCAGAACCAGTCTCTGCTCTCTCAGCCAGCCTTATCCGGCAGAATTGTCCTCCTTGAAGACACGTTATACTTTGTCTGAGGAGTCTTGGATTGAGGCGATGTGTTTCTTCATGTCGATAAACAGAGGTTGCAGGCAGATAGAAAAGGGCTGCTGCTTGCCTCCACCACTGTTTTTCTTGCACCTGCGCTGTGGCCAAACATAGTGTGTCCCCTGTCAGCCATGCAGACCTGCCAAAAACACACGCAGCTGCTGCCCGCTTGGGAAGGCTGGGAGCTGAGAGCCGGAGCTGGGAGCCAGCCCTGCGCCAGCTGCAGAGCAGCTGCTGCCCAGAGGCACTTTGTGCTCGAGCTGCTGCGCACTGCATCCTGTTGCGGTGCCACAATGCTCACTGGGACTGCGGCTCTGGCTTTTGACACCCAGCTTGCCTTCTGCTGCACTGAAACTCATTAATCCCTTTCCAACTCTGTATGCTGTTCCCAGTGTTTGTAGCTTCTGATGAATTCAGAGCTTGAGGATTAGTTTCTGTGGCCATAAGAGAAGAAGGAATGCATTGAAAAAGGAGCATTTTAAGAAAGTGGCTGTACTTCTGGAGAGGCTGAGCTGCCAGTAGTTACAGGTAGATGCAGAGCTTGCTCCTGCCTGGGTCAGGGCAGGGTGTTGGGCAGATTCTGGCAACCAAAACAGCTAGGGGATACAAGGAAGAGTGAGTGATCTATGTTTTATTATGGCAAACTCTTCTAAGCAGTGTCAGTATATCTCATTGCGTGCTTTACTTTCCCTTGCTCTGAAGGGGGCTTTGGATTTAACATTGTGAGCGTGGGGAAACGAATGCTTACCCCTCAGATTTCAGTGTCTCCGTGCACAATATCCATCGGTGTACGCACTAGACCCAGTGAGCCAGAGGCACTCACCGTGCAAAGTTTAAGGATTAAGGTTTTAACTCAGACTGGACACATTTCCCCTGAGCAGCTCCTTGCTGTGGGGGTGACAGCACTGGAACAGGCTGCCCAGAGAGGCTGTGGAGTCTCCTACTCCAGATATATTAAAACCCACCTGGATGCCATCCTGTGCATTGTGCTGTAGGTGACCCTGCTTGGCAAGGGGTAGGACCAGATGATCTCCAGAGGTCCCTTCACACCTCAGCTGTTCTGTGATTCTGCCAGCCCTCCCAGTGTTGCTCTGAAATGGAAACCTCCCTGCACAGCTGCGGTGCGGAGATGAGTGGTTGTGCCAAAATAGTTGTTAACCAGATGGGAAGAAACCTAGCTCCATCCACAGGCACAGGCTTTGCTGAACCCCAAAGGCATACGGCTGTTGTGGTCACTGCACTCTGGTAAAAGCCTAAAAAATTTGTATGAGTAGAGATGTCTGCAGTCAGAAAAGGGCAGTGATGTTAGGTTTTGTTTACTGCGGAAGATTTTTTTGCTAAGAAACACTTAAAGTGGGATTTGTATCGTCTGTTTACTGTCCTTTAAAATCCAGTTGAAGGTAGATTCCTCTGTATTCAGTGGAGAAAGATAAGCTCTTCAGCTGGGTCCCATCTGAAGAGGAGTGTTTAAGATGCACAGAACAAATTGTCCCCTGCAGGTTCTTGACTCTTACCTGCCGTATGTTTAATGGGTTGGATCCAGCCTGTTTCAATTTTGACATATTCGAACAGGGGCTTTAGGCATTAGTCAAGTTATGCTGGTTTTAATAGTGCTTACTGCTCACATTTCCCCTCTTATCTGTGAAAGGCAAAGATTTACGTAGCTGAGCTGATGTGCAGTAGCTCAGAAAACCAAAGGAGGTCGATTGAGTGCCTGAGAATGAGAATTGCAGCTAACTGCAATTTATAAAACACCTGAGGATGTATCTTACAAGCATTGGTAGTTTGTTTCTTTCAGAAGGTAACTAGTCAGTATTTATCTTAGTAAATTGTTGAGTGGGAAGGGACTCTGAAGGCCATTTCATCCATCCTCTGTTGCAGCTACATGCATGTACATGTTCATGCTTTTACATATCTCCGTTATTGCAGGCATGCTGCCCAAAGCTTCGTAGTTCTGTAGTTTGAAAGCTCTTCTTAAGCTGAAGCCCAGTTTCCCATGTCTTTCTGGGTGCATGTTAGCATTTCAATGTAGACAATTAGTGTACTAAAGAGCAACAAAATAAATCAAAATTTTCCCCAAAAGATTGAAGGGGGTGAATGAGAAGGGAGGCATGTAGTACATTTGAGCACATAGCTGGATTTTGATAGCAGCAAATTAATGGCTGTCTCCAATATTAAAGTGGTGATTTGGAGGGTGCTCTGTCTGGGGAAGCAGGGCTGAAGCATTTAGGTCTGCTTGAACAAACTGTGAAAGACTTTTTAAGGGCTCACCCAGTTCAAGTTAATGAAATGTATTCAATCAGAGTGATTTGAAAGGTAGTGAGAATTTCAGCAAGATCTTTTTTTACACCTGTACAAGACTGTTTTTTTGTTTAGCCTTGTGACCTGGTATTTGTTCAGTGATAGTCCCCTGGTATTATAGAAAGGAAGTTGTTTTAATCCTCATTTGTGGCCAGAATTTTCTGGGAGGGTGCAAATTCCTCAAAAGCTCATTAAATTATTACCTTCATCCTCAACTGCACGCTGCAAAAACATTTCCCCTAGTCTTAATGTCACCGTCTGTTCAGGCTTATTATTACAGAGCAGATCACAAGATGTAATGCACTGCTAGTGCTGCTGCAGGCTCCAAACAGACTATCACAAATATGGAAAGTGCAGGGCCCCCGTACCTATTATGGTTCTTATTACCCTGAACCACTTCGCTGCCAGCTCCGAGTTTCCAGGCAGTGAAGGGCAGGGCAGGGTCTGTTCCTGAGGTCCCTCTCTTTTGGCCCGGGCTGCATTAAATGCCCAGGTGCTGAATGGATTGGCTCTCATTATTAGCCCGGACCTCCGAACAGAGGAACTTGTCTGCCCGTCATTTCAAGGACTCTGTTTTCTGCTTAGCACACAGATACGTAAATAGATCTTGCCTTAAGATATCAGAGCTGTTTTGGGTCCTATTTGTGGCAGAAGCTAGCTACTAATGGAGTAAAAATCCATAAGTGCAATGTCTCATGTGTCTGCAGCTTTTTTCACCCAAGTGTTTCAGAAAGCTCTACCCCAGACCACGCTCAGTTGTTAATTGTAATTATCTCCATAGTATAAATGAGACAGAGACACAAGAGACTAAATTGCTGCTCAAACTAGCAGTGCATAGCATAAAGCTAGATGTAAGCTTTGGCTTGCTTTCTCCAAGCTTTCTTTCTCAAAGGCAAGACCGTGCTGCCTCTGAAGTGTGCAGACCTGCCAATATCCTTCTGGGTCATATCAAAGGGTTTGGTAAACAGATGAAATATCTATTTAGCGTGCGTCATGTGCTACGACTTCTTATTCTTTCTGAATCCAAAGGACTTTGAATCTAATATAAACCACTCACTGCTAATAGAGGGAAGCAATAGTTCTGCTTATGGCCAGAGGCACAGAGAGGGTTGGATAATACCAAGCGTACAGATTCCTGAAAAGCCAAGGCGTGTGATGGCTACTCTCAGCATGTTGGTATGAGACTCACAGGCAGCACGTGGGCTGTATACCCATGGGCAGGCTCTGGACCAGCTCTTGCAAAACCAACACATGCACTTCTTGCATTCAGGAACTGAGTGTTTCCATGCACAAAATGAGAGGTGGCATGCAAGCAAGAATGGGTTGTTTTCCCCTTGTCCAACCTGCCAGTGAAAAATCAGGATTTCCTAGTCTGATACTTGTCTCTGTTGTAATGTTTTATATATATTTATATATATATGCATGTATACATACGCACATACTTGCATGCAGTCAGATTTTTAAACAAGTTTGCTGGACTATCTGTGGTTGCTATGTCAGGACAAGATCTCCTTGCGTGGTGGTGAATACAAATGCTTCAAGTTAGAGATTGAGCCTGGAAAGATGCTGCTCGTTATGAGGGAGAAGGGTCTGGAGATGAAAAGATCAGGTGCGTAATGGAAGGTGATACAGTCTAGTGGTTACAGCATTAAGGACAGCTGGTTTTCTGCTTGGAGTCTCCTGCTAGTATCTCTGTAGCTTTGCATAAGCTCGCTAAAGCTCCTCATGTCCTCGTGTCTCAGTTTCCTTCAATGTACTGCAAGGAGGGAAATGCAACCCGAGTTGTAAAGGGAGAACTGTCTCTTTTTTTTTTTTTTTTTTTTTTTTTTTTTTTTTTTTTTTTTTTTTTTTAGCCAAGGATCCCCAAAGTCTTTCACAAATAGAAAGTCAGGTTCAAAACAAGCTCAGCTGGTCTGGGTTGAAGGAAATGCACAGAAATAGTGCCCCCTGCTCCGGGAATGTACCCGTGTCTGGGACTGAATGTTACCGCAGTGCTTTCTCACAGCCTGGCACAGCAGTTCAGAACAGGGTAGGGAGATCAGGCACTGCATACCTTTGAAAGAGGAATGGAAATGCAGATTTGAAGAATGTCATTTACCCAGGCTAGAGCTAGGGGATGAACAGCGTACTTTGCTTTATTCTTTCAGTCTGCACCCATGTTTGACGGCCTTCCTATCATCGTGTTCTGTCCTTTGTGCTCTGGTGGCTGAAGACTGATTCCAGAGATGCTGCCATGTGTTTGTAGGGCAGCTCTACAAGCAGCTGTAGGTGAGGTGTATGTATGCATCCAGCAGTTCCTGCACACGTGGGCATCACAGCTACTGGGTAGCCTGGCTGGATGTATCTAGTGGCTTTCCAGCCATGGGAAGCACTCAGGCAAATGTGCTTTGAAGGGTGCATCCCCCAGCACAGCTGATGCAGCATTTCTAACCTTGCTGTTTGGATGGGAACATGCCCTTTAGTTTGGCTTCAAAAGGCAGAAGTGATCTTTCTAAAGTATCACAGAGCAGGGGTTCCTGTGGTATCTAAGGCTAAGTATCCTGTGGTATCTCAGGCACACGTTTTGAAGGTTATATCCAAAACCAACTTTTATTTTTCAGGATTAAAATAGACTCAAAAAAGCCTTGCAAGTTCTTGCCTTTCTTTCCTTCAGACTATATGGTTCCTAGCCTGGTTCTTTTGAGAGGTTGAAAATAAATCAGCTCCCCTCTAAAGAGTAAATAATCCTGCTATCTGACACTAGCTCTGTGTTGGATTAGACCTAGGAGGAAGGTAAGTGTAGTAACACATACTCAAAAAGAACCCACCAAGTCCCAAAGCCCAACACTGCCAGGGTTAATCTGCTGGGAGCACTTTCTATTAAATATAGAAACCAGGTTTCCATCTCACAAGTTGGTTATAAATAAATAATATATATATATTTGAGGAGAGCCTGGCATGGCCCCAAATGAACCTGATCAGCCTGTATTGCAGAGCTGTCACAGAGAGCTGTTAGCCTCCTTACCACATTGTGAAAAAGCTGACAAGCTGCAGCTCAGCCACAGAGCAGGGACGCAGGTTTTTCCCCTTTGCCTCTTACTTCCTGTGGGTGATGTGCCAAGCTCTGAGCAGGGCTGCAGGGGCTAAGGATGAGCTCTGCTGGGACTGTTGTGTTTGTCCTCTTCTGCCCGTGGAAGAAAATAGCACTGATGGGGAAAAAAAAAAAAAAAAAAAAAACAGCAGGAAGTTGGTGCTTGGTGTGTGGGAGAAAAGTCAGGACTGAAATAGAACTGAAAGTGCTGGAAAAAGTTGTTACTTGCAGTTTTTGCAGTGAGGAGAGTGTGTCAGATTGGGGCTTGCACAAATAAATGGTACTGTGAGCAAGAGTTTAGAGATGTGTAGGCCTTTGCCTGGGTAACCCAGGGAAGGAGGACTTGGTAATTAATGCAGACAAATAAAATTGCAGGGTTTGAAGCATCCCGTAATTTGAAGGAGATTGAGTATGGATCCAAACCTGCTTTTTTGGATCTAATACCAGCAGAATCAGAACATTTATATAACTTTTTATTATTATTATTATTATTATTTTCCAGAATTCTGCTTAACAAATAATCTGCTTGAGGAAACCCATGAACTAGATGGAGGGTATTACAGTATTGATCTATTATTCATATGCTACTAATACGTCTTCCTGTTACTCAGCCCACAAACGGATTCTGCCCTTAAGTAGTAAGTTACAACAATTCTGCACTCAGCAATAGCAACACATTGCTCCCCAGGTGACCAGGGGCTGGCTGAGCAAAGAGCATAGCATTTGGGGGTGTTGGCAGAGGTGTACTGGTGTGTGGCCTTGGTCTTGTTCAGACATGGAGTGGAGAGGAGAAAGGCCACGTGTGTGAGGGTGGAAACCAGACAGTGGCTTCTGGTTCCAGTAATACTGACATAGGCAAATGGTAAAATCCTCCTCATTCTGTTTCCCTCATTGCTGCCTTCTTGCAGGGCACTAGCAAGGACACATCTCCTTGCACAGGGGTGTTCTGGGGACAAGTGGCTCTCTCAGTAGCCGCAGCAGTGGGCCTGTGGTTAGGGAGGCTATAGCCACATTCCTCTCCAAGAAGGCTTCTGCTTGAGTTTGTGCTCTGATTCATCCCTGCCTGAGAAGTACAAGCATGCTATTTAGTCCCAAAATCCATGGCATTGAGTTGAGCTTGGTGCCTCCCATGACTTCCAAAAGGCCTAAATGCTATTTTATGGAAGTTTTGTATTGGGGTGTCTGGGGGTTAAAATGCATTTGTGCAATAACTGTAGTTTGCACACACGTTTGGTAAGTCTTGAGACAGGGTACACAAAACTGCTTCTGCTTTGTTAGACATTGACCTTGAAAAGGTGCCCCTGAAAGCCTATGGCTATAACCGTCCTTTTTAAATGCTGCTTTTTGGTAACAAATGTGTCTGTGCTCAGTCTTCATAATCCCATTCAAGCCCTGTGTTTTCTGTTAAGTCTTGGGCCAAGCCCGAGGCCATTTCTCATGGTGATCTCTGGAACACCTGTCAGGCAGGAGCTGGACTGAGACCAGCAATTCATTCCAGATGCAACCAAGCAATCCTTAGCTTCTAATGACTCCTAGCCATTAATGCTCTGAATACTACTATAATTGGTAACTTTGCAGCAGAGGGGTTTCTTCATCCCTTGACTAATTTCCTCTGCCATTCAGACCTGCCAAATCACTTTGTTTGCATACCCTGTTTAGCCAAACAATATTGTTTGGAGTCCCCAGACCCTTTCTCCAGCAAGATGCAGCTTTTCTGGAAGGAGTTCAGACAGGAATGTTAGCTGCTCTTTGTGGCAGCAAATAGCT
The DNA here is from genome assembly GCA_011076525.1 of Nettapus auritus. NCBI lineage: Eukaryota > Metazoa > Chordata > Aves > Anseriformes > Anatidae > Nettapus > Nettapus auritus. Next base: position 11,175,812 of record CM021776.1, on the reverse strand, counting down.
GAGAAGTCAAATGCAAAGATTCAGAATACAGATCAACAAAATCCAATAATGAAATGGCTGCCTGAGGAAATATTCTAACAAACCAGAAAGATGTTTCAGAATGATCACTTCTGAGTCACTTAATAAAATCACTTCAGCACAGCTGTGCCCTAAGGAATAACCATCTAGATTTAATTCCTCTTAAGTAAGAGGCATTTATCTGTGGGGAAAGGATGCTGGATGAGAGCTTTGTTCCTTTTCCTTGGGAGCAATGACGTGTCTCCAAATATATTTAGCAATGCCAAACATTCTCTGCAGGACTGAGTGTTTTTGAAAGGTGGTTTATTTTAACAGTAACAAAAAATAAAATAAAAAATACAGTAAAAGGATAAACACTTTATTTTAAGAAATCACTCCCAGGCAGAACTGAGTGGTAGAGATGATGCTCCCATTACCTACTTTTGGAGCTGCTCGATCCCAACAGAAAGATTGCCTGCTGTTATCTCCTCCATACTCAAAGCACCTAAGAAATCAGAGATGAGATTTACCACTCACAGGGCTGTGTCCTGAATCAAGACAGTTTGGGCATCACACATTCTTGAATGGTTCTACAAATTAACTTGATGTGGTCATTACAAACCAAAAACCACAGAAAGACTGGGCAGTGCCAGCTTTTGCCTAGTGTTCTGATGTGCACTACAGGGAACTAATATGAGTGCTCCGCATAAATACAGCCATCTTGTTTCTTGGCGTAGATGCAGTTGTGTTAAACTAAGCATGCTGAGATGGCTACGAGTTATCATTCATCATGATATCCTACTAATTTTCAGGGGTCAGGAACAATGCTCCTTTTTAATAGTTAATATTGCATTAAGTGAACAGAGCATATTTGGTTAGCACCATTAATGTTTGGGAGATGATGCAGCTTGAGTAGCTACCCCTTGGTAGCTAGGAAAACTCTGTTTTTTCTTTTCCTTTATGTCTTACTCAGTAGCCTTAACTGTCAGTGGTGGTAAGAAATGGACCCTGTGGGAGCAGCAAATAACTGGGAAGTTCCAGGAGAATGGGAAGGAAGCTGTACTATGTGCCAGCATTTAAGAGAGCTGATGAAGTATCATTAGTCAAAATAATGGAAGAGCTTACAGGTGACTCATGAACAAAAATAACAGGGCAACCAGTAGCAGTGAAGGTTTATTTAAGAACCACAAATCCCTTTAAATTAGCCTAGTATCCAGTAGGGATGACAGTTTACAGGCAGTAATCTATTGACTGGCTGACAGTGGCAGTATGATACACTGGTCTCTTGTCAGACATGCAACCACACCACATTTCAGTTATGAAACCTCACAGAACAATGTGCTGGTCTCTAGAGGTCCAGAAGGGCTACAGTGGTCACTGGATTGATAGAGTCTTCTGCTGGCACAGAAAGGTTTGGCTTTATCCACATTCAGTGCTGTTGCCCAATATTGAGCCCCATTCAGTAGTACACTGTTTGGAAACTTTTGGGAGCTTATCTGCCTGCCTAAAGGTGAGGAACTGGAGGAGAACCACAAGAAGAGAAAGGGTACTTTGGAAAAAAACTTAGTGATAAAGATGTGAGCGCACCCAGGGGCTAAAAGCTGAAGCCAAACAACTTCAGCCTCATAAAGCAATGTACACTGGATGAGTTCTTAACCCCTGTGGCTAATTCTCCTCCATCACTGGCTGATTTTAAGTACATCAGGTACTTTTGTAACAGAACTGCTGCAGTTCTAAAGTTTTACTGTGTCCACTAGTCACATGGGATAATGGTCCCTTCTGGCCTTCCAAGGAATCAGCCAAAGATGGACAGAAAACAGTGGGTTCTAGCCTGGGACCTGAGCCTTATGCTCAGGCTAGTGAGCTTTGGGTTAAATGTACTATACAATAAATGAGTTACAGTGTGCTTTTTCTTTTGATTTTCCCTCAGGAAGCTCTCTGTGGAAAAAACACAAAAGATTTTGCTTCTTCCCAGGCGTATGCAGTTGCCCACATCTCAGAGAGGAGATGACACATGAAACATTTCCTCTTGTCAAGCGTTCCCTCCTGAGGCACAAGGTATGTCTTTCCTGAAGTGTCATGCAGATCTATACCAGCTAATTCAGCCATGGGAAAGTCTAGCAGCACAGGGCTTGAGAACGGACAGATTCCATGATGCATGCATTTGTTTCCCATGCTGTATTGCTTGTGTTGACTGAGAAAGCCTAGCAATGTAAACATGCCTGGAGGTAGAAAACATACCCTTGGTCTCCTCTGACATTCTGCACTGGGAGCGTTCCCATTTTGTGTTATCAGCTTCTATGGAAAGGGGCTGTTGGGGAGAATAACAGCCACATGTGCTGAGGGCCTGGGTGTGCGTTCTTGGAATGAGGCAGCTGGATCCCATCCCTGACTCTCACTGGCATTTTCTGTTGTGTGGAGGCATTGGCACCACGAAATGTCAGGTCTCAAAATGGAAATGGCCTTGACATTGTTTAGGACCTATTCCAGGAAATGCCTCTTGCTGCCCCTTCTCCGTGACTGCGTGAGGAGAAGTATCTAAAATAGGTCATTGTTATGCACGGAGAGGGCCCTGTTCCCTAAGCTCCTTTGGTTTCCAAGTAAACGAGCTTTGGAGGTAAGTTAGCAAAAGAGGCTGATTCATTAGCAGCAAGGGAAATCTGCGCATTGGAGGAGTGCCCAGCTGCCCAAAGGGATTTACGTAGTGACATGCTTCTCAAATCTTAACAGAACGAGCTGAGTGATACACATGCAGGCTTGAACTATATCACAATCACATGCTTGCTAGGCTCATTTCTTATCTCATGGATTTCTCTGGAGAGTATCAGTTGCTCCAGTCCCTCACAGGGTTTTAAAATTGTAAGGGAAGGAGTCACAGTGAGGTATCTTCTAATGTGAGAAAATTCTCTAGGTTTTCTTTTCCAAATTAGGTCACCTTGTAAGGCAATTCTGGATGGAGTTTGTCCCTGCAGTTATAGAGGCTGTAAATAACATGGGTTACAACATGTTTGACGGGATTTCATTGCGCCATCATTGGTCTATCTGAATATCATATCCTAAATTACTAACAAATTAATTTTATCTGCTGAAAGACCCCAACTGTCACACTCCTGTCCGGAATGAGATAATTTTGGGTAGTTATTTACTCGCAGAAGGAACAGAGCCAATGCATTCTTCTGGCCTTGTTACTGAGTGTAGGCTTGTGCTCCAAGATCCACAAGATCCCTTTGTCGAATTGTCTAAAGCATGGGAGGAGAATTCAGTCTTTTTGGAGCATCTTCCGCCTCTTTATGTGTCAAGTAGGGGTGCCAATTAGTACCAGTGATGAGGCAGGCACTCATCCACAAGATTAGAAACAGAAACCTGCAAACAGCTCTCATAGAGGAGGCTGAGCAGCTGTCGGACTGTGAAGATCTCTGGCCCCTCCTGACCTGGGCCAGATTTGAACCATTGACCTAGAAGTGAAAAGCTTGAAATCCCTGCACAAGCTGTGCGATAAGTAGGACTTGTAGAGCTCCCTCATTCCACGTTCAGTTGCTGCCATCTAATGGCAGGCTGGGAGTAGAAGGGCATCGCGCATTATAAATATCTTGTCCTTGGTAATTTAGTACGTGGGAGAACACGTGCAAATAGCTCTCATCAGCTCCTGAGAGTGCCAAGCAAGCGTGGTGGCTTAAGCTGGCTTTATTCTTCTGTAGAGTAGTTCAAACAGGGGCCTGTGCACTGCAAGTCAAGTTAAGAGGTGTCCCAGGGCGCAAAAACAGATCTTTGTGCTACATTCACTCTCCTACACTGGGTGATTTCCATGTATGAAACCTAAATGAAGGTTTGGGGTTGTAAACTGGCTTAACAACTGTCCCAAGAACAGCAGTAGGTGCACGGTGGGTGCTTGTGGCAAGGGAAGGCGAGGAGAGAGAGCAGGTAGGAGGTGGCTCTCTTAATTTCTCTGAGTATTACTGCTGCTCAAAACATCCGTGCTTTAAATAGCTTTAATTAAAAATAAAAATAAAAAATAAAAAGGAGATGGAGACTGAAACAAAATTAACTGGGCTACCTCTAAATTACTGTGTGAGAAGGCTAGCATACCATAAAACTGACATCAAAACATACATAAAGAAAAAAGCAAAGGAGAAATGTCTCCTTCTCCTACCCACCCAACTCCAGGAAATTCCTGTTGTGTTTTATGTCTCTCAAACCCCAGATTTATAAGGCACTAAGCATATGTCATATATCAGTTTTGTGCTGCCTGCTCTCTCTGCACACAAACCTCCAGATGATACTTTTAACCCATAATAGCTAACAGCGTTTCACAAAGCAGAAAGGTTAGACTGAGCATTTCTTCATGCATCTCAGCTGTTGGGTGTCCAGAAGCATGTCCCATGATGGGACTGCAGCCCAGTGTGCCATGGAGCAGTCACCAGCAGCCTTAATGCAGTGGTGACAAGGGACATTGCACAGCCTGGCAGTCACACTGTCACTGGGGCCAACTGCATTGAAGTCATAAATCAAGCTTTATGGTTGAGAAATGTCTTCAGTAATCCCTAGTCATCAAAGAAATGCCATTTTATAACAGGAAACTGGGTAAAAAACAAATGTTGTGTCTGGACAGAAGAGTGGAAAGAGCTGTAACATTCCCCTCTGCTTGGCTGAAGGAATAGTTGTTGGAAATAAAACCCAACATGGAAGACAGGAAGGAAACCTATTTTCTTATGCAGGAAAGTCTTTGTAAGCACTGTGGAGAAATAAGAACAAGTGAAATGAGTCCCCTAATGCCTTTGACACTGCTGATATCACTTGTACCTCTGTGAGCGCAGAGAGAAGTAGCACACGTGAATTGCAGCTGAGTGAGGAAGAAAATCATTTTAGCATGAAGCTGCTCAGCTTCATGCCACTGAGCATTTCCCAGGCTGCAGTGAGCAGCTGAACTGTTCCTATCTGGGAGCTCAGGGGCTCCTAGGTCACAGGAGCTCTGTTTGCAGTCAAGGTCCAGCAGCCGTTCCCTTGCGTCAAAGCCAGGGTGTATCTAAACACTGCTGCTGTGCTTCCGAGAAATGCAGTTCTGTGCTGCTGCTGAAAGACAGCCTTCTCAAATACGTACCCAGTGGTGATACACTGGAGATTTGAGGTTGGTACATGACAACACAGTGCATGTGCCAGTTATAACCCCTTTTGTACATAGGATTGAGGTGTGGCAGGGTGCTGGGAGCCCCTGTGCTAGCTGATGGTTGGACCCAGGTGGGAGATCCATGAGCTGGAGCCATTACCAAAATGCCCTTGTCAGTCAGTTTCCCCAGGAGGATTTCTGCTTGCTCTGTAGATATTTTTCTTTGAAGCTCAGGTGTAAAGTGATAGCAGAATACATTTAACAGGTCTAAAAATGTCTTGGTAAGGTTGCATGTTTTTGATGGATGTCCCTTCCCTTCTTATTTCCCATAGGAAAACGCTGTCTTCTGGCCATTCTCAGGGAAGCACCAGCTGCAAAGGGAAGACATAAAATTACGCCAAGTGAGCTGAAATTTAAGCCTTGCTGTTACAGCAGTGACATTCAACAGTTAATGTGCACCCTCAACACGCAGCAGCTGCAGCGTTTCGTTACTGTCACTTAAACCTTCAGCTCCCTTCAGTGTACCCTCCTTTGAGCCCAGGGCTTGCAGGCCCACAGAGGCACCATTTTGTCAGTAGGAGCCCTTTAGCGTAGCGTGACATCTGAGAGACTTCAGCAGGATATAACATTGCTCTGGTACTGAGGTATGATTTAATATCCTTGATTGTTCTGGCAATTTGAGCTGCGTGATTCAGGAGCTGTGCATGAGTACGGTTACTTCAGTGCATAATGGGATTTATGTGCTCAGATGTGATGGATGCTGCAATCACATTTCTAAGGTTGGTTCAGTGGGGGGGGATGAAATCAAGTCAGTAGGAGTTTCGCTGTTGATTGCAGTGGAGGCATTTGCACAGGAAGCTTGAAGCGAGAGATGTTGTAATGCCAAACTAAGGGGTGAGGGTGGGGGCAAGAAAAAATGAAAATAGAGAAGTCTCTCCTCAGCTCCTAATTGCTGCCTCAGGTTTCCTCCTGTGCTCAGAGTTTTCACCCTTGCTGATAAGATCAGCAAGGCAGCCTGCAGGCTCGGGGGGCAGCAGCTCCTCCTGGGGAGTGCTTCCCTGCGGGGCTCACGTCCCGAGGGAACTCCGGGAGCCCTCCGACCCCCTTCCCCTCAAGCCCTGTCCCGTTCTGCCCTCCGTGGGCCAAGGAGGGCCGTCTCACAGCCACCAACTACGCGGGCCGGGGGTTGCAGCAGCGCGGCCCCCCCGCCTCACGCACGGCGCCGGGGCAGGCCCGGCGGCTGCCAGTCAGGGCGCCGCGCCGCCTCCGAGCCGCCGGGGGCCGGACTCGAACCCGCGGCCGCCGCGCAGGGCGGGCTCGGCCCGGCCGTGGCGGGCGCCTCCCGCGGCCCTCTGAGGGCAGAGCCCCGGGCAGGGCGAGGAGCCGGTAAGCGACGGGAAGGGGACGGGGACACACACACAAACACACACACAAAGGGGTTTCCTCCGCCTGTAAAGCGGGATTTTAGGGTTGTCCATCCTTCCTTCTTCCCTCCTCCACCGCCCAGCTGCGGTTGGGGCCTCCCAGCGGTTTCCTTCCGCTGCCCAGATGTTGATCCTGCAAATGGTGAACAGCAGGCAGGCAGCGTTAACCTCGGTGGGTGCTGGCAGGAGGTGATGGGGAAGGATCCAGGCAGGCGGGATGAGGAACGGTGATGCGAAGAAGTGAGACAAGAGGACAGGAAAACTGGTAACAATTTTGCATGTTTATTTTTTCTCAGAGGATGCTGCAGGGGTCACGGCAGGTTCTCTGTAGGTAGGTGAGTCACATACTGCGTGCATGTGTGTCAAAGGAGGTGCAAGAGGAAGTGAAAGTGTTCAGATCGGACGGAAGATAAAAGAATTACCCTCTTACTGGGGAGCGATTGGCAGCTCGCTCTGTTCTGCTAGGTGTGAGTTACACCTTTTGCTGGACTGCCGGATGCCGGGGTGTGAACTGCTCCTAGTCAGATCCTAAAAAGGGACAGATTTTGTTGGGCTCCTCAGTTCTCATAACCCCCCCCCCCCCCATGAGAACTGCAGGGTCCAGCATGCAGGCTGCCTGCAGCACCCTCCGCATCCTTTCAGGCGTCCCCAGGGTAGGAGTCAGGATGCACAACGAGCACGCCAGTGTGAACACAGGCCTGGGAAGAGATGCAGTAATGGAAGGAGAGATTGGTTTGACACAATGCAAAACTGAAGGTAAACTAAGCACCAGCATCTGGGTCAAGCAGAGCATTTAGGGTTTGGGGGTTAGGTGGTGGTTTGCCTTCAGGTTAATGGAGTGGAGTTGCTAGGGTCACCAGTCCCTGACCCACCCATCACCTCTTTTCGTCATCTCACTGGTTCTGACTTTGTTTTTCAGAAAAACTCCTTGATTCAAGAAAGCCACCATGAAAGGTGAGGAGGCTCGGCAGAGGAGAAAAGAGGGCAGAACTAGAAATGGAGAGCGATCCAGGCACAAAGCAAAGAGCAAGGGTAAACACAGAGAGAGCAGACTTGGCAGCCAGGAGGCAGAGGATGTGTCTCTGCCCGCACAGCAGAAGCTGTTGGCTGAGGAGAAGGCGTCCATGGCAAAGTCACGGGAAGAGTCAGCCATCGCGATTTGCCTGCAGGTGCTCCTGCCGTACCTCCTAGCTGGGTTTGGCATGGTCTTGGCAGGCATGGTTTTGGATTATGTTCAGGTAAGGGAAAGGAACCGATCCAATATACCTGATATGGGATAGGTGGGAAACTTCAGAAGCAGGGGATTTGCTCTGGGAAGGAAAACGTGCCGCAGTTTCACATACTAACATGTCATTCCAAGGCAGGTATTGTATAGCTGCTTTTGTGCAGCTCTCAGTAGACAGCATGTGGTGTTTTTCTGTCTCTTTTTCTTTTTTGGATGTAATAGACATCATGGTGCTGAAGAGTTTGCAAAGAAGCTGGGCCGTCTAAGTAGAAAGGTGCAGTCCTGTGCAGTGGTCTTAACTTGGTCCCAAGAGGAGGATGGCTGAGTTGCAGCCCCAAGGGCTGTGGTGGCATAGTGCTTTTCTCCAGTAGGTACAGCTGTATTGCTCCTGGCTCTGGATGTGGCTCTAAATAGCCCTGCATCCCCTGCAAGGAGCCAACCCAGCACTGTTAACACTTTATATATCCAGCCCAGCTCAGGCTACGCCCCACATCCTTCTCTAAGGCCTTGTAGCATAACATAAATCCTTGAGTCCTCAGTCTTCCAGTCTGACCTCTGTTTTTGTGACAGTCAGGACCAGACTCTTGCCTCCCATGGCATAGCAATACAGAGCTTTAAAGCAGCAATGAACGCCTCCTTTCAGACAGTTTAAAGCTGTAGTTAATTTAGAGATTACAAATTGCTATGCCTTTGCACTCTAAGTGACTCTTACTGCTGTGTGCCTTTTAGTTAACCTGTGTTATTTAACTAGCTAGCTGTTGGGTCAGACTGTCCTGAGTTATCAGATACAGTGACACTGAAACTACTGTGCTTGTATTGATATAACTTTCACAAATCTGGAGGTGTGTTCTTTAGCTATTAGCCCCAGGCTGATCTCCCTAAGCTTAAAGAGCTATAGAGACTTCAGTGTAGGAACAGAGTATCCTTAATTGACCTTAGCATGTGCTCAATACCCAGCAGAATGAGTGCTCCAGAAAATGCCACTTCAAATCCAGAACCCCATGGCAGACTACTTTTGTCTCCTTAGACATTATTCTGAGAGACTTAAGCAGCCACTTGACTTGCACACATCTGTGGTTTTCATTTTTATTTTTCAGAGTGCTCAGACCTGCTCATTCCTATGAGTCTCTGACATTAAATGAATGTTGCTTCACATAGTGAGATATTAAAGTGAGAAACAGATTGCAGATAGATCTATGATCTTGGGAGACTTTTTTTCTTTCAGTGTTTTTCCTTTAAGAGTGTGTTTGGTTGTGTTTTTTTTTATATTTTTTAAATTTTTTCTAGGAAGTATTGGGCCACTAATATAAACAGAATGTGAAACAAACCTCTTACTCTTCTGAAACCACAAAAGTCTGGTTTCTGTTTTATGCAAATAAAGAGCTCACAAAGAACATTCATGTTAGTGCTTAAAGCCTGGGAAATGAAGCCATGCAACATCACGTAAGAAAAATAGGCCTTTGGCAATTAGCAAAATGACTTTTCGTGGGTAAGCGTGGAACACTTGAATGTGTCTCATTATGAAATCACTGCTGCTGGCAACTGCCCTTCCCTTAGCCAGGCAGTCCTGCCCTCAGACCTGCTGATGTTTCCGTGGGCCAACAGGAGATTCTGCAAGGCTTTGGGCCCCAGGCACTTGCAACTTGCTTGCTTTCAGCTCACCACTTACTCTCAGTCCCCTTCCCTTTCCTTTCCTAAAGTGGGGAACAGGAGTAAGATAGGAGACAGGAAGAATACACAGCCTGATGTGACGGAGAGCTAGCAGAGCCACGAGTGCTGGTGCTCCAACAGCCAGGACGTAAGGTCCCCAGAAGGCATTATCCTTTGAGGGCTCTGAGATGCTAGACTAACACTGTCTGCTGCTACTGGTGCTGTGTTGTAAAAGTGCTCGTTTTTATGCCTGTCCCTTCTTTGCAGGGACGATAAGATACGTGTGAAACTGCATTCCTTGGCACTTGCTGTCTTTCTGTCCATTTTTTGAACTGCAGCAGTGGATGGAGGCCCCTGATCAGGATGCGGGCTCCAACAAAGGGGCTGTTTCTGCTTTGTCTGCTCCAGGGCAATGCTACCTGTTAGCTAATTTGTGAGAGTAGGGGTATTGGTGTATTTGTGTACAGAGAAGGGCAGCAGAGCACTCACCAGGTTTTGCCACGAAGAGTGCTACAGCCATGAGGCGCATTTTTTTCCCCAACTAGTTATAATCTGTTTCTGGCTGCTTGGCAACGCTCTCCTTCTCAGACGTGGTATGCCTCTTTGCCAACAAATACGATATATCTCTTTGCTAGGAAAATGTGACACATCTCTTTGCTGGCAATAATGGCATGAGACTTTATCAGAGACTCCTTAAATGCATAATAAAATGACCCAGTGTACACGCACAGGTCACCTGAACCAATTACCTTTCTGTACACTGATTCATCGGTCGAAGGCTTTTTATGGTGCTTGCTTAGAAACAGAGAGAGCTGAAGCATGATAAACTTGTAACCCCTGCCAGGTTGAAGCTTTAGAACAGGATGTGTTGCTGCTGTGTTTTTAATGTCATTTGAGTCATTCAAGCTCATTGATATTTCCTTTACATTAATGTTGCTGCCTGTCAGCAGTCCTGTTGACGGATGTGGTGACATCAGGTATGCATGTTATCAGACCTTAAAAAGCATGTAGCTGCTGCCCAGAGCTTGTCCTTTATTCTTTTTTGCTTGAAGCCTGAGTTTCTAACCAGAACGCTTCATGCCATCGCTGCCCAGTTCCTGGCTGGTATAAAGAGGTCGGATGATGTGTGGTTATTACAGGATTTTTATTAACCTCCCTCTTCCAGCTATTGTGGACTTCTTTTTCCAGTTAGATTAGCTGAAATATACTCCCTTTTTAGCTTTCAGCTAACGGGACTATTGTTAGGTGGAAGAGGTGGACATGTACACACCGAGCTAGCTGGGAGTGGAGGAGGCTCTAGGGGCTGTCCCAAAATACTAACCTAGAAAGGACAGTTTCCCATTTGTAGCTAGGGCTCTTGTTTTTCACCCTGCTGTGCTTGCCTCAGCCCACTAGGCTTGGTACTTCGGTGTATGTGATACCATCCAAAATTCACCATCCAAGTGGCTGAGAATGCCCTTAGTTCTCTGTTTATCTACAAGGCAAAAGCATGACTTGTTCTGTCCAGCCTTGCTAACGCACTTAGCTGCAGGCTGGGAACCAAGTCACAGGGGCAGAGTCCACAAGCCATTAATCTTTGCATCTCTTTGCAGAGAGTGTCAGGGAGGTTGATTAGTACAACAGGTACTAGTAAGTCAGTGCAATTCAAACATTGAATTTGAACTGGACTGAGAAACTTGAATCTTTCATGCCTACCACTGAACACTTTCTATCACTCATTTCTTTCAGTAGGGCATAGCTGGCTTTGAACCTATGGCTGGATAGTGAAAAAGCCCAGTTGCCAGCCTACTAAACCAATCCTATACTCTTTCATCCCAAATTGTGTTTTTAAAGCCTTTTCACCCTCTGTTCTAGTTAGTTTTGCCCAAATTAATTATTGGAAAGGAGCCCCAGAAGAATACCCAGACTTCTCTCCCCTCATGCGTGACTTTGAGCTGTGGCTGCTTTGAGCTGTGTTGAGTTCACTGCAGTCTTTACTGAGCAGAATATAAATTCTTTATCCGTACGTGGCTGTGATGCAGCTCTGGTTCTTGGGCTTGTGTCAGCTGTTTGACCAGGGAGACTTTGGGGTGAGACCCCCTCTCTATGACCATATCTTCCTGGGAGTGTGCAGAAGCAGGGTGTTTTGCTCTAGGACAGGAAGGGAGACCGGCTCACAGCATGCGCTGGAAATATTCGCCCTTTCTCTCCTTTGCCCGTGGAGTAGCGAGATTACGGAGCTACCTTAAATAAGCTCTGGCTATGACTCTTATCTTGGCCTTTGCAAACTAGCAGAAAGTTGAAGTGATGACAGCAGATAAGGGTGTTCGCTTTTGAAGCTTATTGGCTGGTTCTCTAGATTTTTTTCCCCCCCTGAAAGCCAGTCATTCAGAGGTATAGCTGGCACGGAGCGATCGTTACATCCCGTTGAGACCATGGAGGGGACCAGAGGGGCCAGGGTCTAGAAGGGCAGATCTTCTCTCACCAGCTGGCTTAACTGTCACTTGCCCGGGGATGGAAGCTGCATAATATAGTCAGCCGGCAGAAACGTCGACTCATGTTTTCCTTGACCTTTTTTCACCTTGGAGGAGAGCAAAACGGATCCTGGCTGTTAACTCCCCACCTCCCTGGCCTTGGGACAGCGAGAAAAGTTCAACGTTGCTTATGGTGGGAGTGAGGGAAGTGGGGCCGGCTCACAACAGGCTTATATATTAAACCATCGTATCAAAGGCAAGCCGCAGTCTGACAAGAAATGTAACCTGAGGAGAAAGGACACTAGTGCGTTTGAGCACGCTGAAGGATTCTTGCATGACCTGTCACTCTTTCAGTGCTGTAGCCTGAGCAGGTCTTACTGGTTTTTACCGAGGTGGTGGGAGCTGAATGGGGTGTGGGCTCGTTTCTATTCGTCCACGGACATCTCTACAATCTTCTTTTATCTTTTATAATTCCCCCCTGGATGTAACTCGGAGAAATAGTGTCCGTCGGGTTCGCTGCCACCTGGGCTCAACCCAGCTGAACCAATTTTGGAGGATACCCTTGCTGCAACCCTCTGGACGCGCTCCTAGGAGGAGAAGAAGATAAAACAATTTGGCATTGTTGTTGTAGTTTGAGGAAAAGCTTATTTCTTTTGACTTTGGAGTGTGCTACCAGGAAGATCTGTGTGATGACCTGATCTCCCTCCACGTGCACTGCTGAGCATGGGGTAACGGTGTTCGACCATGGTGGTCACCCAGTTAGAACTGGAGCTGTGCTTTCATGGCCAGAAGCTGCGTGGTTTCACCTGCAAGTTGACTAGGTCAGCCAGTGGATTTCTCCCAGAGACTTCGTTCTCCATTGCTTCTCAGATTTTCGTGCCCTTCCTTCTGGCTGGCTTGGGCATGGTAGCTGCTGGCCTCTTGATGGATGTTGTTCAAGTAGGTACATGTGGTTAGGCAGCTTCAGTAGTGAGGGGGTGGGCTGCTTCACTGACCTTGAGTATTTGTGTTTTGCTGTTCTTAATGCGTGTGGTCCTGGCAGCTGGTCAGCCAAATGGCTGTGGGCTTTTCCTGTGCTAGAGAGATGCTGTCTGTCTTCTTACGATCAGTGCATGCGCTCCTTGCAAAGTGGGATAGCGGCTTTCCGAGGGGCTGCCTGACGCCACTCTCGATGCTTTAGATGGGGTGCTCGCTGTACTGCATCCAGCTAAACACTCTGGTGATGACTGCTATGAAGCAGCTGGGATCAGGCTGCAGTGTATTCCCCTGTTGCATGATATTCCTTCCTCAGAAATGTCTGATAAAGAGATCTAGGTCAGGGTTGTCACTAACTACCTGTTTCACTTGGAGGCAAGTTTGTATGTTTTCAGTTCTTTGCAAACAACCCAATGTAATCTTTGGTCTAGAAGGTATTTAGATACTGTGATGAGATGCCTGCCAGCATGAAAAGATAAGCATTGCCTACAAACTTAGTGCTTCTTGGCCAGATTCTGAGGTGGGTGTAAATTTGGAGTAACTTCTATTGACTTCCAAGGAGTTGTGCTGGATTTACACCTTTGTGCCCACAGCCAGGATCTATCCCATCTGTCTTTCCTTTGTACCAGGGGCACAAATAGAAATGCAAAATTTGATCTAGTTTGGGCATCTAATGCCAGTGGATTTACAAATCAAAAGGCTGGCAGAGTTTCCCAGGGATATATCCTGCAGTCTGAGCTCACTGCAGTACATTAGATTCTCTGGCATTCGTACCACAGCAGGATCTAAATATGGACACTTGAGTGTTTGGAAGGACAATACCTTGCTGTTTTTTTCTTGCACTGGAAGACACAAAGAAGGCAGTGAAGTTGAATAAAGGGGAATATGAGGAATATCCAAGAAGGGTTAACAGGAGTGCACAGCTGTTGCTATGCTCTGTTTGTTGTCTCCACCTTGTTGTGCAGTGCTTAGGCACAGACCTGTCTTGCAGCATTACAGAAGTTCTCAAACTACCCAAGATGTTATGTTAATATTTAGCAGTTATCTTTGGCCAGATATCTCAGAGAAGTATAAAGACGCTGTATGTACCCGTTCCATACCCTTGGCAGGTGAATAGGTCTTTGTTTAAAACAAATCCTATGGGCTTGCTGAGAAGCGGGCTCTGTTAAAGAATGTGACTGTAGCAGAACTGATGGAAAACACAGTCCTTGTGTATCTACATTGCCCATGTCCTTTAAAATACCAGAGCACGGTCTACTTTGCTCACTGTGCAGTATTTGCTCGCTAGACTCTTAGAAATGGGGTCATGCATGAAGCACAATAATAGGAAGTATATTTTTTGGTGAAGGTGTTTCCAATTATACTGAAATAGAAGCCATCAGTCACTGGGTTCAGCTCCCAGAGGAGGGAGCTAGTGCATTGAGAATCACAGCCAGCATCGGAGGGATGGTATTGAGGTAAGCTGACATGATGTCAACAACCCTCTTTTTAAAAACAAAACCGGTAGCTGGAAAATCCAGGGATTTTAGCCTTTAAGGGTTCGGATTGTTTTTCCTTTTTGTCTGTGAGCTGCTTATTTTCAGCTTTTCTTCCTGCAGCATGAGAACTAGAAACTCACTGTCCTGTCCGGCTAAAATCTGAGACTTGGTTTGTTTGCATGAGGCCATGTATCGTGAGACTCATGGTGGCAATCATGAGGGCTCACGCTGCAGAGACTACAGGTTTTTTCTAGTCCAGGAGTCTGATTTGCCCGTTTTTCAGGGGATGATCTGACCGAGGAATGCTTTGCATGATGTGTAGTCTCTACAGAACATTCCTAGGAAACTCCAGGTCTACCTTTTACAGGGAGACGTGTGGACAAGCTCCAAGGTGGTATCTAAAGCATATGTGTGAGTTTAATGGTGCTGCTCTGTTTTGTTACTTAGAAATACAGTGGCTCTTCTGGGACTCTGTTTCTATAATTTGCAGAGCTGATATTGTTATAAACAGTAGAGCCAAGTGGACAGTGCTTATTTGTGTCCATCAAACTTTACAGGACTTCAGCAGTTTCTGATCCATCAAATCAAGAGAGATCTGTCCAGCCCAGTTGACATCAAACTCAAACTTGGGTCTCACACCGTAAAAGGATGCCCAAAGCGATAGCCATTTGCCTTTTTCTCTTCATAGGTGCACAGATGATGGATGCAGCCTCCGTGCAGGATCAAGATCACTGCAAGGGTATTTTCTTGCTGAACGATCCCACTTCAGCCTCCACTCCAGTGAGCCCTGGCCGGCTGGTCAGTCTGGATTCCAGGCTGGCTGGCATTGCTGGGGAGGCACAAACCTTGTGGGACCCTGTCAGGGTCTGGCCCACTGTTTTACAGTAAGGTGAAGATTCAGGTTGAAGCTGAATGATCAAATTTCAAACCAGAGAGTTCAGGAGGAGAGGTTCCCTTTCATTCTCCCCTTCCATACCGCTGTAACGTGACACAGTCCAAACAGAAGTCACAGACATAAGATATTCCTATCCTTTGCTGATAGAAGCCCATGGGATGATTAACATTAAAAGGGATTTTGAATTGGCTTGGGTTTTACAATCCAGGATCTTTTGATCTTTTTGTTGACATGTTCAAGGCAATGGAAAACCTCTGAGGTTTCTTAGCTGCTGCTGTGGGAGGCTGGAGGGGTAACAGAGGCTATGGCCGGGATTATGGGGACAGCACAGTGTGGGATGGTGGGGTTAAGCTGGAGCTGGAGAGTCGGTCTCAGTACATCACAGCCTCTTTTCCCCTCTGGGATCCCATGAGCAAATCCAGCTGCCATGGGGATCATAGGATCAGGTGGGTCAGCTGCAGTGGATCGTAGGGTGACCCAATTCTTCAGTGCCGTGCTTTGTGAGTTATGGCTGTAACTCCATTACGGGTGTGCAAAGTGGGAAAAAGTCACTTTCTCCCTCGGTTTCCTTGTGTGGATTTGATCTAGGCCAGTTTTCACCTCAAAGGACAGAGATGCCTGCTTGACTCCATCCAGGTGTCCTTGTTCTGGCAGCTCCTTGCCTGAACAGCCCTAACCTGCCACATCCACCTGCTCCTTCTCCTGGCAGTCCTGCGTAGCAGTGGCACGGGGACCATCTATTCTGCATTTCTGCAGTCTCTAACACAATGGAATCCTGACTGCTGTGGTATGAATTAGTGTGAATCTGTCCTCAGGCTCTTGGTGAGTCACTAATGAGACTCAAATGGAAGCAATTAAATCAGCTTTGTTTTTATTAGTACAGTTGTGTGTTTTTTTTATTAGTTGTTCAAAGCTTTTCAGTGTAATTATATACAAGCCAGTGTCCCCAAGAAAACATACCTCACATGCTAAACCTTCCGTTATGATGGTTTGAGACCTGTAAAATCCATCATTAACACAAGGATTGGAGCTTGCATTGATACAACAAAGTCATATCTCCCAAAGGTGACCTACATGTAAAATACAAACAATTGAGTTTGTCTCTTTCTTCATATTTATGTCTTTTTATGTGCAAAATATGCAAGGTCTTACATACAAATGCCTGCACATTTGTGTATTTTAAATGGTTGGGCTTTTTTACATTGTGACTATGAACTCTTTCTTCTCCTCTTTCTTTTTAAGGTGTCAAATATGTATTTGGATCTTTTTTAATTCTTAATTAAAGAGAGAGGAGAGAGGGCAATTTGAGTCTTTAAGAGATGTCCGCCCCTCTTCTCAGGTATTTAAGTTCCATGCTAACAAATTCAAACAGAATTGCAGTGTATCAAATACGGTGACTCTTTCCGTGTTGTCTGTTATTTACTCACAGTAGGTAACTTTTAACATTTTGAAATGTGCCAGGTTCCAGATCAACGGTGCCAGGAAATAAGCCTCCTCGTATTGATAATAATGTTTTGCCTATTATCTGCACCCCTGAGGGGTGTCTTACACCACGTGCTCGAGGCTGGCTCACCCCCTCTTTCATTCGTATCGACTCAGAAGGAAGCTGTTAAGGCTTCCCAGCAGACAGCCACACCGCTGACTTCCCACAGCTTCTCAGGGCACAGGCAGAGCAAAACACCGAGCCGTTACACCCTGTGTATGTTTCCCAACAGGCTGAATGGTGAATGTGTTGACATCTATTGAGTCTGTCTCACCTCCCGGATATTCAGGTTTACAAAATCCCAAGGGATGTGGAGAAGGTAGGCAGAGGTCTGTTCATATTTGTCCTCTAGCACAAGAATTCAGGACCATCATATGAAACTCACCAGTGACAAGTTCAGAATTAATGAAAGTTCACGTGATGTGTAGCTACGCTGTGGAAATTTTTGCCCCAGGATGGCACATGGGCTGGAGGGGGTAGATTGCACGAGTACCTAAAAGAGAAATCCTTCCAGCAGTGCTAAGTGTACAGTAGCCCCTTCAGCTCAGGACCCTGTGGCAGATAGTTGTAGGCTGGAAAATACACTGGAGAATTATCCTTTATGCTTGTCGTGTTTATAGGTGCTTATTTTATACATCTGAATTTGACCAGTGATAGAGTTGAGAATAGATCAGATAGACCTTCAGTCACTGCAGCTGCTATTTTTTCCTGTATTCTGCTCTTAGATGTTAGGTTGGTTGATTTTACTTCACAGTGAGCTGCTCTGTTCTGCAGTTTCATTCTGATGTGAGCCTCTCTGGCTACGCGTGACTTTGTAACATCCTTGTACGCACAGGGGGTAAATGAATTATATTGAAAGGCACCGCATGGTAGATACACTAGAGAAGATGTGTTTTAATCAACAGATTTTAAGGTTTCAGATCATCTTCAGCGTTGCAGCTGATTTAAGAACTTTGTGTAGTTCAGCTTCAGAGGAGCAATGATAATGAAGATTCTGGCCCAGCAGTTCAGGCTTATGGGATATCTTAATTCAAAATCCTTTTTCCAGCTGTGCTGGGAGTGTGCTTGGTAACAGGAAGATTTAGGAACTGCCTGTGGAGAAGAGATACAGAAAAGTCTTTCAGTCCCACCACCAGTCTTAGATGCTTAGTTTGAGATTTGGTAAAGAAAGACAGACGTGACTTTTCATTGTTAGATCATTTCCAGATCTTTGTGTTTGTTCTCATGAGTCTGGATAGCAACGGGAGTTCCTGTGTCTAGTGTCAGTATAGAGGATGGAGGGCGTGCTGTATTTCATTTGGCTTGTGAACCTTAATAATTTCTGATGTTGTTGGCTAATGCTAAAGGTACATTTTAAGCTGTGATTTTCCAAAACCTGCTGCTGCCTCTAGGAAGGTTTCTACATTGTTAGGATAGTGCTTTGTTGTACACGAGATCAGAAAATATCCTGCAAGCTAAAAATTACTTACTTCACTCCCAAAGTGCAACCAGCCTTGGGCAGAATCTGCCCACATGTGCCTAGCAAATACCTGGAGAGCAGGGGCCGAGATGGGAACCTGCTCCACTCTGAAGCAACAGCATTGCAGTGGTCAGCATCACAAATTGAGTTTTTTTTTTTTCTTTTGTTTTCTCCCTTCTAGCACTGGGCTGTGTTTCAGACGATTACAGAAGTTTTTATCCTGGTTCCTGCCTTGGTCGGCCTGAAGGGTAATCTTGAGATGACGCTGGCATCCAGGCTCTCTACTGCTGTGAGTGTTAACAAGGCGGTGGTAGTGGGAGGGAAGGAGTTAGCAGGAGGCATCAAGAGATTCTGCTTTTATGTAACCACTCTGTATGAGACAAGCCAGTTTCTGCTAAGTAGAAATTAGCGGTGTGTGAGTGTTAAAATAATGCGTTTGCCCTCATTTTATAAATGGAGCAGAGAATTTCTGTCTGCTCTTCGAACGTGAATTAATCCCTGTGAGGCCAGTTGCTCCTGTCTAGGGCCTGGTGACACATGAAGGAGACAGAGCCAGGGATCCAGAGCTATCAGCTTTGGGATTGGATTGCTTTTCTGCGGCTATTGACCCTTGAGAGAACCAGGACTTCCCAGCAATTCCATCTTGGGGGGAGTATCCTGAGGCTTGCTGGGACCTGCATTAGCTTTTGTTGCTCTGGATGTGATCTCTCAGCAAGCTTTCCTATCTCCCTAAGCAGTTTTATTTGCTTTCGGCTGTCTGGAGGAAATTAGAGCTTAACAGAGCAATTTAGGGGGCCCGAAAGAGGAGCACCAGTTTAGTTTGTCCAACGTATGTTCTGCATGAAATTTGGTGGGTGTGCTCAATCCGTCTTAAGGTGGATGCCCTACAATGCCTCTGCACTTCCGTGGGAGCTTCTGATGCCCCTGGGGTGCTGGTTGAGAGCACATTAGGGATGTCTCAAGAGGGGAGTGCTGAGAAGGCAGGGAGATGCCGACTTGTGCTTGTTTCTCTGGCTTTTAGCAGCCCCTTTCCCACAGGGCCAGATGAAATTCCCTTCAGCAGCCACCTTTGCCACGGGGACAGGTTTTCAGGGTGTCTCTCTTCATTCCTAGGCTAACACTGGACAGATGGATGATGCTCAGAAGCAGTGGAAAATGGCCACCTGCAATTTAGCCCTTATCCAGGTGAGTCACTCCAGCTGGGAGAGGCAAAAAGCCCTTTTCTCTTGTTATTCTGTAGTCTGACAGCATCTGTTCCCAGCAGCTCTGGGTCCAGAGCTATTGATTCAGGGCAGATATTCTCAACAGAGCCAAGCAAAGCCTAGACCTTCGATAAAGCTCTGTGTAGCTCTGGAGCTTGTAGTTCATTGGCAAAACAGACCTAGACATACATTGCCTTTGTGGACAAACTGAAATAATGAAAGAAGCTCCTTTTGCAGGGGGAGCTGCAGCACAGTCCCTGTTTCACAGCAGCCCCCAGATAAAGCCTGTCATTTAGAGGCAGAGTTTGGGAATCAGCCTGGGGCAGAAGGGGAGAGATGGGAGAAACAAGCTCTTTCTGCTTGTTAAAATCCAGCAACTAGCCTAGAAGGTTGCACATGGCAAGGCTAAGGGGCTTGCAGCATGTGTCTGTGTGCTTTCCCTTATCTCCTTCCACAGCTTTCAGCTTGGTAGGAGTGCTGTGTTGATGGGAAGCCCATTTTTGTGTTGACCGGGGCTATTCCTTCGCTGATGGACTCAGTGTCCTTTGCTGAAGTGTTATCTGCCCTTTGCAGGCCTCCAGAGTTTTTCTCCAAACTTTGTCAGGATTTTCTTTCTTTTTTTGAAAGTAGCGGAGCCTTACGGGGATGCTGCTTAAATACACAAGCAATCAGCATCTCTGCAAGGGTTTGCTTTTTGCCCTCCTAGCTGTGCAGAAATGCTGCAGTCACGTGGAGCCAGGACTGCCTGGGAGCAGATGTGGCTGATTGCTCACCAGCTGTCTTTTGGCCCCTAGGTCCAGGCCACCGTGGTGGGACTTCTGGCTGCCGTTGCTGCTGTGATCCTGGGAGCCATCTCCAAGGGCTCTGTGGAGCTGAGCCAGGCTGCTGTGCTGTGTGCCAGCAGCGTGACCACGGCCTTCATAGCTGCGCTTTCTCTTGGTGAGTCGTTTTAGTTCCTCCCCAGATTAAATGCGCAGTACTCAGGTGCAGAAATAAACCTGTGCCTTCTGCCAGGGAGGCCCAGCTGAAATCCTTTTCGTTTGGTATGGGGATGAGGGGTGGATGGAGCATTAGTCCTGCGTCCATTGCTTCACTCTTCTGCTCCCCGTCCTTGCTTCTCTTCTCCCAGGATCTGTTGTTTGCTGGGCTTTTGGCATCTACAGCAGCAATCAAAATGCCCCATAGTATGGGTGGGTGTAAACGCGCACACACACATTCTCCATTCAGCTTGGGTGACGTATTAGCAATCCACACTGTCCCTTTCGTAGGGGAGGATTAGCTGATGCCTTGCACAAAGCAGGGTATTGAGAGTCTGTTAGCAGACAACTCCAAGCCATGCTCAAGATGGACAGCAGAGGATTGTGGCTGTCCCTGTGCATTACCCTGGCTCTTCGTGTTTGCAAGGCAAACACAATGGGGCAGACAGGCATGAGCTGCTCTGTGACAGCTGAGGAGGAACATTTTGTAGGTCTGCCATGTGAGGGCAGCATGATACCCTGAATGGAGGGAGCTGGCAGAGTTGGATATAGCAAGTTTTCTAAGTGGAAGGAACAAGTCGGAGCAAGTGCATATCCTGAAGCTGGAGTCAAAGGGTGATTGTAGATGCCTTTGATGAAGAACATTACATGAGGCAGTTGTTAAAAGAGAAAAACAGCCCAGCTTTCAGTAAACTCTTCCCTTCAATCTCTCTGCTCAGTGTGATACAGAGAGGTTTTGCTGCTGCGCCATTGCAGGCTTTCAGCTAGCATTAGTTTCTTCCCTGGACATGGCCACAGCCGGCCTGTGTGTGGGTGTGCCTGACGGGAAGGTGGTATTTTTATGGCCAGGGAGGGAGGCAGTGGGAGCTGTTCTGTGCGGAGGGGAGCGTGCGTGTCTGGGAGGGCTTTGGTGGAGAATGCTACAATGTGAGGATGTGCTTTTGTATAAGCACATGGTATTGAGGAAAGTGGCATTTTTTAGGGGAGAGCTTATGCTCCTGTGCGTGCTCAACTTTTGCGGGCCTGTGCAAACAGGCATAGAGGTTGTGAGCGGGAGCGAATCCTTTGTCAGGCTTCCTTTGGTGCATCCTGGCAGCTATGGTAGGATTTTGAAGAGATGTCATGTCTTGTCCCAGGGCTGCCCTGGCCAGTCACACAGCAGTGAAGGTTGGCCAGGCAGAGTTTAGGCCAGGTGGCCCTTCCACAGACCTGCAAGAGATCTGGAGGCTGAGAATTCTCATGTGTTCATCGAGGCTTGGGATCTGTGCTCATTAATGACTTGGGCAAGACAAACTTCTCTCCTTCCTGACAGTTGAAAAGCAGCTGGATTTTCCAGGTGCAGCCCAGAGCGTGGGGGTAGAAGGGTAGGGTGAGCCACTTCCATAATAACCCTATGGCTCTGGATCTGCTCCCTGCACCATCCCTCAGCAAGTGCAAATTAAAGCAGCCCAAAGACTCTGGGCTGCGAGGGGTCTATGTGATGGCCGGGCTGAAAAGCTAATTCAGGCTTTTGCTTAATGTAAGCTCGTTGCTCCTCGGTGGTTCAAACTCTTAGAAATTATGGTCTAATATGGAAAATATCTTTGTGCTTCAGAATCCAGAGTAGGAGATGGCACCAGGAGGCTGACGCATGCCTGCTGTGTGCTTATCTATGAGTGTGCTTCGTGCCTGGTTCTGCTTCAAGGCAGCAAAGATTAGGCTGCTCAGGAGGGGAGCTTCTACATTTGGGCTGCCTGCTGGTATCTCCTTTGATCCCTGGAATCTGCTTGTGTGCCTCTGGGCCTTTGGTGAAGTTCATAAGGGCAGAGGCATGCCCTTCAGATTGGTGAAAGCGAGAGGACAAATTCCTGGGGATGTCCAGTATTCAGCTGTGTGATTCCGCTATGGGCGATCTGCTGCTTGCTTTCTCCAGACCCCGTGTCCCTCCGGGAATCAGAATAGCAGCTCCAGGGTGAAACACAGCAAGATGCTTCCTCTGATGCCTGCTCTGTGTCTTCTCTAGGTCTGGTGATGATTGGCGTGATCATTGGAGCAAGGAAAGTTGGGATCAATCCAGACAATATCGCCACACCCATAGCAGCGAGCCTTGGAGACTTGATAACCCTTTCCCTGCTGGCAGGAATCAGCAGTACCCTCTTCAAATACATAGGTAAGGTGTTTAGCAGGGATTTGCAGCTCAGCAATAAATGAATCCTTGTTAAGTTACTGCAAGGCACTTGCACATTTCTGGGATGCTTCAGAGTGGAGGCTGTCATACCACTGAGGTGGGAAAATGACCACAAATGCTTTTTCCAGGCACTCTTTTAGTAGCAAACTAGAAGGCAGAGCCTAAGAAACACGACTAGTATTTCTCAAAGAAACAACCAACGTGTATCACATACCTTTGGATAAGAAGGTTGACATATGTGACACTGCTCCTGCATCTGTCACTAATCCAGCATAACTACTTTCTGTGCATGGTTCATAGCAGGCCCCTCCTCACAAAGCTATTTCAGGGTTTTGGCATTTGTAAAGTGTTCTCATGTCTTCTCATGTGGAGAGTCGTGGATGAACAAGATGATATTGTATTCTTGGAATTCGGGAGATAGTGTTGCATTGTTTAATGCTCACAGGACTCTGAGTAGGTGTTGTGGCTATGAGGTTAGCTGTGCTGCTGGTTGGCAAAGACTTGGGCACCTGTTGACGTTGAAAAGCACAAAACATGTTGCAACTTGGTGATATATGCTTGACTGTTGCTTGTAAAGTGCTCATCTATTTACCATGAGCGTAACCTAGAATAGGAACAGGAAAATAAAGAGATCCAGCAAGCTCAGTACCATTTGAAACCTAAACTGTTGCTTCAGACTGTGAGCAGCAGTGACAGCAGCTGTTCCCAGTTTGCATAACTCATTCCATGTGCCAGAAAGTGAGGGAGCACACATTGCAGGGAAAGGCCCATGAATTGCTTCCATGCAGTTCTCCTTGGGCTTCAGAGGTGCGTTTTTTTATTAGGCTTTTTCCATGACGCCATCACACCTGCCTCTGTAGAGCTCATTTGCCTTTCAGTTGCTGTGCCTCTGATAGTATCTCCAAGAGAGCACATGGCAGAACAACATGATAGCCTCTGTGGTTGTGACTAGAGAAGCATCTGTGATGCTTTCAGAGTAGTTTAAATAGTTTCAGCCTCTCGATATGGATAATACTCACCGCACAGACACCTGGTTGTTGAGAGCAGAAGGTGAGTCAGGTAAAAGGAAGGCACCATTGATGGCAGTTAGATAAATTCATTTCTCTTCCCAGTGTGTAGTAAGGGATAGATGATGATGTGACTTCTGGATCCTACCAAAACGTATCCTTCAAAAATACCAGTGAGGCTGTAAGTTTGGGGTACCATGTGCCTTCTGCTACAGTACCTTCTCTTTACAGAGAATATACCCTTTCGCCAATGAAGATTTCCAGTTTTTTAAAGATTAACCTTGGACCTTCCCAGTCCATAATGAAGATGTGAACTGTGCCAAAGGGTTGCAGCTTGCTTAGGGGCTGTTCATGGTGTGGCAGAGTTGGTATGCAGAGACCTAAGTCCATTCATTCCATCAGGAGTGTTTCTGTAGGCTTTGTAAACTTTGTAAACACCAGTTCTGTGTGTATGCATCATTTAAGAAGGAATTAATGGCCCAAAACAACGAGGGTGGGGGTAGGAAATCCAGTACAGCAGCAGTCTGTCATACAACCTGTCTGTCCTCAAGTGCCCTGACAAAACAGCGGCTATTTACACCCCAGAAGTGGTTGCATTTCAGTGCTGACTAAAGCCACATGTAAAGAGTGCATCCCTTTGTGTAAGAGCCCTTGATTCTGTGAAGATATCATCAAATCAATGCTATCTCATCCAGGTAGCCTGAGGCCCTGACAATGTCATTTTGAAAAATGTGCACTTCGAGCCTGCAGTCTCCCAGATTACCTGCAAAGCCTGTGTTACAAACCGCTGGCAAAGGCCCCAGCACAGAGACCAGATGGAGAGCTTTGTCGAAGAAGTGTTTTTGTATCAGAAGGGTTGGCATCATCCCCATCGCTTGAAGGTGTTTCTCATGGTTCTGAGTCATGTTTATTTTCTTTTAGTTTTGCACATACACTTATTTTTTAAAACCTTTGCTTCTAAAGGTCACTTCAAGGTTATGCCCCTACTGAACAGAAAAAGCACCTAATGGAAACACATGTTAGCTAGCATGAAAGAAGCCCTGGATCTTAACTGGCTAATACATGCAAGAGAGCATTTGTCCCTGTAGAGCAGGCCAGCTGCTCACTGAGCCTGCTAGCTTATCACAAAAAGTGCCTATTACATCTTGTTTTAGATGAAGGCATGAGGTGTCTGTCTTAAATCTGATGCAGCTTGCGCACAGGAGAGTTCCCCCTTTTGCCCTGCTGTTTTATTTGTACCCTGAAGCTGGAAAGTTTGTAACTTTTTGTCTTGCTTAGTTGGAGATAAAGTTGGAGACTTGCACATCTTCAAATATTACTTGCTTTGAGTCCTGCTGATTTTCAAATAGCATCCTCTAGCAGTGAGTTTCAGAGGTTAATTATGAATTTCTGTGGTGGAGTGAGGTGCTCATGTGGGGAATATCTTGGTTTATATGATTTTTCTGTTAACATATCTCAGTCTGAGCCAGATCCCTGCTGCCTTTCTTCCAGACTTTATGCAATATAATTTTGGCAGCCCGGGAAGCCAGGGGCATTTAATTCAAGATTTCTTTTCATTGCCAGATATGAAATACCTTTCTCCTCTGATCTGTGCGGTCTTCATTGTCATGATCCCGCTCTGGGTTGCTATCGCCAAGCAAAGTCCTTCCCTTGCTGAAGTTCTGAAGTCTGGATGGCAGCCGGTCATTGTTGCAATGAGCATCAGCAGGTAAACCAAGGAACAAGTCCCCCTAGCCCACACACGTTTCTGGGCTACAGGGAGACCCTGTGCTTGTTTAGAAAGCCACAGAAAGGGAAACTGGAAGGGACAGCAGAAGGGTAATTCAACAGGCTGTGAGAAGGCAGATAGGGAGCTCACAAATGACTGGAAAAAGCAAGTCATTGTTTTAAGTCCCACCCATACATGCACGTACCACTTGGGTGCGAGCCAGGAAACCGAAAAGGGAGATGATAACCATCGCAAATAGTCAGACTTCAGCCTCATTTTTATCCAGCTTTAAATGACTGAATGTAGGGCCAGGTAGTTCGTTCCCCTCTGTGCTCCATCATTCAGACCCAGCTGAGACAGAGTTTGGAAAGCTGCTAAAACCAGTACAGAGGTTTAGCAGAACTTTTGGCAAGGATGGTAAAGCTTCCATTACTAGTATTTGTTTTGCTCAGAGCGGGTCCTTGCTGATCTTATGACATTAACAAAAAATGCAAGGCTATCAGTGAAAACAGATGTAAAAGGAGTAAACGTCTGCTATAGGGAACAGTCCAGCACTTGCAATGGGGAAGAAGCAATAACCTATCTCAGTGTGCTGTTTTCACAGCACAGGAGTTGTCCTGGGGAAGAGAGATTGATCCACCCTCTTTGGCTGTCTTTTTTTTTTTTTTTTTTTTTTTTTTTTTTTTTTACAGCATTGGTGGACTCATCTTGGACAAAACTGTAACTGACCCAAAGTTTGAAGGCATGGCCGTTTTCACACCGGTCATTAATGGTAGGTTGACCGGGGGGTTATGTTTTTATTTATTCCTTCTCTGTCTTCTCAAGGGTTATGCTGTCCACTACGTGGGAGTCTCTCTTCAAGTCCCTGCTCCCCTCACCAGTGGAAGTGAAGCCACTGGTCCCCATTACATCCCTCCTTAGTGGTATTTTGAAGCATCTCTGGTGCAAAATAGCAGACAGGGATGAAACATACTGACAGAGCTGTTGGAAAGGTTAACAACATCCGATGATTATCTGTGATAGCTATGCTGACACCTTCACTTTCATAACATCAAACCTACTACGGATGTCACAATAAATCCATTTTCCGTCTCTCTTCACTCACTAATTTGAGCTGTGCAATCATCCCCTAAACAGATTGATGATAACGACTAATATATTAAGATTATGTACACATATATATGTATACAAGATTATGTGTATAGATTATATACATAAAAACATCTTTTGTGTGTATATTTGTAAGAAGCCTCACAATATTCTGTTATACACACACGAACGTATCAGTATGAACTGCTGGGGATCACTGAGAATCCACTGGGTTGTTTTTCTGCTGTTCTAATGTTTCTTGCAGAGCAGGCCTATTCCAAGGGAAACCCATGTTCCTAGGGAAGGCTTGGCCTCGTGCCACTGTCCGAGCATGGTGTCTTCTTGAAATGTCAGAGGGTGTCATCCAGCTGTCACCTTGCTGGATCTGCATAAAGCCAGCCGTGTTGGTGACAAACTCTTTCCAGCATGGTTAGCCAAAGAGCCCGATTAGGAAAGTACATATGTCAACAGCCATTTAGGTGAACAATGGCTGACCCAGACATCAGTCTCTGGGGGTGGGTGACTGTTTGGCAGTGCTCTGTGACTTTGCACAGGTAACTACGTTGCATGTGCACGAGAATCCTGCAAAGAGTAGCAGCATGTGTTTAAGAAAGCTTCTGTGCTGGATGTGCTGCTCTGTCAGGGTGTTTTCACTTTGATTCCACTCTGGCAAATCTCACATTTAATGATGGATTATTTCCTTCTTTAAGACAGGGAAAACATGAGAAGCCTGTGCAATCCAGCTCAATGTTACCTTTTCTGTGTCATTTCTACCCTGCACACACTCAGGATGGTGGAAGTTTGCTCCACAGATCATCAGCCCTCTATTTTCTGCTGGAAAATATAGCAGCCTTTTCATATTTGCTAGAATTAATCAGTCTGGAAGGAATTAATTTCCTTTTAATTGCCTAACATATTTGGGTTCTGATTCATTCTCATATGATTCCTTCTTTAACAAGTGTGTCAGATGCCTTCAGACAGACATATAATCACTCTCCATGATGTTTGTTGTCTTGTTCTCTGACTGAGTAAATCCAAGAAGAGGCCAAGAGCAGCTGCTGCCATTGCCTGCACAGCTTTCCCCAGGTATTGCTCACAGACTGCACCAAACCAGGTGCAATTACATCATCTTCAGAAGCACGTTGCATTTACTGGTGCTGGGAAGCCAGGGAGAACATTTCCAAAAAAGCAGTCAAAAGGAGACCATCACTGGAGCCATCCTGATTTATGAGAGTTGCTCCTACCAGGTGAATAGCACAGCTTCACCATGACATGTGGGATCAGATTTTCTCTCACCGCAGCTCCTAGAGAGCTTGTGAGTGAATGCAGATTGACCTGTCTTGGGCTAGGTTTGAGGCTGGTATTTCCTGCTGCTGTGAAGGTGGTGTTGTACCGGTTTACTGTGTTTTGTCCTCATAGGTGTTGGAGGGAATCTGGTCGCCATCCAGGCCAGCCGTATTTCCACATTCCTGCATTTCTGGAGCATGCCTGGAGTTTTGCCATACAAGATGAGGCAGAATTGGCCCAACCCATGCACCACATTCTTCTCATCAGGTAGACCTTGAACTCTAGGTGTCCATGTCTCAAGGCCCGTCATCACAGATAGCTCCTTTATCAAGCCTGGTTGGCGCGAAGGACTAGGTGGGTTTCAAAGGCAGAACTCCCTTTCTCCCTAACGGGGAAGATCCTCAGACAGGCGAGCCACATCTTTGCAGTAGGCAGCTTGAAAAAAATCTTGTGCATTTTTGCTCACTAACATGTGAAGAAACTAGTCTTCAGGGAATGCTGAAGAAAGTAATTGAAAAGGGATCTGAGATCTTATCTGGTAGAAGGTGATTTTAACCATGGCCAGCCTAGAGCCATCACCTGTGGACAGGGGGCTGCATAGAGCATAACCTTACTGAAAATCAGTAACTCCTCCACCATCAGCAGTGGATAAACCTAAACATCATTAAAAATCAATTTGGGTCTGTTGTCTTTTTAGACTGCAGGTTCACTTGATTTTCCCTGCTAGATTGTGAGTTACTGCTGGAGCAGACTAAAAGCTGGGAAAGTGGGTTGCAGCAAGACAGAGCAGAAGCAGTGGGAGGCAAAGAGCTGCTGAGAAGGAGTGTTTAGAAGATGTAGAGTGAGAGGATCAGCATGGAGCACGTCTTTGGCACAGTTTTCAGTGCCAGACAAAGCTGCTGGGCTGATACTGCAGGTGCTCCAGATTGCTGCATGATCTAGAAAAGGCATTAGCAATGTGTTTGGTGGGAGGGGACAGACCCAACTCTACGTACCAGCATTAAAATACATAACCATCTTCTGTTCTCTCCCCACGGTCTGCAGCCACTGTGATCACTGTTTTTCTCTGTCCTCTGCAGAGGTGAATTCCAAGTCAGCCCGAGTCCTGTTCCTCCTGGTTATCCCAGGGCACCTCGTGTTCCTGTATACCATCCACCTGCTGCAAGGAGGCCACACATCTCTGTCCTTCACCTTTGTGATGTTTTATCTGACCGCTGCTTTGCTGCAGGTAAACCCCAGCTTTTCTTCCAAAAGGAACTTCTTGGATACCACAAAACCAAAACAGTTTCCAGGCTAGACAGGGGTCATGCTAAAGCTCCCAGCAGCGGCCCCCATTTCTGTTCGTTTCAGGTGTCCTTCCTACCAAGCAACATCAATTTTCTACTCGTCCAGTAATATTTCACCCTAATTGCCACCGTGCAGTTTCCCACAGAAGCACAACGGCCACTAAGGATGAGGGAGGGATTAGAATGGGATGAGGAACAAATTACTGTCATTCACAGAGCTGCAGTAGGCAGACAGACATAGCACAGGTACCTCTTGCTGTAGGTGGTACCTTTTTTTTTTACCATATTTGCTCCTCGAGTTTCTAAGCCTCAGTTATTCCTACTGGTCATCCTAGTAAGGAGCAAATGAAAGACTATGAACCCCAGCCAGCAAGTTTCCCCAGTCATTTTGGAAACCAATTTCATATATCATGATCCCTCTGGATGGAGCTGTATGAGTCAAGAGCGAAGGGAAAACCCAGGCCTGGGAAGCTCGTCACTGAAAGTAAAGGTTTGAGGTCAGCAACGGGCAGTCCAACCAATTTGTTCTGCCTGTTCCCTTTCAGTGTTTTCACTGCCCTGTAAACTTTGTCGTCTCACTCAGAAATGCATGCATCTGTCACAAACTCACAGAGGCTCTGACTTCACTTGCCCTTTTAAATCAGTAATTCATTAGGTTGTAGAGTGAGGCAGCTGGCTTCTCTCTTTGCCTTACAAGCAGCCTTGTGTCCACGGGTGAATTCCTTGCGTGTGTAAACAATCAGTTTTTCTTGACCTTTGCACAACCCGAAGCCCAGCACCACAGCCATAGTTGTAAAGGAAAATATTTATTCTTCTCTTTATGCATCGAGGTAACTCCTCAACCAGAGCCAAGCATGAAAATACACTGAATAAATGACAGTGTAAAGAGCAGAATCCCAGCAACGCCACTGACCCCAAAAGACTCCCATGGAGCCCAGCAGAGGAGAATGTGCTCAGCCTGGTTCTTTCTTCCCCTCCATTACAATTTATAAAGAAAACCAGAAAGAATGAGAGGGGGAAGTTCAGTTCAGCTGGAGGAAGCCCAAAGAGAAAGATTAGGGGCCTAGAAAACATGACCTTAGAGGAACAATTGAATGGACTGGGGTTAGCTAGACTAAAGAAGAGAGGCTTGAGAAAAATCTGGTAATAGCCTTTAAACTACCGAGTTTCTGTGGGGAGGGACAGAGTAATGTTTTCTCTGTGGTCACTAGGAATGAAACAAGAAATCATGGGTTTTAAATGGAAAAAGACAGTTTTATGTTAGACCTTGGAATAAAGAACAGTCAAAAAATAATAAAGCCATGGGGCTGATTGCTTACACTGTGGCATCTCCATCTTTAGGGGTGGTTTAGCACACATTTAAACACTGTCAGGAAAGATGGGGACATATTTCACCCTGCATTGAGGCAGAGGGATGGACTATATAAAACTCTCGAGTTTCTATTCAGCTTTAGTTTCTATGATTCTGCTATTTAATTTGCCTCCTCCATCTCCCTCTCCCTGCACCCAGCTTGCTGTTTGCACCTTTAGAAATGCTGCCTCTCTCTTGGGTTCCTGTTGTGCTGTGGTCCCCTATGGAGGGACTGCAGATGTGGAGTGCAAACTCTCCCTTCTTAATTCAATTAACTAGACGGTCTTTAATCTTTTAGAGAAATATTTTCTCCTCCATCTGTTTATCAGAAGCAGGAGCGAAATAGGAATTAAAAGAAATCACAACAAAGATTTTAAAATTGTTCAGATGAAAAAAATAAATGTTTTTTTTTAACGTGTCAGTGCTGCTTGGGATAACTTTGATGTAAAAACTGCCTCAAACTCTAGTTGCCCACTGAGACTTTTAGGAAAAACAAAGTAGACAAGATTTGAATTTCTAATGGAAAGAAGAAGGATGAGGGGAAAAAAAAACTGGTTGCAAACTTACACTTTGGGGCTGCCTGCATATCCGCAGCAACCCTGTTTCTGCTGAAGTGAATGGGAGCTGAGGGAGGTTGTATGTTGCCTTCTTGCTGCATCACAGCAGGGCCTGTCTTGCCTTTCCAGGTGGGAATCCTGCTATACGTGGCCGACCTAATTGTGCGCCTGATGTGGAGGAAAGCGCTGGATCCAGATAACTTCTCTATCCCCTACCTCACTGCCCTTGGGGATCTCCTGGGCACTGGATTCCTCGCCGCCTGTTTCCGCCTGGCTTGGCTAGTCCACGGCACAGACATGACCCTGGGGAACTGAGAGAACGTGCGCTGCTCCACATCACTCATTCAACACGGTGCTTTCCTCCGTGACAGCGGGGTGCTTGGCGATGAGTGCTGGGTCACCCGGCTAGATTGGGCCTCCCCTGCTGCCCCCGCCGCCCTGCCTCTCCTCCCCGTTGTGCCTTACAGCTGGGCTTGCCCACCTGGAGGAATCAGCACCACACAGACTTGTGCCGTTGCGTGTGAGTAAGCTGGGTGTAGGCAGCACCTACTGCTCACGCCCGCACCCAGCCAACGTGGCACTAAGGAGCTTTTGGGCCATATTGTATTGAACGAATGTTTCGGTCGGCTTCAGTCCCTAGAACCAAAACAGCCTGCGAGGCGGCTCCAAAGCCTGCTGAGATCACTGCGTCTGATCCTGCAGGTATCACAACATCTCTGTCCAGCTCTGACTTGCCATCCAGGAAAATATTGTATTCACCCCCTTTCCCTGGAGGAGGAGAGCATCAAGGTCTTTAAACTCATCTCCTCTCTGTCGCTCAGATGCGCAGGGTCTGACGCAGTGAGTGTCTCGCTGGCTTGCACCCAGCAGGAGGTTATCTAGGGATACCACCTACCTAAGCCAGCAGTGTAGCTGTTGTCTGACCAACGAGCTGGATTGAGTGCATTTTGGGGGTAGGAGGGCTGGTTTTGTTTTTACGGTTTATGAAACATCCAGTAGTTAAAACGTTTATAGAAATACACACAAATAAAGTGGTCAAAAAAATTGAATGCTGTGAATTTGAGGATGTTTTTTGTTGTTATGGCTCTGCCTGCTAGGAGTTGGTTGCCTTGTTTGAGGACCCACCAGCTCTTAAACTTCTGGATTTGAGCTGTGTTGGGTGCCTGCTGCCCTTGGGCATTTTCTTTGCTCTTGGTACTGCTGCGGGGCTGGGGTTCTGCACAGAGTTTATGGTCACTGAGGGTCCCTAATGGCTAAAGCTGTTCATTGCTGGGAGACCAGGTGTGGAGAGAAGCACTCCCTGGACAAAACCAAGCTGTTGTTCCCCTCCTTTCCCAGCCTCCTCTTCCTTTTTTAGATTTGAAGGGTAAATAACCCCACACCAACTGAGCTGGGGAGAATGTGTGGCAGCTTCATGGTGGGGACGTGACAGCATTTGGGGCACCCTCTCCACCACCTTGGGCCTCGCTGTTTTATCTCTTGCTGCAGGCCAGGCACCGTCAGCCCTGAGCACCTGCGATAACTGCAGCAGCAGCGGTGGCTGTGGGGGCTTGCAGGGAAAACAAAGCAAGTGTCTGATTGCCAGTCCCAGTTTGAGGGAGCTGCACTAAAAGATACATACATATTTTAATAACTTGAGCTGAGCATTTTATTTTGTGCACTTTATTGGTGCCAATTTGGCACTGGCTTGAGCAGTCCTGGCAAAATAACTCCTGCCCCAGCACCAGCCTTCCTCTTCCCCACCTTGCTGCGTGTCCCTGCTGCCTCAGAGCTGCTTTCCTGCGAGGTCGCCCAGTCATGCTCCTCCAGCATCAATTCCCAGAGCCCAGCACTCGGCTGCTCCTCTGCCACACGGCTCCAACAAAGCCCTGGCACGGGTGTGTCCCTTCTTCGGGAGATTTCTGGGCAGAGCTCAGCTTGTTGTGGTTGTAACTGTTGACAGAGGACACGAATGGGAACACGTAATAGAGGCCATCTGTGTCCTACTTGTGCTGCCCAGCCGGGCCGGGGTAACCTGTACTGCACCTTACCCAGGCTGGGCTTGGGAACCGTGTCACAGGAGGTGCTGGGGCTGTGAACAATGTCTGGGTGTCACGAGGGTCCCCACGAGCCTTGCTGTCCTCAGGGAACCACTCAGTGGGCAGCCAAGCATCACCCTCCTGCCTGTGCACTTAGAACGGGGAACGCTTAAGACTGAAAATTGCTTCCAGGCTCAAGAGAAATGATATAACCAAAGGAAATGGTTTCAATAAAGGGATTTTTTTTTTCTTTTTTTCTTTCTTTTTTTCTTTTTTTTTTTTTTTTTTTTAATTCAGGGGCAGCGAAAGGCTAGTTCTTTGGCTATTCAACCTGTTTACTCTTTTTCCTTCCTCCTTTTCTTTCTTTCCCTGCGCAAATGAGAAAGGGCCCTTGCTAACAAAGGCTATATGTAACCCTGGAGCAAGTCCTGGATCAGCATTCTTGAAACTGCATCCGGGCCTGCTCCTCCCAGACAGCACCGCCAACCTTCCCTGGGATGGGCAGCGATGTGCAGGAAGCCTTGAGTGCTTTGATCACACTCGTACATCCCAGGCTGCAAAGGTAACTGAACATTTCCCTCCCAGTAGCGATTTTGAGTTTAAACACGTGCAGGATTCTTGACTTTTAAGACCTTCCGTAAATCCTGGCTTGCCCCACCTGGTTTTGTGCTATCTGGAGCATTTGCCTGGAGTTATTTTATTGCTGGAGGTTCTGGGGGATGTTGCTCTCCTCCTTTTTCCTCCATAAAATTCACATGGCGTCAGAGCAAACCTGTGTGGGCAGCAGAGCCCAGATAGGGAATGGACATCACGGAGTGATTTCTCTTTAATCCAACCCAGCAGGAAGGTCACTGCCAGCGGTGGGCCTGATGTCTCTGCTGCTGTGTCTACATCACTAATGTGCCTGGGGTTTAGCTGCGTTGTGCTACCCCATCACCTCCACCAGTACACTATTTGAGCTGATGGTGGCTTTTATTTTTATTTATTCCTCACGGCTCCCAAATAAGCAGCTTCCTTAAATAGGAGGACACAGGAGAGGAACGTTCCTGTCTCACTGCTCACCAGCTGATCTGTCCTTCTGGGCTCTGCATTTGCCCTGGACTGAGGCAATCCGTCAAATACTACAAGATCCCAGTCAAAGTCTCATCTTATTTTAATCTCTATGGGGAAAAAAGAACAAATGTGGAGTTTTGGCACAGACTGGCTGGTTTTGAATAAGGCAGAAATTAAAAAACAAATGCCTTGGGCTCCTCCAAGCTCTGTGCAGCCATCAGCCAGCTGATCTGGGCCATAGGAGGAGGCAGTGAAAAACTGTAAAATGATTTTTATTTTTTTCTCCTCTTGTTTTGTTTCATGCTGTAATAGCTGTGAGGATTAGACTCACGCCTGAGACCAACTCCTAGTTGCTCCCCAGTAAACGAAATTTCAGGTTCATGTCCATGTTTTGGGAGGGGGCTGAGGAAGGGTGCTGGGGTTGGTGCTGGGGTGGCCTTGGGGAGATCCTGGCAGTACTGGGGAGGTAGGTTGGGTGTCCTTTGACAGGCAAAGAAGGGGCTGTCACCTACTGTAGGGGAGGAGAGCAGGGGTTTGCTTTCAGGGACAGTCAAAGGATTTATCTGCCTCTCCCCAGCTTCTACTCACTGCCTCCATCCTAGTACAGTTTTTTTCCAGAAAAACTACTTTGTTTGAGACACTGCATCCTCACCAGGGACGAGTGAAGTGCCAGCCAGCAAACAAGAAAGTCTGAAAAGCCTCCTTCAAGCGAGACACCACTTCCAAGACATACTTGAAAACATTTTTTCCCCTTCAATGGAGGTCTATTTAATCCTCCAGCTGGTAAACAACCCAATCTGCAGTGCACAGCGAGCTCGGGAAGGAAAGCTCCCCATCACTGAAGCTCGGTTGTGCTGTGCTGGATGGAGAAATGCGATGATTTCAGATGGGTCACCAGGGACAGGGTTGGCAGCTCTGCAGCACGAAGCATCCCAGCACGGGCAGCGTGCCTGCCGCATGCTGAAGGCCGGAGCGAGCTGTGAAGGTAGCAGCGTGCAGAGGACAGGGCTGGCTCCGTTAGCTGCTGAGCCACATTTGCCTGAAATCTCAACATTGTGGGAAGGGAAGAGGCTCCTCTTGTATGGGGAGGGAGTCTCCTGTGTGCATATGTGTGTAGGTATCACACACACACACACACACACACACGTAAACACATATAAATCAATGCCTATTAAATACTACAATCAGATGCAAATATAATTGCTCTATTAAACATTATAGTATAATCACATATGCTAATTATTTTTGTAACAGATTTTATATACATACTTATTACATATTTATTAACATGTAACTATTAAAATTATTTACAGTAACTCTATTATACATTATAACTTAATCATTATTTAAACTGCATATGTATGCATGTCCACACACATAAAAGTGATGCTGTTCTTATTTTCTCCTTGCATCCCTGGGGCTCTGAGAGCTCCACAGCAGCTCCCAAGCATCACTGTGAACCCCAGGGCCAAGCTGGCTCCCTCTGGGCTGCCTGTCCCCAAGCCCTGCATCCTGTTTAAGGCCAGGGCTGGCAGGGTGGTTGATCCTACTGAGCCCCTCCCTAAGCACAGCTGTGGAATATTCACCCCATCTGTGAGAGGGCTACTCTGCAACCTGGGGTCTGAGTGCTACTTCATATGGCAACAGATGTGGTGGTGTGTTTTTTTTTTCTAAAAAAATATTATTTTTAATAAGCACTTGATGGGGAAGCAGAGGGGGAGGGAAGGTTTAAATAGAATTTGCAAGGTTATTCCTTGCCTGAGGCCAAGCCGTGTGCAATTATTGCATCTCACTTGGATTATTCCGTTTGTCTTTGGGCTCCCATTGCTGAGCTGGGGTGACCTTGGCAGCACTGGCTGCTGCTGTCTCCTGGCCTCCTGCTTCTTCTGACCTAACAGCAAGCTGGGTGAGGAGCAGTGCCTGGCCCCTGCCTGCCAGCAGCTGAGCTTCTTCATAATGATGTAGGTTGCTAATTGCAGCCACACTCGCTCGGGCACCTCTGCTCCTTTCAGCAGGGTCAGCGCAGCTGAGAGGGCCCAGCGGTGTCACCTGGCTGCTGTCAAACCTTGTGGTGTGTGGTCACACAGGTCGGCCACTGCGAACCCCAATGTCACGGAGACCCTTCCATTTGGGACCCCAGTAGTGGTCCTGGCCTTCATCACCCAACCATCCTCTTCCTCCTGGACACTCTCCCTGCTTGCAGCAGTGGGGTCCCCTCAGGGTGGGGGGCGTGATGCTCAGCCCCCGCGCAGCCCCGTGCATGTCGAGGTGCCACCATGTCCCCATCCAGAGGCAGAGGAGCAAGCACAAATCCAACTCCATTTTCGAGGTGGCCTCGATTCCCTTGATGCTTCCTCCTCTGGCAGGAGGAAGGGCTGCGGTGAAACAGCTGGAAAACAAAAACCAAAAACAAAAGTCTGTCAGGCCTGCAGTTGTGCCCTGCTGTCGCACGGTGTCCCCCGAGCTCCACGCCGGGCCCGGCCTGCGCTGCGGGGCTGCCTCGGGCTGCAGGCTGCAGGGTGGCCATTTTCTGGGGGCAGGCCGTGCTTCCGAAACGTGGTTCTGGGCAGACGGAAGGCCAGGGATCTGACCTGAATGTGTTGGGCGGTGTTTTGTTTTGTTTTGTTTTGTTTTTCTAGAAAAAGCCCGAGGGTGGGGATGCCCAAATGTGTGACCCAAATGATGGCGTGTTGCTGGCCACCTCCACTACCACCTTCAAAACACCTCCATCAGACAAAGCCGTGTCAGGCCCTCACTGTCACACCAGAGATCCCAAAGGGGCACCCAAAAAGCCAAGCTGAACACCTGTGGGCAGCAGGAGACAGTCTATTTGTCTGTCCTTGCTGCTGTGTGCCTGCTCATGCCGCTCACGGTGCCATCAGCTTTTAAGAGCTACCTGCAAGGAGTGGTATTTCGGCAAAGAAATCCATCTAAAAATCCATCCCTTTATGACTCTGCGGCTGACCCCAAGTTATGATTCATGACCATAAGCAAGGAAGAGAGCTTGTGGCGACTTGAACAATGATTTTTTTCCCAAGCACTGGCAAGTGCTAACCGGGGAACGTGAGACTCTTGAGAAAACAGGAGGAAGTCACCCTGAGCCTGAATGCTGCAGATCAAATTTGTTGCATGGTATCAGCTGTTTCTGTGCTCAGCCAGACAGAGAGATACTAAGGTAGCACGAGAATGGCTGTTTCTGCGAGAGCTCCAACCCACATTGGGAGAATCAGTCAGGCTGCCAGGATCACCAGCAATTTTATTTACTTTTCTTTTTCAGTGCTTTGCTAAACCCACTGTCCAAACAGCGTAACCAAGGAGGGAATGTCAGCAGAAAGGGACAGATCAGAGGCAAAGAGCAAAAAAGGTTAAGACATAGCCGCCAAAAGTTGTTAGATGAAAACATTATTTTTTAAAACAGTTTGAGCACACTGGGGTTTTATAAAACCTCCCATTGTATTGCACTAATAAGTCAAGTGCTCGCAGCTGAGCCAGCAGACGCTCTACGGCAAATTCTATTACCGGTGTGTTTATTTACAAAGGCAGCCACTGAGCCAAAGCTGAACAGAAAAGAGGAAAGACTGAAATATGGTTTTAAAGAATTACAGCTCTTTGGACTGCTTGAATTTAAAGCCTTAGGACTGGGTCTGTCATTTTCTTTTGTGTGTGTCCCCCCCCCATTTCTTCTTCAAAAAAATGAATTGTCCAAAGCCAGCCAACCAGAGGGGAATTTTCCTCTAGGTGTCTCTGTCCCCATTTTTAATTCTCTATTTTTTTCAGATGCACACGCGCACACTCACAAATAAGCAGGCACACATACACACACACTCCTCCAATCCTGCCAGTGCAGTATCACCTTTTCCTCACCACTGCTCTCCCCTTCCCCAGCACAGTGCTCCCCAAGGCCCTTCCCAACCCCAGTATGAGAGTGCTGCTCTGCAGGATGATTTTCCTTCGTCCCTGGTGCAACGCAGCCATCCCTGGCACCAGGCTCAGGCTGCAAGAGCCCATGCCAGCTGCAAACGTGCTCTCCTCTCTCTGTTCATAGTATTTTTCGCATTCCAGCCAAGAGCACGTGAGGAGGAGGAACAAAAAAGCCCTCCAGGCTTTGTCAGAGAAAAATGCTTATGCACTCCTCAGAGGTGGGGACAGTGGGAAGCTGGGGTGGAGGGAGAAGAATGAGGCAAAAAAAAAGAAGGTAGGAGCAAATGGAAACAAATGGAAAAACTTACATTAAATTATTGCTTTATTTCTGGTCCTATGCAAGTCTCTGACACACGCCATCCTGTCCCCCAAGTCCATGCCCAGTGAGGAGGAGAAAGACCCAAAGGGATCCTGCCCGAAAATAGAGCCTTCCCAAAACTGGACCTACAGAGGAGTCCCTTAGTAAAAAGTCCTCAGACAAGGCAAGCCCTCAAAGCCAGCAGCCTCCTGTCCCTCCCCCAACATCTCCTGTTGGAGATGAAAGGGAAAGAAAGCTCCAGCCCCAGTGTTTCGTGAGGCCTCCTCCTTCCAGACCCTGCCTGAATGAGGCATCAGGATGTGGAGCAGACCGTAACGGAGAGGGCACGGTGAGAAGTGAACCAAGAGATGAGCTCAGGGTGGGAGGAGAGGACTTGTGGTAAAACGAGAGTTACCCAGCTCTCTCCCACCTCTCCCCCCCAGCCCCTGCCTCATCGGATGCGTAGGTAAGAGGGGATGGAGTAATTGAACAGCAAGTAGTCCATTTTGTATAAATTAAAGAGTCTCCTTTGGTAGAAGGGGCTAATGTCCTGGAAGAACTGGGCCGTCATGTCATCCGTCGTCCTCGTGGTCTTGGACGAGGACGGGAACTTGACGCTCGTGTCGGCCCCCACCAGCTGGAGGATGTAGTTGGCATCTTCAACCAAGGTCTCGTACTTGCCCACCACGTCGTAGTGGACAATGCAGGGGTGGCAGAGCGAGTGCACCCGCTCCCAGTGCTCGTTGAAGGGCTCCTCCCGCTGCGTCCGTGGATCCAGCAGGTAATAGACAAACTCCTCGAAGCGCACGTCATCCCCGCGCTCCAGCGCCCTGTCGCTGGGCTCCTGCCGGTGCCGCCGGATGATCTTGGTCCCGTAGCGCTTGTGGAAGGCCGTGTTGTAGCTGCGGGTGAATTTGTTGCGGTACGCCGAGACCAGGCGCTCGAAGGGCTCCCGCACAAAGATGAACTTGAGGTAGCTGCGCAGGCGGTGGTTGATCTCGGGGATGCTGTATTCGGAGAGGGTGCGCAGGTTGGACGAGACGTGGGCCTCGTTGGCAGGGATTTCCAAAGGGTCCCGGTACTTGCCTTGCCCTGTCAGGACCATCATCACCCGCTTCCAGTTAGTGCAGGCCACTTTGGGCACGTAGCAGTAGAGCAGCCCGTGAGTGTCATCCACCACCAAGTGCCGCAAGTCATCCGGCCGCAGGAGACGCCGCTTGCGGGTGTAACGGCTGCAGACGTTGCTCAACAGCTCGCGTCTCTGCTGGTGAACTGCCTGCAGCGATGACTGCTCCAACTGGGGAGGAAAAAGAGCAGTGGTCACTAGCTCACCCAAACTGATGGGGATCTACGTACAACATCAGGCCCACAACTGTTCCCATCATTTCCCCTTCCCTGTTTTTTTTGGAGGGGGCTTCTAGGGGATTTCCATGGACTTTTTGGGCACAGCATTGACTTCAAATTCAACTTGCTTTGGTATATTTAATGCTTGGACCTGCTGGGGGCAAAAGAGAGGAGCAAGATGAGGAGACAAGTCATGGAGGCGAGAGAAGATCAGGAGTGCAGAAAAGGGCACAAACCGAGTTACGTGTTACAGCCTCTCCCCACACTGGCTGATGAAGCTCTCTTACACCAGTCTGGGGACGTCCATGGGCCCCAGCTGAAATCCCCCTGCAATCTCGAGGCGTGTCCTTTCCTGTCCGGGTTTTCGTCAGAAACTCCAAAAATGACAATAAAACATCTGGGGAAGGAAGCCATTTCCAGGAACTCAGAAGAGGAAGGTCGTCTCCTCCTCCTGCCCGCTCCCTCTGCCTTTTACAAACCGAGGCTGGGAGATTTCATGCTCAGCCCCAAGGCCACCTCACCCAAAAGCCTCGTCTTGGCCACAGTCGCTAACGGTCTCACCATCCGTTTCTAACCCGGGGTGGCTCTGACCCTGCAGAGCTGTTGCTTTAATGCCATGCAATGACACCATGTTGCAAGATAACCGTGGCTTCCACTCTGGGCCACGCAGGCATCACACAGCTCCACAGTACTGTCCCTGCAGCCGGTGCATCCCACTTGTGGCCACCACAAGATGAAGGGCAAAGGGCAGGCCACCTCCTTGGTGTCCCCATCCTCGCTGTTGACAGCTGTCATTGATTTTACAAGGCACCAGAGCGTGGGTGACACAGCGCTGCATTGCTGGGGCTTTGTAAAGCTCCTGCCAGGAGCTGGATGATGAAGCGAACTGCTTGCACCGTGCGTGATCCAGCAGAGCCCTCTCCTCCAGGGTGGCACTAATACCTGGGTGAAAAGCTCCTCCTGCAAAGGATGAGCCAAAGGACTTTATCTGCCTCTGAGAGACAATTTTGGCATTGTTGGCAACTTGGATATGAGGAACGTTGGGTCTAGGGAGGCAATGATCATAGCTGAAGAGGTGTTTTCATGGTACAGAGACAAACTTTTTGGTAGAAAATTCTCTTGCTGGGTTTTGTTGGGATGCTGCCCTCCACCTTTTAAAAATGGAAATGCTTTTTGCAAGTGCTAAAAAAAACCCAAAAAACAGACATTTTAATGACCTGATTT
Source organism: Nettapus auritus (assembly GCA_011076525.1). Classification (NCBI taxonomy): domain Eukaryota; kingdom Metazoa; phylum Chordata; class Aves; order Anseriformes; family Anatidae; genus Nettapus; species Nettapus auritus. The sequence continues at coordinate 11,135,180 of CM021776.1, read as the reverse complement.
TTTTTTCAGGTGTTTTTCCCTGCACTTGCATAATTCAAAACTATAGGGATGGATAGACAGACAGACAGACAGACACTGTCTGCAGGCATGGCAACAAATAAATGTGACTACTTTTCAGCAGCCGCCCACTGGAATAAGTGCATGTCTTTCAGTTAATTCAGAGCAAAATTGCTCCCTTCTTTTCCTTCCTTTTAAAAGCCAGAGAAATTAAGCATCGCTTTTAAGGAAATAACACCAGGACATTCCAGCAGGATTAGGGTATGCAGGCATCATGGCCAAAGACGTCCGCATTTGCCATTTTCCCCAGAGCAAATGTAATTCGGCTGCTTATAGACGTGTAAGCACCACGCCAGGCTGGAACACAAAGCGTTGAGCATGGAAGAGGATCTGGCTCCGCTGCAACACTGCCCTGCATGGGCAGGGACCCGCCAAGACCCCGCATTTCGGCAGGTGCAGCTGGCGATGGAAAGGCCCGAAATGTCCCAGGATTATAAACCCGTCATGACCACAACCAGCTTTATATACATACATATGTATATGCATATACACATGTGTCTGTGCATGTATAGATATACATTTATACATTATACATGTATACATTATATACATCTATAAATCTCCCCAGTCATATAATATTATATATATCCATACATAATTATCCTATAACATATTATAACATATTATATTATATGTATTACATTACATTACATTATATTATATTAATTATCATACTATATAAGAGACCCACAATGATCATCATAGAAGAAGCTATGAATGATGAGCGCAGGAAGTCCAGCGATGATGCTCTTGCCTTGCCACAATGGCCCAATTTCCTCTGACACCCCCAGATGGCAAAACCTCATGGGTTTCCCATCGAGGCTCAGCCCACCAGCAGTGAATCTATTTATCCCAATTCCAGCAAGGGCCATAAGCAGGTTTTGAGCACCAATTGCTCCCCAAAGTGGCACGGTCTTTTCTTTTGGACATAGCCAGAGGTTTAGGAGCGTGCCCTTGGGTGGCTGGCGATGGCGCAGTGCCCACATACTGGAGGGCTGGGAGAAGGGGGTCAAACCCTGCCACCCCCTCCTTCTTCACCCCCATTTCTTCCTCACCTGGTCACTCTCGTACAGGGCCTGGAGCGGGCTGCGACCTGCCTTCCCCTGCCAGGCTGTCCTCATGGCCCCGTCTTCTGCAGCTGGAAAAGGAGCAAGAAAAATCAGAGGGGTTGGGGCCTGCTTCCTTCAACCCCTCTTTTGATGCCCAACCCGGTGGTGGGGGCCGTATCGGGATGTGTTGATGTAACCCATGCAGAGATGAACCCATTTGGCTCTGTGGAAAAATGCTCAGCTACAGGGGAAGATGAGAAGATGAGACAATGAGCCTTTTTTTTTTTTTTTTTTTTTTCCCCTCCATCACCGGTACTGTTTTTCCATTGTCACTTCTAGGTTTTAGCCAACCTGAATGGAGCAAATCCAATCTGTTTAATTGGAGCCCATTCTCAAATGCTAACAAGATGTTAAGTGGACTGCAGAGTCTTCACAGGCTGGATTTTAGTCAAAAGAAAGGACTGTTTTACATGAAATTAAAAACCACAGCCACCAGAACAAAATTTATGTGGTATGGGACTTCTCACTAATAATAACAATTGTCCCTCCCCCTTATTTTTCAACAGAGTCCACGGTTAGGGTGCAAAAGGTCCAGAGATCCTTTAAACAAATTAAAGGCCATACATAAATACAGCAGCTTGTTACAATTTCAAGAGCAACCGGGAACAGCTGGCCCCATGTGCATGCAGGAAGTGCTGCTGCACGCTGGCTGCACTGGCCGGGGCACGCCGGGCTGGGAGTCTGCATTTCCAGGCTCAGTCACACGGTAATTAACAGGCAACTGGGTCGCAAGTTTCACCCAGTTTTAAGGTCTTATTTGTATTTTTGATTTTTTTCCCCATCCAACCAGTGACATCGTCTTGAGCACCGGAAGATGCAGACAGCCACCTAAGCATCCTCACTGCTGCCCTGATGCCAGAGGGCTAGTTATGGCAGCAGATATTTTTTTTATGTGCTTATATTTTGCCTAAATGAAAACCACCCCAAAGTCACCCAGGTGTAAGCTCAGCATTATGCCTTCTTTGGGCTGTTAGAGGGGGAAATGCCTGGTTGCCCTCACAAGATTTCATCACTGGCACATGGTCGCTTGCATGTCCATGGGATGCGCCACTTCCCATGGTGCATCCAATGACTCAACGTGGTGCCGCTTCTTCCTCAACGCGCTGCACCAGTTACCCCTCAGGAGGGGGAAAGGGCATCTCTGCTAGTGAGAGCGGAAAACCTAACGTTCGCAGCACTGGGCTGGGACATTTGTCCCAGTTCACATTTTCCAGCTCAGCTTTCTGCAAGCAGAAGGGAGCGAGATCAGCCCTGAAAGCTGTGCTCGCCGCGTCTCCAGGCTGCCAGCAAAGAGCACTGAACTCCAGTCCCTTTCCCTGCTGGGGCCAACAAAATCCTGTTAGTGTTACTGGTGTGACCCCACAGCACCCCGCACCACAGGCCTGTGTTTAGTAAAAGCAACTTGGGGCGTTTGTTTTTGAGGTTTACACATGCATCACCCAAAACCTTTCTCACAGGGGTCATAAACAAGCCCAGGGTGGTTCACGCTGACCCAAAGCTGCTGCAAACATGATATATGGGGTTACAGAAAAAAAAAGGGAAAAATAAAAAAATTAAAAGCAGGCTTGCTGCTCCCATGCAGCTGGAGGAGGCCAGCAGTGCTGAGCACGCCCAGCATCTCAACAGCTTCTGTTCTCCCTGCCCGGGGCTCTCGCCAAACCCTTCAGAGCAGTGGGCGGCCTGCCGGCAGCTGGCCCGCGGCTCAGCCGCAGGACATCTCCTTGTTCAGAGCCGTCTGCTTCCACTGCACGTGGTGTCCCAAGGAGAAAGGCAAACTGCACAGCTCAGCACGGCACCGTGTTGCCCTCCCATCCTTCCTGCTCAGCCTCAACTGGAACACAAAAGCCCTGCTCCATCCCAACCACCTCATCACCTCAATCCCAACCCATGGTGTCTCCCCATCCTGTCCCCTACCTGCTGTCCCCGTCCTCTCTGTCACCACCCAGCCCAACAGGCAATGGTTCGCCTCTGGGAGACGAGCTCCAGGGGATCCCTGCAGCTGTCCGGGCTGCATGGCTGGAGAGGAAACCTAACGTGTAAGTGGGAGCTTGGGGAAAGGCTCAGCTCGGTCTGTGCCTGTTTCTTCTATCAGGTTTGGGATGCAGCCTGGGCTGCGAGGAGGAGGGATGAAGGGGGCAGATGCACAATGGCCTGTACGTGTCCTTTTTCTTCCACTCATTTATGCTGAGACGGAGTCAGCCACCCCATCCCCTGCACTGCTGGCTTACCCATCTTTGGGATGCTCCTGGGACTCTAAGCAGTTTGGGAAGGCCAGGGAGTACTGAAATATATGACAGCGTTGAGACAGGAGGATCATCAGAGCAAATTAATAGTTCGTGCTGCATTTTGGCACCACGGCCCTGAGTACAGCAGGATCTTCCATCACAGGGGAGCTGCCAAGATCTTTGTACGCTGGCTTGCCTCCTGACTTTATAGCTTGTTATGAGGTTCCCAGATTCCCCCACATGCGATGGCAAGCCTCAGAAATTTAGCATCACCATAATTGCATTTGTGAGCAGTGATGTCAGTTAGCCAAGGTACATCCAGCTTCTAGAGGGGAGAAAATGTCACTCCCTGGTAACTGCTGGATCACCACTTGGGTAACAAATGTAAAGGCTGTATACGTCCCTCATGAAAATCCAAACTGTTTTTCACTGAGATGGGCAGAAGGAACTATCCCATTTGCCCTTTGCATCCTGAAGGCATGGGAGTAGCAGTGCTGTAGAACAAGGGAGGGAAAACCCTGTGGTAAAGCAGGTACGTTGACCAGAAATTGCTGAATGAGAGGAGCCTGAAAAGCTGCTCAGGCATATTTTGGAGCCTCCTGTACTACAAATGCTTTCAGTCTTTCGTTCAGAGCTTGGAAAGACAACGCGTTCCCTCCTCCCTTCCCTCTGCAGCCCAGAGTTTTGTGCTAGCCCATCGAAACCAAGGCTATTCTCTTGCAGAGGTGTAACATCAACACCACAGCGGGATCTGGGCTTCAAGTGACGTGCCAGCTCTCTTTGGAAAAGGGAATGGATTTTAAAGCTGTGACTATTTAGGTGTACAAGCTGATTATGAAGACAGTCGTTCCTGTGTGAGGTGAGGAAAATACTGCATCATGCCCATCCCAGACTTCTGGAAGCACTAGCGAAGGAATTTTCTGTTTTGGCTGCAGAGACTCATAATTACGGAAGGAGGTTCTCGGCGACCACAACAGCAAATCCAGGGCCTGAATTCAAGATTTTGGTGAGGAGACAGAATTCAGGCAGCGACAAGCTTGCTCCTCTGACATCAGCATTACCAAAGCTCTAGAAAACAGTCTGAAGGAAGGAAAACGACTGAAAATGTGGGTACAAAACTGGAGAGGGGAATAAAATGCAAGATGTCAGTTACTGAGTGCAGTCAATTAAATAAGCAGTTTCTGTAGATTGAGCATATGTGGTAGATAGTCACCCAGATACAAGTAAAGCATGAGATATGACCTGCCACAGGAAATAAGAACTTCTTCTAGAGAAGTTTAAAAGGGGAACTGTGAGGGACAATGAGCAGCTGGAAAACAAGTGGTGCTTAAAGGGGAAATACTGGGCAGAAGGTGGATTTCCAGCAAAACATCTCTAAGATTGACTTTGGGATCAATACTTCAGGAATAAGCTTGACATAAAAGCAGAACGATAGCGATGATGGACAAAGCACGGAGAATGGCTGCCATCGCAGGGAAAGACTGAAAGACCAAACAGGGAAATTGAAGCTTCGTCCTGGACCAGGGGAGCAAGAAATACAACAGAATTTAATTTCACCATGCTGGAATTTAGTAGTTTCTGCTACTTGGCTGCTGGAAGTGGCAGGAGGTCCCAGATGCATTAGTTCAGGGCTATCAATTGCCAGTGTGACAGTGATAAAAAAAGCAAATGAATTCCTGAAACATATCAAGTGAGGTATTTGCCACAGGAGAAAAAAAAAAAATAGAAGCAGCATGAATACCATTATCCATAGCATCTCCGACCTTCACTTGCAGCACTGACAGCTCTGTTCCCCTGGGACCAAGGCAGCTGCGGAGCTGTGGAGAAGGGCAGTGAGGTGACCGGGCTGTCCCCTGGCAGCCTGCAGGGGTTGGGATGTGATGCTGCCCTGGGAGAGCACCAGCGGAGAGGAACAGGAGGTGTTTCAGGTGCAGGACACCTTTTATGTCCACCTGCTCAGGAGCCAAACTGTGTGAATAGGAGGTTTGGAAACCCTGGGGTGGTGGGATTCTGGCTGGGAGGAATCGCAGCTCCTTTCAGGTGGAAAATGAGCTTTTAGGGTTTTTTTTTATGCTGGACCATAGAGCCACAAGGAGCCAAAAGCTCCACACGTCATCTCCAATTCAAGATGTTGGAGAGGAGTGAAATTTGCAGATGTGGTGATCTCCGGCCCGGAGGAGTAAGGAGTGAGCACATGTGCCTGCACGTGAGTGCACACCCGAGAGGCCCCAAAGAGTTAAACCTGGCCCTGCCACTATCGCCCGCTCTGTCGCACAGCCCCAGCTTCGCTTCCTGTTGTGTCTGTGCAAAACCTAAAAAAAGAGAAAAAATAATTGTGCTGCCTGGCCACCCAAAATGATCAGTCTGGGTGTTAATTACAGCCTGCAGCTCCCTGCGGGAGACCGGGAAAGGCGTGTGTTCGTGCTGCAGGGAGCTCTCGGAGCAGCCTTTTTTATACAATGGGGAAGCACCACCCAGAGCTCCACAGCTTGAGGGGATCAGCTTAAAGCCACTTGCTTCAAGTCACGCTGCCAGACATTGGAAGAGCCAAAAATTAGGAGCTGGGTCTCCTTGTGATGAGCTTTGCTGTTTCTGACCCCTCGCTGGCACCTGACACGATGGGGCAGAGCAGGACACCAGTGCAGCCCTGCTGTCTGACTTAAGACAGGACACCGAGACTGCATTATTCAGAGCCAAATCCTAGCTGCGGCCACTGACAGCTGAATCCGTCCAATTTTCGATTTTAACATCCAAGAGGAAAAAGGAAAAAAAAGGGAGAGAAGATGAAAATAGAGCTTGGCATCAGCAGTGGTAGATCCAGCAGTCTGAGCTCTGTTTTCCCTCCCAGTTTGATACCAAAGCCTGGGACACACAGCCTGTCTGAAGATGGACGAGGGTGCACAGGCCAAGAAATCGCACGTGGAAGCAGCAGCCAAGCCCCTGGGCAGCGGCCCATGGTCTGTGCAAAGAGCCTTGGCTGGAAGGATCAGAGCTATTGGAGCCAACAGGGCTGCAAAGAAGCAAAGCTTAGTTCTAGGAAACTCTGGCCTTTACATATGGGCTCGTGGTGATGGAGAACACATTTTCTCTATTTTCACCTAAGCACAAAGGCTGACTGTTGTTCTGTGCTTCTTTTTATTATTTTTCCCTTTTCTCAAAACAATGGTGATCTTGAATACCAAAATCCCAAATAAAACTCCAGACCCACTACCTGATAAAGCTGAAGGTTATAACCAGTGATGGAGACGATGACCAAAATAGTGACCCTCTGCTTTTGTGTGTGCTGCTTTCAGCTGTGAATTAAAACCCAAACCATCCAAATTTTTGTTCTTACAGGAAGGTTTTGGATTGGGAACACCGACTTTTGGCTTCAGCAAAGAGGCTGAATCCAAACTGCTCAGCTGTCTGTGACCACTCAGTTTTACTGCAGCTAAAAAGCTGGGGATATAGACAACGGAGGCTGAATAAATAAAACACCAGAGAAGGAAGGAAAAGAAATCTAACAGAGCCACATGTCTGACTTGTTTAAATGCACCCTTCAGCACTGTGAATTAGGACACAACCACCTCTGCTGGTGTCACAGCTGGGCTTCCTCCATGTCTTTGCCCCCAGCACCAGCTTAGCAGCTCTCTGGACCACCCCAAAAACCTTAGGTCTGCTTGAGCATCTTCTCCGCTGAGGCTGAGGAGCCCACACACCCCCATCTCCCTGTCACAAGGCTGTCACACAGACAATACCTCCAGCAGGTTACATGGGCCCCTGACTCTTACCGTCTTGCTGCATCACTGGAAAAATGTGCATTGCTATGGCTCCCCAGGAGAAAGATAACATCCCAAATACTCTGGATTTGGGGCACGAGACTTGAGGGCATTGGACAGGAAACCTGGGGTGGATGGTGAATGCCAGAGACTTGGCTGAGGATGCACAGGAGCATGGCGGACGTGGGCAATCATTTGTTCCCATCAGCAGGGGACAAGCAAGCGACCCTCCTGTGCTGGCAGTCACATGGATGTGGGCCACCAGTATCCCCCTGATGCACCCTATGCAGCGTGGCCATGGACAGATCCCATATAGCCCAGTGTATAACTCATCCTGCCCTTTGTGCTGTGGGACAGCCTCGGGGAAGGCTGCCTGGCTCTGCATGGCTCTGCTGGGGCAGAGGTGTAGTGGTGTCTGTCTGTCAGAGGCGTCTGTCTGGGCTTGCTCCTTAGGGAATGGGAATAATCATCCTTCCCCATCAGGCCTCTCCTGCCAGCTCCCCTCCCGTTTCCTGCAGCAGGGTGACAGCTGGCACACCCAGCGGAGCAGGGCCTTCCCCTTGCCTGCTGAAGAGCATTTCCAGACGTTACGGCAGAGCCAAGGGGCAGGATGCCACCGGGCTGAATATTTAGGATGGCTGGTGCAGCCTCTGAAAGCCCAGCACGGGCTGCCCAAGCCCCACAGCTGCCAGCACCAGGTCCCAAATAACACCTATGTTACCTTTGTGGTCCTGCCTCCTTCAGCAGCTCAGGCACATTCCCTGCGCCCCACAAAGCCACCATGTGGTTTGATGGCATCCCTCTGTGTCCCCAGCATAGCCACAGCCCCCAGGTGCTGGGCACGGGACCTCCGCTGAGCGGAGGTTCAATGGTCAGTCTGAAACCACCGACTGCTGCCATGAGTTTGTATAAGGCACTTCCCCACAGCACCCATACGACATGGTGGGCTTGAAAATATCGACCTGCTTGCTGTGTGGCTGAGCAACAGCTTATTGCGAGTTCGGGATCAGACAGTGCAAAACACTCTCATATCAAGGTCCTGCTAAAGAAACCTAGCACGGGACCGTGCCCAGAGCCATGCCATTAAGGGCAGCCCAGCCTTCTAGGACCACTCCCTGTGGAAGGAGAAGCTCAGAAGATGTCCCACGCGGAGGTTCATGTGGTCCTGATTTAAAGCTGTTTCATTCAGCAAAAATGAAACCAACCAAGTGACTTGGCTGGATCAGACAAAACCGAATCCCAGCAGCATTGGGATGCTTGAGAGCTTAGCTCAGGCTTTTTTACCACTGCTACACATTTTCTACCACCCCCCCCCCAGCCCTTTTGAAAGAGCCAAACCAAATAATTAACCCCCCTGCTCCCCTTGCCTCCCTGCACTTAGAACCTGTGAGAGGACTGAACAGAGATTTGTTGCAAGGAGGTTACCCGCACAGCCAAGGGAAAAACCACAAATAAAAGCAGCTTGGAGGAAAACAGCTCGGAGGCAAACCTGAGCGGGACAAGACAGGACGTGCACGTGAGGAGGTTTACACAGACAACAGCCCACATCCAACAGGCACGATGAGGTGTGGCAGGGAAAGACAAATCTCCTCTCCCATCAGCTCCAGCGAAATAAACTTCCCCATGTTCCCATAAGGGTAAAAGTTTTGCAGCACCAGATGCACCTAGAAATGATGTTTTAGCCACTGTCATAAAATAAAATTCCAGGGAAAGATGAGGTGCGGGGGTCCACCTGTAATGGTTCTTCCTCTTCCTCCTCCCCAGCAGCAAGCTAAAACATGCATCACCCTTGAGGAGCTGATGGAGAGGGCCTACTAAACCCTATCACCACCCTTTTTCCCCAAACGACACCTTCAGCTTTTGGCAAAGCTACCTAAGGCCAACTCCAGGCAGCCACAGGAGGCTTTTGAAGGGCGATGGAGCACCCTGTCCCCAGCAGCAATCTTCAGCCTATGTCTCTGCTGATGAAATACCCCACTGCCTTCCCAGACAGGCTCCTTACAAGAGTTACCAGGGGCAGTGACACCTGAAGTGATACTTGCCACTCCTGAGGCCACCTTGGGAGCTGCCCAGATGTACAAAACTCCTAGAAAAGAGGGAAAGGAGCTTTTTGCGCCGTTACGAGGTGTGCATGATGTCCAAGATGCTTTCCTTTGGAAGGAGACAGAAAGAAGTGTTGGGAGCAGTTCAGCCTGCTCCAGTCTGCAGGATTTAACCACTGCAGCCGGGACCTGGCATCTCCCTGGCACTAATGACAGCCTCCCTCCAGCCAAGAAACACACTGTGAAGTGTATTACATGGGATAATTTGATGGACAGTGCCACTTTTAACAGGAAAAATCAGTCACTCTCCTAGGGACCTGCCCTGCTGGCTGGAGGGCAAGAGAGGGGCACAAGGGGGTGTGATACCCTCAGGCAATGTTAACTCAGGATACAAAGGAAGGTCCTAAGTGATTCCCTATGGAAAGAGATGGATGGGAGAAGCCACGTACAGCAGTGAACACACGTCCTGCTCTTCTTCCAGCCAGCCAGGGACTGGCTGAGCCTGCCAGCAGCGGCGTGTGGTGGCCATATGGGGGTGGATTGCACAGCCTCAGGGAGCTGAAGCAGGTCCAAAAGCCTGAGCCCACCTGCCTCCACCTGTGCCTGTGATCCCAGATGTCTGCATGCAGTCATCCGCTGTCTGGGATCCCATGCCTGGGGCCCACGGGCAAGGTGCCACCAGCACTAACTGCCACCAGACCTCAGAGGACATGGACTTTCACAGGAAAATGCCTGGCCTCCCCAGTGCTGTGGCAGCCTTTGTAGGGCAGGCGATGCCATGTTGCCCAGGAAGGGTGGCACATGCCTCCTGAACAGCCCTGCAGCTGGCCTGACCCCATCCCACTGGTAGCCTGCTGGTGGCTGTCCCCCTCTTTGATCTTCTGGCTCAGACGTGGCTCATGGTGGGAGGTATGGGATGTGACACCAGGCATCCCTGGTCAGGACTGGTTGCCTGGTGTATGTGCAATGGTTCGTTCATTAGGGTGACAAGAGTTTGCCCAGTGTCCCCTCTCCCGTGCCCCAGTGACTGTAGTCTCCAGCTGGAGAACAATCAGAGAAGGAACAAAAAGTAAGCAGGGAGTCTGAATCAGGGTGCTGCTTTTCAGTGGGTTCAATGGGACTAACACAATCCTAACCAGAGGGACTGGAGCCCAATACTCAGCACTATTTGGATTTCTTCTGCAGTTAGCGCTGGGGCTGAGACACGACTCAGCATCAACGGATTTGCAGCCAATGCTGTCCTCCATCTGCAAGACGTGGCTGCTCAGGCAGCAGCCCCAAAAGCAGCGGGGAGATCTGAGGGGGTGTCAGCAGATGCTGGTGTTTTTTAAGCTGCTACAAAAAAAAAAAAAAAAAAAAAAAAAAAAAAAAAAAAAAAAAAAGAACATTAAATTCCTGATATGAGGTTGGGTTTGAAACTTCCTGTACAGGAAGACTTCTACTGCACATCACACATGCTGGGCGGGAGAATAATTATCTATTTTTATGTTTTATCTTTTTTTCCCCTAACAGGAGAAGGTCCAGCCTCTAACAACCAACAGCCTGGAGGTGACTCCCAAAAACCCACTCTGGGCAGGCTTCAACTAGCTGCCTCCTGTGTGGGCAGTGCTGGCTGTACCCAGGGCCACTGGCTCCAGCAGTGAGTGTGATTCAGGGACCTGGCTGCTGGAGATGACCTGAGCATCACTATTGATGCTCAAGATCCTGGTAGGTTTAGTTAGCATTGCCACTAGGAAGATGATTTTAAAGCTGCATACAGAAGCTCCTTGTTTTCTATAAAGCCTTATGAAAGTGCTTTCCTCTCTTGATTCCTGCTATCTTGCACAGATAACTTTGCTTTTATGTTTCTGAAGGTAATTTGCCTTCATTTCTCGCTGAAGGTACCGCTTGGATTGTCACAGCATCACCAGCTGCACCCAGGCACTGGGGCTGGTACAGCTGGCGCTTGGCTGTGCAGCTCTCTCCTCTTTGGAGACAGTGATGTCTCAAGCTCTGTTTTTTGAGGAAGGCTTTCTTATTCCAACTTAGTCAAATTGAGTCGAGGATCAGCCAAGGAAATGCTAATCAAGCAATGGAAAAGGGTGACAGCTATAGGATTAGCCCACAATAAATCACGCAGAGAAGGAAAGAAGGAATCCAGCTGCTTCGAGCAACCTGCCAAATGCCACACTGTCGTCAGCAGGGCTCAGAGCAGGAGCAGAGCCAGCAGCAGCTGGTCTGGACACTCTGTCCCATTCAGCAGTTCCTCCTGAACCACGTGTCCCCTCGGTGGTGGCAGAAGGCTTGGGTCGCCTGGTTCCAGGCTGAGGCAGATGTCAGCTAGGTTCAGTAGGAAGCTCACGGGCACTGGAGGCAGGGGGATGTATTTCACTGCAGCGATGTGCCTCACTGTCACAAGGAATGCAATTGACATCTTGATAGGAAACACAAAATAAATGGCATCCAGGAGGAATACATACTACATGCACAAATAAAGTATCTGTACATAAGCCCCGCACAAGCCTCTGTTTTCAAATGGTTAATTCCTCCTACAAGCCAAGCTAGAAGCTTTCCAAGAGCAATTTCTCTTCCCCATTATGCCTGTTGCTCTCCTGGCCCCGGCTGGCTGCTTGCACGTATGATGCAAGCCTGAACTGCCAGCTTTTCCATTCCTCGTCAATAAAGCCTCTTTCCAGGCCGCTGCTCAGCAGGAATTGCAGCAGAAGAGCTTGTGCTGGCAGTGCCAAGGCAGAGATCCCTGCTGGGACATGCAGGGGCTGGCTGGCGGCTGGCAGCTGGCAGGGGTCTGGGTGCAGGGTGCTCCAGGCCAGGCTGGATGTGCTCAAAACCTGCCCACAGGTAGGTCTGGTTTGGGCAAACACAGTTTGTGCCCTCTGCAAACAGGCTTCCTACACGCAAAGAAGAAAAAGGAAGCCTAACGTCGCATGGCTCAGCAACTTGCCTGCTGCATGCATTTCAAGATGTCTTGTCAGCTCTGCGCATCTGGAATTGATGAAGAGCTAAACAAGCACTTGGAAAAAAATGTGCACTCAGCAAATGCTTCCCATTGCACCACCTTGTGCACGGCCACTCCCGTCCGGGCTCTGCTCTGCGTGCTTGGCAGAAGCAGCTGAGCATCTGTGCCCTGTGAGCACCGTCCTGACAGTTGGATGTTGACCTGTGAAAATCACTGCCACAAGGTATGGGCTTCACGATGTGTGGAAGAGATGTACAAGCTTGCAGAGCAGGACAGGAGCTAATTATGGGCTGCTTCAGGATAGGGAGAAGTGTCTCCATCTCATCTTGTGATGAAAAGCTCCTTGTGCCCATTTCTGCTGTAGTGGGCATTGTCTGAAGCCACTGGAGAACCAGCCTATTTAATAGAGGATGCAAACATCTTCAGTGTCACTGCAGCTCTGAGACACAACAGATCCATCATCACTGGCAGCAACTTGTCCGGGGGGCTGGTGAATCTATTTCCCTGTTGCCAGTCAGGTCCTGAGTGTGGCTGTTAGCAGCAGGTGCTCTGGAGACATCTCTTTCCTTTTTGCAGGCTATGATCAAGGTCTAATGGAGACCTCAGGAGGAAGGGAACCGAGAGTCTTGCACCTCCACCCATCCACCAGCAGCCGTTCATGGGCAATCGAAGAACTCCTCTGGAGTCAGGCCAGCCTTGTTTCAGCCTCATGATGCCTGTGTCTGCCGGCCCTATTAAGCTAAAGGGAAATCAATCTCTCCAGTGCTGCCAGGAGCAAACTTGGAAATGACCCAGCTGTGAATACGCCACTACTGCTCCATTGCCAGAAGGAATGGGCCGGCTCTGCAGATGTTCGCAGGACTGAACTTGCCACCTTCCCATGCCACAGAGAAACGTGACTGTGCGGGTCCAACCCCCATGGCCAGAGCAGGGGGCAGAGCTGCACACCTGCATCACAACATAAAATAGGAATTCCTGAGGAGCTTCTGACCTCCAATTAGTTTGTGCTAATTTCCCAGCTCCCTGCCTTGAAGGAAGCCCTCTGGAGCCCCAGAGATACCCATAGCCAGTGGCTCCAAACAAACAGCACCTTTGAACCTAGTGTCAACACTGCCCTCCTTGCTGCAAGGTCACTACCCCATGGCAGCGAAGCAACATCTGGCTGGATCAGGTTTCATGTCTGTGACGAGGATGCAAATCCCCACGAAAAGCCCCGTGCTCCCGGAGACACCGCTCCACGGATGGCTCCAGCCTACTGCCACTGCTCCCCCCTGCAGAAGGGCTGGGATTGCCAGGAGATGGAGGCCTGTTAGGCAATAGCACTTCCCAGGAGGAGAATAAGCTGTTGTGACACGAGGACTTGTGGCCAGGGTGTCCCTTTGTGCACAGAGATGGGATGGGGTCCGTAGGTCATGTCATGCCCTGTGTGCTGCCGTGCAGGGCCCAGACTTCGGCCAGAACATGGCTGCCGTACACTTGCACCACAGGGAGAGCTGCCAAGCAGTTTATCTGCCACTTCAGCCACCGCAGAGACAGTGCCACCTTCAAAAGAGACTTTCCAGGGAGAAAGCAGCTTCCAATCCAACTGGATAATACTCCAAGGGACTCTTTGAAAATTAAGCCTCATTCTGAAAAAGCTGGGTGTCGTTGGCATCTGGTGTTTCTTCAGCACGGCTGCACTCAGCTGCGGTTTGTGTACGTGGTCACGTACGTAACACGGCCGTCCCAGTATGACACCCGTCAGGCAGTGTGGTTTGCAGCATCTCCCAGGTGCAGAAACAGCCTCATGACAGGACACCTACCCCCAGGGCTCGGTGCTGGCGGAGCAGTACTGCAGGGAACCTGAAGGCATTTCTCCTTCATTGCTCCAGGGCATTGGGGATGGTAACTGATAAGGTGGAGGGAAAGCAGGGGAAAGAGGGAGGCAAATAGGAGCTGAAGGTGCCAGGCTGGGCACTCCACAGTGCTGGGAATGGCTGTAGAACTGTAGCTGTAGGAAGCTCTTGCTGCTGCATGGAAAAGGACCGGAGCCTGCAACTGGGACAACACAAGGAGGCAGAAGCTGAGCCCACAAACTTTGCACCCTCTAAACCAAGTTCTCAGCCATTTTAAATGCTGAATGGCGATTTTCACTTCAGTGCAGAACTGCTGAAGGATGTGGGTTGTGTGGCCATACTTTCCTGTATGGGGAGACAGTGCTGAGCCACCTCCGCTGCGGATGTAGCTGCTGAATGGGGGTGTCAGACCTGCAGCAGCAGCAACCGGCTGGGAGAAAAACTGCTTTCTTCTCCCAGGAAATAACAACTCCCATCAGTCCCTGCCCAAAAATGTACAACAGTTTTATCTAATCAGAGTTCAACCAAGTATGAGGAGCTCTAGGGCTCAAAGGGAAAAGGAGGAGAAGCCAGAGCAGCCAGCCCCTTCCTCTGCCCTGCTGCTGCAGCTCCCCTCCGGCTGGCTCCAGGCTGGGCACCTCCCTGACCTGTAGCCCAAGGAAGGCTGGCCCCAGGACATCTCGGAGAAATCTGCTCAGGGCCATCCCAGCAAGCTCAAGGGACATGGGTTTGTGCAATTTGAGCAGAGTTTGAATTCCTTCCCCGAGGCAAGGACGATCTTGTCTAGCTAGAAAAAAAAATCAGGCTCGTGCATATTTTTGTCTGAGAGCCTTCATAAGTTTGGAGGTGGAAAGTGATACGAGGCAGGGAGCTCCAGGAAGCGTATTCACCCAGCTGCCCCAGTAAGAGCTGCTGCAGAAAGCCTGGTGAAAACAAAACCTGCCTGGGAGAGCTGCGTCCCTTGTACTAACCTGTCCCCAGCAAACCAGCAGAAAGACATCCCCAAATCCACGTCCTGCCAGGCTGCACGGGTCAGCTTCAAGCCAGATCTTCAATGGGGTGGCCGGGATCCAGACCCCAGGCCTGCTCTCGCCCAGCCTTTCCCCAGCTTTTTGTAGAAAAAGGCCAGTTTTTAGGCAGCTGCCCAGGGCGAGTCACAGCAATGCCTGGGGCTGGCGCTGAGACGTATTTGTTGACTGCAGGGGAGCGTGTGTGCACGAGGAAGGGTGGTGTGTTTGCCTTTTGCAATCGCTGTCCTGTCTGCGGGGCTTGGGCCGTCGGTCAGACTAAAAAAAGCACACTTCAGGGCAACACCGGGCTCTGCCAGTCAGCCCGGTGAGGGGAGCAGGAATTCTGGGGCTGTTACATGGCAGGGTGAGCAAGTTCACCTGGCTACGAGGTCTACTTGGCTTGGGGACCAGGCACTGGTGGCTGCTGAAACCAACCGTGCTGCCTCCGTAGATTTCCCAGTGCTGCTGCAGCCCATTTGCCGGCTGGCTGGCACTCCGAGCCTCTGGGCAGCACGGGGCTCACCATGCACTTGGCACCAGGGAAGGTCAGGTATTGCTTATGCATGTATCCGAAGTGCACAAATCCATTTCTCACAGCATGTCCTTTGGCTCCCCTCTCCTTCTCTGTTCTCGTACAGGCTGCGTGCTCTCTCAGAGCATCACGCTCTCCTTCCAACACAATAAACAGCATTAGATTTGCTCCCTGGCTCGTTAAAACTATGAGAGAAACAAAACCAAACCACATGCCCCAGTGCTACCTCCTACGCTGGGAGATCTCCGTGAAGAACATGCAGAAAGAGGAGTTTATCCAAGCAGTGGCCACCCAGCTCCTGGGGATGCAGAGACACTCTTTATTCCACCTTTGCCCGTGCTGGGCTTTGGTTGAGACTGAGATTTTGGCTTCACAGGGTGGGGCAAAGGCAACTGGGAAAAGGAGAACAGGACTGCAGAAGGGATGTTTGGGGGTTGATTCTTGTTTATCAGAGCTCTACAACTGATTTTATTGGATAGTTGACTGGAATTGCAAGGAGTGCAAACCTGCAGCAGAGAGAAAACTGGGCTGGTCAGAGCAAACCTTGACAGCCAGCAATGAAACAATGATCCCAGCATCCGGTGATGAGTGCCTGGGAAGGGGGACATGTGCACCGGACAGCACCATGCATGGACTGCATGCAAAGTCAGGACCTAAGCATGGCAGTGTTCACTCCAGGCCTTTTAGGCCACCAGAGCTACTGCATGAGATGCCTCCTCCCTCCCAGACCTCTAATAGCCTCTAACTGGCCTTTTAACAGGGGAAGTCTGGGGCATTCGCCCAGCTGTCTCAAAGCCTGGATGTGCAGTGTCCCCCGCTTGGCCCCACAGAGGTATTTGGGGAGTTAAGCTCTTCTTTGGGTACTCAGCTCGGAGGGGGAGTAATGGGAGTTAAGCACCTAATGCCTTTGTAGTTTCTCGGCTTCTAGCAAGCCCTGGGAAAGCCAGCTGTGTTTGCACTGGGATTAAGATGGAGGGCTTGCCATGCTCTCCATTCAGACACTGGCGGGGAAGCGGCTAAAGAAAGAAAACCCAGCGAGCAGCAAGCCCCAGCACCCAGGGAGAGCTGCTCCCTGCAGGACTGGGGCTGCCCAGCCACTGGTGTCAGCAGCAATCCCTTCCCAGCATCGGTTCTGGGCACCCTGAGCACTCATCTCCCACCTCGGACCTGACTGAGGATCACCAGAAGGTCCCACCTGTACCGACATGGGGTGAGGTCTTCCTGCTCCCAGAAGTTGCTTTTGCACAGCCGTATTTGCAGGATCAATGGGAGCGCCGGGTCTTTGGGAGCGGGAGCACAAGGTGCAGGTGCAGCGTGCTCCTGGAGAGTGACAGCAGGGTCGGGATGCCAGCAGGATGCAGGGCCAGAGAGGGCTGCAGAGCCACCGACGTGCAAACCTCTCTTGCAGGCACAGAGTTAACTCCCAGCACGCTGAGCACCCTCCTTCCCTGTCCCAGACCTCTTGCACGTATCAGAGATTCTCAGGAAACTGTATGGAGCCAAGACGGACGAGAAAAAACATTCCTCATGGAAGGGCTGGTGCTTGGGAGCACATGGGCTTCATTACTGCTCTGCTTCCAGCACTGGACTGGGCTGATTTTTCCACCATCAGGGTCACGGCTATGGCGCTCCACATCTTTAGTCATGGCAGACCTGGGGACCTTCCAACCCACGTTGCCCAACACTGCTGCTGACAAACGCCCTGCACTTGGAGCACTGCGTCCATGCACTCTTGGAACTCACAGGAACCTGAGCCCGGCAAAACTGCCCCACGATGAAAGCAAATGAAACAGAAACACAGCAGAAAAACCAACAGGATCTCAGAGGGCTTCTTAGATTTCACACCCCTGCCCACGCTTGCAGTGGTGGCCGGCATGCAGGCAGCGCAGCCCTGCTTACCGGGAGGGCGCCCGCCCCTAATTTTGGCCGTGTCTGAATTTCAGCCTGAAAATACCTTTAAACAATGGGGAGGAACTGAGGTCTAAAATAGGCTCTTTCCTGTTCTAAAAAAAAATAATAATAAAAAAAACAAACCCTGGTTTGAAAAGCTCTGCTGATTTCTAAGTGGTTAAGTGGCTCCGCTTGTGCTAGGTGCATTTCTAGGCTCCAGGACCAGTGCCCTGCGGGACCCCAGGCAAATCGCCTGTAATCTGTGCCCTGAAGGGACAAATCTGCAGGCAGAAGGACAGCGTTGACTGACAGCTCCCATGAGCAACTACTCATCTTGGATGCATGGCTCGGAAAACGTGAAAGGCCAGATCCGCAAGGATCAGAAGGCCCAGATCTCAGAGGCAGAACTCAGTGGGTGTTAAAACCAGACACCTTGTGGCCCAGAAAAGCCATTCGGTGGTCACTTCAGGAAAGCCAGCCTGGGCTGACATGACCAAAGCCCCACAAAGCCAGCTCTCAGTGCAGGCGATGCCTGGGCTGGTAGCTGTATGTCAGGCAGAGCTGAAGGGCCTCAAGTCACCCCAGATCCCAGTGCTCCTGGCTTTGGCATTATTTCATGTCCCACTGTTAATGCCGACATTTGGTGCAGAGCCATCCTGTGCGCACCTGCCCCCAGGGGTTCCTCTTGCCACACGCTTCATTGTTTGGTTTGGCAGGAGCAACCTGTGATGCTCAGCTGGGTACCTCAGCAGATGCAGAAGCAGATCAGATGGAGAGAGGGGCCTTGCTGCTTCCCTGCTCCCAAACTTTTCTGGTTCCTATTCTAAAGGTTGGAGTGGGATCACAGCCTTGGCGCTACTACGATCCTGGTTCTGGTGTCTCGTTATGCAGGAGTCAGCTCAGAAGCTGAGTAAGGCTAACCTGCAAAGCCCCATGAAGTCCCACAACTCATGCTGACAGCAGGACGAGAAAGAACAAGGAGTGCAGAAGCCAGCATTAAGCAAGTGCTGCTAAAAAGAGAGAAGAAACAACAGCTGGATGTTGCAGTCGGACAGAACCAGAGAAGAAATAAAGCAACATTGAGATTTTTTCCTTCTTTCTTGCTGGAGAAAGTGATTCAGCACTGGAACGAGTTAGGAACAGGAAGCGGGGAGCTCCCCATCCTGCAGGCTGCTGCTGCGCAAGGTCTGCCTGCGATGTCCCCCATCACCTCCGGCACACACAACACACAAGCCACTGGACTTGACAGACCAAGCACCAGGTAAGAAGAGAACAGCTGGTGCTCTTATGCATGGATCTCCTGGGGGCAGAATGAATGATCTCAGCCTCCCTCCTTGCCTCTGTGCAGTTCCCTGAGACCAGCAGTGACCAAAGCTTTGGTGCAGACAAGGATCAGCAGCCTCTAGCAGTTACCATGGTCTAGATCTGCTACTGGCGTTAGATGAAAGGATGGTCGGAGATCCATCCCCACTACTTTTTACCACCACCTCTATGCAGAAAACATATGGTGTGCAAGTCAGTGTGGCCTCTGCTAATGATACACCATCCCTGGAGCAGACAGCAGAGGAAGATAAACCCAGAAGAGGGATAGCAATTGTGCTGAGGCCAGGCAGAATCTCCTGGATAGCTGCGGGCTGACACCAGCACAGCCAAGTCCCTCTGAGGGACCACACCATGCCCAGCACCATGCTTAGACTACACGAGGTTTGCCCACAAATGAACCAGACCTGCCCACACCACCGGTCCAGGAGAGCCTGGAGATGCCAGAAGATGACTGCTGTGATCAAACCATGTAACTACCCATTGTGGTGGTGCTTGTGAGCTCCACCTGACAGCGTGCCCAGCACCACCTTAATATTTCCCTGCAGTGCTGATATACTGCCCTTGGCCATGTCTGTGAGTCTGGAGTGCAGCAGCCAAAGGCCAGCAGGACAGACAGGTCACCACCAACCCCAAAGCCAAGTGGGGACAGACCGTGGGCTGCCTCCTGGAGGTCCGGCGGCGGACTCTGCTGCTGACTCCAGCACAAACAGCCCAGCACCAAAATAACTGGCTCAGCGGCTATTTAGGAGCTGAGTTATTTCAGCACACACTGGTGTGTGGGTGTTCCTGGTGCAGAACAAGACAGCCTTATTCCAGCACAGCTGCTGATACAGTGCAAACCGCTCCGTGCGCACAACTGTGTGGATGGAATTAGAAGTGGGAAGTGCAAACAGAGTTAATTCCTGCTCCCTGAAATAAGTCCTCGGTTTCACCTCCCGGACTTAAAGGCTTCTGTTTATACCATCTTTGCTCCCATGCTGTACGCCTTGTTCTGGTCGCAGGATGGTTCGATCTCTCCATGCTGTTAGCAAGGATTAATTCAGCACGATACCTGAAATGGAGCGTGGGCAGCCCAGGAAAGGCAAACTGCTGAATCCAGCAGAAGGTGGAGAAAAGGATCTGGCTGCTCCAGAGGGGAGCTCAAAGCACTGCTGCCTTTCCTAGCATTTTTCTTCATTATTATATAGAAACCAAATGACACCAGGCAACCAAGAACTCCAAATAACCTCAAGGCAACCATCACTTTAAAGATGACATTTTTGCCTGCAAATTGTTTACTTATTATTGTAACTAGCAAGTTCTAAAATTCAAGTAATTGGCTCCGTTTGCTTTCCCTTGGGCTAAAAGAAAAAGAAGCAATTTTTAGCTTATGTCTTTTCAGTATTTGGTAACGACCTTTCCTCTGCTAGTGTGAATTTTTCACGGAACTGAAGAGGGAAAATACTGTAATCTGAAAAATAACAAGGGAAAGAAATGGCATAAAAATGTAGGCTGGACTCCAGGAGACAGTTATGTGGCTAGAAAATAACCAGATTTTAAAGAACATGAATATTGCTTTAATTCACCTCTTTTGTGAACCTTAAGGGGCCAACGTGCAGAGGGTGTTCACCATCACAAACAGCCTCCAACAAGTCAAACACCGTGAGTTTATACCAGTTTGGGATACCTGTGCTGGTGCCATCACTGCCAATGGGACCCTTAAAAAATGCCACTTGTCCCATAGTAAGGAAATCGCTTTGCAGCCTAGTGAGGGCATTTCCCAAAGCCTGAGGCTGTGGCCAGCGCCTCTGAAGGGAGCGCTCCAGAGAGGATATCCCCCAAACCCGTCAGGAGATGCCATCGCCCTTACTGTCACCTGGCTTGCTCTGACCTGGTGGGAACCCCATACAAAACCGCAAGTGCGTGGGGACCACGCAAGGCATTGAAGTTGAGGAAGCACAGCAAGTTCTGCTGACTAAGACCCACAGAAGTCTCTTTTTGAAAGCCAGGCTCCCAGAAGAGCCATGTTTCCCAGTCAAACACTGTCAAATAGAAAGTGACTCCAGCGTCCAACACAGTCCCCTCTGTTAGGAGCCGTGGAGCCAGTTCGGTGCTGCACTTCTTGCTGAATATTCCCAACATTAAAATAAGCCATCACAGATTGTTTCTTTAAAAAAAAGTTACCGAGGAATAAAATACTGAGCGTGGTCCTCTGGGATTACTGACTTCATTTGATAAACTTCACAAGCTATCCTAGGAACAACAAATGCTCACTGAAAGCTAACTCCTCTTCAATCTTACTCAGCAAACAAGTTAAGCTTTTTTTTTTTTTTTTTTTTTTTTTTTAATGTTTAGGATAAAAACACATTAAAGTGATGGAGCAGCCCCTTTAAAAGGAAAATCGTGTTTCATTTAGTCCACGCTGATAACATTCCACTAACATTTCACTCAGATCAGTCATCCCAATTTCCAGAACTAACTTTAAAGGCCCCATTGATGGATTGCTGCTGTAATCAAGAAAACATTAGTGCATTGTTAAAACGGCAGGAATTACCCAATAACGTCTCTTAGGAAATAGGAGCTAATTTCCCCCGAAGAACAGGGAAATAACGAACCCTCCCAGCACAAAGCAGTTCATCTTTTAGTTCTGCCCTTACCGCATCTTTCCCCGGCACGGGAGGCAGTTCAACGGGAGGAGCCCTGATCCCCGGCTGTGGGGTGCGTATAGGGGGAATACAGGGGTCTATGCGCTTGCGGTCCCCCTCCTAGAAAGCCACCGACCCCCGCAGCGAACCCACCTAGCTTGAGGCTGCTCTGCAAGTAGAAGACTCCCAGCACCAGCGAACCGAGGCAGGCGGCCAGCGCCAGCCGCCGGGGCGCCCGGCTCCTCCGCATCCCTCCGCGGCGGCTCGGCGGAGCTGCTCAGCCCCCGGGCCCCCGGCGAGCCCCGCACCGCCGCCTGCTCGCCCCGTCCCGTCCAGTCCCGTCCCGTCCCGCTGCTCCGCCCCGCTCCGCGGCCGCGGCCGGGGCCGCCTCGCCCCGCCGCCAGCGGCAGGAAGTGTGAGCGGGGCCGCCCCGCCGGGGGAAGGGGGAGCTGCGCCCCCCGGGAGGGAGCCCTGGGGCTTCCGAGGTCCTCTCGGGGGTGGGGAAGGAGGCACTGATGTGCTGGCAAGGGAGGGGGAGAGGGGGGCTGTTAGCTTCTCGCAGCGTGTTCAGTAAGCATCGAAAAGTTTTGGGGACTTGAAATATGCCTCTTGTTTGTGCACTTAAAATATACTTTTTTTTTTTTTTTTTTTGTTTCCCACTTAAAATATCTCTATTTTTAATGCACTTGAAATATCTTTCTTTTTTTTTTTTTTGTGTGGACTTAAATATATCTTTTTTGTGGACTTAAAATATACCTCTTTTTGGTGGACTTAAAATATATATCTTTTTTAGTGCATTTAAAAAATATCTCTTTTTATGCATTTAAAAACCTCTTTTTTTGTGGACTTAAAATCTTTTTTTTTTGTGGACTTAAAATATACTTTATTTATTTATTTATTTTAATGGGTAATCCCTGCTCCCACAGACTGCAACTGAACGCAATAAAGCTTGTAAGTAATGTTAATGCAAGCAATAAAGCTATATAGAAGAGAATGTCTTTCCTCCTGATCTCTGTGTTTGTTTTTTTTTTAAGGGAAGAGTGCAAAGCTCCTGGTTTGTCTAGGAGGACATGGAATTGAGCTCTGAGATCCTGAATTATAAGTTGTGGCCAGTTTTGCCTGCACTGGCGATGCCCCGTTTCTCCCTCCCTAGGCCCCAGCAGTGATGGGAGAAGAGCTGAGGTGCAGCAGTTTTCAGCCCTGAGAATGGCTCTCTCTATTGCTTTGCCAGGTTAAATTGGAAGAACCAAGAAATGGGTATTTGCTGGAGATTGGCAGCGGCTCCTTCCCTGCCAGCCTGTGGACACCCCACCGTAGGGTCAGCATGCTCTCCATTCACACCATGCCTCACACCCTGGGGTCAGTCTGTGGCTACAGCTATTTACGACTGTGACAACAATACTGATGGTCCATAATAATGGCCAAAAGCTACTAATCACGCCATATGGACGAAAATTATTTGTTAATGCTGAGGAAATGCATCTGATCTGTGGGTGAAAAGGCAGTACTTTTTGCCTGCAGAAAGATGCTGTGCCTTTGGTGCAGTGCATGCTCCATTCCCCCCCTGCTCATTAGCAGTGCTCGTTACTGTCTTCTCAGCAGGTTTTCTCCAAATGCCTTACTGTTTCCCAGGCTCTTGGTGCCACTGAGTGAGATTAACCCCAAGCTCTGCTCTGATAACCATGCTGAATAGAAAGTTAACGGCAGCTAGTGTGAGCTGGAAACCCAGGAAATTTGTTGAACTCCTCCCCAAGTCTTGGTTTTCAGACTACTGTGAAAAGGAGCCCTTCTTGGGCATATTTTGCTTTTGCACTCAGCTATTTAATTCTGGAGCCTGAATGCTACGGAAATAGTTTACTCTGGCCTCACGCTGGTGAGACCTCCATCTGCTGGTGGCCAGGCTCTGGTGCACACTGACTTCGCTGCCAGGGCCCCCACATCCGACCAGGCCTGCAAGGGGTTGGGCAGACACCTAGGGGATTACACTGTGGGGGTGGTCCTGCACCATCCTTGTCATTACTGAGACCCACTACATTTTGCCCCAAAAGATGAGCAGGGGGCCCAGTTCTGTTCTGCTCATATCACCATGCTGGAACACTTGCTTTCTCAAGCAGTGCACTGATTTTCCACCATCTCCTATAGTCCTTTGCATTAGCAGAATGCTTGTTTTCAAATATTATTTCATCCAAACACCAGTGTTTCAATCCACTTTACACCAATTTACAACAGCTGTAGTTTGAAGCAGCAGCGAATCACACTGAGGTGGACCTTTCACCATTAAGAGCTATAGTAACTGTTTGCAGGCTCAATATATAAGAGGAATATGTTGGATAAAAGGTAGAATCGACATTAAATACCTCTGCAAAAGTAACAGGAGAGTTAAATGTAGATGTAATAAAATGAGAGGTTTGGTAAATCTTTAAAATTTATGGCCAGATTTGGCCAGTTGTTCATACAAAGTAATTCTGATGCCTTGAGGAATCTTCTTGGTCTAAGGGGGACAGGGCAGTGAGTAAGCAATCAATTCCAAAGACACTGCACACCTTGGGGAATCCCCCTGATTTGGCTGGTGTGATAGTGTAGTCCCTAAAGCTAGGCAGGTTTATATAGCTTGTCAGAAGAAGAAAAAAAGATTAGGATAGCGCAAATAGCATCTGGTCCTGAGTAATTAATATTGTAGCCTTGCTAATTCCATAGCTTGCTGACCTTTCTGTTCCTGAACAAAACGCTAATCACTTCCCAGAGATCCTTTGGCAACTGTCTCATGGGAAGTCTCCCCGGAGACAAGGAAACTGAAAGCTGGTCCCGCTTCTCATCGTGAAACGCTGGCCTCTGTCAAAATAGACGTCACAAAATCACTCATTTAACTTTCTAGCTGCCACGATTTAAAAAACAGAAATAAAAGAAGCAGCTGTTTTCTTTTAAAACCCCCGTGGTGATGGGAGCAGGCCAAATTACAGGCTCTGAGGACTACTCTGCCTGCAGTGCTTGCATCTACTGGAAGTGCCATTGGTATGACGGAAAATCCCATCAACCATTTTATTCAGCAGTGGCAACTAGAGACCAGGCTCGCCTTTTGTACCAGGCATTTATATTTCATTAGCTTATATACTGTGACCAGCTGGGAACTTGTTCTCTGCTGATGTCTGATTTAGAGGCTTGCACGCAGGAGGAATGGGATTTACAGGTACATGGTGGAAAACCAATTGCCCTTGATCTTAGCACAGCGCTGGGAACTGCAGCTACTTCCGAAAGCAAGAGCAACAAACCTGTCAGGCCTCCCACCAGCAGCATGAGGCTCCTGCTGTCGGCCTCTGCCCCGTGCTCTGCTGTTTCTTGCACTTCTCCAGCAGAAAGCAGCAGCTTCTCACCTGGCTGCCCAAAGCAGTCCTGCAACTGGGCAGCTCTGTCTGCTGTCCCTGTAACAGCTCACGTGTGGTGACACGAAGAGATGGGGATGCTGAGATGTTGCTCCTGGCTGAGGTGGGAGCCAGCTGTGGGCTCTTCTCTCAGGGGAAGGCTGTGAAGTCCTGCAGCAAGCTCCTGCTGCGGTCCTGCCCATCGTGTGCTGGTGCACAGCGCTCGAGTCAATGTACAGCTTCTCTTGCATTGGATGGAAACATGCTTCTGGAGGAGGAGATGGAGGGAAACAGGTTTTTTGTTGTGCCACATGGATTGCAATGCAGCACAGTGATATTTAAGTCACTGATTAGAAGCACAGTCCAGTTTGGAATTAAAAACAAATTGTGGTTGATATTCTCCAAAGAAAATGGGTTCTTCTCATGAAGCCCAGGTCAGCTGCAGCCACACTGCTGTAACTTATGCCAGTACTGGGACATCCCTCTCAGTGTGACAACCATGCAGATTGGGGCACCCGTGGCCCCAATTTGGACACCCACCTGGGTTTTTTTGATGGTGTGCTCATATTGAGTGAAGGGGAAAGTGCTAATTTCTAAGCACACGTCACAGTGCATGAGAAAACAGCAGATAGCAGTGAACAAACTGATGGATAACCAAGGGGAGTGAGCTCTGTTCCCAGCCCCGTGCTTCCTCTGATTGCCATCCAGCACCAGGTGCCCCATGTCCCTTCTGAGGTTTGGAAGCTGGAAGATGCAGTTCGTACCGCTGTTCAAATCCACCTGGCACTGTAGAGCAGGAGCAAACCATCAAGTTTCATCAGGTGTCCCCAAAAGCTGGTTTACAGACACATGGAAGAGGGACTGGCATGTGTGAGCAGGATCGTCTCATCGGCTGCCAGAAAGCAAGTTCTTCTGTCAGCACGGTGCCTCCCCAGTGGAAATGGCTGGGCTCAGACTGGTAAATAAAGATGCCACGTGCACACCAGCATGTTTTGACTTGATAGTCTGGTGACATTAGCACTGGAGAGCATCCATGTACACAACAGCCAGGCAGCCTGCCGCTGGGAGCTGCTGTTAGCTTCTAGGAAAGCAGAACATGCACACAAAGCTCTTTGTTTCGAGTATCACAGCATCACAAACAAGATACTCCCGGTACTGAAGCCAAGGAACAGCTTTTGTTACACTGACAAACATCTAAACCCAGTCAAAGCCATATGAACACACCACTGAGCTCCCTTTCACTGCACTCACCAGTGTAGCATCCCAGTGCCTTCCAGTTGTGCACTGAGAGAAGTGACTTCGTTTCAAAAGCTCTGCATCTGCAGCTGGGGACACGCAAGGTGAGAAGTCTGCACGAGTGGGCTAAGAAAGCCCCCTTTCTTAGCACAGCAGCAATGAGCACAAGATCACGATCTGAGGTCTTTCATTCCACAGCTCCCTAGAGGTGAGTAAAGGCACATCTGCCCCTGGGGGCACAGAGAGTGGATGTGCCCTGGGAGATGCTCCTGGCCACATGCAGCAGCTCTGCAGCCTGGCAGGGCACAATGTACTGGAGAGCGTGCTCTTCCCTGCACCATTCACATTGCTGCTGTGCTCACACCCATCTGAGGTGGCTCCAAACAAAAAGAGGAAGAAAAAAAAAAAATAAAAAAAAAGAAAGAAAGAAAAAAAAAAAAGCAACACATGCAGTCCAAAGCCAGTCTGACCCCGTAAATAACAACACAAATTGCCATCAGTGGTCAGGGCAGTGCTATAAAAGTCTCCTTAACCACAGAATGAGCATGCAAAGTTCCCTTTCTCTTTAAAACCCTGTGTTATAGGCAGGGATGAAAGCCCTGCATGTCCTTGTCCTTCTCATATCAGGGAAGCTTGGGCAGGTCTTGCCATGGGGCTGCAGACAGCACCTGCAGCTCTCTGGGATGGAAGAAAGGGACTTATTTTGTGCCTGACAACTCCTGTGGACCAAGTCATCCTTCCAGTCATCACTGCTGTACATGATGATGTGCAGTATAACAGTGTTCAGTTACAGTGTGCTACCTGCCTCCTTCCAGGGCTTGCTGAGTCTGTCCCTTCTCCCCTTCTCACCCCCTAGCCCTGTCAGCACAACCAGGCCATCTGGAAACACTGACGTTGCTGAGACTCCCTACAACGGAGCAGACTGGCCTCAGAGGAAAAGGAGAAGGAAAGAAGGCAATAGAACGGAGCAATGTTTCCAAAGACACCCATGTGAATTAGGTACTGCCCTCACTGACCACAATTAGATGAGTCTTTAGGCTCCTAAATCCTGTAAGTACCACTGAAACATTCCCCCATGACTAAAAACTGAGTTTCTTGTTTACTAAAGGGGAAAGATTAAAATAATCATCATAGTCTAAATAGTATTCAACAGGCTGTACCCTGCATATATTGCCACAAAATCAAGCCCATAATTGTTCCTGCAATTTTAAGCACAGAGAACTAATTGCATACACCTTGGCATGACAGGGCTGGTCAAATCCATTCTAAAGAGCTGCAATTTCTTGGAAACCTGGCTGAAAAATCATATAAATATTCTTTGTCCAGCAATCCTCCATGACTCTGTTTTCACTATTCTAAGAAGCCTGAGATACTATTTTTATTTAGACTAAAAATAATAAAGGCTACTTTCCAATCCTCTGGATGCCCTAATTGAATTATGTCTGCATTAATAAACCCTAGCACTGCTAAAATCAGACAGCCTCCTACCCATAATGTCTAGGAGGCACAGTGTCTGCCTCCTCCAGAAACTCTATCCAGAGGTGTCTTCTGCAAGAAGTTTAGCCCTGGAAAGTTCCCAGATCAGGTTAGTTGTAATTATGGAGAGGAGAAAGCGCATTCCAAGTCTCTGAGCCATCGCAGAGAAGGTGCAGCTGCCTGGTTCCTCTCTTTTATAAAGAAATCTTTCAGACAAGGACTTTGGTCCAGTGTTTGCACAGTCTGTTGTAGATAGGAGGGGACAGGGCACTGGATTTGAGCTGGAGCTTTTATTGCTACCACAGCTAAGGCAGAGGAAACAGCCCAAGTACCCTCCCAGACCACAGCCCAGACAACTCATATCAAAAGATTGCAAGCAAAGCCTTAGCCTCTTCTTGCAAATACTGACTGTGGGGTGAGGACTCATGAATTTCTGCATTGTGCTCCCAGAAACATCATCCAGTGAGTCTGTCTGAGTTAGTGATGTTCTGCCTTGTTCAGGCCCTGGCCCAACTTCCTCTCGGAGCACTTTGCTTGTAATGTTAGCACTGCTGAAAATGTTTAATACCCTGGCTACTACTGAGTCTACATATTATGGCAGCTAATTCTGTACTTGTTAAGCAGTCGCTGTATTTCCAGCTGGTTGCAGTGGGCTCTGCACTTTTCAGTGCAGCTAAAATAATCCACAAAAACACCCATAAGCCTGACCTTCTCTGAGGTTTGCTGTCACGAAGAGAGGGAGAGAGAGAGAAAAAGCTAATTCTTTTCTACAGATGTTCTCAGCACTACTGTGATTTCAGCAAAACCAGAGAGCGTTCAAGTGCCTCGCTTTGCTAAGGCAGAGAGCACAGTCAAATGCACTCCCCAGACCTTCCTTCCAAGTAACAGTGAAACCAGTGTCATTGAAGAAAAAATTAGAAAAAAAAAAAAAAAAAAAAAAAAAAAAAAAGGCAAATACTGGGGATTTTTTTTTTTTTTTTTCCCTGTGATTTCTGTGGTTAGAGCTACAGCTAAAAGCAGCTGTAGCAGGTTACAGCAGAAACTGAGTGCGCTACTGTGTTGAGGCTCAATTCAGTGAACTGGGCAGTCTGAAAGGGAAATTGATTTGCAAACTTCAGAAATGGATTTAAACAAAACAAGATTCTCTCTTTCAATGGAGACATGCTCTTTGCTCAGAAAACACTAGGACACAGTACAGGACACCTCAGGCATATGTTGTGATGTTTAAAACCTGAAGCAATGAGAGCTGCACTGAAGCTTGCTCTGTTTTACTTCCATTTGGCATCCTGGAGCTAATGGAGTGAAGGAGCTCCAGCAAAGTGCTTCAGCCAGCCTCTCTGTGGCTTATGCCCTGAAATGCCCCTGCCCAACAAATCAGGACTGCAGTCCTCTGTTCCTTCAGAGGTTTCTCTCAAATATGAGATGGGAGAGTAAATCCTCCCCCATCCTTCCAGTTTTGTCATAGCAAGACTAGGAATACCTAATAGCTAATAAGGAAATGAAAGGCTGCTGCTCAAATTGCAGGGGTGGCAGAGAAGGACCTGCTCTGAATGAAGTATAAATCCACACGGTACTGCAACACCACCCTCATCCAAACCTGCATGAGGGCTGAGACCCCGGTTCAAAGTTCCCCTTTGCACCATGAAGCTGGTTAGGCTGCTGCTGTGCCCCAGAGCCCCATGGGGATCAAATGGGGAATGAATGGGGATCAAATAAACCCCTCTGGACTGGAAGGATCAGCCTGGTGTTGCTTTTTAAGGATGCCCACTGCCCATGTGGAAAAGCTTTGAGCTGCCCTGCAAAATGGCTGTAACTGAATAGCAAAATAATCAAAGAGAGAGAACCATGATTATACATTTGCTATAAATACAGGTGGCCCAGAATATAAATTCTTGCTCCATGCAAAGAAAAGATCAGGAATTGTGGAAAAAAATGTAATAAAGCTGTGTTATTCTGCCAGTTAATCCTCATCCACGCTGCAGTGTAGTACGTATGTTTTTACTGTCCTCTCCTATTCTCCTCTCCTAGCTTTATTTCCCCTGGTAGTTGGTCTGTGGCCAACAAAACTATTCTTGTGGAGCCTGAGGGAGGCTCATGGTGCTAAAGCAGCCGGCCATGCAGTCAAGGCTAATGCTGGCTTTCCAGGACCTCCTCTCAAGATTTCCAAAGCTTGAAAAGTGGGCACAACTCCATGGATCTCGTGAGCCACTGTTTGAATACCCAGGAATTTATAGTTTTGCAGTTGCTACAGCTTTAGCTAAAGGAGATATACTGTGCTAGTTAACATTTTCCAATGAAAGCTTAATTGGAGTGTGCAGTAGCCAAGAAAAGAAAACCATTCTCAGCTGAAGTCTCTAAAATGTATTCTGCAGTCTGTCAGGACAAGTGCACATTAGAGACAAGCCTAACCCTAAATCCCATCCTTTGTGACCAAGGCTGGGAAGGGCAATGAATGACACAAGGCAAGATCTCCTTGTTTTGAGCAGAGTATCCCCAGTACTTGTTGTGGGTTCAAAGAAGTCAACTCCACGTTGACATCTGAGAGGAAAAGGAATCAATCAATAGCTACATGAAACCACATCACGTGCTTTGCTAATGTGTTAAATAATAGCCGAATAAAGTAAGAATATGTAACAGCTGAGAGTAATATTAGACCATAGAGAAACACAGGGCAGTGCTAAAAGCATCAGTTTTTCCTGTGAAGAGAAGTGGTATTTCTATACAGACTTGGCCAGCAAATCTTTCCATCCACTCCAGCTTTTCAAACAATTAATCTCATGGAAACCAGAGAGGGAAATCCTGCTGGGGAACCAAATGCTTTAAAAACAGTACTTTGGTGAAAGGTCCAATGGTAGTGAAAGCAAATGCACCTGACTTTCTGGGCTGCACTCAGAGAAACCTCCCTCCAGTTTCAGTGACAAATGGGAATATCTCTGCTCTCCAGTATCTAGCCTTCCTTGCCAGCTTTAAATCACATTAAGTGCAAAATGAGGGGGGGAAGATCTTTCCTTTACCTAGTCTCAGAGATCTGTTTTTCTTCTTGTCAAAAAAAACCCTTCCACCTGCCTGCCCTCAAGAATATTGGCTGCAAAATCCATCAGCAGCCTTTTACCTGAAGAAACCCACTTAGTACAAGCATTTCCAGCAGAACAGGGTCTGAACCTCCAGAATAAGAAGATGCAGTTTCTAACAGTACAGGACCTGATGCTAAATCAGCATCTGCATGATCTTACCACATGAGATGCTCTCTTACAGTGTAACCCAGTTCAGGGACAAGGAGAGATTTGCAAGGGTTCAGGCCTGCCATACAGTGGGAAGAGAAAAAGGAGACTTCATGTGGGTTTGGTAAAGAAGGGCAGAGAAGAGACATCAGTGTGCTGCCTGAATTGGATGATGGGACAGGAGTAGGGAAAACAAGTTACCCAAGAGACAGACTGTAACAGAAGGCAAGGAAATGGACTGTGCTTTCACCAGTTGTTTCATACAGGTGATCGTATGCACAGCCCTGCCTGACACCAGAAGGCATATCCCAGACATGACAAGTTTCAGTCCAACACATGTTGGTGGCAGAATTTCTGTTATAAAAAGGAGAAGAACCTCCATCACAGGCCAGTATGTAGTCAGAACAACATTCTATAACACGTTTCTTTCATCTTGGTCATCGAACAGATGAAACACTTTGGCTGAAATTTAAAGCAAATTAATCAGCATGAAGCAGAAGGCTCTGGATGGGAAGTTTCAAACCAAATAGCAGCAATTTGGTGGAACTGTAAGCAGCTGAAATGAGTTATTGTTGCTGGAAGTGCTGATTTATTTTAACAATAGGTGGTGTACCTGCATCACTTACTGTTTGCACAAAATCTGGTACTGCGACGACAAAGGTAGAAAACAAGGCTGGTAATCACTAGCACCTAAAGCAGCATAAGAAAGCCAGGGAAAGCAGTTTTTTTCTTGGAGTCAGGAGGTGGTAATACCACCCTCTCTTGCAGTAGAAACACTGGTTGCTGAATTTTAAATTTTCACAGATCAAAAGAAAAAAAGCCCTCCAGGTCATTTCTAATCCATGTAGTTAACCGAGCCCATGAATTCCTCGATCCTCTCAAACAGACAGCATCTCATTTCCTAATGCTTTTCAAAAAGCCCAATAAATGAATTGAATAAAGATGAAACGAGCAACATTTTCATTACCCATTCCAACACAGAAGCCAGGATTGGAAACATCGTGGGGACACCACTGGTTGAGTAGACAGGTGCTGTGGCATCTCTGCATTGCAGACCTGAGGATGAAGGTGTGGGTACATTATAGAAAGTGTAAGCAGAGCTGCGTAGGGGCCTGAAGTGGGAGAATGAGCTGATGGGAGGGAGCAGCATGCAGAAGGAGCACACAGTGAGTGCACCAGCCTACAAGCTGGATTGACAGTTGTGTTAAAAAAAAAAAAAAAAAAAAAAAAAAGATTAGTATGACAGCATCCCAGGTTTTGAATTTAAATTCTGCAGCCAGGTTCTAGAGGAGTTTTACAGCTATTACCTAACCATGACAGGTGAATTGTCAAAGCAATTTCAAACACAAACCCCCAGAACCCACCAAGATGAATGCTCTTGCAGGGCCGAACCCTTTGGGATGAGACTTGTATTCACTGACATCTAGAAAAAGTGCAACAGTATGTGTCCTCCCCAGATTTCTCAGCAAAACAACACCAAGCCCCAAAGCCACATTAACTGACAAGCTCTGTTCCCAGTTACCATATTGCACAAGTCCTTTGTAAAACCAAAAGGGAAGCAGATGTGAAATCAGAGCTCTGCTCACACGTTCAGCAGGACTTCCCACAGGAGGAAAGTCCAGTGGCCCACAAAAGACAACAGCTTTCTCCCCACACTTCTGCTCTGGAAAGGGGGTACTTGATTCTTCCTGGCAGGCTCCAAAAGTGTTTTAGTGATTTGACTGTAAAATGCCTTGATTCAGAGGGGCTGTGTTGCCAGACAAGTTAATGCCATGGGGAGCACAACACATTCACGGCTCTTTATGGCAAAAAGAACACAGCCAAGTGTACAATTAATCTTAAAAGCCTTGTAGGAGCCCCATAAATATTTCCAAATGCTGATGAGGTGAGAACATGGAGCTCTGTGCCCTACCAGTAGCCGTGGGTTCCTTCCCACTTAACTACCTCTTAAACCAATTACACATTTGCTCCCATTTTAAGTCCTCTGTTGCTCATTTGGCTGTTGCAACATGGCTGTCTAATCCACACTATCCTCCTGCAAACACAGAAGCAGTGACCCCACAACAACTGAGCAGGGACAAAGCAGAAAGTAAACAGAACCATTACTAGAGGGGATTGAGACTGCTCTCCTGGGGGCATGATCCTTGCATCGAGGTGAAGTGACTTGCACATGACTGCCAAATTCATCAGTGGCAGAGCAAAACAGAGGATTGAGGTAACCTGTTTCCTAGCAGCTTACTCTAAAAGCACTCGTCTATGCTCCTACTAATTCCCATCTAGATAATTTCTTTGTAGGACATCCAGGCTTACTTACCAAACCAACCTCCTCCTACCTCCCTAGGTTAGAGGTGGAGAGAGCCATGTGGTTTAGTGCTGAAGGTCAGTCTCTGATGACAAACTTTTGGGAGCTGTGGTGTTGGCTTCTGTGGACACCTGCACAGCCGGCACCCTGTGAGGGCAGTGGTGGTCCTGTGTTGCAGGCAGAAAAATGTGTTTAGAAGCCTTCTCCCCAAAGCACCCAGTGTGGTGACAGGGGATCCCTCCAACACAATACCCATGGGGAAACCCCTGTGCTGCAGGCTCGCACACTGACATCAGAATCAGGAACAGCCTGTCCTTGGCTTGTACTGAACACCCATCCCATGTGAGTACCTGGAGGCTTTTTGGACCATGGACCTGGACGGTTTTTCTGACCTGCAAGAGAGCCTGGAGAGGGGTGAGCAGTCCTCCCACAACACAAGGCGGGGAAGGGAAGGTGTGTGACTGCCTGGAAGCAGCCAGCAGGCAGCGGTTGCAGTCTCCAGGAGCTTTCAGAATACAGCAGGTTTTGCTCTAAAGGAAAAGGAGAGAAAAAGCTGCAGGACTCTGCGACATCCAGAGAAGTCAGGCATCTGGCTGACCCTAAACAGGTACACGGGCATGTGATGGAAACACAGATCTGCATGGCTCTAAGGGACTGGAAAACATTCGGCCTTCAACTAAACTCTCTTTATGAACAGATTTATTTTATATGTTGAGGGTCTCTCATTGTTCAGGAGTATACAGAAGAGTTAATTTAATCTACTATGAAGTGTTACAGCATGGTGTGAAGTGTTTCATACACAGACAGGATTAAAAGGTTTCACTGAATTGAAAAGCTGAGTTAATTTTGATTGCATTCAAAAGGGTCAGAAAACAGAAGAATGGTAGGAAAATCTTTTTCCATAGGGTGAAAGGAGATGGAAGCCAACGATAGTTAACTTACAGCCTCTTATACTTTCTGGGTGTTAATGTTAAATCAGCTAGACTCCTGCCAAGTTACCTCCTCTAAGACACCTTTAAGAACCAATTTAT
This sequence comes from Nettapus auritus, assembly GCA_011076525.1. NCBI lineage: Eukaryota > Metazoa > Chordata > Aves > Anseriformes > Anatidae > Nettapus > Nettapus auritus. The sequence goes on along the minus strand of CM021776.1, from coordinate 11,101,194 downwards.
TTTTTTTCCATTCACTTCAAGTTCCTGGACTTACACATCTCATTGTAAGTTCACTTGAGATTCACTTCCAGACTAAAGGGGAAAGCTGTTATTTTGCTTCAACTTGCCCAATAAATATTATATTATCCATACAGCCAAACATCAGTATACGTACGTCGTCCAGGTTTTTACAATTTTAGCAGGTTCTCCCTGCCATGCACACAGTTTGAATCAAACCATCTCCCCCAGAGGTTTTGTTCTCCATTGTAGCACAGAGGCATTCTGGACTAGAAATTAAATGTTGCAGGCTAACTGGCTGAATTTCCAGAAAATATGGTGGGGAGCACACCTTCTACATGAGAGCTGTAGGATTTTGCAGAGATGCACTGAGCTTTCTTCCCATGCTGGAAATGCTCTAACCCCAAACCTGTACTTTTCCCGAGGATGCCCACTGCAGCAGGAGGCTGCTCTGGCTCAAGCTGTTCTACCAGGGTGCTCACACCCAAACATATTCTGGGTGCTGCTGACTGACACAGGGAACAATGCCATTTCTAGTACAAAACAGCCTCTATCTGCAAAGAGCTGCTGCTGCTCTTTAAAGAGCAGCCAAGAGCAGAGTGTGCTCTCACATCCCTCCGAGCTCCTGCATGCATCTGAAGGCACTGACTGCAAGACGAGCTGCCCAGTCTGCTCAGAGCCACCAAGGGGCATGTGCTCCCGAAACCATCCCCTGTGTGTGTCCTTCATCTTGTCTAATTCCACCCTTGGCCTTTGTGGGCATCATAGCCCCACCCCAGCAAAAGGCAGTGCAGACAAACCCTCTCCTTATGTGGTTTAGGGGAAGGCACATACATCAAAGCCCTAATAAAGAGGAGCACACTTCCCTCTTTGTGCGCGGGGAGCATCAACTGGAAAGGAGCTAAGCAATTACTGAGCCCTAGAACTGAAAAAAAGCATTGAACTCATTACCCAGAAGACTTGCAAACTGAGCCTGAAAGAGATTATAAAACCCCATCCAAACAGGCACAAACAGCAAAGCACCCACCCCGCGGGAGGGAGAGCATTCACACCCCAGCAGTGCTGGGCAGCGCTCTTGTAAGCGTTGGGGCTCTAACAAATTCCTCTAACACTCCTCAAAACATGTGCGAGGCGGTCAGTCCCACCCCACCAGGAGATGCCTGGCTGGGATCGTGGCAGTAAATCACCAGCACAGGACGGCTCCCCAGAGATCATGGCTCTGCTGATGAGAAACCTGCTGACGGTCCGCCACGTCACACGGATTGGCTTCATTCACGTGCGGTGCCTGCAGTTGGCTTGTGACCTGGCTGAACATTTGTGTAGCCTAAATATTCCTGGCACTTATTTCACAATACTCTTTTAAATCTTAGGAAGCGTGCGCTTTGGCTGTTTCGTTGTCTCCTCCCTGCTGCGGTTACAGGGAAATGGATGACTGATGATTCTGTGATTAGGTGTGCAGATCCTCTGCTCCGGCTCGAGCAACACTTACCAATGGGTTACAGCTTTCCCAAGTATATCTGCTATTCAAGCTGACCCTACACATCACACTGGCATTTTGCTTTTTGGCTCTTTTCCCCCTCTCTGGACTTGTGACAAGGTCACTGACAGAGTGGGCTACGACAAGCCTAGAGCTGTGATTGACTGTGTAAGATCACAAGATCTGTTTGTTACAACCCCAATAAGTAGGGGAAAGACATGGCTTTGAAGTAGAGAAGTTTTTTTTGTTTTGTTTTGTTTTGTTTTGTTTTTTTCTTGAGAACATCAAATCTCCCGGATCAGACAGGCCTTGCCCAAGGCGTCGTTCCTAGAAAAAAAAGGATTGCTTTAGCTTTAACGTCAAACTGCACTCTGAGCCATGTTGGGCCACGGGTGCAGATGGAAGTCAACTCTTCCAGCTGAATTTTCAGCTGGCCAGATGCAAGCCGGCTATAGGCCAGATGCTGCAGGGCTGCACAGGTCAGAGTAAAATCCCCTCCCCAACCTGCAGGGAAGGGTGCTCACATCTGGATGGGGCACATTTGCCTGGTACAAACTGCCTGCTAACTAACACTCCTGCCTAGCCAGCTCGGAGAGGGCCAGCTTTACATGTCTTTATATATATATATATATATATATATACATATATATACACACACATATTATACATATTATATATTTATAAACAGTTCTCTTGTAATTTATAATTGCAACCACTTGGCTACTAAGTGAGTTGTGATTTCTAGTAAATTACTTGCAACACAACCAATCTACAGGAAACACCAAAAATTAAAGCAGCAAAATTTGCAGCAGTGTTTGGCACATCTGGCCGCCTGATGCCAGCTGCAGAGGCGGTAGCTCACTGTTTGCCCTCTTGCCCTGATGCCAGGGATCTAACAAGGCAGCTGAGAAACTCTGAATGCTGCATGAAGCATGGTTTAATTAAAATAAAATATCCCAAGCACATTGCATGTATTGATTTATAGCTCTCACCAGTGTTTTTTTTCATAAAGTAATTGCAGATACTTGCCCTTGTGCTTGCAAAAAGAGTGGTCAAACCTTAGTCTGCCTTGCTGAACAGTCTCTGCATCAAAGATCTCATGAGAGGTTTGGGCACTTTAAAAGGATCAGCAATTATCTGTGGCTCTGGCTTCACGTTTTCTTTCCTTGCATATTCGTGCCAGCAATATTTTAGCATTCATAGAACAGGAGGAAGCAGAATCTGACAGTGGGGGAGACAGCTGAAGTGAAGCAGATGTCTTTTAAATTCGGAGCACATAGAGCACAGAAGCACTGACTGATCGAACACAAACCAGAAATGAATCCAGAAAAGCCAAGAACTACAGAAAAAAAAAAAAAAAAAAAAAAAAAAAAGTGCAAAACAAACTTATTTTTAAAACTCTTCCCTTCTTTGAATACCTTGTTGCATTGCCAATTAGCACAGGTAAGGAATTTTCAATAAATTCAGTCCTATGTTGACCCTGTCCCTTGCATTATTACTTTTTGGCACAGCGCATAGGACACCTCCGGGCCAAAACACAAGTGATGTTGAAAGTACAACTGCTCCTTCCCTTTGGGAATGCAAATTTTCTGATAGTTATATAAACACATTCGGATTTTTTTTTTTTTTTTGGATATTCATCACATTAGCAATTATACTATTAACAGTGAGTCAGAGAACATTTTGCTAACATTTTAAAACACACAACTTAAGGTCAGAACCTCCTAAACTTCACAAAGCAAGCAGACCTGATGTGGAACAGCCTCATTTGCTCTGGTGGGACTGTTCTAATGAGCAAGGATTTGCAGCATGTGATCTCAAGTTGGGAACTATATAGAGCTGCTTCCTTTTAATTGCAAGGCACTGGGCACATCCAGGCAAGAGCAAAATATAAGGATAAAAGAGCAGCTCTGGAGAAAGAGCAGATAATTATAAAATGAAAAAGAACCAAGGGTGGAGGTTTTTTTTTTTTCTTTTTTTTTCCTGGTTAATCTAGGAAACCTACTCAACCGAGGCAGCAACCAGTGGTCGTTAGAAAAGTGCTGTGACACACAAACAGCCAAAAAAGCCCCACTCCAGGCTTTTACAATAATCACAGACTCAAAGACAGACTTTCAACTTCTCTTGGAATAGCTCTCCCCTAAAAGCAGACCTGGAACGAAACCCCCACACCAGAGGGGGTTCTATCTTTGGTGCAGAAGCCCTTCTGGATAAACCAACACAGGGAGTTTCTTGGCAGAGGAGAAGGGTTACTTATAACTCTGCTTTGGCCATCGCACAGCACAGACAGAGGCAGGCAGGGAGGCTGGTTGAACTCGGCTGCTTTACCGTGTTGCAGCTCGCAGCACATTTTGCTGAAATGTTGATCCATGCAGACCAGACAACTGCCCCTTCTCCCACGCTTTGCTCACATCTGGATTTGAGATAAAGCTGAAAAGAAAAAAAAAAAAAAAAAAAAAGGAATACAATTCAACTTAAAACACAGCTTTTGCTTAGCATATGTGCCCCGTTGTCCAAATCGTACAAAATAGTCGCTTTTACCTGATTTTGACAGAATACCAAAGTATCAGCCCCTGTGTTCTCAGGAAGTTTATGAGCTCTTGTGTGCCTTGGCCTGGCTGGTGGCTGCGTGGCAGAACCACACAGGTTTTGCTCAGCTTTGCTTTTTGCCTGGGTACATTTCTATGAAAGCCGTTTCCCTGCCATAACCACAAAGGATGAGGTAAAGAGGAAAAAACTCAAAGTCTGTGAGTGAAACCATTCTCAAATAAGGTGACATAAGCCTCACATAAAGGAGATTAAGCTTAATCTCTGAAAAAGGCCAGCAGAAAAGACTGGTGGACTTCAAAATGAGCTGCAAGAACTGTGTTTTGGTTGGCCAACAACTGCTCTCCCTTTGGCTGCTGCTGGCTCTGCTCTTGTGAACAGGACAGATTAGTAAAATATGGCATTCAGGCTCCTTTGTAGCACACTGCTGGGGCTGAAGGTGGTACCAAAGCTAAGTGGGGAGGTTACGAGATGCTCCTGCCACAGCAGAGCCAGCACTCATTGGGCAGCGCTGCCCGCAGGTTGAAGTGAGAGATACCATTTATTGGCTTCAAACCTGTCTTTATTTTTTTTTTCAGAAACACTTTTTGATAGGAAAATGCATGCCCTTCTCTCTGTCTGGTTTAACCGCTGGGTTTAATTGACCTTTTTTTTTTTTTTTTTTTCGTTTTTTTTTTTTTTTTTTCAGAGCATAATAGATAAATCAGCAAGATGTGGTGAAAGTCAGAATAAATCAAGCTCAAAAGCTTTTCATTACTTACTAGTCACCACAGAAGGAGAGGAACTGCCCATTTTCCATGGTAACAAGCTATGCCACCAACCTGAAGAGAAGCTTAAAATAATTAACAGTACCAAAAAAAGAAAGGGTGTGTATAGGAGTGTCTGTGGAGCCACTCCACCCCGTACGATAGGAAAAAAATGAACTGGGTGGACCTGCATTCCAGTGGCAGCTCCGAACAACTGCACTTTGTATTTCCGTGCCCGGAGATATACATTTCTTGCATGTGATCACAAGCAATGAGGAAAAATAAGAGGCAACTTGAAAAGCAAAGCAAGACAAAACAAAGCACTCAAGGAAAAAAAAAAAAAGAAAAGGAAAATAATTTGTTCGACAAGACAAAGAACAACTCACTGTGTGTGCTCAGGAGCGCTGGTTTTCATCTTTGCAGTAATTGTATCGTTTATTAGGTGATGTTTCCTGTGATGGTATTTAGAGTTATTGTGCAAGGATGTCATAACATCCCTGTTTATTAGATAACTTTGGGGACGTTGCTGTGGGAGACTATAAGAGAAAATAACAAGAGAGAAATTGTCTGAGAAAGATCAGGTGCTCTGCTTGAATACGAAGAACACAATGCACAAAACAAGATGGGAAATAACCAAGTAGCAACCTTTTTTTTCTGCAGGTATAAGATGCCTGGTATTCAGATCTAACCTTATGACTAGGACATCTCTCAGACCGATGAGAATCAAAGAAAATTGGGTGCAAAACCCTTGGGTCCTGCTGCAAAGGAGGGAGCTGAAAGGAGAGATGTGGGTACAAAACAGCTGGGAGATCTGGAAGGGGAAAATTAGGAAACTTGAGGGGACAGAAAGGCTTGTGCCACACACACACAAAATTATACTATGCTGTGAAGCTTTTCTCCTTCAGAGGAATTGCTCTAAATGATTTTCCTTCCCATTGAAGGGTTTTGGAGTAAGGCTACGGAGGGCTGCTGCCGATGGCAGCCTGGGAACCACGGAGTTCTGTGTGTGCTGCTCCAGTGTGGGACTGGAGGTTAAGGTGACACAAAACACAAAATACAGAGGGTTAAGGTCAGACAAAGCCCAAAATACCGTCCATGCCCCTGATTAGTCTGTCCCGGTGGGCTGGCCTCTGGCATAGCATCAGGCACTGTGTTATACCTTATTATAGCTTTGTTAATCCAGGTCTGGTCACCATCACTTCTTCATTGCTTTGTTTCCTCGGAAAAGTGCTAGAAGAAAAGTCAGTGCCACTCACTTGGCCTCCATGACAAGAAATTGAAAAAACTTAAAAGAAAAGAAAATGGAAGGTTCATTTTTGCTCAGAAAAATAATAAAAAGTTGATATCAACAGTACAGAAAGAAATATCCTAAGCATTCAATTTTGATTTCTGGAGTTAAATCAACTTGATTTCCTCTCCCTCAATAGGATGTTCCTTTGGTATTTAATATCTTTCCTCTGTTTTGGAATGCCAGTCTTGTTGTCGTCACTGAAAGAGATGTTAACAGTCCTCAGAGACTGCACTCATGAATAGATGTTAAATTCATTCATTTCCTAAAAATCCATCATCTTGGCTGCACACTGCTACCCGAGGCAATGATGCTTCGAGTGGGCTGTGGGGCCTGCTCCCAGACTCTGCATGGGCCTGGAGCATCGCTGCTGCCGTCGGCTTTGCCAGCAGATCTCAGGGCAATGGGGTCAGCCATTAAACTCTTGGCAGCAGTGGGATGTGCCTGGTGTGCCTTGAGGAGGAAGAGCCAAATCAAAGCTAAATGCTCAACAATGCATAAAGAATACGGGTAACAAATGAGCTGCGAGCTCACCTCATCCCAAGCCTTTTTTTTTTTTTTTTTTAATGGTTAGATGGTTTTATCTTTTGCTCATTTTTAATGGTTCAGATGTTTTCATCTTTTGCTCTGCTATGCTCTGTGTTTCTTGCCACTATTGTATGCACAAGGCTGTCACTGCCTGGGTCAAGGCTGGTCAGAAGAGAACAGACTCGGTGGAGGATGAGTCTGCAGGTCAGTCAGGCAGTGCACTTGGGATGCTCGGGAGGATAAAGGCTGCACACAGCTATGGCTTTACTGTGCAATTATTCTTGATAGCTGTGCCTGGTTTATGGAGCCAGGAAGCTTTTTTCTTATTTAAAAAGTAAGCTTTATGGATCAGCAACAAAATGGTAAGGCGTCTTCACTCTGAGGTTTTTATTTACAGTTGTGATGAAGGAGAGAAAGAAAAACTTGGGCTTTAGCTCTTCAGAGTTTGGAGAGACTGCAGTTAGAAAAATCACCTTTTGACTTGTAAAAGGAACACATTTGATCTGGGAATTGCTCAGACAGGAAAAATCAATATGGAGTGGTATAATTTGTTATTTACACAAAGTCATTTTACTCTTGACTGCTAAAGGCCTTACACCTTTTATTAATAGACATTTTTCAAATAGATTGCACTGAAGACTCTAAAACCACACACAGCTCTTCTCTCCCTCTTGGCTGATGGTTGAAGTTTGGGGTTTAAGTAATGGGTAAAGCAGCCAAGCGAATGATGGGGACACCTGCAAGGCTGAGATCTGACCTGGGCACTGGTGATATCAACTCTGGGAACCAGTTTCTACATGTGCTTCAAGTAGTTGCCCACCAAGGGGTGCAAGCCCTGAGTTCAGATCTCTCTGTGCTGTCCTCTTGCAGCACACCGTGGGATGCAGGATGGATGGATTGGGTCACAAAGTGATGGAGGGGCTGTGACAGAGGCTGCAGCTGGGAACCTGCTTTCCAACAGAGCCTTTCTGGATGCCCAGCAGGGTGAAATCCTCCTCACCAGTGCAGCTCCAAGCGCAGGATCAAACCAGTGGGTGAATCATGGATGTCTATCCCTACAAGCTTCATGTCAGATGAGGAAAGAGTATGGGATATCTCATCTCTGTGAGCTGCAAGGCAAAAGCTAGTTGAGAAAAGTTTGTGCTCAACATGAGAAGTCTGAGACCAGCTGTCCAGCTCCTCTGTCCAGGTGGGTTTTTCCCTGGCAACATCACACCTCCAAAGAGCCCCACTCAGCAGAGCAAAAGAGAACACCATCAGGCTGCATTCTGCAGCAGCATTTTAAAGCTGAAGGCAACCAGCATAACCATCCAGCTTTGTTCATGTGGAGAGAAGGAACTGCTCTTTGCTTTTTGCACACTGAGTTTGTTCTGCACTGCAAACAAAAGCAGTTGTCTAAACTGACTCTGTCTTAATGCAGAACCAGATTATTTCCTTTTCTTCCATCTCCATCTGCTGCCCGCATAGAGATACCCAGGTTTACCATATTCAATGCTTGTGATTAATGCTTTCTGCAGGAGTATTTTTTTATATCCTGTGGCCACATTGTCTTCAATATTCAACCTGCAGAACGAGGGTGGCATCCCAGTGGTGCAGCCACATGCTCCTGAGCCCTTTCACTGTGGTACAGAACTGCACTTCTCTGGAACTGCAGGTGTTACTCAGTCTGAGGTGCTGTGGTTTCACAATGGCGAACTGCACATGTGGATGTGAAGACTCTTGGAGCAACACTGTCATAACAAAAATGAGCCTGGTTGCGACAGTTTCCATTATGGTAAAGCAGATGAGTTCTCATCTCCTTGTGTCAAAAAATTAAACACTTTTGCTTGGCCCAAAAAAAGATAGTTCCTCCATTTGAAATGTAGATCTGATATTTTGCTATTCAATTAAATTTCTCTGCCTTCTCAGATAGACTGCAATTGTTACTCAATTTCCTAACTGTGGCACTCTGAGGAGGGAGGGATGTGCTCACCATTCTTCTCCCTGAAGCTGTATTTTGCATCTGCAAGAATCAACCTAGAAAAATATCTCATGATGTATCTCTCTTGTATTTGCTGTGCCACCTCCCCTGTAAGTACAGTCCCTTCATTAAAACGAGCATATTGCCCTCCATCCATTCCCTGTCGCTTCCATGACCTCGGGAGGTCAGAAAACCCAGCTGGACAACACCATTCCTGTTTGAGAATGCCTCCAGCGAGCAGAACATGGGAACATACACATACATGCTCACCCCTTAAAAAACAAACAAAAAAACCAACAAAACAAAACCACAACAAAACAGGATCTTTCATTTTATGTCAATCAGCCCTGAGAATATCCTTTTAAGAGACCTTACCTTAGTGGATTGGTGTGAGTCTCTGACAATAAAGGTCTTTCTGATTCACTTCCTTCACTTCAGATGCTCTTTGTTCCTTCTCTTGGCACTTCACCACACCCACACAAGCTTCTATCACACATCTTCTATCACACATCTATCACACACTCCTGGCCATCCTTCTATCACCTGGTTGCACTTCAGCAGCATTCAGACTCCTTGCTCCAGCCACCCCTAGGAAGAGGGGATCAGCATCCCTCTCTGGGTGACAGAAAACAAGCTGCTTCCCCTCAGCATGTCCGTGCCAGGGCACATTTCCTTGGGGAAATCTCCCACAGTTGCGAGGTGATTCTCTGTGTAGCAGCCTAAGTAACACCACCTGACCTTATTGTGCAGTTTTTTAAGCAGTGTTGAGCAACTAAGTGCATAAGGAATGCCAAAGCTTGAAGTAGTGCAGTTACAGGGAAGACATCTCAAACTGAGATACAGAAGGGACAAGGGATTAGTTACAAAATCAAGATGGAAAGGAGTGATTTGGAAGCTTTACCCCTTCCCATAACTACAGATTCAGTGAAGCATTTTTTCTGCGCTGCAGTCATAGCCAGCAGCATATACAGAATAAGGATTGAAATATTTTGAAGTGCTGTCACAGTGTGAATGATTTTCTTTAGAGCATAAAATCAGACTGCAAAGTTATTTTCTGTTTGTGGCGACACAAGAAGAATGTGAATGTGATCAGATCTGGCCCTGGGCATAGAGGAGAGTAGAACTGGCCTTAGCCAGATTCTCTTTTTATTTCAGAGTCCTACTAAGAAATACAAAATCCAAACGAAATTCTGAATCTGGCTGGATGTCTCATAAGAGGAACAGGATTTCAGCATAGCTGAAACAGCATGACTTTGATTATTTGAAAACGCATGATTTAATCATTTCATTATGCATACCTTTTCACAGCAGGCGCCACAGCCTAAAACAGACAGAGACAAGCATTAGATGAAACAACATACTTTCTAGCTAAAGAGATTGGAATCAAAGAATTTAATCTTGCAAGGCACTGATATCCTTGCTGCCTTTAGACTTGGCTGCAAACAGCAGGTGAGCAGCACAGTGCAAATGGAGCCTTAGCTCTGCTCAGAAGTGACATCCTGCAGCATGGCTTTGGTCTCTGACTTTCACAGGGCACACTTGCCATGTCTCATCTCCCTATACACACACAACATTCTCAGAGTGCTGTCAGTGTCCTGACATCCACCCTTAGCCCAGGTTGCCCTGACTGCCCCCAGATCCCTGCCACACATCCATCCTGTGTCTGTCCAGGCTGAGGTCACCATGGGAGGCACCTGGGTCTCGGATCTGTCTGTGAAGCACCCAAACAGCAATCTGCACCATTCAGTGCCCTCAGAACAGCCTCCTTGTCACGACTCAGAGAGCTGCTCAGTAACAATGCACAGCACTGTGGGCTGGTTAGCAGCAGGCGGTCCCATGGTTAGCATACAGATACACGATTTTTCCCCACACAGAACACTTGGTCTGTCCCTTTCTGCAATGCCAGATGCTTTTCCTCTACTAGGAAATGGAAACAACCAGGGTCAATGCTCTGCCCTGTCCCACAAGCAAAGCTGACCAGTGGTTCAGCAGCACCCTGACACGGACATGCTTGTGATGCTGCATTGTTTAGCAGGGGGCACAGTGTCCAGAAGAACCTGCTCGGATTGCAGAACAGAGCCTGTGTTCACATCCCAGCCCTGCCATCCTTCACTTGTTTTGCCAGAGCTAAACCAAATGGCCTCCAATTTCTAACAGAAATAATAATAATAGTAATAAAAAGTATATGAAAATCCTATGGGAAGAAGGCCCCAGACATAAGCTTATGAAATATTTTCACAGTGCTGGAAATGAACAGTTTGACCCGTGACCTGCAAGATAAAGGCCAGATGGGTTGTCCCCAGACCTTCTCTGGAGAGGACACCTGGAGTATCCCCACCAAACAGCCCATGCTAATGGGCTTCAGCCAAGCTTGTGGAAGCCCCCCCTGAGAAAGAACAAAAGCTGCAAATTCAGTGTCTATACCCCGAACCTCTGCAGGTATGAGAACCAGGGTGATGGGAATAGCAATGCCACCCTCTCCCCACTATAAAGGCGGCTGAGAACACCAAGCAGTTTCCTACAGACCTAAGCTGGATTCACCCTGTGACCCAAAGAGGCAAAGCTCAGTCCCAGGCCCTAATGTGTGGGCTCATGGCCAATTAAAAGGTGTTTGAAGGGCAGCAGAGTGCCAGAGAGTGCTTTGATCTCACAGATCCCAGCCAGATGTGTAATAGCTGCTCAGGTGTTTGTGCAGGTATCAGTAACAGTCCATGCACATCAGACAGTCAGCTTTCTTCCTGAGTTTGCTAACAGAAACAGCGGTTGCTCGCAAATCACAGAGAACAGAAATAATCCCTACCTTTTTAAACATCAAAAATTGTAAAGCTTCACAGCTGCACAGTTCTGAAATTGAATTGAATGACTTGACTTGCCAAAACCTGAGATCAGAGTTCCAGGTCTTTCATGCCACAGCTGAAAGTATCAATAGTGCTCAAAGAGGAGCACAGAGCTGCCTTTCAAACACCGATTGTGGCTTTAGAGGCACTATTGGGTCTTATCCTTCTAGCACAGTAGCCTCGATTCAAAGTGGGTGTGGGAGTAAAGCAAACTGTTTTTCAGCATGAACATTTTGTTATTTAAAGGACTGGTTTTTCTTTCTGAAGCTCTGTCTAAAGCCAGTTAAGGAATCTGTATTTCAATTAGTGTTTGAATTTAAAATATAAAGCATTTGAGTTTTTTTTAAGTAGGAGAGCAGTGGTGTATTTTCTCTGCAAGCAATGCAGCAACGATTCAAAAGCAATATTCTTGCAAGCACAGACTTGATCATACAGAAAGGCTTTGGGGATGAAGCATTAAATTCCCAGAAATTGCTTTCCCCACTGATTGAAAAGGGTCCCAGGCCTGCTGACTTCTGATGCTGTAGGACCACGTTGCTCAACCAGAACATCTCTCTGCTTAGACACAAATCTCTTGCCTTCACACATTGCCCCAGTACATGAAATGTCTCAGAAGCTCAATGTCAATTATTTATTTATCCCCCTAATGCCGTTTTGAGTTCTGGCACTGTTACTTGCCTAACTTTTGCAGAAGAGAAAACCAAGGCATAGTAAATCTAAATAACCTGTTAGCTTCTATTTTACTTGTTGGTCATTGTTTTATTCATTACTGGTAAACAAAATTCTGTTAACAGTGGAATAAATGATTGCAGCATTAAGATCAGAGGTGATTTTTTTTTTATTTATTTTTATTTTTATTTTTTAAGCAAGAGGAAGAGTATGTCAGCTTTTTACTCACCATGGTCTCTCTTCGGTCAAGCTGAGCAGGAGAGTCCAGCTATGCTCAGAGAGGCATTTCCAGTTTCTCACGGACGAAGGAGACAACCTGTGGGACTCTGAGGGGAAAATAAAAACTAGATTTGTACATATGTATGCACATATATATATAATATACTTATATATATAAATATCATATATTTAGGTATATTTAGGTATACTTAGGTAGATGGCTATATTTATGTCAATAGATGTTAACATGTAGAAACCATAACTACTGTAAAATGAACTGTTTTCAAAGCACATCATTCTGGCCCTGAAAGCCCTGGAATCTTTTTTCCAATGACCAATACATCCTCTTTCTACCTATCCTGGACCTCAGCTGCAAAACGCAGAACCACTTTGTGTCATGGCAGAGAAAAGAAAAAGGAAAACAAAGCCAGGACAATGAAAAAAAATAAATCGCCTCTGCTAATGTTGCCAGCACTTTCTAAACTAACTCTGGTGTGTCTGTGTCTGATGTTCACCTAAAAAGCAGTGCAGATAGTCCAAAAACTCAAGGCCCATTCAAAATAGTACAGTACAATCCTTCATTTCAATTTTCCTGATATCTGGTCATTGTATTCAGAATACCCCACGCAAGGAGCTGCATCTGAGTACCCTGCACTTTTGCAGTGTTTGGAAAGTAGGATCCAAATTTAGCATCTTGAGCCCACTTAGACAGTGAATAACTTAAAGAAGAGGGAAAAAAATGAAAATAAATAAATAAAAAAAAGAGCAAACCTGCTGCTTATTTTACATTCTCAAGCTTCTTTGAATCTGTACAAATGCTAGGAACCAGCCAGACAACAGATGCATCAGGAAATTAGCTTGTCTCTTCCAAGAGCACACATTAAAATGAAGAAAGAGATGAAGATCAGGAGACCTGATGCCCTTCGGGGACTGTTGCTGGAAGCTTTGCCTTCAGGTGATAAAGGGGGAGGTGGTTAATCCAGGGCAGACACGGGCAGATAGCATTGCTGTACTTGTACCATTCTGTACAACATTAGTCCAGACAGGAGTCTATTAACAGTGTCTGATGGAAGCAATTGTATTATTTATTAAACTGACAAGATCAATTGGCTGCTTTGTACCAGTATAAAGAGAACTATTGTACTTTCATGTCCTTTTAAACACAGAGAATAAAGCGCTCCCCAGGGTGCTTTCATGGGCTGCCTTCGATTAAGAGTTCTTAGAACATTTGATATTGTCAGAGATCAGCTTGCCAGATCCCCAACTGGATTTGCAGCCCTTACAAAAGAAGGGAAGATGGTAGCAATTATAATTAAAAGTGAGCTGAGAAGGAAGGACCTTACTTGACTTAGAGGAGTGCTTTTACTCACTCTTCCCACAGACTAGGCTCTCAGACCTGAGGGAGACTGACCTGCTTTTATAGCACCAGCAGCAATGTCAGGAATAGCACTGGTACCTGAAAATGGGATGTTAATTTTCTTCTTCACCTGGAAAACGTGGGGGGAGAGGAAGATGGCGGTTTGTAGGCACAAGTAATTTTTAAAAGGCCCTATTATTGTGTAAATTACCAGCAGGTTTTAAGATGGGCTGTGCAATGTGTCTCTATATTCTCAAGTGTGGGTAATGAGAGCAGGGGGAAGGTTTTTTCATGACACCTCTGACTGATAAAGCATTTGGCTATTGTAGCAGTCTCATTATTACCTTTCATCCCAGGAGCTGAGAGCAGCTCAGATGCAGCACGGAACATATGCCAGAAACAAATATTTAGGAACCAGTGCCACTGTGTAGTAAAAAGCCTTTGACTCTACAGTTTCTTTCTCAAGGGAAAAGCCCAAGTCCATTGCTATTTAGGACATGATGCTAATGAGATGTGTTAACACAGAACTTTACTTGCAGGGTGTTTTGGGAAGTACATACAGAGGATGCAATTTTATAAACTACACAACAAACAGTTTAAGTTAATTTGGAATGGATAAATATGGTAACATTGTGGCATACTTAATAAATCAGTAGCAATGCTCTCTCAGAGCAGATATTTATGGGCAGTTGTGGAATTTTCCAAAAATCTAAATGCCCCTTTTACTATGTGCTCCTACACAGAGGTGTGCACTGACTGCAATGAAGCCAGGCACCAGAATGGAGGGGGGGAACAAATTTTTCATGGGTACCAAAGCAGGGTTTTTGTTATCGTGCCACGATAAGCCACATTTGTCTGTTAGTCGCCCTAGAACTGACACCTCAAATATTCATATTCAAATGTAGTTGGTTTCTTTTCAATGGGATTTTGCCTGGTCCTTGCTATTAATACAGAAAATACATTTATTTTACGCTGAAATCTGTACAACCTAGTGTTCCCAGTTAATTGCTGCCCAAAACAGCTTCAGGACCAGAGGCAGATGACAGCAACATGACATTGGCTTCTGTTTGGTTCCCTGCTCTTCTTTATTCCCCTATTTCTTGCCCATGCCACTTGGGTGTGCAAACCTTTGCTAACTCCAGGCCGGCCAGCTTCAGTTTTGAGTGAGATTCTTTAAAAATACACAATTTTTGTCGTATTTTACTTCGGAAACGTTAATCTGCAATCTGCTGCTGCTTTGTCTTTGCTGAACCTAATAAATCCCAAAATTAGAGCTCAGAATCAGACCTTGCAACTCTTAGCACACCGACATAAACCAGCAAAGTCTGTGCCCCACCTTCCGGCTGCCGAACAGCACTGCACGAAAATCATCCGTCAAAGGCTTGGTCGTCAGGAAAATTAGTACCTTTAGATATGCAGTGCCAATTGTTATGACTTGTCAAATTCCCGCTCTTTCTTGGCTGGTGAAATAAAAGGTGGCTAAAAAAGTATTAAGAACAGCATCCTATGCACCCACAGTGGAAATCCGCAATGCAGAATCATGTGTATTGTTACTAAATTTAATGAACCTATGGGCCTGTTTAATTTTACATTTTTCACAAGCTGATTTCCGAGGTGCCACAACCTCACACCGTGAAGTCAGTGCTCACAAGCACAAGGGGAGACAAAGCTCAAATTTTCCTGCTGCAAAGCCAGAAGTCCCCGTTCTTGGTTTGGGTATTTGACCCCTTCAGGAAGCTCCATTGCTAAAGTGCTCTGTAACTGCATTACTATTGCTAGATCGTTCATTGTGACAAGAAAACAACAGGGAAGATACTGAACAGTGGAAAGAGATGGCAAGGAATAACCTATAGAAAAGAAAGGAAGGAAGAGCAAGGCAAATATTTGTGGCAAGGAAAGAGGACAAGGAACACAAGCAACCCAATACACAGGCAGGCACTCAGAATTGACCAAACACCTGTCAGTGGTCATGTTCCCAGGTCTACAATTTCCCTAGATTTGAGGACAGTCAGTGCAGACAGGCATTGAAGTGAAGTCAACTACAGAAGTTTTCTCATTCACCTTTAAAGTATCTATCAAGAGATGATTTATTAGTTTTCTTACAAATTGCATTGAGAAAAAGAATGTGTAAGCCTACCATTTTATGTGTAAAATTGACAGAAAGAGCTGACCTTGCCTGCAGGAGTAGCCAAATGTGCTCACAAGATGTTCCTGATGTCTTTAGCCATCCTGTGCTCCTAACCTGCAAAGAAAAATAAGCATATTTCAGAGGAACAACTGTGTGAGGGTACAGCTTAGTTTACCCTGCTGTGGGTCATTAGAGTCTCAGCACAGTGACAAATGTGTCACTCCCTGTAAGTTATACTTACATCTTGTAGGAAGATAACTCTGTAAAATACCCATCCAAGAATAGAGCAGTCCATGGGGATTGCAGGAACCTTCTGCTTATCACAAGCTTTTCTCAGGAGTCCCTCCTTTTCTGTGTTCTGTTGGTACAGACAATTTCAGGAAATCTGTAGGACTTGCTTTTGAGATATCAAAAAAATATCACATACAAACACTATTCTTTTTAAGAGGCAAAACATCAAAGCTTTCAATGTCCTTTCCGATGTGGCTATATTCCAAGAGACACATCCTAGTAAAGGAGCTTAAGGTGAGGTTTTTTTTTATTCTATCATCACTCATGAGTTTTCTTTCACAACATCATTCTTTCATTGCCCAGCTGTAGTCTAAGAGCAGCAGGGTTTTTTTTTCACCTCTTACACAAGAGCAATGGTGGCAAACTGAGAATGCTTTCATGGAAAAACACCTCCATTTACAACAGAAAGTGCCTGCGTCACTGAGGGAACTCTTACTTGTTTGGGCATTTGTGTCTTTCTGGGACCAGTATTTCCTGGTACAAGAAACTTCCTGGATATAATCTTCTAAGCTGTAATTAGCAGAAGACAAGTTAAAGCAGATATTGTATAATGATCTGACAGTGAGTGTAGCAATGTTCTGTTTAACAGCTTGGGATATAGCTCTAAAGTATATTTATATAGGATCGTATTTAAATTACTAATTATAAATGAGAGCAACAGAATCTCAGGGGTATGCTTACCCCTCAGGGGTCCTCAAAAATCCAAATCTGTGTTGGGTTTTTATATCTGCTTGTTGCAAAGCCAAACATAAATATATAGGATAATATACCACAGTCACTTTTTTGCAATCTTGATTTGCCTTCCATGACTCAGTGATTCTTGTATGATACCATTTTTTCCCACAGGATTTTTTCTTGCTCGTGGCACTAAATATGCTTCACAATATTCAGATGTTTGTCTCCATTTTTCAACAGGCCATCACTGTGTTGCCTATTTCCAATTTACCTCCAAATACAGAGGTAAACTTAACTTTCTTACTGTCCCTTCTGCCATGCTTAGCAGCACTCTATAATTTTTAGGACTCTTGTAGGAACTTATTAAAAATACAAACCAATGGGAATGCCCTGTCAACTCGAGACCTTACAATGGTGGAGAATACCTGTTTTTCTGCACTGAACACCTACCATAGAATCCTTTTCTGTTCTTTTCCAGTGCTGCCAGGACAGGATCAATGAGAACTTATCACATGGCCAGTCTCTTGTGCTTAATTGTGTGCATATTGATGTGCACAGTCAGAAGAACTGAGCAAGCCTGACTTCAGCTCTTGGGGTATTGGATTTAGAAAACATTTTGAATACAGCTCTGATTTTCCTCCTCTGTCAGTGAGGATCTCCACCGTGTTCAGGTTTCACAGGAGCAAGGCATAGAGAATGTGGACAATGTTCATGCTTAGTCTTCAGTCAAGTACTTTAATCTATCAGCAGGAAAATGGTTTCCCTTCCAGCAGGCCTCAGAAATCTCTCAAATATCAACTGAGCCATGTAGTACCTCGTGCAACTTTATGTGGAAAAGCTGGGAGATGGGCAAGCAGAGGACAGCTCTGGGTAAAGCCAAAACAGCTGCAGGCACATGAAGGGAATTCAAGCCCCCAAAGAATTAACCATTAAAGTTAAATTGGATTTTGCCTCTGAATGCATGGAACAATGTAAATATATCATCACTAAGAATGCGGACAGTAGATTCAAATTGGAATATCACCATTAAATAGCTGGGGTTTGTATGTCTGTTTGTTTTTGTTTTGAAATCTGTGCCTTACCTAAACAGAACTTTCTGCCTGCCAAAAGGGCTAGAAAACAACAACAACAACAACAACAAAACAGGTTTTGCTCTTTCTCCACTTATAACTTTTTTTTTTTTTTTTTTTTTTCCCTTGGGGTCTTATGAGGTCTCTCTTTCAGGGGATTTATTTTCAGTGTCAAGACCCAAAAAGTAAAAACATATAAAGAGGGGCCATGAGCAGAAAGAAAAGCATGCCTTATCCTTGTTTCCTAAACCAATAGCCCGTGCCATGCAAAAGCCAGAAAGCATTGACTATAAACAAAAAGCACCTTCTTAGATTCCTGTAGTGAGTCTGGCTTTCAGTATCCTCTGACAGTGTGACGCTTCCTGCCAAAAGAGCCCTTCTGTAAGGAAAGCAGAAGCAGCAAGCTAAACTAAGCTGCAGAAAATGCTTTCTAGGCAATGATAGCATTACCCGATTTATTCATAGCTCTGCTGAAGTGCTGCCTATAAAACCCACTGCAGTGATTTATTCTGCTCTCATTTCAGCATTGTCAAGAACCCTGCCTTCCTGCTACAAATCTACCTCCCTTTGCTCACAGAATAACCCAAACAAATACAGAAACCTTTACACTAATAAATTCTACATTGCATTGAGGTATATAGATTAAACCTGATATATATCTAAGCTACCTTCTGCAGCAGCAAATGCCCAAGCTGAAATAGTTCTGCCAGTAGATGTCACCAGGAGCAGAGAAAAGCATCGTGGCAGGTCGAAGCTGTCCCACCTGTGTGCCAAAAGGCACTGCGATGATCCGATGATCTGAAGGGAGGTTTGGGAAGGAACCTGAGTAGGAGGTTGCCAGTGCAAACATGATTCATCAACATTTCTGCTTTCTGACCTCGTGGGTGCAGTGTTGAAGGAAGACGCATGATGCACCGCTGCACTTTGTACAGCAATGCAAAATGGTTTCATGCAAACCTGTTCCTCAGGCCCAGTCTCCATATGTACATCGACTAAGGAAGAGCACAGGGAGATTCCAAGTTAGGAATTCCCAAAGCCCTGTCACCTGCAACCTTTGACCCCAGGGATTAGTCAAATTGTCTGTCACAACCATTCCTTTGGATAAGGAAGAGGTAATCCCTGAGCTGATTCTCCTCGCCCCTGCTGTGAGCAGAGTCTAGGAATGTGAAGAGGGCTTCTGATGGAGTGCTAATCAGGCTGTTTAGTGTCAGGATGGGATGTCAGGATGTTTAAAAATGAATATTCCTATAAGAAGGATGTTTATTAAAAACAAACAAACAAACAAACAAACAAACAAAAAAAACTGAATACCCTTGAAAAGCAACCCTCCCCCATTTCCTTCTTTCCTTCCATCTCTGCACAAAATTTTCTCCTCCTAATCCAGCTTAGTTCTCCTGAGGGCAGGAGGGGAAGGGGGGAGTAATTTTGCTGGATTCTTTTGGTTCTCCTTAAAGGAGGTGATCCTTCATTAGTATTCTCTTCCAGGTGACCACATTCATTCTGGGACTTTTCCCGGCTTTGGGTGTTTTGGCAGGAGAGAACACTAAGGCCTCTGCCACACACATTTCTAGAGCTGGTCTTGGCCAGAAAGTGTGAATGGGATTGGTCAGCATGGCCATGCTACTCAGAACTGTCAAGAAGTCTCAAAACACATCCAAACAAATTACTCTAAGTACCACAATCTTCTTGGACTGGTAAGTGACTTGGGCACTGAGGTCTAATAAGTGAAGTGAGACTAAAATATTTTCCATGCTATTGAAAGGGGAATCCTAGATCTAAAGACAGATGAAAGTTACCTCATCCAGCTGGGAGGTAACACAATTGTTTTTCCTTAGGTTGATTTCTAAAAAGGCAGAGGATGCACAGCCAGTACTGACTGCAGTTAGAGCTCTAGTGTCAGAGCATGTCTTTATGTGAAAAAATAACTTGGTTATAGCAAACATATAAATGGCACAAGCTACTTGGGAACCAGCAAAGACAGTAGGACTTCCCCAGGGTATGCCAGCTAAACCTCACTCAAATTATTCAGAGCATGGGAATAGTCTGTGATTTCCTGTACTTTAGTATGTGGGCCTAACACCCACCTAAAGCAAAGCACAGTAAAACAATAAACATAAACCAAACAGGTAAAAACTAACCTTTTTCTTCCTGCTTCTTCTCATTCCTACATCCATCTACAATGAATCAGGTATCCCACCATCTTCAGCAAAACCTCTGAGATGCTGAGAGAACAACAGATGCCCATCTTTTTGGGTGGCTTCTTTAAGTGTTTAATGTCTGTGGGAGCTATGAAATTCTTGTTTCCTCCATGGTTTCAAAAAGGAACATTTCCTAAGAAGAACCCAAGTGGTTCAAAATATCTTCATGTGCAATACTGTTTTCAGATGGTAAAGAAACCACTATTCAACATAACCTAACTTTGTAATCTTCCATTTGGAAAGCTGCTAATCCTCCTATAGAAATTTGGGTGAAGCTAAATATGTTATAGAGCTCCTTAAAAAGAGTAATGGCAAAATATCAGAGAACAGTAATAAGGGATGTGGGAGAAAACATTTCCCCTGTAGATGCACACACCACTTAGCAAGAACTACTGTTAGGGTGCACATATGAGACTCCAGACCACATATCATCACCTGTATGATTCACATAAAAAAAAAAAAAAAGTTCATGGAAGTGAAGGGCTTACCAGAAAAAAATATTTTTCCATCTGTAAATGAAATTCAAATATGATGCATTTAGATGAGATGCAAATGTTACACAAGAGAGAACAGCAGCTGTACTAAACAGTCTAAGGAATATAAGGTTGTGTTATGCTTTTTTAATATCAGAATAGGCCAAAAAAATCATACGGAAAATGCAAAGGTAAAACTCAAAGTTTACAAGACATCTACTCTCTGGGAAACATGCATATTTCATCTTGTGTGCTGCTTTCATCCAAAGCATCCTTCTGAAGAAAAGTATGCTGAATCTTTTATTTTGCTAGATCTTAGTTATTAGTATCTGGTACTATAAAAATGAGTATAAGATTTTTTTTCTCCCATAATCCTTAGGAAAAAAAAAAAAAAAGATGAGAAGCTGAATAAAATATCTGTGACAAGTGAAATCTCATAAGTGTAGTTGATCAAAAGACATTTTTTCCATGAAAGTTTCTCTTCATCAAAATTTAAGTTTCAATGGAAAACTTCAGATATGGATTTAAAACAAACAAACACACAAAAAAACAAGGCCTATGGCAAATACAAAAACAAGCAGAGAATTTTCACAAAGAAAGCAACATTTATTTTTCCCATTTAGTTTTCTGAGTTAAATATGTGGAATGTACATGGAACAGAGTAACAGCAAGCTAGCTGGAAGGAAAAGAGAGAATAAATAAACCAGTGCTAGTGTGTCTAGTATTTATAAGGAAATTCTCTTCAGAAACACAGCCTGCATCACTAATAAAATTCCTATTCAAAAGCCAGCTTGCTTGCACAGTCTAATTGATATATGCCATTTTGTTGTTGTTTTGTTTTGTTTTGTTTTGGAATATGAAAGGTTCATTTTTCTTCAATGGGCAGCAATCTCTGCTTTGGAAGCAACACTATTTAGTAAAGCAAGATGTGAAATCTGCCAGGTTTAGACCAGAATAATAGCTGTTCTTGCAAAACTTGCACCCTGGCTCTAGATTTCACACAAGATTCCTTTCTTCTTTCTTTCCAGTGCCTACTACACAACTGCAGACATCAGCAGCAAAGTATTGCTCTTCAGTACATTTAGCACATGGTGGCAGGCTTAGCTGCGGGGATCAATTCTTCTTTGCTCTGAAGTGATTCTCCTGTTTCTGAATGCAGCAGCTCATTCAGAATTCAATTTCTTGTATTTCACAGCAGCACAAGTTCACCCACATTTTTTACAGCTTCAAAAAGCAATTAGGCAAACTGAGGATAGAAAAATCCATCTGAGGTCCCAGTTCAAGCTCAAGCAGCAGCAATAGTACAGTGCACAGGCTGCTAGGAAGTTGTACTAAAGGACTGCCTGGTTTGCTTTCCCCGTTCTTTTATTTTCATCTCATCTGGACACTGTAAGAGGCTATACGGACCTCTGGTCTGCCTCATCATGACTTTCAGACATTATACTGATATCCAGAGTAACCTTCCATATGGGAATCGATGTAAGACACCCCAGCAATACGAGCTTTTTCTCCATTTAAGATGGGTTTTCACAGATGAGTAATGCAGTAAAGATATAAAAAGAGTAATATTTTATGAACATATGAAAAAGGTACATTATTAAGGCTGAAACCTCCCTCACCTTCGTGCTTGCAGATTTCCAAATCCACATCGCAGACTAAGATCTCCTTCCCCATTACTGCTTTAGTTTTCCTCCAGATTCTGGTTCTATTTTCCCTTTTCAGCAGCTCATTCACTGGAAAAGCAAGCAGAGGTTGGTTGGTTCTAGGTTCCCCACACTGAAAATCCCAGTGCTGTTATATATGAACAGCATCAGGGGATACGGACAGCTTCAGGGGATAGTGTGAAGGAAAAACAAAGATACTTTTGAAATAAAAGACAAACCCCAAACATTTAAGTAAATATTAGAATTAGAATGATTTTTTTTTTTTTTTTCAAACTCATATTTGGATCTAAATGACCAGATTTGCTTCTTGTCTTTTGCACAGAATAATCTCCATGTATGTATTTATTTATTATTAACACATATTTAGGTTGGGCAGTTATTCCACTTCACAGGTCCTCTATATCATTGTGAAAAGGGGTTCTTATAGGCCAGCATTAAGAGACCTAAAAAGCTAGCTCACTGAGATTTAGATTGACCCATTTTTCTACAATGAATACATCTTCTTTAAATGCTGCTCACAGACGGCATGGTGCAGTATATTTTGCAGATGATGGAAACAGACAAAAATCAGCTGAGGAAAAGGGAAGATCCAACAGCTTCGAGTGGGGAGGTTTCTACACACTCATCCTCCAGCTGTTGCCAATATTCAAGGAATATCTGTACATGCTAGTGCGAAACTTAGAGCCTTACTGCACAGATAAGATATAGAGATCATTTTTAAAAGCTTCTAAGATACCTTCAAGAGCAGTCGGGAAACAAGCACCGAGGTGTTATCAAGGAGGCTCTCAGCCAGCAAATTCTCCTAAACAGCCCAGAGCTTTATTGAACAGCTTGCACTGGGAGATCAAGGAATCAGGACGATCTATGAAGCAATCTTAATGCTGATTTAGTAATTGCCTGCGAATACAACTCATCCTCGACTAGATGAGACCTGGGGGACTGAAGTCCCGTCAGCTCCCCAAAATAGGTCATGAATGGAGTTTTAAGTGATGCCAACACTGTGCATGGATTCCTCTCCAGGGAATAATTTTTTGCCACATTGCCACAGGAAGAATCCATCACCTGGTAATTTTATTCCATTTGCAAAGCAGTGAGCAACTTCATTAAACAGCAGCTAAATAACCTTAGAAAAGCAAAGCCAGTCGCAGTTCAGTATGAGGCAGCATTTTACCATGAGGTCTTAAACACAGTGTCTCCACATACACAGAGAGCTGAGCCTTCTGACAAACTCAGATATGTGGCATCCTGAGCCAATACAAAGTCAACAGTTTGCCAGAACTCAGGTTTCACAGGCTGAGCTCTGCCCCTTTGGAAATACTAAACTTAAGTTGAAACCTTACAATTTCTGATATAACATGTGGATGCTAAAACATTTGTTCCTGTTCAAGAATATCTCCCAGGCCTGCTGTAGTCACATGAAAGCGTGCCTCAAATCCACAAGTACATGGATGGACTATTCTACCAGGCACTGAACTTGTCCCATAAATGCTCCAGTCTCCCCATTCACTTCAGGGATTTTTCTGAACTCTGACACTTCTTTTGGTTTGCTTCCCTCTGGCTTTCTATCTATGGCCAAGCATTCTTCCTTCATCTATATATTCAAAGCGAAAAGCTAACAATGCATAAACTAATCACTTCCAAAACTCCTCTTTGTGGATACGTGAAGCATGTCTCTGCTGAGAAACAGCAAACCGTGGTTCATTTCAGCAGCATGGGCAGACAAATCCACTTAGTGTGTCCAGAGAAACATGGGACTGCCCTCCACAAAGAGCCCGGAGCATTTGCTGGAGGTGTAACATGTCCCCTGGTGCCTATGCTGTGCTGGTGGTATATCTGCAGCCTCAATGCAATACACAGGCAAGGGAGAAGACAGAACGTGCTCCACGTAAATTTAGCCAGCACGTCCTCATCTCTAATTACTTTAAGTGGTTGGCAAAGCTGACAGGATATAATTGATGTGGAGACTTACTCTGTCTCCTGATACTGACATTTTTAGAGCTGTGCTTGCTGACTAGGAGAGAAAAAATGTTAGGAGTCCAAAATAACCTGCTCTTTGCACGGGCTGGACAGACATTCCATGTAGCAATAGGCTTGAAGACCAAAGGCCAACCTGACACCTCCATGGCATGCCCAAAGGGGCACAGCCAGGCACAAATTGCCTAACACTATATGCCAAAATATCAAATATGCAGCAATTTAAAGTGGAAAATATAACTTTCCTCAGTTCTGTGAGCAGACTTAAGATGTATTTTTGCAAAGTATAAAATAAGTGTTTAAAAAGTAGACCTTAAGCCCTTTAAATCAATATCCACACCTTCTTATCCACCCAACTACACAGCTGTGAGGCTGCCAGTACACTGCAGCCAGGCCAGGGGACAAGGAGCATGCATAGACCATAAAGAACAGGCAAGCCCATGCCCTAACCATATTCCCAAATACTCCAAAACCTTTGGCCTGGCATTATTTCTCTAAAATTTCTTAATATACTCCAGATTGGATAAAGATTAAACATATCAGCATGTTGGAATGAATTGTGGAGGTAGGGAGGAAGGGAAGCAAGGAATGTTTAAGGAGTTGCCTTCCATCCCTCTTCCCAGATAAAGCTGGAACGCTGAGCGGCCCAACCCACGTAATTGTATCTAGCCCATAATACACACTCCCTTCACACATTTCTCAGGGAAACAAAAACAAACAGAAAACCGAATCAGTAAGAGAAACTCAGAATTTTGCTAAACAGGAAGCACCAGATCATTATGATGATTTCAACTCAACCATTCATAAGAATCCAGTGAGCCAATTTTGGAAACAGAAGAACCAACCAAAGGACCTCAGAAGAGATCAAAAATCTGATGATGAACCTTGAACATAACATAACTTCGAGCATGAAAAATTAACCAATATAACTGATTATATTCAAAGTACGTGTGGGTGGAATATAAGTGGGTTGTTAGTAACTTCAGTGCAGAAATCAGATTAAGCATGGGAGAAGCTCCAATGCATGATTATCATGTGACAATTACTCAACATTTTGACAGAGCCCAAGGCTCTGCTCAGCCCAGCCCTTGACAATGAGAAGGCAGCCTAAACCTGTGAGTATGAAACTTCCACTTCTGTTCATCCTTGAGCAGTTCCTTTAGGGGAAGTCCATGAGCTTCTGCTGAAACCCCAGGGCTGCCGATTCATGAGAGGCCCTTGGGACCAGAAGCCAGGTCCAGAGTCCAGTAGAAGGCAACACTAAATCAGCTGCAGTGCAAATCTGTTTTGATAACCTTTTGGAAATTGGTCACCACTAATCGTTCACATATAGGGAGCTGTTAGAGAAACCTGTCTGGTCCTGGCATCCATTTGATCTGCTCTTCATGCTGTTACCACAGCAACTGGTGCTTGAATGAAAATCTGTTAGCAAGCTGGATCTAAAGACTGCCCCATCACATCACAAGGTAGCAAAAGGAGAAGCTTGAGGCAGGCCTGGGAGGCATTTATCTGCATGTTTACTACAAGGGTTTTCAGCTTTGTTTTCCATTTGTTCTTTTTCTTTTGACAGAATAAGCATCAGCACACCAATTTTTCTCTATCAAAAAGTACTCTGTAGGTCAATCACACAAATGAAGTCTTTTTGTTTGGCCTGCTGTGCAGTCTAAATAGCTCAAAATTTTCGGTATTTGCATTAGGTTTCCATATCTCATGGAAATTGAACATTTATATTCTGTAAACACTGTTGCTGAGAGATGTAACGGTAGCCACATACCTTTGCAGAAATAAAAATGCTTTACAAAAGTAAAAATCTAATTATATGTTCCCCAAGGGATTCAGATTTGTCCTGTTGAATTTGACCCAATTTAAAAAAAAATATTTTAGGGAATGCAGACATGGTATTCCAGTTCCTTGCAGGATATTTTCATATCTGGAAATGCAGATTCTGAGACTCACTTCATTTTGAGGGAGGGAGGGAAAGTGTGTGTTTACGTTAGAGAATATTACATGAGCTGATGTAACGTGTGCTATTCTCCCAGTTGACTTACTGAACTGCTCTGGAATATGCTTTATTTCTGTCTCTGTGGCAGGGCAGAAGCATTAGAACTAAATTTGAACTCTCAGTCTTTGTCCTGAGGAGCAGAACAAATGAAGAATAGCTTTGGCCCAGTACTCAAGGCACACTGAGCTGCAACACCTAAGCATTATGCTTAACCCAAAGAGGGAAAGGTGAATTAGGGACTGTGGACAGGTGAGGGGGTGAGGTGATGCTGGGGTCAGTGCTCGTCCACACTACCCACATCTTTAGCTTTTGAAATCAATGCTGAATTTTTCCAATAGGAAAGGGAAAAGGTAACACAGCCATGCCTTTGATATTTTCCCCTATTACTCAAAATATAGAAGTGGAACTACCATTGTTTAAAGTCTTCCGTGTCACAGGTATTATTTCTTTCAAAGACAGAAATTGGAGGAGAGAGTGAGAGTCCAACAGAGAAAGAAAAAAAGAGAAAGAGATTAAAGCATACCATTGTGAGAGGTGAGAATACATAAAATAACTAAGCTTGAAATCACAGTATGGTTGGGTTTGGAAGGGACCTCTGGACGTAACCTGGTCCAACCCCCTGCTCCAGCAAAGCCACCTGTAAATAACTGCTTGCCCAAGACCACGTCCAGGTGGCTTTTGGAGACTTCCAAGGTGGCAGATTCCACAGCCTATCTGGGCAGCCTGTTCTGGTGCTCACAGTTAAAAAAAAAAAAAAAAAAAAAAAAAAAAAAAAAGTTTCCCAATAGAAGTTTAGGCAGAACCTCCTGTGTTTCAGCTTATGCCCATTGTCTCTTGTCCTGTCGAAAACACTGCTAATTCATTGTGCAATTAAGCAATTTCCTTCTCATGCTCTTAATTCCTCTGGGTGACAATTTTCATTTCTCTGATTGCTTCATCATGACAAATGCAGAACAGCTACTTCTAGCTTCTGTTGTAATAAAGCCATATTCGGTAGAAAAAAAAAACTTATATCTGATTTGAAATACATAGGAAATGGGACCTGTATTTAAAGATAAAGATGAAGGACTGGAGAAGCATGTTTCAGTAAAACTACACTACTGCATAATTTGCCCACTAATTTCTTGCAATCAAACAAACTAGAAAAAAAAAAAATCACAAAAAATCTTCCCAAATATTATTTTTACCACATGAATACATTAAAAAAAAAAAAAAGAAAAAAATCCAACCTATTAATTTTTTATGAATCAACTTCATAATGGTTTAGGGGGGACTGTTAGTGTTAGGTCAGAGGTTGGACTCGATGATCTTGAGGTCTCTTCCAACCTAGAAATTCTGTGATTCTGTAACTTAAATTTCTTCGCATTGGCTATTTGAAATTAGACACAAAAGCTGCATTAAGTAGATTTATGTCTTGGGAAAAGTCTTCAGAGGGACTTGTTTTGTTTTAAGGTTTCTGGTTCTTGATGTTAGGCTGGTGACCTCTCTCTCACCCAGTTTTTTTCTGCTCCATTACTGGCTGACCAGAGGTGAAAAGAGGAAGCTATTTAGAGCAATCGCCATAATTTACTCAATCAATAGCAGAACAGCTACCCATAAACATCTCTTGCAGAGTGTTCCCTGTGAACACATTGGCATGCTTAGTAGCTAAACTTTGCGTTCTGCAAGCACTCTTATGAAAAAACAACTAATCATTAGCACCAAATATAGTAGAAAACAATTTTTAAAGGCTAAGAAAGCTAAACTGACCTGGAAATTTTTATTGCAGGAAGTGTTTGAGAATTGTTTTGTCCTTCTGACAACACCGAGGTCAGAGGCCCAAGATGTAAATTCTGCCCAAAGACAAGTCTGAGTCTTGCCTTAAGAATTTGGTCTGAATTTTGAAAATACTAATTAGCAAGGCCTAATGCTGATCATCTCTGTGAAATGGATATATTGCAACTAGAAGAAACAACCCAGTAGGAAGATATGAGGCATGTGCTATGCAAAGAAGCCCAGATTCTGAGAGAAAATTAGAGACTTTTCATGGTTCTTGTTGAAACAATCCCATAAAAGCAACTAAACTTTTCACTGATCTCAGTCAGGTAAAAGATATTGAAGTAACTAAGGAATTAAGTAATTAAGGAAGAAAACTCCAAACCTTAATTTGATACTTTACTTTTAGTGATTCATTTAATAATATATGTATATGTATTGAATATCTGATTTGGAAAAGCAATGTGCCTGTCATACCATGACTGTCTTCCTCAGCAGTAAATCACTACCTTTGTGAGGGCAGAGGACAATTATTCCCTTGTCTGCTAACAAGTACTCTGTTTGTTCTCACCTTTTTCCAGTGACTTCACTTCATTTTTCCTTAGCTAGGTTAACAACAATGTTCACAGCTCCTGTCTCCAGGCCAAGCAATTGTTTTAACGGCTCCAAAGTCATTTGACTGCTGGTGTTGATAGGAAGAACATTTCTGAGCTGATCAGGGCTTTATTTTAAGATGCCTTGGTCCCTCTTACTTCCTCCCACCATACTGCCTAGAAAGACTGCCAATGGCTATGCCTACAAGACTCCCCATTTCAGACTCATACTAGCATTTCACAGGAAGGCTCCCAGGAAGTTTTGAGTTTGTCCCAGGTTAGAGAGAACCGATCTTTCACATTGCAATCAATTCTAACAGCGGCAGGATCACAGACTCAAACTCTCCCTGCACACTTCCGCTAAGATCATAGTGCCTTCCTTTCTCTCAAAGTCAGCTGTTAAGATAAACCATATGAATAAAAATCCCAGTCCTGCCTGCAGTGTACTGTGTGCTCATATTCCAGATGAGTTCCTGTTACAATCCTGGTGGATGCCATTGTCTTACTCCAGATATTGATCTGGTGGAGCAAGAATAAGGCACGTAAACTTCTGGTTTGTATTAATGTGTACTATAACTCTTGGCACAGTATCAGCTGAGATTGCTCTACACCATGTTTTAAATCAATTACCTGAAGTAATAATTGTTTGTTATCAGTATGGGGAATTTCGTAAACGAGACATACTTGATAAATCAATGCATAGATAAATCCAGACATCATGAAGTAATTTACATGAATTTACTAAAAAGAGACTACTGGAATTCTAATCTTTCAAATACACCAAACTAACATTACCATTTCTTGCAGCTTGCTATGTTAAATACATCTGTGTCCATTTTGATCTTGAGACCTTTGTTTCTGGTGAAATGATTAGATATTATAATGAAAATAGGCTGTAAAACCCAGATTTATCTTTCTTCCAATTTTATCTCAATAGAGCCAGTGAAATCATAATATGAATTATGCTGCTATATCAGCTGAACAGTTTACGTGATGTGCCTCTGCTCCTGCATGTTTGAAATTTATTTATTTTAACAATAGGCTTCACTCCCCAACTCACTTGTAAGCAAGAGCTACTGGAGCAGCACTGAGCCCAGTTCTGCTTTCTCACCAGCTACATCTGTTTTCTTTTCTGTGAATTCATTGCTGATTTACATCGTCATAAACTGGGTCAGAAACAACCCTAGCAACTGTTCATTCAAGCTAGAGAAACATACGAAGAGTGGCTGCAATGACAGAGCCATAATAATGGTTCTCACCTTTAGTCAATTAAATTTAGGCCACGCAGAACTGTAAGTGGAAAATTTTGGCAGAGTGACTGGCAAATCATGGCAGATCTAACAAAGCAAGAGTCATTTAAATTCATCTTCCCTGTGAACTTTAGTCCAAGGCTGTAAAAAATCCAGCTGAATACCATGAAAACTTGAGCGAGGATCGCTTATACAGAAACTTCCCGTTACCTCATGATGACTTGCAGAAAATCTGTCTTATCAATGTAAGGCATTCATCCTCTGTGTTGCAATCACAGCTCACCTCACAGGAAAACAAGCAACGTAGTAATGTGCATTTACTAAACTTGTGTACCAAAGACAGATACTAGAGGAGCCTAAACATGTTTTCATAAGCTACAGAAGAGGACAACTATTTCCACCGGAGGGGATAGGAGAATTTGGAATGTGCTTTTGGATATAGGAGTGCCCTTTGAGAACTATGGAATATATCTTCAAATGAAAACCATAAATTAAGCATAATTACTATTTCTGGCAGCTTGCATAAGAAAAATAGAGCATTTATCCTGTCACCTTGGCTCACAGTCTCAGCGCAGTCTCAAGATTTCTGACTCGTGCTTTTGGCATGGCTGCGCTGCTGCTATTATATGCTTCCTTTTGATTTTCTCCACCACTATTTCTAAAAAGTACCTATTTTTCCTTCAAGATTTTTTGGCTAAAATGTTTGCCTGTCCTTTGGCTATTTCTGTTTTTGACTACTTCCCCAGCAATCCCACAGCAGCCACCCTGCAAAAAGTGCAGTCACCTCCTGTCCCTGCCCTAACACCAGCTCAACCACAATCACAGCCACATTTTTCTCACCTCCTCCCATCTTCAGCAGCAAATCCTGATTTTATATCTCTGCCCTACAAAAGATGAGTGTTTTTTTAATTTTATTTTTTATTTTTATTTTTTAAATATATATGTATCCATATGCTCTGCCTCACAATTCCTGCCATTTTGTCTATTCCCACCTCTCTGGAACCCTGCCTTGCCTTTTATTCAGCCAGCCCTTCAAGCCAGATCCTTTCTGTAAAGGCCAGAAATGACTGCTGTGCAAAATCCGTCTCACTGATTACATATCCAACATACATTTATCTGTTAATACAGAAAGTTCCAGAGGGCAGGGTCTTTGCTTTTGTGCATTGCTCGGGATTTTGTCATTTAAAATGCTGCCACTATCAGTCACATCACAAAGACAGTGGCAACACTACTTTGATGTAATTAGGAGGGACACAGGACAGCAGGGAACTGGGGTTAAACTCTTATTGAGGAAGAAAACAACAATGAAATAATTAGTTAAGTCTCTACTTACTGAGACCAACCAGGCTTCTAGAAACCCAAGTTCCAGTACAGATGTCTATACAAAGGACATGCCATGTAAAGGATGGTTGAGTTTGGCAAATGACCTGAGAGACATAAATGTGCCTGCATTGAAGCATGATGGTATTTTTTATTTTGGTTTCTTGAAAATATCTTTGAATATTACAGCTGAAAGGCAGCGACATATATTACTCAACATATATATGTAATATATATATTACATATATTATTTTCTGCTTAGAAAAGTAAGTACAGAAATAAATACTAAGCAAGATATTAAAAGATGACAAAAAAACATTTTCCGAAACAGTTTGCTGCAGTATTTCTACTATGAAATCAGTCTGGCAGAGAGCACAAAAACAAATATAGAATGTATTTAATTAGTGAATACATTCCTGGGAGCAGGTTTTCACAAAATGGCATCTAAGGGAGAAAAGACTCACCCTGACCCAGCCAAGTGTATGAACCAGCTCATCCCAGCAGACTCTCAGTGGTGGAGTGGCATGGAGGAGAAAGGACGTTGGAGCTGTTCAAAGCAAAAGGAACTCCTATGGTGGCCTTGCTCTGTGGGAGAGTTTTCTCAGTTTTAACATAGGAAATAAAAAATAAAACACAAAACCTGTTTGCAGAAGACACCAGAAACATTTTTTTTTTTCCAGAACAGTATTTTTTTTTTCCCTCAGAAGGCAGGCAAGCTACTCTGCAAATAGAAATAGGCCCAGTTTACTCAGATGGGAGAAAAACAGATTAATTTGACAATCTTGGTTTTAACTCTACATTAGATGAAACAGCAAAACAACCCAATGAACCACCACCACTGACAAAACCCACAAAATGACTTACACTGACTTTTTTTTTCATAGTGTCTGATAGAACTTCAGATGCATTAATTGGCATTTACCTCTTGGGGTTCCTACAAGCAGGTTCCATTCAGTATTTCTGGGGGAGTAGGATGTACAAGATGCTCTGTAAACTTTCACCAGGCACAGGCCCCTCAGCAGGCATCAGCAAATGATCCTTAAATCCATCACTTAGAAGCTATGTGTAAATACCTGTTGTTCAGATCACCAGCAGATTCTGTTGATAAAGCAATTTCCTCTGTGTATTGCTCTAGATTTTGACATCATAATATAGGACGTTACAGAAGCTTTGGTTGCCATCTCTGCTTTGAATAAGCCTGCTATATTTGTTTTGCTGTTTGTTTCCAAGTATATCCTGTAAGGAGAAGAACAGTTAGAGAGGAAAACCCAGCAGGAATAATGATGCATAAGAAAATGTGAGGGTGTTTTCTACCTCTTTAACAATGTATTGAGAGAAGAGACAAAAATCTAGTTCTTTAAACTAGGATAATTTTACCAGAACTTAGACAGCAAAATTTAAACATTTTAAACATTAAGTTCATCTTTGTTATAAAGTTACATAGTTCATCAGTTTATCTCCCAAAGTCAAGATGTCTGTTGTTATAGTATCACTGAAGTGTTAAGTCAATAAATTTTAATATAGGCATGTTTCTGATGAGCAAACATGGAATGCATTCAGTTTCTTTTACCTGCAGAAGCTCCACTTGAGTAGGGTAACTTTCGGATAATTTGTTAATTACCTCTTCAATACAAGCTGAAGCCATCTTTCCTTACATAAAGATTGGTTATGTACTTAAAAAAATAAGCTCCTACTAACATTTTTATCTGCCATTCTGGTATTTTACAGCAGGTCTCAATCTCAGTGATCGACTTCAGTTCATATTTTATGAGCAAGCACATAAGGAGTGTTGTCATTATCTCCACAAGGACTGCAACTCACCAACACTGCAAAACGTTTTGTAAAATAAATACTGAAGATAACACTAAATATTATTCAAATCAGACATTGTCCATCATTGGAGCCTAATTCAGCAAAGAAGATGAGATATACGAACAATTCTTAGAATTGAAAAGCATGCTCCAAGGAGACTTATTTGTAATTTATTTCATATAAGTTTTATCTAGATGGATAGAAAAAAATGCCTTAATGTACAAGGAATTACCACTGCCAATATTGGTGAAGAAATAATGAAAAGATGATTGGCATAAATCATTCAGAAAACTTATTACACAATCCTCAAGCATATTTTAAATTGACTGGCATGCCAGAGCTGAGACATACTAAGGTCAGACTTAACGCTGGAACACTATTTCTTTCCATATTGTATTGTAAATAAAAAGTGGAATTCTCATCCCCTGGGAAATTCCAACATTTTGACATTTTTCAGTGCAAATAAAAAACATACCGTTGGAATCACTGAAACTCTTACATGAAATGGTATAGGAACATAAAAATAATGTAAATATCATAAAAGTTAAAATGAAAAGAATAAAATGCCAATATAAAAGATTTCAATATAGCCAGAAAGCAAGAGGGTAAAATTATTCATTTTGATATTTTCCCATCAAATTTAATCTAAATCAATGTATTCACTTAAGATGATTCATTTTTGATAAAACTGCATCATCTGAATATAAAATCATATTATTTTTTCAGCTGGCTCTCATTATTAAAGATTGATCAGATTGTAAAAGTTCTGGGAAAAAATCCTTAAGAATTCAACTTTTATAAACTGATTATATTGAAAGCAATTTTGATTAAAGTTTTAAAACCAACAAGAACAAAAAGCAAATAATCACAGTAATTGTCAATCACGTTCAAAGAACGGGGCTGTAGAGCAGTTGCATAAAAGGCAGCCAAGTGAATTGCTAACACAACTGCCTCTACTTTAACCCAGGTCCTGTCACCCTCCTCTGCAGGGCCCGTGGTTCTACACCTTCAGAACTTTGGTCACTTCCCTGTTGTGGTCCTGTACTGAGGATTTAGAGCCTTTCTTCCACCCATTTGTCAGCACCCAGTTTATTGTCTTGTCAAGGAGGATGTATGTTGGGGTGTCCAGCTTTTTTCCCACTCACTTTCTGCCTCCCTCTCTTTCAGATTTAGTTCCTGCACCTTCTTTTATGGCCTTATATATCACATTGCTTCGCCCTTTCTATTCTCTTTGTGATCCCTCGGTTCACTTTGCTTTTTAATCCTCCCTCACCTTCTTCTCCAGCTTTTCTGCTTTCTTATGAATATGCTACAGAATTTGTGTTGTCATAGATCAGAAACATTTTCTTCTCTCCCCAGGAATAATCTCCTAACTCACTGACCGTTCTCTCATCCTACATTAAGTTTAAACACTTCAAGGCTCTTCAGAGGGAAAAAATAAAAAACAAACAAACAAACACATTTTATGCAAACAGTAAGACTTCAGTAGTATTTAGAAAATAAAGAATAATGAGCAGAAAACTTTTCCTGCAGGGAAGGCAATTTAATTCTATACTGAGCTAATTAAGGGATCTCATGAAGATAAGGGATGCCTTCTGTTCAGATGCTGCTATATTTCTTCTACAGCACATACTACTGCTGTACATATACTGTACATCCATTCACCAGGTGCAGAGGGAGATAAAAGCTTCAATTTTTCAATGTCCTTAGCTGATTTATTATAATGGTACTATCATTAATTTTTCCAATCTAGGAAAAATTACAGTAAAATTAGTTTGCTATAACAGGTTATCCAAGATTTGTTAATAAAGCAGTAAGAAGGACAAATGAAAGAAATTAGTGTAATGTACTTGCTTGTTAACAAACCTTTGATGCTATTGAGCATGACGAAGTCTGGCTTGGAAACCCAGTTAGCCTACTCACACATATTGAACTGTTCCCCATCTTATGCATCACTAACCTTCTTGCAGATGGTCAAGTGATTTACACCAAGCACTACAGAGAGAAAAATATGAACAGTGTCCTGCATTTCCAATTTTGAAAGCAAAGAAAAGCACTTTACAATCTGGCCCTTGGATGCCATGGCTCTAAGAATGGTTCCATATACTTTATTTTCTGGAGTTAGTAAATTTAACCTACAACAGGCTTATCCAAGAATTATTTCTTCCTATATAGATGGTATTTCTCTAATCAAATATGCCTGATTTCAGAAGTTCTCTCAAGGAAGTTTTCTCCTCTCCTTAAGTCTATCTAATTACTCCTAGGTGGCCCTGCCTTGTTCCACCCTAAATAATTCCTGTTGGTATTTATATACTATAATTGTGGACATTTATCACTGGCAGTTCTCTAGGCAGTCTTGTGACTTGCATAGCAGAATGTAACTGGTGTTTAGCATTTGCTTTACTTTGTACATTTCCAAAGCACTAAACAACCATTCATTACCTGCATTTGGCAGCTGCCCAAAAAAACTTTAGCTTTTCAAGCTTTTGTGAGGTTGGGAATGCTGTTAAAGTAGCATTCTCAGAGGGCTGGATGTACATTAACTCGTGCTGCAATTAAAGTGTTTGAATATTTCGGGCAGCTGAGAGTCCCTGGAAGATGGTGGTGGGATTCCTTCCCCACAATGGTGGGAGCCTTGCAGCGTTACATGTCCCCTTTGAGGACAAGCTGGAAGGAACCAGACAGTTACGGTCAGTGTGGCACTGAATCCAAATGAAGAAGGTGGGCTTGGAGGGTAGAGGTATCACCTTCGGCTCTGTCACAGGACTACCTGGCTCCAATTAGGGTGAGCTCCAATCTGCCTAAAAAACATTAAGCAAGAAAACTGATTTCTTACCACTACCTCAGGCAAACACCCCAGCTGCTCTTTCTTGCAGCCAGCTTTACCTTCATCCAAAACAATTATGAACCTAGAAGCACTTGCAGCATGGCCACTGGTCATCTAGTAAGTGGGAAACATAAAGGAAAACCTTCAGAAGAATTCTGAACCCGAATCAGTTTTAGAGGATGAGGTTGTCTGACAGCTTAAGATTTCCCATTTTGCAGAATTTGTGTAAACACATTTGTTTGTTTTTGACTGAAATATCTCAGGGAAAAGTGGTTCTTCCCCTCTCATGTTAGTCATTAGAGAAGGCCACAGCTCTGGAGAAACAAGATAAAGCACTAATGGAGGGCGTTCAGTGACCTATCATTATTTTAGGTATTTTTTTTCCACCATTACACCAGCCAGTCCACCCTAGCTGGACATAACCCAAGAGATTCAAGAGAGGACTAGCAGCAGGAAAATCCCCAGCTGAGAAGGCCAGGCAGAACTATTTGTGTATCAGGGGTAGGCATGGACTCGGGAGACAAAATGCAAGCCCTGGCACACTCAGTGCTTAAAAACCAAACCAAACCAGTAAACAAAACCAATGCAATACACAAGAAGGTACAGAAGGAAAAGAGAGGGCTGGGTAAATGCCTGAAACACTATTTGGCTTGATGTGTTTTTCTGGTTTCACACTGCTCTCTTCTCATGTCTTGAATGGAGTGTTGTTACATATTATTACCAATAATGAGAATACACAACAACATTGCCAGAGCATGCCAGAGAGAAGAAAAAAATATAGAAGAAAATCTTCTCACTAGAACAAATGAGTTTAATAATCTGGCCATGATTAAGTTTATCCTTAATTACGGATGATTTTTAGCCATCAAAGCGTAAGTATTTTTCTCCTAGGACAAGAAGCAGGGGCAATGAAGCTTTCATTTAAAGGAGTGGAAGTTGTTAACAAAAGGGATCTGTGAAACAGGGAGGATTTTCACTCATTCATGCTCTTTTATATTTGTTTGTTCCTTGAAAATGGAAAGCTGATGAAGTCAGTGCATGGAAACAATGAGAGGCCAAGATGCACAACTATTTGGGTTGAGGAAAACTCAGCTTCCACTCTGAATGAGAAAGAGCAAAAACATGAACCTGTGCTTCACACAGCCTATATAAAATCTTGACCAAAATGCCAGTGTGTTTCTGAGCACAAAATAACAACAATAAAAATAGAGAAAATCATCCTGGACTTCAGAATCTTCTCTGATACAAATTCAAACATAGCCAGTATGCTCCTAGGAATCATTTAAATTTTGAGAAGCCTGCATCTCTCACTAACTGCTAATTTAGTTGAAAAATATTCACTTCACTCTAGTTAAAATCTTCTTAGTTCCACCTCAGTGTTTTAATTTTATGCTCTGCCACAAAATTCAGTACAACTTTCGGGCAGTCACTTCATTTCCTGCATATCCATTTTCTTGCTATGATGCTGCAATTTTCTCTCTCCATAAACTTTTCAGGGAAATTGAGTGTCTGTAATTGTGACTATAACTCATATCTTCACCTGCATGTCTCAGATTGCTACTACAATAAAGATCACGAGCGCTCAGCACAAGAAAGAACACATTTGCTGATGCTTGGAAAAACCAGCACTGTTCAGTCTGAGTTCTTGGTCTGAATACTATGAAAACAGTGTCTGATACACAGTGATCCCACAGGTTGCACAATGCGACTCCCAGTAGCTTTAGGATCCCAGTAGAGTCACACCCATCCATCCAGAGCCCAGGATAAGTCAGCAAAGTAATAACCTTCCCAGCACCTCTCTCATCGTGAAGATAACTTACATGAACTTCAGCCGTGCACGCAGCCAAGCACGTGAGAACACCACGCACAGCACGAATATCTGCTCATCCCCTGAATCATAAACTGCTGGTCTTCAATAGCTACACAGTGCTGCAAAACTACTGCATTATTCATTCAAAGCTATGGTGTAACTTGCTTTATTGATTCTGGATTTAATGCTGGCTCCAGCGGAGGGGTGGGTCAGATAACAATTACTTAGGGCCCTACAGAGACCCCACAAAGCTAAGTTAAAAAACGCAATGAGTCATTCAATGCACCTGCCCCTTAATCTCTGCCTGGGGCCACCACTAGTCTCACACTGGCTCTGGCAACAAAGTAGAGATTATTACACCTCTGGGTGTATGAGTGTGTGCTATATGGGAACATGAGTACAAGAAAGAAGAATGATCCTGTTTTTTTCCTATTGCTACACAGGTAGTTCCTTCATCATTCTCTGTGAGAAAATACTTAAATCAATGGTGTCTCTGAAGATGAAATTCATAGGCAGAGGCTTGTGCAGTACATTTTAAAATAAACAACTACTAAAAAGAAATGTCAAAAAAATGAAAAAGATCTGCCCTGTACTTGCACTCCACTTTTACATAGTCTTTTTAGTGAAAACAGATGATTTAATAACCTTTCCTTATAAACAGCAGTACAGCTCTCACTGAACTTGGTTTGTATTTTGTAATTTCTCATGTCCCATCACTATAGTCCTTAAGCAGCTTTCAGAGGCAGAGCCAACTCTGTTGCCCTCTATTACACCTTTGCATACCTTCAAAGACTGATGGTGTTGCAGCATTGTTACTGAGGACAGAGTGTAAACTGGATAGAGAACTGCCTTGATAAGAGTACAGCACACAATTTGTCCAGCAGGATTTTCAATAGGGCCCAATGCACTACAAGGGCCAGACTTAACAATCCATGCCAAACTGCAGGGCTGACTTTGTAATGAATAAAACTAGCAGTTAAAATAGTTACTGACAACTAAAACCAGATATCACTAACTGTGCATCAAAACAGAGCCACACTTTAACAACACTTAATACTTAATTTACCTAGAAAGGCAGAACAAAACTTCTAACATGCTACTCCAAGCCAGCTTCACTTCACTTCACTTTACTCCTAAGGTAAAGTTACCAGTATTCACTCTAGATTTTTTTTTTTTTCTGTTTGAGAAACTGTTTTATTTCTTTCCTCCTCAACATTCCCTAGTTTACGTTAGATTGTCATTTCTCAGCCACAGAAGGGTAGAAGCTTACTAAGATTCACTGAGGACACTTTGGCCATGAGAACTCTCTGACTCACCCCATCCTGACTATCTTCCATTAAAATGTTTGTAGAGAACTCCATACTCATCAAGGTTCTGGGACAGCCACCTAAGCAGGCTTCATTATGATAGTTGAATTGAGGAAAACAAACAAACAAACAACAACAACAACAAAAAACAACACCATAACACTTACTTTGTTTTTCAGGTTCTCAAACACAAATGAAAAGACTAACATTGCAGAGCTAGCCAGGACAAGAACAATGGAGACAGACTTCTCAATTCCTAATAACTAGCATAAAACCCAATCTATTCCTTATTCTAGTCAGATAATTTTGTAAATAATCTACAAACTGAAGTAATTCTACCTGGGAAGATTTAGTGAAATCCACAGGGTACACTACTGACAAATGCAGCATCTGAGAGAGCAGGCCTTCCTGCCCTGGTTTGCTTTGGTAACAGCCTTAGGAAAGAGATGGAGTTTTCTTTAATGCTGATGGTTAACTAAAAGAAGTTCATACATTTGTTGACTGCCTTGGGTTCCGTGGGAATGAAAAATGCAGTAGGAAGCATCATATCCTCCATAACACATCAGCCTCTTCTCCACTCGCTCCACTGTGCTCTTGAGTGTGCTTTGCCAAAGGATCAGAGCAACAGCTTCTTGAAGCGAAAACGGGACTTAGAGAGACAGTGCTCCAGCTCCTGGATTTTAGATTTGATACCTTAAGCAGAGGGTAGGTATCGTGTATGGATTCATGCACAAGCAACAGAGGAGGCCACCTTGCCATCCTCAGTCTTCCTGCGTGCTTCCAAATGTTTGCACGCCAAAGCACCCAGTCACCAGAGGCAAGCACCAATGGAGAGCTAATTCAGACTGATCCTTGGCACTATGGATGAATGACAGCTGTTATTGGGTGCACTGACACAGCTCCCAGGAATGGGAACATAAAGCTACAACAGCACAGCTTCCTTTATAGGCAAGCCTCTGCTTCCACAGATAAGCTTCTTCTATAACATGAGGCTCATGACAAAGGGATGCTAAAGTACTCAACTGATGCGAGACTCAGTACTTCATTCACACCAAACAGGTTTGGGTAAGAAGTACAAGAATTTTCAGAGAAAGAAACTGGTAGCTGAAATTTTGCACCTCATTGAGCACACGTATACAAGTAAGGCTTTTCTGGACAGAACTTGATCAGCAATGCAGTATTTCTTTTTGTTGTTGTTGAAGAGAAATGAAAATTTAATATGACAAAAAGAGACAGCAGAAACAGCAGTCCGTACTGTGTGATTGCTGTAACAGTTTGGTCTACCTTTTATATCTTAAATGTAGTCCTTTTATGTTTTTCTCTCGGAGGTACAAGGGAGGTAGTGGAAATTGCCTGCATCACTTGGCAATTCCCTAGAGACACATTAGAAAAGCCTTTGGCAATTGACTCCACTGCAAAGCAAATGGAAGTATCATAGAGTCACCGTATTATACAGGAGACATGATTTAGCAAGATCGGAATTATTTTGTTAAATAGAAAATCTATCTGGCAATTCTACCTGTTTTAAAATTCAGTCATTTTATGAAACAGCATTTTCTTTATTAATTAGAAGAGACAACATTTTATGGGGTCTGAGGAGAAATAAGTATTGCTTTTTCATTTTTTCAGTTAACCTCATAGCTGTCCTATTTTCTCGCTCATTACTTGATTGTGACAGATATAATGAGCCTGAACTAAAATGAATATAAAACAAAGAAGTGTTTGCTCAAGTATTTGCACCAGATAAGGCTACAGGTTGCCTGTGACTACAGCTAATGCAAATACTTCTCTCTGATTAGCATGATTCCCTCACATTTTTACTTTTCTTTGCCATTTGATGCATCTTGACATAACTGTAAACAAACTCTTTACACTACAGAGGGCCTGATCCACTAGTGAGGCTTCTAAACCCCGTAGCAATCTATGTAAATAGACAATTACACAATCAATTCTCATTGCACACACAAATCAACTACCAGTGTGCTCCTTGGCAGATGGGAAACTTTAGGAAACAAAACATATGCTTCTGCTGAAAAAGCAACGCTACTTATATGAGCTTTTTAAGTGCTGGATTTAAACTTGACGCATATTCAGAATGCAGCTAAAATCCCATTAAAATGGAAATGAGTCATCCAACTCTTATTCTTTTATCAAAACTTTCTTTCCAGTTTTTCTCATCTTTAAAGTGTTTACAATTCGGTATTTGCAGTTTCTTATTTAGTCCAGCAGAATAAGCAGCATTAGCGAGGTGAAAGCTTATACTAACACACAAAACCCTGGGTAATTATTTTTATTAGTGTCGGGAAGGGGAACATAAGGCTATGACAGCACAGCTTCCTTCATAGCCAAGTCGCTGCTTTTAGAGAACAGCTTCTTCCCTGACACGAGGTTCATAACAAAGGGATGTTAAAGCACTTGATCGAGGTAAGACTCTCAGCACTTCATTTGTCATAGGCAGGTTTGGGTAACAAGTACAAGGGCTTACAGAAAAGCAAGCAGAAGCACAAAGCCAGCAACTCTGACTTTCCTGTTCAGGCACTAATTCACCCCCTTCAGCTTTACATTTATGCGTACCTGTTCCAGGTAGGATAAAGTGGCTCTTGCATGTCTGGTCCATGCCTTGCAGTAATTGCCAAGAGCTGGGAAATTCCAAACCTTTCTCCTGTTCTGCCATACACTTCTTAGGTCTTCAAAATTCTGACTTCTTTCTCCTGAGAAGCTGTTTCTAACCACATTTTCATATTAAATACATAAATAAAACCAGTGGCAGAAGCAGGGCTCCATAACAGGAAGGTTATCAATTTTCCCATCAACAGATGTCAAGACTAGACTGGTCAGATATCAAACACGATCATTTTCAGGATGGTTGTGTCTACCTTCAATGAAGTTGCACTAAATGAACTCAAGAAGACTCTTTTTGTTTTGTTTTCTGTGGCTTCTCTAGTGTTTTTTTGTTTGTTTGTTTTTTGTTTTTTGGTTTTTTTTTGTTTTTTTAATTATTTTTAATTTTTTCCCCTGTAGAAGCAAGAGGACTGATCCTGACATTGTAACCAGAAACCATTCTCTGAATTTTCTAAGGCACCAATAATAGACACATTTGACTACCTATTTTTATACATATACACACCCACAACATCATAACGTCTGGTTTCAGCTAGAAATCAGTCCTCTTTTTTCTTTTTTCTTTTTTTTTTTAATCAAGAAATTCAGGAAAAAAAAAAAAAAAAAAAAAAAAGCTGAACAGGACACATCAGGTACTA
This sequence comes from Nettapus auritus, assembly GCA_011076525.1. Classification (NCBI taxonomy): domain Eukaryota; kingdom Metazoa; phylum Chordata; class Aves; order Anseriformes; family Anatidae; genus Nettapus; species Nettapus auritus. Next base: position 11,059,160 of record CM021776.1, on the reverse strand, counting down.
AAGGCAGAAGCTGGAACAAGCAGTGCTTGAACAAGGTGTAGCCTGAAAGGACAAAAGTAACACTTGTACCTTGCTGGGTAGGGCCTGGTATCCCACAGAAACAGAAGGGAATTGTTCCACTGAGGTAATTGTAGAGAAAGTTGATGGTGGGCTGGAGCAAGGACACACAGATCTATCACATCTCGTCTGGCTGCAGAGGAAAAGCTTTAACCTTACCCATGAATATAGGAAAAAAATAGTAAGGAAAAATAATGATGTAGAGTTGAATTATGATATAAAGTTTAAGTTTAATTAAAAGAAAAGGACTATTTAAGTCAGTCCTGGCAAATTTACATTCCATTTCAATTCCATTTCCATTCTTCCTCTTCCGAAGAATGGGCCCCCATTATTTTCACCCAGCTTCACTGCATGTTACAAGCATGCTCCAGCTGTCACACTTATATGGGTAGCAGCATATACATTGCACAGGAAGTACTGGTAAGAATTCAGAACTTTCACACATTGATAGAAGTGTTGTGGATGACACAAGACCAAATCCAGCAGGCTGATGGCATGCTTCCTACAAGTAACAAAAGCCAGTTTTATTGGCTGGGACCTTTCCCAGGCATTGCATTTCTTTGACAAGTCTACTACTCACCCCAAACTTCAGAGCTTTACCAAACCGCACCTATGTTAGTCTCTTTTCTGGAACAGGATGTTTCAGTATTTTGCAATTCTCATTAAATCCACAAGCCCATTGTCATCTCCTAGCACTACTACTCTGCTGGATTTTCTGCCTGCATTATGCAGAGTGGATCGCTGACAAATCCAGAATGGATAAAAACTGTTCAAGCACATGGGAGCTGCAGCTAGAACAGCAGCACAGCAAATTCTCCTTTAGCAAGTACATCCAAAGTATTCTTTCATTGCAAAGGGACAGAGCACAGACCCAGCAAAGAAAATAATGAGTAAGAATCAAAGGTAGCTAACATCAGTTACAATAGACTGCAGATTAAATTGCACATGACTGCCCCCCCCCCCCCCAAAGGAAACCACTTTTTCCTATAAACAAGTTCTTGTGTCATTTTCTTAAAAAAAAAAAGATCAATTATATGCTACAGATGGCCACTGGAATCAGATGCAGCTGTGGTATGGACAGGGTGGTTACAATGACATGGCATTTTCCCCATCTTGTTAGTTAGAGATTATATTGCATTAGATGATATTAAGAGGGTGGAGAGAACTAGAGCCCTCCTAAGACAGTGATGTATTGTAGAGCTGGATGAGCTAATTTTAGACCATTTAAGCTGAGAAACTGGCAGCAATTTCTTTCAGAGAGCTCAGTTAAGACTAATTTACCTTGAATCATGTACCAAACTCATCCTGCAGATCACAAAAATGTAAAACTATCATGCATTTAGAGGATAAAAAAATACTGTACTAGTTTCTGCAGGTTACATAAAAATGCTTTTAGAAACTGTAATGCCAAGAGGACATGACTTGCATTTTCAGACTTATGAATGTTCTTCCAAAGTAATTAAAAATGACATGTCCTATTAAATCACTTATAACAGACTATAACAAAGCATATGATGCAGTGGTTTCTTGAAAAAGCCAATTATGCAGTGTAGCTCTGTACAAGGTCAAAGCTTCAAAGCAATTTTCAGATTTCATGAGTTACATATGCTTCAGAAAGGGAGTTGTTTTTTTTTTTCCTTTTAAAAAACGATGCAAAGAAGATGCACTGCAAATAAGATACAAGTTCCTGTGCTTCATTTTATCATTGTTGTTCTCAGTTAAAAGCCCATTGCGTATCTTAACTCTGGTATAAACCTTCACAAATGATTGAGAAGATCTTTTAATGGGATAGATTCCTCTTTATATTCAACTTTTGCAGAAGTATAGCAGAGGTAATGATTGAATGATGGATAACATGCCATTCTGGTATTGCATGTCTATTCCTACAAATGAACTCTACTGCTAGAATTCAGATGCAAGACAAACCTCAAGTCTCTGCCATGTAGCTGCTCTAGTACTCTTACAAGACCACAGATTCCAACATTATGTATTATACAAAACAAGTTTTGTTATCCCTGTTTAGCACAATATTGTTTCGCTCTGCATACACTTAGTGAAAATGAACCCTAGAATTAGTCCTTCTTACACACACACACACACAAAATTATTTCCCACATTTGAAACAGTAGCAGCTTGAGAAAAGTATTAAACTTGAAAAGTTTAACGAGCCCCAAAGTTAACTTTCACACAATACGCATAGATGATGTAGCATGGTAAGATTATTCTCGAAAGGTACCTCCACCCTTTCACCTTGGTGATAGTCTGATACCAAACACTTACTGGGGTCAGAGCAATAGAAAAGAAAAGCAGAAATAGCACCAAGATGTTCACCGTCTTGTGAACACAGAATTATCAAGTAGGGGTATCTCCCAACTTCAGCACCAAATCTGAATGTGAGAGTTTGAAAAAAGGACCTTGTGTTAGCACTTTTATATTGCTAGTGAGCAGGAAATACCTGGCACCTCAACCATTTCTCCTTTAAAGCTGAAACTCACAAGTACATTACATAAAATATCGTCCTTAAGGAATGACCTCCAGTTCCTTCAATTCAACCAAACATTTCACCTCCTCACCAACACCTGTAAAACATCTGCATTGTGTCAGTTGACATAATCTCACTACCTCCCTTCAAAGATGAACAAAAATGAAGTATTTGGGTGGAAAAGGAGTTGTGTGACAGCCTTGATATGTCCATGACACATGCAACAAAGAGCTCTTTTCATTCCAGGGTTTTATCATTTTAAATGGAAATAACATCGAATCATACATTACGATTAATTTACAAGGAAGATAAAGAATACTTCCATCTCCCATTATTTTATTGAGATCACCAATAGGGAACAGACACATGAATAGGAGAAAGAAAGAAGTAATTGCTGTAATAACAAAAAAATTAGAAGGTGAAGTTGGCTTTTAGCCAGAGGTCTTTTTAAACCTGTAAAGAAGTTTTAAATGCTACGGTCTTGGGCATTTTCTTTCTTTCTTTTTTTCTTTTTTCTTTTTTTTTTTTTTTATTTAAACAACGAAAAATCTTGCTTTTTCCTGGTAACAATCACAACACAATCAGAGATTCTTGACATTGTTTCAGTGCTTGATGCTTGGTTTTGACAGTAACAACCAGATGTTCCTGCCTATTAGAAGAAAGTCTGGGCTGCCCAAAGTGCAAGTTTACCACGAACATTTTCCCTCAGATATTTGAGAGGCATAAGTTTATGGGAGAGATTGTTGGGAGATGACAGGCAATTAAAAACATTGACACCTTATTATAAGTAGGTGAGATAATAATTGAAAGATACAAACACATCTGAGTTAGGGCATGCCAAGTTCAGCTGTGGAACAGCCAAGTATCTTCATTGCCTAAGCTTAGTAACTTGCTGTTGTCCCAGAAAATGAATCCTGGTGGTCCTTTCATCAAAACACTTTTGCAAGGTCAAATGTTAATATATAAGGGTGAAGAATCTGACCTGCTTAGTAGCCAGAGTTGAAGGAGATATTCTAGCATCATCCATATTCATAAGAAGTTAATAACATACATCCTTTTGATTTGAAGTATTTATAGACTCACAGGAGCTTTGCTTCTGAAAAATCAAAGAAAAGACAAAATGACTGAGGAGCACCAACTCCAACACCTGCCCCTCTGCCCAGACCATCTTAAAATGCTGAAAGTTAATACTGAAGCTACAAGGTTAAAAAGGAGTGGTTAACAACTCAGTAAAAACTTTTGGATTAAGGTGATTTTTTTTTTTAATCTTATTTATTTATATTTTCTAAGATGCTTGAAAAGGTTTTGATAAAGACATCAGTTGACTGTTGTATTCCTACTGCGTTACGATTAGCACATACACTACAGTGGAATATGTAAAAGATCATTTAAAAAGTCTTCTTGATCCCCTTTCATAATGGCAACAGAGCTTGCTTCTATCTCTGTCAGTGATTTATACCATCTTCCCAAATTCTAGCAAATGACTCAGAGTACACTGCTACATGCTGAAATGACAACATGAAGAATAGCTGTGGTGCATAAAAGTGTCTGAGAATTATTACTTGGCCTTTGAAACCAAATACCCTAATCATCAAGAGTCCAATCCATGAGTCTCAGAAAGCCATAAAACTATTTTAAACACTCATTCTATGCTTCGAAGTGTAACATCTCAGGAATTTCCAAGGCAAGTCCATGAATTCCCTGAATATTTGTTAACATTCACTTCCTAAAGACATAAAACTTGGTCATATTTTAATATATTTTAAACCTGGACATTTTTATGTATCAAAAAAGATAGCTTTGGACTGAGTACTGTCTGTTTAATACGTTGTTTGAGAGTCTCAGTGTAATATGGGACAGATAAGGACTATTCTCCCATGTTTAGCTGATTTGAAATCAGAATTGGTTTATGGCTTTTAGGACAGTCAGACAAAATTTCATCACGCTTTTCATTCACTTTTGCTGCCTTCTTTGTTCCCAGACTGTGGATGAAAAGCAGACTCTTTCTTCATCTCCTGTTACCCTTATTTTTTCAACATGATGAACAAAACATGTTCCATTGAAATTTAAAGAACGATGTTGTGAAAAAACTTAGATGAGTCACCTGACAAAGCACTTACACCGCTCTTTACCAGAAAAGTAATCCAAGTTTTCTGACTTTTGTTCAGTTTGCTGGCCTCTGCTTTTGCAGAGATGCTCATAGGTAAAGCTGGTATCATAAGTACAGAAACAGATCAGATAACAACATTTATCCATTTGCAATGGAAAAATATACAAAGTTATATTCTCCATGAGGAGTCTAATTCTGACTCCATCAGGATTTTTAAGGATATTTCATTATTTTCAGAAGTGTTTTCACATGGTCTTCCTTTCTGTATCAGTTTGGGACTGTGACATATGTTAATTCAGACTTATTACTGTTGTAATAGCCACTGAAAAATACCCTTGTCAATTTGCTTATGCATTTTGGCTTTGTACATGAAATTAATTTCAGTGCATCCAAACATATGTTTTGACAATGCATAGTTTGGAAACTGGGAAGTAAACACCTGCTTTCCTTTGAGAGAGACTAAAAATAGCACCTGGTGTTATGATCTTGCAATCAAGTTAGACTAAGTTATGAAATCCAGTCCCTCCACCCCTCCATGCCCTATGGCTTGAATTAGACCCACCAGACAACAGCAGGGCATTCCTTTAGAACATGTTCTCATGTTCTGCAGTACACTCTTTGCATGGATTGCTGAATCTCTGAGAAGAAACAGTTTGGGAAGAAAGATGATTTTTAAGGGCTTTTTGACCTCACCCAACAAAACAAGAAAAACAAAACAACAGCAACTGAGGATGAAGTAAGGTTCTGTGCAATAATCTGTGCTTAGCCCACTGGCATCCTGATTTTAGTGTAACACAAATTAGTGATAAAGAGCATTAGACTATCATTTAGTTTTGTTCCCCCGGCAGGTCAGAACTCCTCAAGTTAAAGGTTATAATCTTTAATGTTGTAATATTTAATGAATACATTTAAAGTATCATTATTCTAATAAAGGATGACTTCAGAAACCACAAGAATGAAAAAACAATTTACTCTAAGAATTATCTTGACATTTTAATATTTCACTTTGAAAATCATTAAGTTTTTAACTATATGTTACTATTTTTAGGGCTAGCCAGCAACAACAACAACAACAACAACAAAAAAAAAAAAAAAAAAAAAAAAGTTTTAGGTCTTCAGAGTATTAACCATTGCTTCTCTACTTACAGCAGAGAAGCAATTAAAAAGCAGCAAGACGAGCACTCCATAGCTTAGCTCACCAAGTCACCTCCATCAGAGGGAGCAGTGATGTGCAAATCCATGATGCTGCCTTCAGTAATACCGTGAACAGGGCAACAGTGCTATTCACAGTCAGAGGTGAAGATGGCCTCTCTCTGCTGCAGGTGTATTGCTCATTTCTTGACACAAAGGAATTCAGAAGATAAACAGATTTCAATCAACTCTTTGCCTTTTCTCCCCTCCCTACTTCTATTTCTTTGAGCCATTAAATATCAGAAACAAAACAAACAAAGAACCAAAAACACACCCTAAGAATGATCCCAAGTAAAGCAATGTAACACATTTACAAGGCAATGCACAAGTGTGAGCAACTAATCCAGTTTACTTATGTTGGGTTTAGAGATGACAATGCATTTTATCTCATTTTGTTACAAACAAAAATCATTAAAATTACATTAGTGGTAAAAAAAAAAATAATGCAGAAACCCATTGTTTTTGGAGAGTGGAAAAAAAAACAAAAAAACAAATACATAGGGAATGTATGCTCAAGCAATATTCAGGAACTCACTTTCTCTTTAGAACTTTTAAATGCTGAGATGTATTTAATTTCTCAATGTCTGACAAATAAAGCTGTCGTTCCTACTTTACAGGAAGAAAGTAATGCAAAGCTCAAAAACCTTGCACAATTTTTATGAGCAATCTATGCTTGCTATCACATGCCACTAGAATTAATTGCAAAGATGGTTCAATCACTGATTACAAGTACCAGCTCTTGAAATACTGAAGTAATGTGCAGAAGCTGTGATACTAAATGCAACTACTTTGCCCTACTAATACTATTTAGTGGGAAGTAGCAGGACAACAGGCAAAGCACCAGGACAAAATCTAAAGTCAAAAACATTAACTGCTTATTTGCACTTTACATTAAAAACAGCAATTTAAGACAGAAGTGCAAACTCAGGTGTATTCTGAGTATGCTCCCTTTACTTTACTGCAGTACCAATAAAGTAGAACTATCTGGATTAAGTTTTTACATAATTTCATGTCTTATTTCTTTAGTTCCTCCCTCAGCTCTCCCTTTACTTAGGCCTTCAGATTTGCTCCTCAGGGGCATAGTGTTTTCCGTATTGAAAGTGCACAAGAATTCAGGCCCATCTAAAGAGCGTTGTAAGACAAAGAAGGTCTTCAACAGAGAACCAAAATGTCTTAAAATAGTACTTAGCATGGGTTGCCTTTCCATTTTGCATATGTGCCTTACTAAAATTTTCTTTTAAACTGCTTTCAGGAGCTACAGCAAAAAGCAGCAAAAGACTTGAATGGGAACTGCAGAGCTAAATCCCAAATGACAACTGTTTATAAAGAGCACGAGTACTTCTATATTTGCACAACTAATCCTCTCTACCTTCTGTTCTATATATTCTAAAGACTTCACTGTATTCCCTCCCAAATTGGATTTTTTTTTTTATTGATTTATGTATTGCTATTAACCTCCTTGCTATTACCTCCTGTTGTCTGTCAGCTTTGCCTAATAAACTTCCTAACCACAATCCAAAGGCTAATAGGTGAACAAAACTTGCTGTAGTTTAGCTTTGAAAAGATTAATTGTTTATTTCACAGTTACGATTTGCATAAAATCATAGAATACAAGAAAACAAATGCCAGTCAATAGCAGCAAGTTTTACGACCAGGATTATTACACTAGAATAAGTGAAAAATATAATACCATTCTTTATTAGTCTCCAAGCACTTGTTTATGTAGTCAATTGTCTTCTTAAATCTATCCCATTTTCATTTTGGGTGGAGGTATGTGCTAGCTGCATGAAAGAGTATCAGTATCCCCCTCTTGTTAATCTCTCCTCTTTCATACTGGGATTGGCAGAAAGAATTAGATGACTTTGGAGCCCAACATTTATTACCTCTAATCAGATAATCTATTATTGAGCCTTTGAAACTCTTTGAACTGGGCTTTCCGCTCTTAAAAGTAGTCAAAAACTATTTAGCATCCAAAACTTCACCACAACGAATGCTATCCATACTTTCTTGAAAATTCTACTTCCTCTCTTGGACAAAGTCAACACACTGTGTAAACACATACCCTTATTTAAGTATGGTCTCCCTGAGAAGTTCATCGTTGCTTCTATAAAACAGAATTAAGCAGTCAAACCCCAACATTTAACATTAATCAGATGCACTAGCAAAATTCCAAACACACGTCAACAGAAGATTTTTCATTCTTAAGCTTATCTGCAAATATTTATCTACGACATTATTCTTTCAGTTCCTCTGTTGATAATAGAACCCACAAACAGCCCAGAGTCTTTAGGTCTTTCAAGTCACCTGTCAGAAGTATTAAAATAGGGTTGAGTAGAAATGATAATTATTAGGCTTGGGTCCCAGAACAACCAGAGAGATCAGAGAAAAAACATTTTCCCTTTTCTGATGGAAATGAATCACAGCAGCCGTAACATTGTCACAGAGAACAAGGTCAGAACACAACCAAACTTCAGCTTGCATGTAGGGAACAAATTATTCCATTACAGGTTTAGCCAGTAAAGTGATTATTAAATTTAAGTGTTATATTTAAGAGCTAATCATAATGAAATAGGTTCACGCACCATTATGTAACATTTCTTGTTTCCTATAGGCCTTAAACACGCTGTATGAGTATCATGCTACATGCTAAGTTTATAACAGCCCAGAAAGTGGGAATATATATTTTATGGCCTTAAGTTACAAACTTTTTTTTTTTTTTTCAATAAGTTTGCTCTCTCCTTGCTAGTTCTTTTAATAACATCACTAGCAACTGATCTGAGTTTTGTCTTCAAAAGCAATTAACCAGTAAATGTGAAACTGATGACAACGGACCTTTTTCTCTAGCTGATACCTCTTTTTCCCTTTTTGCTTACTTACTAGTTTGCCACAGGTTTATCTCCTTTGTGAAAAACTTGTGGAGATAATATCAGTCTAAGACACCTCCAAAAGCTGTGTGCCCTATACTTCACTAATAAGCAAGAGACACCTGAAGTACAGACTGAAGTTGCCCACATCTGAGACAACTGAAGATTTGTCTTCCTTAAGGCAGGCAACATAAGACCTGCTTATTCTTGCAGAAAACCTGTCAAAAATTGAATGTAGAAAGGCATCCTGCACCTATTCCCTGTCTTGAGTGATACCCTGTCCTAGCCCCATATTTTGATCTAGTTATACATCTTCCTCTACACAAATCCCAACATGTGAACATCCACATAAATTCACTAGAAACCCAACCCAGGTATTAGGGTACACAGCTCCTTTGAAGGACTGTCTTGAACATCAGGTACATGTATGCTTATGCATGTGTTTTAAATTCTCCTGGTTTAAAAGAATTTGAATAACACTAAAAGAGAAGTCTTTGAATTCAGTTTCTTGCAGAGCCCCCTAACAAGACCTAATGCAACTGCTGGTGATCAGCCATTCCTGCAAACAGATCCTGTCAATGACGCTGCTCTTAACACATCCCATTTTATAACTTTAAAATGCTGTGCAAACAACAATCAATCCTCTTGGTGCTCTTGCAATATATGCTTATCCTCAGAGAGGTTAAGTAACCAACAGTCACACCAGAGATGCAAGACAAGGAAGTTCTAACCTTTACTGTCACTGCCCCAATAAGCAAACCCAGAAGATGCAAAAACTGTAAAGATGTGCGTTTCCTGTTGATTGAGGTCAGGATCAGTAACCAGAAATTAACTTAATTTCTGGAGGAGACTGAACTAAATTACATGTAACACCTCAACAGCAGAATCTTAGGCTTCCTAATTCAGCGACTCAACTCCTTTACTAAATAAGCTTGAAGGGAAGGGCCTGGTTCAGTGACGCTTCATCCAACGTGGGAGGCAGTTGGCTTCCTTCCCAAGACGACTTCTCCACCTGCCTAGCCTAGCAGAGGCCTTGAATGTTATGGAGACACCAATCTGGCAATCAAGGAGCACCTTTAATCCCCTTGAAGGGGAACAATCCTTTCAAAACTTAACCCTCACCTGAAAGGAGGGAAGGAATTGTCAAATGTCAAAAAAATTAACATTTAAGAGCAATAGAAATACAATCAGGAGATGACAGCTGTAACCAAAAACATATAAAGTGAGAGAGGAATAGGAGGAGAATCAAGGCTGTATTGGAGGTTCTTGTTCCAAGGAAGGTAAGGACACTTGTTTTGGGAATAGAGACAAGAAAGATCTCAGATCTCTTATCTCACAGGGTAGATAATCTGTCAAGACAGAGGTGGAAAAAAAAAACAGAGTTACTCAGATTGACAGAAGTTCTGCCTGAAGCAGAATAGAACAGAGTACAGCAAAATCGTTGTTTCCCAGGCCATTTACTTGCTGGTCTCACTACCTACACCCAGAAGAGATGGGATGGACAGAGCAGATGCACTTCTTGGCAACAAAGCTGACTGACATATCCCCAGCACAGGGTTTTACCACAGGTGGTGGAGGCTCTACCATGACTTTTCTTCCTGCTTAAGGTGTGGGGAAAGAAGGAAGATAGGAAAGAAGGTGAAAAAATCCCTGACAAAACCAATCTTTCTCCCCCCACCATCCCTAATTTCTTCCTCTTCTGCCCCACGTTTGCCAGCATGGGTAAAATGCCTCCCTGCAAATGCACAATGCTGGACCATGACTTCCACTCAATAACCATCCGCAACAGTTCAGACCCCATCAGTGCTCTAAATCACCCTCCACCCACGAACTATGAAAGCCCAAGTCAGAGCATGTCAGAAGGAAGATTACACAAGGAAGTCCATGCCAGGTTTCCAGGAGTCATTTTTACAAGGCAAGGAGGTGGTGAACCATGCCAGCATCTACCCACAACTCTCAGCCTCAGTTAAAAGCAAAACAGCAACAACACTAAGTACTAAAAGGGAGTTTCTTGGGCTCACAAAAGCTGAGTTCTTAGTCAATTCAGGTATAATTTACACTGACCTACAGTTAGCAGGTGCACTATCCAGATCAGCAGAAACAAACAGGTCAAATTAAACCCAGCTGGAAACTGTTAGGCCAATAAAGTAGGGAAGGAATACAATTTCTTTGAAGACTAAATTCCTTCCAATTCAAGGTGCACTGATTGCAAATCCTTATTGGGCATTGCGAGCAGGAACCCCCTGTACGTTTTCCTAGACAGAAAAAACAGTCATTCTTTTCTTCCCTATCTAGATACATCTGCTACAGGCACAAGCACAGCTTGTCTCGGTAATCTGATCTTTTCTCCCCTTGCAGAGCATCGCCATGCATGCACAAACATGATTTTGTCATATTTATTGGTCCAAAAGAAAGCACAAGTAGGCAACAGACCAGTCACATCAGCTCTGCAAAATAAACAGCGTTTTCCATCTTGCCTTCCAGTTAATAAGCAATCAGTGGTGCCTCCCAAACATCTTGTCATTATAACACTTCTGAGCACAGGATTGCTCCTGTTTTTGCTATGCAAAGAAATTATCTTAAAGGATGGTCGCTATTTTTAGAGGCAGCACTGAAAATTGAGCAAGTCATCTCCAAATGGTGAGCTCATATACCTTAATGGAGGTGAAGATGTCTAATCCCACACTCGATATTCACTGTGTACTGCCAATTAAAAAAGGTCATTTAAGGAGTTCCTAAACTGCCTCTCCATTTACTTGAATTACAGCCTTGAGAATAGATTATGTAGTGCTGCAAACCTACAAAAAAAGAGAGGATAGCTTGCTTCATTAGACCACTGGTTATTTTTAATTAAAACACTTGACCTTTCCTTCCTCTGCCATTCCCAACTCCTAAGGTACATCCAGGATTTTTTCCCTTGCCAGTATTCAATGGAGACTTACAAGATTTAAACACATAGGGACTTCAGTATGTGGCTAAAATATTTTTCACGTTTTCATTTTTTGAATATTTGAGATGTGTTGAATAAAGACAAAGCCCTTAAATCTTTGTCAACAGCCACTCCAAGGGGAATACTGAAACTCTGAAGCCTTAAATAGTAGAGTTAGATAGAAAAAAAACTTTAATGTCTTATTCTGGCATTTCAAGGCTTATTACACACTTCTGTATCTGTCAACTTGCCCCCACAATTCTTGTGCAGACCAGCTAGCTGCTCCTATGTTACTTAAGATCAATTACAGTGCTTAAAATACAATTAAAAATGCATACTACATGGAAATCTATCTACTAATTTGATGATTGTTTTCCATATTTTCAATAACTATAATCATAACCACTTCTGGACCTGGAAAGGATAAATGTAACCAATAAATTAAAGCACACAGTTTTGCTGTTTATTCAGTGCTTCAGGAGCTACAGTCCAGACACAGAATACCATAATTATCAGTGACCCAGACAAGCCATTACTTCAGCTAAGAGCAGATTCAGTAAGCAAATGAGTATTTTCAACTGCAGCCTATAAAAGGCTATCAGTATTTTAAGTATACAGAACAGCCCATTAGAATTTGGTGAACATTTATGGCAACAGAAACGTAAATAGACCATTTGGCCTTTGATGTCACTGTCTGAATGTCCGTACTACTCAAACATACAAGTGATTCGGAGCAAATGAGTTTCAGAACAAGGTGTTTGTTAGCTTGAGGGATGATTGCTTTAAAGCATTCTAAACCTTGTTAGAACTGCACTAGTTAAGTTTCGTTAAGTTTCATGCTAGTTAAGTTTCCATCAAAGGAAGTTTGACAACAGAATACAAGCATAGGTAGACATTTAAATGCCACTTATGTAGCTTAAAAAAAATCAGAGGCTCTCATGTAGTTTTCAGTGTTTACAGTTTTCACTAAAACAAACAAATGCACACACAAAGTGCTAGTGATTACTACTGCAGTTACGCAGGACCATTTAATCAGCTTGTGTAGTGATGTCTGATTCTCGTAATTCTTTTGGGATAACAACCCAACCTCATTGCACTAGTGTCATCGTTCCCCTGAAGTTTCTTGTCAGAGGGCAGACCAGCAGGAACTATAGAAATTGCAACATAATGAAAGAGGCTAGAGCTGTCTCAAGGCCTTTTCAGACCCACATCAGGAAATTCTCCCCGTTGGGCCACTATACAGGGCCTACGATTATTTTATGTTTTAAAATAATGCATTCCCAAGATACAAGTCAGAATGGTGTTGGGCAAAATGAACTTTGAGAGTGAAATACAATATAGCCCCAAGTCTTGGGAAAACTGACAACTTGAGCATTTAGGGTCACATAACAGCTACATTCCAGGAACAGAATACTTGAGAAGAGGTACTTTAGAAACGACTAAAGCAGGAAGCCATTCTACTTAATTCAGTCTCAAAAAAAAAAAAAAAAAAAAGGGGGAAAACAACCTCTACTTATAGGGGTATTAAGTTTAGTTAGGTTTTTACTTCTGAGATTCTTTTTCCTCCTCTAATATCTGCTGTCAAGCTTAATGCTTTGGCTTTTAACTATGTTTTGTTGTCATGGCACCTTCTACTTTACATGCCAGCCTAGTGAAACACAAACACATTCACTTAAAATACTGCTTTTGCTGTTAACTAGTTTTTGTATATTTTAACTGCAGAGTTTTAAACTTAAAGACTAACTGTACAGAGCACTCAATGCATGTGAAGCATCATTCAGAAAGAGCTGACAGCCTGGGCAAGTTTGACAAGGAACATCCACAATTAGCACCTTGTTACTGATATGCAAGCAGTAATTATTGATCAATTAACTGGAACCTGTAAAACAAATCTGAGAATGAAATAAAACTCAATTAGTACTTGCTTACTTAATAGTAAATTTGAGAAGTTGCTGTTCATTGGCTTAACGTTTCCTTCCACACTTGCTCTATAAAATGGCTACACAAGTTAAACTTGGCCATTACCTGCCAGTTGCTCATGATTATATACAGCCATTGACTTACTAAGTTCCAATTCTGCTATTTATAGTGCCAAGCCCACTACATGTTACTTGTTCCAGGCAGTCCATCCTAATCTCTACTCACTTTTAAAACAGCTCAGATGAACCTCTGGATCATCCACTTCAGCTTATACACTTCTAGTTGTCACTTCTTTACTTCAAACTACAATATCTGACCTATTAAGAAAGGCAAACCTTCAGACATGAAAGATTTTGGCAATGCTGCTCTTAAAGCTACTGCTGTAGAAGACAGCAAGCAGGTGGCTCTAGCCAGTATTTCTTTGAGACTGGAACAACCAATTCCCCAGAGCTCTGAGGCACAGCAACAGCAGAAGTACAGTAAGCATCCCTACTGCCAAGTGAAAGTACTTTGGATTACTGCTAGGCACCCACAGCAAAATCTTAAAGCAAAATCCCAGCAAGACTTGGTACTAAAAGCCTTGCTAGAGCCTAGTAAGCACCTTTCAGCTATGTTGCAGTCAAACACTAACATATATAAGACTTTCTGGATTACAAAAAAAAAAAAAAAAAAGGTATTAAATTGCCTTCTCAGTCTCAACAGAGAAATCTGCATGCTGAAGTATGTCAGATTTCTGGAGCATGCCCCAAATTTGGCAAGACAACTTGCTTCTCCATTTGAGAGATTACCGCATGCAAAGTCTATGGAGGCTTTAGTATCGCATGTGAAACACAGTAAGATTTCTTAAGTATGTAATAATGTAAATCATGGTCAGACACAACAGTGCTGTATGTGTTGTTTATTGAACTTCAAATTCCATGGTACATCATAGATTAAATAGTTAAAAACTGTTTATTTACTATCATACAGTGTTCAAAAAGTCTTTCAAAACATATTTTCGGACGAAACTAAGAGTCAAATTCAAACATAATTCCCCCAGAGCAGCATGCCAGTGGTGGAAGAAAGCTTCAGAGTACTGACTGTACACAACACAACACAAAGCATGACAACACACCAAGTCATTGTTCTCTGCTGCAACAGAGTCCAAAAACACATTCCCTGCAATTACCACCGTTGGCAGGCACCTACAATATTAGTGGGACAGATTGCTCTGAAATTCTTCCTTCCAGGCTTCAATACTCCATACAAGAGTACAAACTTACAGTTTCTGGTTTCTGTGATGTTTTACACTAGGGCTGAAATCAAATACGAGGCTATAAGCTCTAAACATAGTCATAAACAGCAAAACCAAATTGACGAGGTCTTGCATTTATGCTCTTCAACCCTGACACACAAAATGCCTACCATTCAATTTTTCATCTTAAAGACACTGTCACCTGAGGTCAAACAACTATGAATGTGAACAGCAGCAATGTCCTAGATTACTTTGAAGTTTTAGACTAGAAGTGAGATACAAGTACTTTAATCGCACTGCTCATCACTTGCATACAATTTGTGCCATCTTGCCATAACTGGATATACAATTAAGTAAAGCAAAATGAATCAAAAAGAGATAAATCAGTCAACTGTAAACTGTTGGCAAGAATCATTGTTACATATTTGTCTTCTGCCTCAGGCATTTATACAAGATACTGGAGCCTTGAAGTGTCAGCTTTAATTTGTGCAACTTAAGAATTTCCTTCAGGAGGAGTTCAGTCATCTGACTGGACGAAGAAATCTCCCAACCTTGCATGGCAGCCATCAGTCATAGCTCACCTCACAATAAGGTTCTGAGCCATAACATCATAAAAGCACATTAGTGCCGATTCCAAGCAAAGTCAGGATCCACTGTTCAAGATTTCCCTGCTGTATTACTGTTTCCATTTGCAATGCTATTCACTGAGGAAGTCTCACAAAAGCACCACTCCCCACTGCACTACATGCAGTGGTACTGATGCAAATGTTTGTTTTGCCCCAAAGCAGTTGGATGTAGTATGGCTTCCACAGAACCAAGCATGCACAACATGAAAACATGTAAGACAGCAGGTTTAACCTCAGCAGCCCCGTTGAGTGATGTCTTGTCCTGAAGATTTTGTAATATCCATCGTAGTGAACACCTGTAAGACACCAAAACAACAGCTTGCTTACTGTTGCTCTGTATTCATGTGCTCCTCTTGCCAAGTAACAATACTATATTTCCATGAACTATTATTGTAGAAAACAAGCTGCAGTGCACAGTTAACATATATTTCATATCACGTGCCAATATCTTGTAGCCAGAAGTTAAGCCAGCACTAAATAAATCTCAGTATCAAATGTACTTCAGTATTATTTTCTTACATTTTTTAAAGCAGGTTTTAAAATCAAGCTCTTCCTTCCCCCTCACCCGCTTACCTCTGCACAAGTTGGATGGATACCAATTGTTTCATCCAGTAATTCTTTGGTGAGACCACATTTTATTGCAGCAGCAAAACCCTGGGTAACTTCACCAGCATTAGGTCCAAGAACATGAAATCCTATCACACGGTTCTTTAAGGGGGCAGAAAACAAGAACAAATAAAGTAGGTAAAGTTTAACAAAAGCTCATGTACATAACTCCCACTACACTTAAAATTATACGTTATGCAAGCAGGTCAATAGCACAATCTTGAACAAAAATCAAGCCACTCCAAAGAAAGTAGTTTTATGGCTTATTTTAGTCCATTATATCAGAATAGAACAAGGTTTAAAGTGAATGAGTTTAAAAATCATCTTACAGCAGTAACACTCAAAGATACTGTCTAAAACTGAAGACAAGCAGCTGACTAAGTTACTATCTATTATTTTGTACGTAAGCAATATGTTCAGATTGATTTTTTTTTCTACATTGAAAGTAGGTAAGATGGAGCTGTGTATGTTGCCTGTCAAAAAATCTGGTGCTGAACAGCTTTACTGGTTGTTCCCTTCCTCTCCCAGGCAGTTTACAAAGGAAAGTTGAAACAACCTAGGTTTGAATTTTGAGAAAGCTGTCTGTGTAGCAAAATCTATAGTGATGACAGTAGCCTGTAAGAATGAGATAAAAATGGGTGTGGTCTGTTTTAATTTGCCTGATGAATTGATTTATCAAGAGGGATACAAACAATGGTTTAAAACATTTTCCCTAGACAACCCAAAGCTGTCAGAGAAGCCCTAGCCCAGGTCTGACCATAATTTGCAAGACAGGATACAAATTTCTTATAACACAGAGAAGTGAAGACACTATTTACTTGACATTTCCCCTATTACTTAAGCATGCTAGAAAAATTTTTGCATAGAAATCTAAAGAAAATTTTCCCCTCCACCGTGATCTTTTCACTTGGCGTTCTTGCAGTTAGTCTCCACCAACCGCAGAACTTTGTGTCTTTCTGCAGTCTTTGAGAAAGGCACTGGTAGGCTAATAAGGAAGAATAAATTTATTTCCTCTTAGTTCAACAGCCAAGGTATTTCATCCTATCATTCCTTGTTTCCAAAGTAATTTTAAACTCTAAATTCTTCCTTTGTACATCTGTTCTCTCAGTTTTAGGGACAGATAACAGACAGCATTGGCACTTGTTTTTGCAACAAAACTCACTGATCTCTAGAAATAAAAATTTCTAATCACTGAGGTAGGATTAACAATATTTTCAAAGTTCCTGTTAAACATACAACCCCTACATATTGCAAAAAGCCCAAAGCAAAAAAAAAAAAAAAAAAAAAGATGATCCAGAAGCCTAAGGGAAGACTGTAGATATCTAATAGTTCAACAGCCCTTGGAAGAACCCTGGAGAACTTTACAACTACATCCTTGAATAGAGACTCACGATGAAGTTTCATAAACCTATAAATCTATCACTTGCTCAAACTGTTACACAAAATCAAAAATCAGCTCTTTCCCAATTGATTGAGCCTCTTAAACTAATACTTATGTTAACAAAACAGACAGAGATGGCCTAAGGCAGGCCAGATATTAGTCTTTTGGCTGGTCTAAATAAAAATATTCAGGAATATACTCGGCACATACATTCTGGCTTGCTACTTACATTGTTGTGTTTAGCGCAGATAATTTTTGCATAACAAGTATTGTTATCTCGGCCTGGTACTGTCCATTCAAGCGGCCAGAATAAACTGTGATAAACCTGGGAGGATAACAAGAAAGCAGCACAACAGTTTGATGAATTAATTCAGTCAGATGATTCTAGTTTATTAAATATGTATTTACAAAATGGTGGTTTGACATTTAACTCATTGGACTGTTGTAGCATATTAAACAACAGTGCTTTCCTCTCAGCATCTGCCACCCTCACCCCAGAAGTCCATATTCCAAAAGTTAGTAGAGAAACACTTAAAACATGCGTCCCAATTAAAGCTGTAGCTGTTTTAATTAAGTGTTTAAAGACAGCATCTTATGACTATTTTCAGTGAGAAGCTCTTCAGTAGTACAAATTTAATTTCTAGTTACTATATATTTAATCCTATTCTGCAAAGCAATTAAAGCATAAGCTAAATAATGCCAAGTATATTTGAAAGACAAAGGAGTTAAATACAAGGCATGCAAACAACTCTTGAAATTGTCTTCAGAGAAGTGCAGAAGCTGGAAATTACCATAAAACAAGTTATGGCTGATACTTCTAGAGTCCTAAGTAAAGGTCAGAAAGAAATTAATTCCCAATTCAGGTACAGCGAATAAGTGGAAAATAGACAATCCCAAGAGTTTGGAATACTTCAGCCATAAGAATATTTACTTTGCTACAACAAAAGAGCTACCCACAGTTCTGAGACCTAATTTTGGCCTCCTGAATTCAAGAGATTCTCAAAAGCACAGAAATAGCTATGTAGAATTCTAACGTTATCAAGTCAAGTCTTATATTTCTGGCAATCCATTAACTTGATAGTCAGGTTTTTCTATGATCAAAGGCCCATCTAGGTAATCTTCTAGGTACACAAAAGTTCTCAAGCTACAAAATAAACAAGTCTTGAGTGCTCTCACCTCCAAGTTTTGCTTTCCATGTTCTTCTATGGCTTTCTCTTCAGCTAGCCCACAGCTGCCATACTCTAAAGGAGTAAACACTGTTGTTGGTACATTGATATAGTCACACTGAAAAAAAAACACCAAAGTTTATATTTAGACTGTGCAAGTTCTACATGGTGCATCACAGGAAAAATTGTATTAACTCAGTCTTATGTTTGCAAAACAATTGCAGTGCCCACAGTCATATGAACAACTTGTGTTACTGCAATTCTGAGGAAAAAAAAAAAAATTAAAATTGTGTTCTCACAGCTTTACCTTTGTGGAACTACCACCATAGAGCCTGCGGGCTAGGAGTTTCCCTGCTTGAATCGCAACTGGAGTAAGTTCAAGCTTTCCCTCCAAGATATCCCCAATAGCATAAACATAAGGCACATTGGTTTGTTCTTCATCATTTACAGGTATTTTCCCATTCCTTTAAAACAAAAGGAAAACAAAAGAGTTCATTATTATGACCTTCCTCAGAGCTCAGCAAAAAACAAATAGGATATGTTCTACTACAGAGATGTTAGTTTAGCCACTCAGCGTATTTTATTAAGTACGCTTATTCCATTTTACTGCAGTTGCAAACTCTTCAAGGCATCAGTTATATTTGCTTCTGAAACAAGGCTGAAGTTAGCATTCAATGGGCCATTTTTGTCTATAGCAACAACACAAATCTGATGACAATGAAGTTAGTCAGGCATTTTTGGACTTTTGATCTTTTACTTGAATATTATACAGCTTGCAATTTACATTTTCCCCTATGGGGAAAAAAGCTGCATCATCACCCACATGTATAAATAAGTTGGTTTAATAAGTTGCTAGCTGCTGCAAGCTGATTCTAATTCTATTGCCTGATGTGCATAATCCTGCCTTTTTCTTTGCACCAGCTTTGCACTGACACTGGGGAGAAAAAAATAAAATCTGTAGTGAGTAGTTTGCTCCTTTTTTAGATGCCCAGATTGACTTGCATGATTTCCAGGACTACAGCATCAGACTTACAAGCCTATTAGGCAAAAAAAAGTTACAGAGGTACTGAGGTTTCTGTCGAACCACAGTTCAAGATCACTTACATGGAACAGCCTTCAAGAAATGATGAAAAGTACACTAAAACCAGAGGAATGCATTAAAAGTTAATATGTATAAATCTTTAAATTAAGTAAATAAATGTATTCCTTGAGCACAGTGACCAACAAGTAGGTATTAGAATAATTCTTTTATTGAATAAATATTTAAGAAATTAAGTCCCTGAGCAATTGTACTCATATCCAGGAGGAATGTTAAAGGTTCACTTAATTGCCTTGTTTAAAAGTGTGGGTTGAAAAAAAAAAAAGCAACAGTAGCATTATAATTTGTTAAAAATTTTTTTTTTTTTTTTTTTTTTTTTTTTTTTTAAGTCAGCAGCTTAAGGGAGTTGAGAAATACTCACTTCTCATTGATTTTGACACCAATCGTCTCTAAACCAATATTTCTGGTACATGCATCACGACCGATGGCTATCAAAACCTAAAAAATAAAATTACATCCAGTAATTTTACACAGTTGTAACGATTTTTTTTTTTTTTTCCCCTGAAAAAGCTTTAAAGCATACATGATTGAAGTGACTTCTCAAAAAAAAGCTTTGGAAAGAGGAGCTACCCGCTGCTCAGTCTCCTCCAAGTACAACTTATTTCAGAGATGCAACAAGCAGCAAAATGTTAGTAGCATATCAAAACAGAAATAACACTGTTCACCAGAACCAAATTCCAAGCATGAGAAGTTCCACCTGTTCTGCTGACAGGGCACAACTGAAGATGAATATTTAATTTTCACCTTTTTTTTTTTTTTCCCCTGCTAGCAAGTTATGTAAACAATTTTCCCAGCAAGACTTTACTTTTCTCCTGAACAGCTTTTAAGGTATTATAATACATATCCATAGTACTGCTACATTCAGTTATTTTAAATCCGGAAGTGCTTACAGTGTTATATTCTCCCACAAAAGTTTCTGGTCCCTCAGTAAACTGTGCTGTCACTTTTAGTCTTCCAGGCATGCCATCCTCCAACTTTTCGACCTGTATAAACATTTGTAAACTTAGATGACCTCAAACAGCAGAATTCTTGCATTAGCACTTCAAACTTTGACATACTGTTATTCAGCAGTAAAAAAGAAAAAAAAAAAAGCTTAGTCTCATATAACATTTATTCTTGTACAATACCAAAACCTTCCCAGAAAGCACATGCATTCTAGCTATGCTGTTTACAGTAATTTATTGTGGAAAGAAGAAAGCTTAGGAAGCACTTGCCTGAGTAGGTATACACTTTCTGATGAACTTTACACCATGTGTTTCCATGTGGGCACCTATTTTTTCTGCCATTTCTTGGTCAAAGCCCCGAAGAAGTATGGAACGCACCATTACTGTGACATCTAGACCTAGACCAGCAAGAAATCCTGCACACTCCAGTGCCACATAGGAAGCACCCACAATTAGCGTTTTGCCAGGGCAATAAGGCAGGGAGAAGAGGTCATCACTAAAAATAAAAGAAGTATAGGTTACAAAGCTCTTTGAAGGCAGGCTTGTCTTTGCAAACGCCAGAGCAGACAAAATTCAGTCTATTATGTCTTTTCATCTCACCTTGTAATACAGTATTCTTTATCTCCAGGGATACCCAGATATCTAGGCCTTTCTCCTGTTGCCAGGACAAAAGTCTCTGCTGTGTGATAGGTCACTTGTCCTTTTCTATTAGTTGCCTGTTACATAGACAGAGTTAAAAGTCTTTATCATAGGAACAGGAATTACAACAAATTAAAAACTACATAATCCTCACTGAAACATTGTGGATATGCTTAAAAAGTAACTGCTAGCTTCAAATAAAGCCTAATAGATTTAGAGAACCCATGTAGATGACTGAAGAATAACAGGTTTAAATTACAGATTGTTAGGCTACTCTCTATCCTTTTAGATTAGAGTGCCTAAAATAATTTACTATTTGAATCCTGCTATATGGACAGGATTCAATCTAAACAAGTAGTTGCTAACTTGAAAGTAAAATCACAAAAAAAAAACCACTAAATTAAGGGTGCTCCTACCCCTTGCTTCCAAGGAAAGGCCAATACTATGCTAATTACAGAATAACTTCAATTACTTCTTAAACTAATGTAGAAGTTAAAAAAAAAAATCAGATTTACATGCTTTAAGATGACATAATACCCTATTTTAAATGAATTTAAACTAAAATTAGCTATTTTCTTTATCTCTAGAGGCCCTGGGAATTTCATCTTGCCAATGCATGTATTCCAAAATCCAACCTTCATTCATGCACTTAAGTTATTAGCCAAAACAGATAAAATCCCCTCCCACCACTCCCATCAAATTTAGTACAACGTAGATCTTCAAGTCTCTGTTCTAATTCATTTATAATACTAAGGACACTATTAAGCAGATGACCTGTATACGTGGACAGAAATAGTTGGTGGATGAGGCAAGTAAAGCATGTCATCTCCTCACCACTAGTCTCTTGGTTTGAAAGGCATTTAATTCAGCTTTCATAAGCTCATACCGAAAACAGAAAATTGCAGCCACTGAACCAAGCAGTTGTCTTCAAAATGCAATTCTTCTAAGTTAACCTTGCTACATTGCTATCACTCACAGCAGGATTAGCAGGCACATGCTTTGTCTTGCAAAACTGACAGTTTAATTCTTACGCTGATACAGCATAAGGTTCTATCAGCAGCGTTATGCAAGTGTTTAATCCAAATTTGATTTCTACAGTGTGTGCTCTAGTATGAAGAGTTTCCAAGTGGCATATTGTTACAGTTGAAGGTTTCGTGTTGTATTTTGTTTGTTTCTGGCTCAGTTTGCTGACCTTAGTCATGACCTTAGCAACTAAGACCATCTCATGCAAGACTTAAGTTTACCAAAATCCACATTACTCTTATGTAACAGTTACTAGGTTTGCAACTACCGTGACACATAATAAAGCACAATATTAATTTTAATCATCTTATTTCAGAAATGATTTATTTTAACTTAGGCTGAATTATGTTGGCACTGTTAGCATGAAGCCTTTTCCTTGATGGATTTTAAAAGGCAGCTTTAGAATACAAGTTCTCTCCCAGGTGAATAAAATGTTTTAACACAGCACATACCTTAATTTTGTGTGGTTCAACGAATTCTCCATAAGAATTTAGGTATGTCACAGATTTCTCCCTTAAGGACAATCGATAACCCCAGTTTAAAGAACCAATGTAGTTTTGAATTGCTTCTACCATGATCTCCCAGTTGTGTTTAACTGAAACAAGCCATTAATTTCATATTTTAGAAAACAAAGCACAACGAACCCTTGAAGAAAAACTTGTCTTATTTATTGTACATCATGCTAAGCAGCCATCATTGTCATCAGTAATTAGGATACTTATTAAAGTCATGTGTTACTACGGTACACTTACCTGACTTGTTATTACCTGAAATAAGCCCATTCTAAAAGTTAATCCATTTATTTCAGATTCCATGTATGACTCAAGAATGAGAATGCTTCTGATTCACTTATGAAAATTACTGAACTCTGCCTCTATTTACTAACTCTGAACTACAAGAACCATCTCAACTATCTCAGCCACCTCTACGCTGCTTTGTCTGTCCTCTGTTCTTACTAACCTTGTTCTTCATATTGCCAGCCATATTTCCTTGAATCTTGGAGTGCCTGCCCCAGAAGTGCTGCTTGATGCATTAGCTTCTTTGGAATACAACCTACATTTACACAGGTGCCACCAAGACCTAATATGGAAAGAAACATGTTATTGTATTGCCCACATGAACAGAACATTCATCTGTTATGTGCTTTACATAGCCACTCATAGATCAGTTGTTGATGCTTGCTGTAACATGGAATTTCTGCTGTTAGACATTTTAAAATACAATGAACTTCATTTGACTCATCAAGCCAAGAAGGGTACCATGTGACGTCAAACATATAGTTACTTACAGAGTGCTTTATATTTTAGTTGGATCAGCAAGTAAGCATGGCAAAAAGCCCAGAGTTGCTAAAATTTAGCATCGTCTATTCTGTGGAATCTGAAACATGTATTTGGTTCAAGTTTTAGCCATAAGGGTACATTCATAGCTTGACTCAAAGTTTGACCAGTGAAATACCTTACACATTGTCAATTGCCAATAACATTAATTAGGTCAGACAGTAGCTGCCTAATTATAAAAAGGTGAGGCACGGACAGCTATAGTCACATTTTTTTAGTGGTAGCCTAGATCAGTTGTCCTTGAAGTAGAACTAGATGAACTAAAGTGCGTAACAAAACACAGGAAAATGAACACATGCACACACAGTATTTGGCTACAGTTTTAAAGTGAATAGAATTAGAATGACATTTACAAAGAACTGAGAATTAACAATATGCAAAACAGAAATAACTGTCCAGAAAAGCATCATCTTTGTTACGTGTTCCAGAATTACAGTAATTCTGCCCTAATTTCTAAGGATACAAATCCGTAACATCTAACAAAATAATAAGTATGAGTGCTTCTCAAACACCATCAAATACAAGTTAACAGAGACTTACCCCAGGAGGTTCCAAGAGGTGTTGGAACAACATAATCTAATACCATTACTTTCTTTCCCAAGGTAGCAGCTTCCTGTAAAAAGAGACAGCATCGATGAACTTCTACACAACAAAGAAAAGCTTGCCTGCTCTTTCAGTCATGATATACTCAGCAGTAATTGCTATTACTATCTGTTGCTAGTTATTACATGCCTCTTCTACCTTCTCCACCACTAAGCAAAAATTCATATCCCTCAAAAGTTTAGAAGAGAGAACAGTCTTTAACGGATGCTTACCACCCTCAGTGCTGCATCCATATCAACCTATACTGTCAAAGCCATGATTTGAAGAGGGTACGAATGGACTTATCAGCCTATGATCCTCCTCTACTCCACCCAAAGTAGTGCTTATGCTGTTAACTCTTCCTTTTCTCTCAGGATGGCAGGACTGACCTAGTGTGTTCATGAAGAAAAACAAATGACTTTAATAAACTGGATAGATTTCAATACAGGACTATCAAGATGCTCAGTGTGCTGGAACACATGTCCTTTGAGAGGTATGAGGAAATTTGGCTTGTTCAGCCTTGAGAAAGGACGACTTTGGTGGTACATAACAGCAACCTCCCAATACCTACGAGCCATGCTCATAGCAACGAGTAGCGGAAGGACAAAAGACAAAGTCCATAACCTAAACCAAGAGAGGTTCAGAGTGGATACAAAAAACAACTTTCATAGTGTGAGGACATTCAGGCAGAGAAACAGGATGCCCAGACGTGCTATGCTACTTCTATCCTTAGAAGATTTTCAAGACCTAAATTGTTAGTCCCTACATAACCCTGTCTGACCTCACAGTTGACCCTGCTTGGAGCAGGAGCTTTGTCTGGACGACCACCCAACGTCCATTCCAATTTGAATAATCTTATACAGAAGGAATGACCAGACACTTGACTGAATCTACTTGCTGTTTGATATTTTAAGGGCTTGGATCAAATCTTTAGGTGCCTCAAATCTGTTTAAGAACTCCTGCACATTTGCTGAGATCCTGGATCAAACAAGGTTTAGAATTACCCAGTTATTTTGTATTCTATGAATATTCAAACTCTCACTCTAAACAGGTTGGTGATTATCACTAAGGTTACAATTCATGTCTCAGAAGGCACTTTGAGGAAAGATCTGTAGCATTCTGAAAATAACTAATGAAGGAGATTGTCCAAACGGAGTAGCTGTGGGGCAGAGTAGAGGGTGGTTCATATTTAACAATTTATTTATTAGTGTTATCTCAGAAAACAGGACGAAGTCTTTAAAAAGCCCTCTTTAGTCTGAGGACATTTAAGTCCATACCTCATCAATCACTCGTGACTGCCAGTTGGGATATATAGGCAGTTCTAGTGGAAGAACCCTCACAAACTAGAATAAAGTATGAAGCTATATCACCTTCTCTGCCATTTTTATATTGATCTAGTTATAGTTGCATGCTTAACTGTATTGTAGAGCAATCAGCAATGTTGGCAAGAGTAACCTCACCATGGCCAAACCATAAAGTGATGGTTAGGATAGCTAGCTGAGAGGTAGGAATTGTGGATTCAAATCCCCCATGTAGCAGAGAAAACTGAATCCGCATCTCAGGTCCTGAGGCATTCTGAACAACAGCTGATTGTGTAACAGGTACATAATCTCTATTACCACTTCTGCAAAAGCAGCTAGAAGGAGAAAGAGTGAGCCAGTTTCTTGAGATAACAGCTGAAAGCTTTTCATTTTACGCTGTTGGTAGTCCTGGATCCTAAACAGAAACACTTCAAGAGTAACCCATACGTTTCTAGATTACTGTTTGGATGTGTTCAAGTGCCTGTACACTACACATGAAGAGGAGATACTTAAAAAGCTTTTGGTTCCACCCTGAGCCAGGAACCTAAAACCTATTATTAGATGACCTGACTAGGCATTGGCTTGAAACTGCTCCATACATACTGCGATCTTTTGAGTAAGCACACTACTAGAGCACTCCTGATTAATTAGCAAGTTGAACACTAATAATCATGAAAATACAGATTCTTTTATTCTACTGTGATTAATACAAAGACTAATTTTTCAAGAAGTTTCATATAGAACCTGTACTTTGTGTCATACCTTGGAACAAGCAAGTCCACCTGAGCCACCACCAATAATAATGAGGTCATAATCATAGGTTTCTGCATCTTTGACATCCCCAAGGAGTTTCTGCAGTGTTCCATTCTGATAAGCCTGTAAAAAAATCAATTCAAACATGTTTCTAAGTTAAGACTGAATTACATTGCCTTTTCTGATGTAGATCATCCAGGCTCACATTTCCCTTCAATATCTTAACAGAAGATACAGCTGATCCTGAATTTCAGGATCTGTATGGCCAGTGACTCCAAGCAACCTGATCTAGTTGAGGCTGCATTGAAAGTGGGGGGTTCCTAAAGTAATTCTGTGATTGTGAAGATCATGGTCCTGGAAAAGATTCAAACATATTTCACATTTTATTTGCATAACAGCCTTTGTCATAGAAAAGGCACTAGGAATCAAACAGAGAATTAAAAAAAAATTACTGATTGTCTATTTCCTCAGTCATACAGCTTAGACTGAGTGCTACAAAAACTTTCTATGAACCATCTAGAAGTTCCAGAGCCTGTCTTACTAACAAATTCAAGAAAAAATGCTTGCATACTTGTAACATAGCAGTTAATTCACTAACAAACTAGGCAGTAAAAACACAAGAAAAATGGCTTGACCTAATATCACCCCCCCACTCAATACTCGTTTACTTCCAGCTGACTTTAAAAGAAAAGTTACCTTGTAAGTTGCGTCACAGCCACCTACATGCTTTCCATTCACAAATACGTTAGGCACTGTCCTCTGATTAGTTAGCTCTGCTAATACTTGCTGAATACTGGGTCCATCAGCTAAAAATAAATGCAACAGGTACCTTACACAACTATCTTAAAATCTTTTTACTCCAAGACCATATCTACTTAGCATCAGTGATCATAGCAATTATGTGTATATTAGACTATAACTAGTTCATAGTATCTCAGCTTTAAAAGTAAAAAGTATGAAGAGATACTTTGGATTATATATTATGTATATTTCCCCCCCAAACACAGTTTAAGCACAAACAATTTTAGAAAGGAATTAGAAACTAAGTTTTGTCTCTGTATATAGAGAAAAAAATCAGCAGATGATGACACACAATCAACAGTTTACCAGTGGTGAGAAATGAGAATTAGAATAGCTAGAAACTATTTGTTCTTAAAACTACACTCATTATGTATGCATAATGTAAGGCACACAGTACTATATTTGTAGTGAAACTAAAGCAACTTGGGCTTTAGAAAAAAACCGGCAACAGTCAAGACACTGTAATTCACCATTCTTTCCCATGACTCAGCAATGTTCCTTATAAAGGTCACTCTTTTAACATGCCAAATATTAACAGTTCATCTAAAGCCACAAAAGAAACCAAGAAGATAGAAAACTACTACAGTTTTTTTTCCCTGAAAGAAAAACTTCCTGATGGAGAAATCAGATCTCACACCCTCTGTGTAATCAGTTGACAATTTGCAGAGAGAGTCAAAGCCTTCAGTTATATTAAAAACATCCTCCATTAAAATCCACATTGAAGGCTAACCGCTCTTTTATCTCTGTACACATTAAAACTGATTTTAGTTGCTTTATATTACTTCCAGTTAGTTCAAGAGAGCTTAGAGTCATGCACAGTCACTGATTTTTAGCTCCATGAAGCAATACCTGGTAGGTTTCCTTTCTGCTACTTACCTGTTACATCCAGTTCTAAAGCATAGTACTCTACACCCATGGAACTGAAGAGTTCTTTCACCTGCAACAGAAAGGGACACAGTGTTTTTGTACACAGGCAGACTGCCAAGCCAAAGCTTTCACAAGATCTGATGCACAGTTCAGGGTAAAACCTAATCGTTGGATATAAGAACTTAAGTCTCAATTATATGAGCATGTAAGGACTTTCAAGTCTCATTTAAAATTCTTTGAGGGCCTGTAGATGTCTTTGATAAATTTTGGCACTACTGCTACACTTCGCACAGTCCCTATTTAAAGCCAGACTATTAAACAGCATTCAGATTAAGTATCCCACATCTGAGCAATCTTCTATTACAAGTTTTACTGACCCTAAGAGACAGTTTCTTTATACAATTGGCTTAGCTGCAGATCTCTCCATCC
Source organism: Nettapus auritus (assembly GCA_011076525.1). Lineage (NCBI taxonomy): Eukaryota > Metazoa > Chordata > Aves > Anseriformes > Anatidae > Nettapus > Nettapus auritus. The sequence continues at coordinate 11,030,819 of CM021776.1, read as the reverse complement.
CGTGACTGACAACAAAAGCCCATGACAATACCTGCTACACGCAGTATCATCAAAGGAGAGAATGCAACAGCCAGATTCCTTGATAGCACTAAGGAAAAGCAGAAGAGCGGGGAGCAGAGGATAACTTGCAAAACACTGATGAGCACATGCAGAACAGAACAATAAAAACATTGCATTATAAAAAAGCCACAAGAATGACTCCCCAGGTGTACTCAGCACTGGGACAGCTCATGTCTGCACGCCCTGCCCACATTCAGTTTTGTTCACTGCACCTCAGAAAAGATTTATAACAAGTGGAGAACAATTATTCTAAGAAGTCAATGAGCTCAGTTCAACTTAAAGAAAAGACGTGTAAAAAGAGCTGTTTCAATAAATAGTTGACTGCCATAAGGAAGAAGAAAAGTGGTGGATGCAACAACTAATGGGCTTGAACTGCATCAAGAGATTGAGATGAAACCTCAGGAAACGCTCTTCCTAATAGCAAGATGCTGAAACATATAACCTACATAGAAGAAAATCTTCATCAGTGAGTGGCTTCAAAGTACACGTCACAAGTATTTGACCTCCTGCTTCTCCTACACTGAGGCTGGGAACAAGACTTTTTTTTTCCAGCTCTGATTTTTGGTTTGCTGTTTAACAACACCCGTCTCAGACTTCTGGATTAAAGCAGGAGTAGTTCTAACTTGTTGGCCTTTGTTTTATTAAGTCATTCACATCTTACTTGTGAAATATTGTCAGAGTTAGTATCAGAATGTAAGAGTTACATTTTTAACTTTTTAAATTGTTATTCTTCCCCACTAGGCAGGAGAAGGGTTTAATTATGCTTGGTCATTAGAAATTTGCTTGTCTCCTACATTGCCATGAAAAATCTGAGACACAGCATTACTAGAACATGTTCCAGAAACATGTTTCTTGTACCCAGGAGCCAGTATGGAAACAAACATGCTAAAACCTCTATGTACAAGCCTAGCCTTAAAAAGAAGTCATCCTAAATGACAACTCAGCTGAGATTTTTTTCTTCCCCAACAACTTCTGGGTGGTTCTTGTAATACTAGTTGTGAATGGACAGGGTGCTATTATTACCATATTCAAATCAGGTGGCATTTTTGAAATAATATTTTTACAGTAACATCCATTTGCAAATCACCAGCATTGCAATTATGAACTGTTCTTCCAGGGGGACATACCTCATGGGAGAGGCAATAATAGAGCTGGCAGTATTTATTCCTTCAAAATATACTTTGACAGACTTAACCTGTGCAAACAGATATCATAAGGCATTGGGTAAAATACCTGCTTTTAATCATAACCATTGTGATGTAGGAACAGCGCTAACAAGAAGCACTAAATTTTTGTGCTCCTTGCCAACATCAAGTCTGAACAATAAAACACACTAAGCTGCCGATAATTCAGAAAAAAATCTTTTATAACCAGCTTTCTGATGAACCCGATTTATTGATAGCAATACATATAAATTGAGTCATATCTAACAAGCTGACAAGTGTTAAACGTGATAAAGAAGTGTTTTTAATGCTGCTGTGATCCATAGCGCTACTGTGACAAAGGCTGGGTATTTCACTGCTTCCTGTCTTCTACTGGAGTGCCAGCTTTCTTCAAACATAAAGCTTTTGTATTATGTATTAGCAACATGGCACATTTCTTACCACATATTATATAGCAATTGTAGCGTACTACAATAAGCCCTGCACGTATGACTGATGACATTAGTTTTACAGCTGCAAATTAAATGAAGTTGGAATGGCCACTTGGATGTCATTTGATCCAGCTGCCTGCACAAACGGGGTCAAATGTGAAGTTTGATCCCATTGGCCAAAGCACTGTCTAACCCAGTTGCGAGTATCTACAAGGACAGAGATTCCACAACCTCTCTGGGCTGTTCCAGTGTTTGATCATCTCCATGGTGAAGAATTTCCATTTTATCTCATGGGAATATCCCTCATTTCAAAATGTACACGTTGTCCCTTACTTGGCTTTTCACTCTACAGCTCTAAGAAGAGTGTGGCTGTCTTATAATCACCTCCTCGGCGGCAGCTGAAGACAGCAACAAAATCCCTCCTTAGCCTTCTCAAGGCAGAACAAACCAACCTCTTCTTCATGCATCCTTTGCTCCAGCCCTCTAACCATCTACATGGCCCCAAAAGCTTTTGTCCTGACCTCATCATTACCCTAAGACTTGCTTACTGGAGCGACTATAGCTGTGGACTGAACCAAAGAGAAACAGCAATGGAACTGTTCCAGCTCTGCAACTGCTTTATAAAGCCCAAGCTGAATGCCACAGAAGATCTAAAAAGCAAAGCTAAGAAGGATTGCTGCTATGAATTGGTACGCTAAGAATGTGAAGTCACCAAATTAACTACTTGGCTGCTGTTTTAGTTTGCAGCAAGACAGCAGGGTGTAACATGCAAAATTTCATTAGCAGCTTTTTAAAAAATATATACAAAATGCTCTACAGCTTGAACATTGCAGTATTAGCCATCAGGGTGGAGGACAAGACAGAACACTTTTAGAACAAGAAAGGTTATAACCATGAAAAAGACGGATATAAGACAATGCCTTTAGGTGACATTTATTCTCCACTGAAAATATGGCATAAAGAAAAATAGAAAAATACCAGCACCCTAAATAGAAGTAACTACTATACTTGTATGAACAGAATACGCATGTGTTAGTGGTGATGAAGCAGAGAGAAAAACAACAACTATATGAAGGGTTGAGATCTTCAATGCAGGCAAGACAGACTAGCAGATTTCAGATTGGAAATGAAAGTGATTAGAAAGACAACACACTAATCCTGAGTAACCTAGAGAAATTAAACAGGAAATGATTTCTGAGAACTACTAAGAATTCAACAAATGGCAAAAACTGTTATGAAATGAAAAGTAAACCTCCATGCAATACATAAACTGGAGAGCTTACTCGCCCCTGACATTTTAAGAGCCACATTTAAAAGGAGATCAAAAGAGCTATTAGACCAGCTAATGAAAGAACTATCCACTGAAAAGGTTTAACTCAATAAAATTAATATAAACTCAGGTCAACAAATTCCTGAGCCACACTGCTGGAAACTTCAGTGGCACACTGGGAAGTTCTGTTCTTTATTCCTCAGTCCTAAGAAGGTCATTTCTCCAAGTGTCAGAGCCAGGATATCAGGTTGCATGGTCCCTCAATCCAATCATTTACTTCCTTTCTGAGCAATGCACTGGCCTTCTTTCCCTACTGAGCCTTTCCAGTTTTCACAAAGCAAGAAACTAGGAAGATTTCTAGATATTACTAAACATTACACGGATTTTCCAAAACTTAGTGTTAGGCAAATTTCTTCAGAAAACTCTTCTTCCTGTAGATGCTTTTTGTCATTAGGGTAGCTAAGTAGATGTGAAGCTTCATACAGCAAAGTTAAGTAACATGGTATGTCGTGTCTGCTGTTTCACCTATCAGCTAGCACTCTTGAATAGCTACAGATGAATTTACCTGACATTCCTGTGGATACAGACAATTATCAGTAATAGTATAACATGTAACAAGAATAACTGGCAGCTTCTGTACAGCTACAGCTGTTGCTCCTAAAATTATTTCAACACATCAGCGTTCAGACTCTGCAATTTTTCATGCTAAAAATGTTTTCTTTATACATTTCCACTTTAAGTTAATCTTTTCAGGGTGGCAAAAAAAGAACAGTCAAATTCAGTTGTGACAAGGAAGTCAGTCTAACACCACCCCTTTCCCACTACTGCTAGCTAAAGCAAATGAATAAATTGCAGTTGCAGAAAGAACTGCACAATTGCCTAGTCATGCTGCTAAACGGAACAAACAGAATCAACTACTTAATTTATTTAGAGAAATTACTTGCAGTACTCCTAGGATTGTGCTTTCCTTAAGATTTTTTTTCCAGCACAGCTACAGCCATTTGAAACAAAGGATTCTTCCCCCACAGCTAAGTATGCCCTTTTAGAACACAAATACAGGGAGCACCAGTGCTCAAGTGCATCAGTTTTTCAATTAATCCTACCAAAAGCAGATTGCTAACAACCATCTATGGTGAAAGATGGCACACTGCACAACATTAATATCCCTCTGTCTTTAAGAACTCAAAACTATGTGATTATAGGCTAAGTACCCAAGCTGGTAACTTCTTGCAAATTATATCCACTTCATTAATTCTGCAGACTAAATCAGCTAGCAAGAACACTGCATTATCCATTGTTCTCTCATTCCTTTCATTATTTTCTAAGTCTTCATAGGGAGGGGGTGTTAAAACTCATACTGTCGGAAATATTTCTTTGTTTTACCACTTAATGTCTTTCCTAAGGCCGCTCTCTCTTTCAAGCTTTCTTCTAATCATCTCTCTGCAACATATATTTTTACTGGATTTCTTCATTGTATTACCTTTCCCTCCTGTTCCCAAAACGAAAGTAAACCAAGGAAACCTGCCTACAGGAGAATCCAGTTCTTCTCTCCCTCAGCTCCTACTCCCTTCCAATTTATCACCTGTTCCTCAAAGATTCATAGTAGGTCTTTTAACTCTCCATCCTAGAAAGGGCTATGAGAGCCCTCTCATACTCCATATACTTGTTCTTCTCTGTTCCATGACAATAAAGATGACATTCCTCTGGTCTGAATGTTTCCTTGAAGTAAGTAATCCTGCCTAGCGAAGAAACTCTGAACAAACAAAGAAAAGAACATTAATCTGGAATTTAATTATTGGACTACAATCAGATCTATTTTTACTTTAAGCTCCTTGTGTTAGTCAAATCCCACCACAATGCCAAAAAGAAATGAATGAACAGGTTGCAAGCTTTAAAAAGTGACTACGCCATGTTATGACCTCAAAAACCACTGGACCAAGTGCCATGCTTGTCAACAGTTGGCCAGTCATGATCACTACAAGCACACAGAACAATACAGACAGAAATGACTTTAACTGTTCCTCAAAGAACAGCACAGAAGCCATCGATAAACGATAAACTATTCTCGTCAAGAGAAGACAGCACTGATTGGTTTGTCCTGTCCTCTTGTACCCAGAAGTTTCCTTTCTTAAAGCAACAATTAAGTTGCAAGCAAGACAGAATACATTCCCTGAAGTTTCCTACATCAGGGCCCCAACACCTCCTCCCTCACAAGAGGCACTGTAACTAAGCCTAGCTACGTACAGGAGTGCAGCTTCTGAGAACCTTCCTGGGCTGTCAGCTCCATTGAAGCATATCAGAACTCAATCCCACAGCTCCACTTGTGTTTCTTCCACCATGGCCACATCAAGCATCACATTATTAGGTTTAAATAACATTCCATGGCATGCTGTTTGTAAACATCCAGGAATCACACTGCTACGAACACCCAGATCGGTGAGGGCTATGACTACAGCCTGTTGGTATCACTGAATTCTAATGAAGATCCCACATTTCTTTAATGACTCTTGCTCACCAGTTACAGCTAACCTGTGTGATTCACACATAACTGGGCTAGGGAAGATCTCCCTAGAATCACCACAACTCATCAGTAGTAACTTCTTTTGGGAAAAGACGCTTCATGGCTAGAACTTTGAACTTCTGATTGAAGTTGCCTACAGTCAACCTTCTCCCCCAGATTTCATAAACAGAAAGTTTAACTTTCTGTTAACTGAGGGTGCAGCTTCGACCAAGTTGAGTACAAACGAGGCGCTCACAATTTTGGCAGGAAAGTGGCCCTGCCAGCACCCTGACCTTGACACAGCAGGTCCCGCAGCGGAGGAAGGCACACGCTGTGTCGCACATCCCACGCACTCCGCTGCCCTTCACTCACGTGGCAAAGGAAAAAAGCCACCCAGAACCCCAGCTCGGACCTCACCTCAATCCTCACTAAACGTGCTCCTACCGGGCGGACACAGCACCCCAACACCACGGCACAAGCCCCGCGGGAGCCCTGACACGAAGCAGCATCCCCGCAGCCACCGCGCTCAGCCCTCAGAAGCCCAGGCCTGGGCCGCCGGGCCTGAAGGAGAGGCTGAGGGGCTCGGGGGCCGCCTCCTCACCTGGTTGCAGTAGGGGCAGTAGCTCTTGCTGAATATCATCACGCGGTGGGAGGCGATCAGGGTCCGCACGCGGAGCTTTAAGCCGTCCCAGTCCGGCAGCTGGGTTTGGCCCGGCGGTGGCGGCATGGCCGGGCCGTGCTGTGCCGTACCGAGCCGTGCCGGGCTGTACCGGGCTGTGCTGAGCCGTGCCGGGCTGTGCTGAGGCGAGGCGCGGGCAGGGCAGCAGCGCTGAGGTGAAGCCGCCCGCGCGCGCCCCTCCCTGCCAGCAGCCGCCCCACGCGCGCGCCCAACGCCCGCTCCGGCCCCCTCCCCTCAACAGCCCTGCCCCTTCCGGAGCAGGGAAGGCCAAGGGCTGGGCCGACCGACCCGCCTCCACGGGGGAGTAAAGAGATAATGAGGACATCCAGCAACGCAAGCCGTCCTGATATAATCTAGAATTTTTTGTATCTAGAGAGAAAAGCGTTAGTGTTTATGTAGAGGTAGTGTAGAGAGAGATAAACGTGCATTTTGAAGCCGTGCTCCCCCTGCCTAGAGCTGTGGAATGACCCAAGAGGAGGGTGACGACAGGGCGCATGCGCAGAGGGGCTGTGCCCTCGGCGGGGAGGGGGGTCCCCGGCATTTTGGGCCGCCTCAGGGGTGCATCAGAGCGCCTTGGGCTCCACGGGGTCGTTCCGGCCTGAGGTGGAGGAGATCGCCTTGCGTGCCCGCGCAAATAAAATGGATTCTGGCTTGAGAATAAGTCGGCTGAGGCAGCCAAAATAAAATCCCTTAAGTAATGCGGGGTTAAAGGAAAGGGATGCTGAAGCGTTATCATATGTCCTGCTTATCGTTACACACATCTCTGATTAGGTTGATTATTCTCTTCCTTAGAATCAGTAATTCTCAGGGCTGAAGGGTGGAGGGGACGTGGTGCTGACCTGAGCAGCTCAAAGAGACTGACTCAGGGCATAGAGCAGGAGGCACCCTGTCAGGTTATTCCCCTGCTCTGGCGGATTTTTGGCTGGGGAACGCTAGGCAGCGTGTCAAGGTCTCAAGAACCTGCTTATCTTCCTGCAGAGCATGCCCGTGTTCAGCAATTGCGGCAATAGCTTTCCGTAAACAGTCATAAGAGGTTACCCTGGTTTAACATCTGAGAACTTCCCTGGTGTTACTAGAACAAACCCTGCAAGCTTCTGAGTGACAGGCATCGTTTTCAACTGGTGGGGAGATGAAAGCACAGAGACAGAAGTGATTTACTCAGTTCAGTGGGGAGTTTCTAACAAAGCCAGCAATAAAGTCCAGTGCTTCCTCCCACACCTGCTACAGAGCAGCCTTACTGCTATTTAGTAATGCTAAAAATAATCACATATAAAAGTTGTACGGCTACCAGTGATGAAAATGGGCCTGGTGAAGGCAACTGAGTCAACTTAATTCCTTTTTGATCACATATATCAGTGGTGTTCACTGCCCAGTGAGCTTGAAAAATTGTATATTACATGTATTTTAATGTTGACAATGAAAGAGTTCTAGACTAAGTGTTCCTATGCTCCCCACAGAGAAAAACAAATCCAAGTTTTGCAGCCTCTTATTTCAGTACCAGCATGTAGGAAAGTAGATACAGTACTGCAGCTGCTGAGTTTTGACATAACATGCGTGGTCCAGAACTATCCACTGTACTTGGTACATAGTCCAACCAAAACTGCTTGTTTTGTTCCTAGTTTTGGCTAATTGTTCTCCCTCCTTCTCAGACGCTTTCTGGTAGATGAGAAAGATCGTTACCCTTGGTATTTTTCCAGTAATTATTATCACAAGCTCAAGATTTTGTGTGACCATCTGAAGGCTGATTTGTTTAGTCCTGAGCTTGGGATCCATCAGCTTTAGAAAGGTCACAGAACAGAAAAAAAAATAAAAAAAAATAAAAAAAATTAAAAAATAAATAAATAAATTCAAAATACAACATCTCAACAGTGACACTTGAGTTTTTCCTTTCTGTGCTCTTTCTGCTGTTGGTTATTGTTATCAGCGTTAACTTAGATCAGGAATGGATAAGAGGGACAATGTCACCTTGGAACACGAGTAGGTGGTGTGCCATGGTAAGACATTGAGGTAAAACACAGACAGGAGAGAGTCTAGAATAGGATAGGATAGGATAGGATAGGATAGGATAGGATAGGATAGGATAGGATAGGATAGGATAGGATAGGATAGAATAGAATAGAATAGAATAGAATAGAATAGAATAGAATAGAATAGAATA
>CM021776.1:10736556-11022548 GCA_011076525.1 Nettapus auritus | reverse complement strand
TAGAATAGAATAGAATAGAATAGAATAGAATAGAATAGAATAGAATAATAGAATAGAATAAAGATACATAATTTCCACAGCTCTTCCACAGCACTAGAGGGCTCTTGGCATCTTGGCATCTGATCCCATATTTAAAAGTGTAAACCTACACACCATCCTGAAAACATGGAGTAAGACAATCTCTGCCATAAAAAAAGTCTCCAAACGACAAATTGATGAAGACAGCAGGCGTTGGAAGCATTTCTAAACAGAACTGTTTGCAAGAAGAGATTTGGAGGAAGGAACAAATGGCTGGTGGAAAAGAACCAGGGAACTATTTTAAACATAACAATGTGAAAGGCTTTAGCCATCCTTTTGTTTAAAGCCAAAATCGTGTCACCTGGGTTTGCTCCCATTCCTCAGGGACATTCACATAGCTGTGAGCCTTTATGCTACTAAAGGGAGTCAATTTAACAGTGAAGAATAGACAGAGAGCTCCCTCACAGCCACATCCCTTTGTTCCCAGATTCAGTCCTCATGGCACAGCACAGGAAAGGAAAGAGCGTGGCCTATCTCCAGCTTTATATTCCACTGGGGATCTCTCTATGAGGAGTTTTTGCCCAAGGTTCCTTCCTTTTTAATGCATCCAGAATGCTGTAACAGAGCTAAGAAAGAATAGAAATTGTGTCTTAAAAATCAAAGTGACAAAAGCCCTGAACTGTGGCCCATTTTTTTTTTTTCTCACATTATGCCAGTGCCTTCTCTGACTGAAGCTTACCCTTTGCACCAGGAGAAGAATAAGGGGGCCACATTTTAGGACCACATTTCCTCTTTTGCAGAAGGAGCTCCTATCTGCCCAGAGCTTCAAGCATTACCATAGAAATCAGTCGTAAGCCAGGAGACAGATTAAGTCTTTAGCCATGAGCATGGTTCCACCCTTTGTCAACATTAACAATAGAGAGACTGAGCCATGCTGGAGGCTGCTGAAAACCCGATTCGATAGCCAGTCATTTGGGTGACATGCAGATTGCCTGCAGCTCTGAATTTATGAATTAGTGTTCATGGCAAATGATGTCAGAAGCCTGCCGGCACATTCACAGAATTTGGCACAATTAAGTACATTACCGCCGGCTTGTTGGAGTCCTGGTGGCACACAAAATACAGACCGTGTAATAACCCTGTGCTTCAGGCCTGAGACTAGGAGGGCCTTTCAGATCATAAGAGACTTCAGCCAGAGAGGGAGGGGGAATGGCTGTTCTTCCTTCACTGAAGAAAGAGGAAATAAGCTCTTTAGCTGAAAAGAAACACTCTCCAGGATGGGCTGGGCATAGCAGTAACTTCTGTTAGCAGCGGTAGTGCTAAAATACAATGAACATGCACACAGCAGAGGGCAATCACATCTTCATTGTTGTAAAGATACAACATCTCACCCCGAAATGCTTGTCTGGGCAGTGGTGGAGCATTGAAATGAGGCCTGGAAGTTAACTGCTATTGAGAAGTCGATGGGGGAAGCTCAAGACCCACCAGGAATTATTTTTTTCTTCAAGATCTTGAATAAATAGTGAAAAAAAACCTTTGTGCTCCTTTCTAGAGGGCATCAGAAACAAGGCAGTTAAAATGAAATAACTGAAGTGGAACAGTTGGGACCTGCAGCTGCTAATGATGTGCACATGTGTTTTTTCCCATGCAAAACTCATGCTTGTGAAGTCATAACAGACAGAGTGGGTTCCTTAAGTTCACTCTCCTGATTTTGCAAACCATCTGCCAGTTTGTGCTTGCAAATGAGAGGTGGCTGTGGATTTGCTTTTCTGCGGATTTGATGTTGGTGGTCCTGCATTTCAAAATTTGGCTCTGCTGAATCTAATCTTACCCATCACGCTTTCAGTCTAAAGTGTATGATAAGTGTCCCTTGAACAATGATTAATTGTTCATTAATAACAGTAATAATTAACATCATTATTATAAAGCACTAAAGTGAGCATGAGGCTGTCTGAACGCATCATAATAAGGTTGCCAGCACTTTGTCTCAGGGAATGTCTCCTCCCAGAGGTGTAGGGCACAAGGCTGGTTTATGACGTTATATGTATTTTACAATAAACAGTAGTGTAGAGAGTGCCATGTCTTCTTCCTCAGGTGGCTGCAGCAAGAGGGAAAGGCTGTCAGGCTCCAAGGATTCATGCTGACCAGGGTCTCCCTTTGCCCTGGTGAAGCTTTAATGATGTCAGAGAGACATGGTCCGGATATAAACCTGCAGAATAATGGCCTCCAGCGTTCAATTGTGTTAAATGCTACAAGCCAGAAGCTTTTCTAGAGCTGACAGAAAGCGTTGGTGCTCAGTTACTTCACAGAATGAGCCTGCTATTTGCCTGCTTTAATGAACAGCATGGTGTCCATCTCCTGTGCACCGGAGTCACCTTTCCGTGCTACGTTTCTTACAAGGGCTTCTTAAAAGAGAAAAGAAAATAAAAGAAGTGTAGAGAGAAAGGATAGAAAAGTCTTTAATCTTTTAGAAATATGGAAAGTTGGCTGTATTTCTAAGCAAAACCAGTTCCCTTAAGTAGTCATATGTCAGGAGAGTATTTTAATGACTTTTTTTTTTTTTTTTTTTTTTTTTTTTTTTTTTCCCTAGTCAGTTAATTCTAGTCAGATTTAGTCAGTTTTAGCAAGACAGTGACAGCTCTTTTGCACTTGCAATGCAGGGATCCTAGCCTGGGGTCTACACCCCTCTTCACTCCTCACTTCCAGTGAAATTTCTAGTGTCTTGATCTGCCCACTATGACCGTGCCATTCTGCACTTAAGAGAGAGGTGGTCAGAAGCACCAGAAGTTAATATTTCAGAACAGGGAATATTCAAATGTTTCCTACTTTTTTTTTTTTTTTCTTTTTTCAGCAAGGCCAATTTATTTTATCCTGCAGCTGTATAGGAATGCTCAGCAGGGAGGTCAGATAATAAATTCAAAAGCACAGATTTCTTCACTGCCTTTTGTCATAGATTTATTATCAAGTGTGTCTCTTAAAGTCTATTTACATGGGTTTTCCTTCAGGTAATTAAATACCATGCTGTAGAGAGCAGGGATTCTCCCAGTTTTTCACCCTCTGGGTAGCTGCATCAGAGAGAGATCTTTCTGTGTGTCCCGATTCCCACCCAGTTTGTAGTCACCCTCTTGTTTTTTTTTTTTTTTTTTTTTTCTTCCATTCTGTGGACAAGAGGGCTGGAAATCTTTGAATCATTGGTGCAAAGAGGTCTGCCCTTTGTGCCTTTTGGCTCACACATCTCGTGCTCTCTGCTGATCAGAATGGTGTTGGTTGCATATGTCAAAAACCAACCAAACAAACAAAAAACAAACAAACACAAACTGTTAGGACTTTCAGGGCTTCATTGGAATGAGATAATTCTTAGTAGTGGCTAATGCTGATGAGGATACTGGGGCTGAATTTCAATCCATTCAAGGTTTCACATTTGCTAAGGGTGGTTCTATCAGTAAAAACAGACCCGCCCAAGAGGCTCTTAATATTTCCTGCTCCTGGGTGGTGATCTCAAGCAGCAATCTTTCTTGTGGTTATTTGAAGCTTCCAGGCCTGGCTGGGGCCCAAAAGGGTGCAGGAAGCACAAGAGAAAGTATTGTGGAAGGGGAAAGGCATAACAGAACCTACATTTGCTAAAAGTTTAGAGACTGGATAAGCTCAAATTTCAGGGAAGGATCAAATAAACCCGTGTTTGTGCTGGGATAGTTTTCATGGCCCTGCTAGATAACAGCATAATGGAGACACAAACCCAGACTATTGTCAAATCCCAGCATTTTAAGACACCTCTCTCAATTTTTGTTTTGCTTAAAACAGTGGTGAGAAGAGAAACTCAGCCTTCATTTTTAGCTTTTGTTGCAAACAATGGCTTGGAAATATGGATTTGGCAATCTCAAAGATCAGGCTGACCATGCAAAGAATTCTTAATGGCATTCTAGAGGCTTAGCACAGAAACCAGAACAAAACATTCCCAAACAGTGATGTTTGGCCAGGTTTAAACATAGCTTTTTAGTGTATCTGAAATGTTTTTGTGCTTCAACCACAGCGCCAGCAGGTTGCTACTTTAAAATCCTAATTCCTGTGCACTCATTTGACTGCCTGTGCTCAGAGGTCCCTTACATTGCTGAGACAATATTCAGAGTTTATCTAGCTAATTTTAAATTATTGAGTTTATGATTGGTGGATCTGTGGAGGAAAGCCTTAGTGCTGTTCAGTGAAGGTCTAAAATCCAAATCAAAGCAAATGTGTTTATTGATTTTAATTAACTGAATCCGAAGTGATAGTAGCTCAACGTAAGAACTACTGAAGTACTCCTGTTGGCCTTGGAGTTTCCCAAGGCTGCTGGTGTTTGTCCTTCTCCTTTACAGTAATCCACAAATCCCTGTCCCCTTGAATGTCAACACCTAGCACGGCAGTCAGACTGAAGAGCAGGATGACAGAAATTACTTCTTCCAAGGTCCTTGTTGTACCCTGCAGTGGAGCTTCTTGCAGCCAGCTCAAGGTGGTGTTAGATGGCATCAGGGCTGCGTGGATGCTGTGGTCTTTGCTCTTGCCAGTCTTGCATATCCTTGGCTCTGTTTATGTCATTCTCATAAGCATTTTGTCACAGGAGGCTGTGGTGGATGGGCTGAGGGTAATGGGAGGGACAACACGAGGAGGCACAATAGTAACTAGTTATTTAACTTAAATAATTGCTTTTGAAGCTCTGCTTGGAGTGGAGGGACAGCCAGGCAAGGGCGTGGGACTGCTCGCACTTCTGTGCTCACTACTTGATTTTTCAATTGCTTTTGCTCTCCCTCATGGAATCCATTTTGTTATTTTGACTTCTTTCCGGCTAGAGTGTTTTATGTAGTACCTTGGATGTTACTGAGTCATTGATAAGTGCTAACAAACCATCTGCTTATCTCAATTTGAGCCAGAGGATAGGCTGCAAAGCACGGCAGGTTTTTTTTTTCCCCCCTTTAATATGTCAGAGAAAAATGCAGCAGAGGGCAGTGTGTTGTTAGGTTTCAGGGGAACATTTACTGAATTACACCGGGTGGCTGGGAGTAGCCTCCATCCGAATGCCTGTACAACTAAATAACACATATTAAAAGCTCTTCCTCTGAGCATGAGGGTTTTAGGCTTTAGCAAGCGTCTTTTTTGTATTGTAAGGACTTGACTGTTTTAATTTTTAGAGCATGGGGGAAGTGCTAGCGTCGGGATCTTTTTCTATTATGCACAGTATCTGAAAGAGCCTCATTAAAGGAGCAGCATAGAACACAGATGACATCGAGTAAGCAGGCTACCTATAATAATGTCGTGTTTTGTCATTTATAATAGATAGCTCTTCCAAACCTTTGGGATTCCCACAGCACTCAGCAAATTAAATATTTGAGCGTTGTTAAAGGGAAGCTTGTTCAAGGAGCCTGGGCAGCTGTGAACTGGGACATGGATGCCATTGCAGAAGGAGGTGGAGCACTGAAATTTCGTTTGAGGAAAGTCCCCAGTCACACAAAGCATGCCTTGGGACATTTCTTAAGCCTTTCTCCAATAAATATGGCTTTGTTTAAGGCATGATTAGAGTGGGCTGGGTACAGTAAATAACATGCAGTGTTTTCACAGCACTGAGCTCTGCAGCATGGCTCATCACACGGCAAGCTGCGTGCAAACCCTTTTACCTTCAGCTGATGGCAGGAAGGTGGATCTGATGCATCTGGAAACAGAGTCCATGGCTTTAGCAAGCCCTGTTTGTTCAGACTGGAGGCTGACAGTGCCAAGCCATCTCCCCCTGCCCGACTTTGCTTTTAAGATAATGTTGAGATGTTAAGATAATTAATTCTAGATGCTTCGGGCCAGCTGTGAAGGTTTCTCTGGTGGATAGAAACTCTACAGGGTTAAATGCTGTGCTTGTCTGAACTTCTGGAGCTAGGTTTGGGTGTCACAGAATACACCCACACACAGGGAAGCATAAACACACAAGGAAGCTCAGGAGGTTGATTAGATTGTTCTTGTCCTTGAAGTTAATCATGTGCTTAGATACATGATGGAATAAGCTTTATTATATTTAATTTGTAAATCTGGGTTATTGGAGGAGAAAAAGATATCCAAGGAGGAAGAGAGACTGCTTTGGGATGTCCTGCCAACATGGCAGGATGTGCCACAGGTGAGGAGCAAGTAAAGCCCTGGAGAATGTGGCTTAAACTCATGGGATCATAGCATTCAGTCGATCCTGTTTTGGGTCAAAGGCAGGATGTCCTGGTTCAATATAAGTTCATGACCTTTCCCATGGGTTATCAAGAGAAATGAGATGTGGAAAATCAGCCATAAAAATGATCATCATTCAAATCCCCACAAATTAGAAGAGGAATAAAAGGAACAAGTGGAAAGAAAGTCTTCCCCTCTCCCCCTCACATAAATGATGTTCTTATCCGCATAATGGTGACAGGAGGTGGTCAGATGGCATTATTTAGCTGAATGGCCTGCGTCTCCATGTGTGCTCAGATAAAGTTCAAAATGACCTTTAAAAAAATCCATTTTTAAAGATTCTTTTTGCTTCAGAAAGGTCCAACTTTAGTAGCTTAAATTTAATTTTGTTCTTGAGGGAACTGGCTGCGGGGGAGTGAAGGCAGTGCTGGAGATGCTCACAGTAAACTAATAGCAGGTAAAATGTCATTTAAAAAAAGTGAGTGGAAAGCATGTGTCATTGCAAAGAGGAAATTAATGAATTTTCTTCCCCTAATTCTTTTTCTCTGGTTTAATTTCTGATGTCTTTTCTTCTGACTGCCATGCCATTGCTTCTGCTTATGTTAACACCAACTTATTAGCTGGCTCATTGACTAGGCTGAACCCAAGGTCACCAGAACAGGGATGTCGTAGCGGTCAGCTGCACACACTTACAAGCACAGCCATGGGAACGCAAGCTTCTTGGCTCTGGCTCTGGAAACACGCAGCTCAAAGGACATTCCCACTGCTCCTCGGTAAGCACAGACTCTGCTGTTTTCCTGCAAATCTCCAGCAAGAGAAGGATAAATTGACTGCAAGCACACGCAGTTGTACCCCATAAGGAACAACAGTGACATCTAAACATTGGCAGGCACGTTGTACAAGGCCAGGGACTTCATCGCTTCATTACAAGTGGTAGTTGCTCTCCTCAGTTCCCACCCTAAGGAAATTGGTCTTCAAGTTAGTGGTGACGCAAGGCCAAGGAGAGATTGCAGGCAACCCATGCTGGGGTTGCCTGGGTGAGGCGTTCTGGCGCTGGCCCATTGCACAGGGGTGGAGCTGCCTGCCTGACCCCAAAGTAGTCCTTGCTTTCATGGAAATTTGTTTTTGAGCTCATTTTAGTGCTTGTTGCTCTTGTGTAGAACACAGATTACAGTCATGCCAGTTTGCCCTGGTAAGAAGTAAGAAATATACCATTGTGGCAGCTGGTAAGCAACCAAAGGAGTGGGTCACAACCAGCAGAAGAAAAGGGCCACCTAAGTCACTGGTGTGAGTAGCTTTTCTGATTGGCAAATAAACCCTCCATAGGGTCCATAGCAAACTATCTTCCCTTTGTCTCATGCTTCTTCTTGGTGTATGGATGCTCTTGACTTGATTCTGGAGGGAGCTCAACATCTTCCTTCTCTTAATTTGGGATCTATCATAAGATGAGGATGGAGTCACTCCATCCTTCTTTCCCCTAACTCATGGACCTCCTGCTCTGAGCATTTCTAATGTCAATCAAAGGCTGGTTGCTGAAACCCATGGGACACTTTCATTTTCTTGCACTCAAAGTACCCATCTGCCTGGTGAAATGAAGCTGAAATTAGCTGTGCTGGCAGCTTTGGTTTGGCTTCTCCTCTGGTTAAGCTGCTGACAAGCTAATTCACACCGCTTTGTTTTCCCAGGGGATCCCAGCCCTCTCCTGGGCTTGTTGAGAAAAATAAAGAGGTAGGAGTGGGGATGGATAGCCAAGACTACCCATGTGTGAGGACAAAACCAGACAGGCCAATACGTCAGGATCATGCAGGATGGACTGGGTCTGTCACTGCCCGGGGATGGGGACATATACAGCTTGCTGGGGATTGTTGACCAGGTGGATGAAGTTTTGTACGTAGTCCCCTCTCTGCCAGGATCTCACTGCAGGATGATGCCTGCTGGTGAGGCTGTATTGGCCAGGTAGCAGCCTGCCACCCTTCTCTCAGCCCTGGTGTGTCTGAGAGATAATGTCTATCAGGAGATCCAGCTGGAAGCTCGACTGACTAACGAGAAAGAGCAACTGAAGGCTGAAGTTGGTGTGACTGCTATGGGTAAAATAGAAAAATCTATCAGTAAATCCATCTAAAGACTGCTATTGGAATTACTGTATCTGGCTCCCTTATTGCTAAGGAATAACCTATATTCTGCTAGGCCTCTGATGGATGGTGTCAGCACCCTCTGCCCTTTTGGCAATGCAATGACTCATTCATAGGAGTCCTGTAACTCAGCTTTCTTTCTCTGCTTGCCACCAAACACAGTAGATCTTCCTCTAATAGCGTTTTTTGTTGGACCTAATTCTCTGCTGAGATGTTATTATGGCAAACAAGGAATCAGATCTAATCCCATCAGCCTCTCTTTGCAGGAGGAACTTGGACCTCCATGCTGATGCCTTCCTGGGAACATCTGCAAGCTCAACTTTTTTGTGTGCTATGTAGCTGAGAGTCTAGGCTGCCTGAATGACCCCAGGCAGATAGTCAAAGACGGCTTTTAAGGCTGGATAATGTATTTCACAACTGTATAATCCTGCAGTAGCCTAGGGGTTTAGAGTTGGTTTGTACTTTTTTTGATGTAGGGCTTATTTTGGGTTTTATAAAGAGATGTTGCTTTCTTAACAAAGACTGCAGTAGCTTATGAGCTGTTCTGCAGAGGGCCTGTTTGCTTTAGGCTCTCTGCATACAAACCCATACTGTTCTGGGGGCTGTGTCAAGGCCTGCACATGGGTGGAGATGTGCTGGCCTATGGACATAGAAACACCCCTGCACATACAAGCAGCTATGATACTGTCACTGTCATATGACGATAGATCCATACCTTCTGATGTAAAATCTATGTATATGTACAAACACATGCTCATATGTGTAGAGGGAACTCAGATACATACAAAGAGGCATGCACCTATTTGGATATGTGCAGACACAAAGGCACAAATGCACTTGAATTAAGAGGCATCTTTTCATAGTACTTGTTCACATAGTACCTGTGCACATATATATGCCTGCATCCTGGCTCAGTTGGGCCCCTCTCAGGTGATATATTCAGATTAGCCTCAGAATACCTGAGCTAGCAAGGAAATTTAAGGAAAAAAACCCATAAGGTTCTAATATAAGAGACTGTGGTAGGAGTCCATTTTGAGCCATTTCCCTCCCCCTTCTCTCCCATGCCCTTCTAGTTGAGTGATAAAAGGTGCTTCTCCTGTTTTTCTCCTCCAACACCATTTCTTATAAACTTTAATAAGTAATCAGGTGTGATCAATGCCAGCTATACTTTCCTGTTCCTCTGTTTCCTGTTCTTGTGCAGAGCGATTCTGTAAAAAAATGACCTCCTGGGGATCCTGCATTGATTCCTTCTGGGCTGATATGAAACTTAAGCCATTTTCCTTCTTGAATTGTCCCTGGTACAGCCTGGAGGCAGAACAGGCTACTCCTGGTGCATGGGCTGGGTCTGAAGTGGGGACATGGATGAAGCAGAACAGACCTGGCTCAGGGTCAGGAAGGCAACAGAGAAGGAGAGTCAAAGGGACACTTAATTGTTCTCTCTCTCTCTCTTTATTTATTTATTTTTGCATTTATTTGCAAGCCATGAGTAAAAAGTCACCATATGTTTTCCTGCCATCAGAGCTCACAAGGGAAATGGTATGACATAAGCCCAGGAATGTCACCAGGGGAAGATGAGAGACAGAGTACAGGGATGGCTGTACAAGGTCATATCAGATATCCTCCTCACCTGGGGGAAGGTCAGATGGACAGAATGGCCCTTTTCTGCTACGTTTTCCCAGCAGATGACGAGCTGCAGTTCAAAGCACGGCCCTGGTATGTGTGCTAATGGGGAATTTTGCAGACAAGCTGGGTTTGCTGCCCCACTATGAAGCTGGAACAAACCAAGGAGATCTCAGGGCAGAGGCACGTGGCAACACTATGGAGACCAGAGCAGGAGCTGAGCCTCTGATCCTCCCTGTGCTGCAAACATGGCACAAAAAGAATATGCAGCAGAATACGGCGATCATTCCAACAGGAAGCTCTGGAGGAATCGCCCAGATGCACCATCCCTGATTTTTTTCCCCATTTAGAGAAATGAGACTTGGGGAATGTAGATCCACAGTCGTGGTGCTGGTGTTGACCCTCTCTTCTTTCTAGCTGAGATAGATGGAAGAAAGGAGGGTTTGGATATGGTGAAAAAACACTAAGCTGACAACAGTGACAACCCTGTCAGGTCAAAAGGGCTTTGAGTTAGAGCCCTGCAGAATACACAACATCACAAGATATGTAAGGGTAACAGAAGGTTAAAGCTCCAAGAATCAGAATGCCGGTGTTTTCAGCACATCTGTATTTTGGGTTTGGATTTTCTATGGCTCTCTGTGATACAGGAGTCACCCTGCAGCCTGTCTGTAGCTGTAACCACCAGAGGCTGCTCCTGGTTGCTCCGTCTCTCCTTTGGCGCACAGCCTGCCCATCACTGCGGCACCACGGGGACAGGAAAACCCTCCAAGCCCAGTGTTCAGCCTCCCTGCACCTGGGAGGATAAAATCTGCTTCCCCCCTCAAGCAATTACAAGCGATAGCTATTTTGCTATTCAAGGATTGTGATTCCAACACTCGAGGGGTTAATGCACCAGGGAGGCAGCTGATGCTTTCGTGCCACTGTGCTGTATCAAACAGCTCAGTTTCCAGGAAGATGAATATCCGTAACCAAGTAGCACAGCAGAGCCCAAAGCCTGTTCAAAAGAATTCTTTTTGATGATCTGGTTTTATTACTTTCAATGAACTGGAGTCTCCAAGGTACCAGTGAATAAGGGATGCTGTAAAGCGGCATCTTGTATACACGTTTCAAGCTGCGTCTGCTGGTGCTAAAAAGGATGAAAGAGAAACTGCTTAGCAATGACCCTAGGGCCTAAACCCAGCTCAAGCGTTCCACAGGGCATTTGCTGAGACAAAAAGAAGATCTTAACCATTTGCACTGGGACATGACAACCAGGACGCAGCCTACATCATTTGCTTCCCACTGGGAAAACTAATCCATTTCCAGGACAGAGCACGTGGTATGTGTTACATGTTTCATAAAACCTCTTTGCCAATTGAGGAAAAAAAAAAAAAAAAAAAAAAAAAAAAAAAAAGTAAAACCAGGAACAGGTAGGTGTGAATTATAGGGCTCAGTGCTATCTGGAGAATCTAGGTGATTTAATAATATGTTATGTGAGACACTACACTGGCCAGAAGCCCTCCACAGAAATACAGCACTTAAATTTACCTTTCTTGTTTTGTTTCTACATAATACATTAATTTCAGTGTAACACAGTTTGAGCACAGGGGCCCACCTTGGACTGGTTCAACATTACCCCAGTGGACATGCGAAGGGAAGAAAAAAAGAATGAAACCTGTCCAAAATCTGCAGAAGGAGCAGCTCTTTAGGCACCAGACCACCTTGCCACTTCTGTAACAGCACTAAGGAGAGGTTTTACGGCTGTGGACTGGAGCTCAACTTCTAAATGGACAGGGACAGAAACCTGGAGAGCTCAGAAGTCCTCTTATCAGTAAAGGACATCAGTCAGTGGCCTTTCCTCCTAAGCTCTGCGTACACCATTACAACAATATTAGCCTGTGCGTTGCCTCTCAGTGCTTTCGCTTTGGAATTCAAATCATGTGTGTGTTTTATAAAAGGCTCTCTAGTGTGAGCCTCAGAAATACATATGCACTCTCCAACTGTGTGGGTTTTCTCTTTCCTGCCTGGTGCACAAATTACTCATTGTAACATGATAAATGAATGGGGCTGTGTAACCCTCTTTATAGTTTACAGTTTTTATAGTGCTTTGCCACCATATGTTATAAATTCATGAAGCAGTTGTAGCGTGTAACAGGTTTTTCTGTTTGTTTATTTAGTTATTTGCTAATTCTTACAGCTGTATATACATATATGGATATGTGTGTAAATACATATAGATATTTGCCTGGTGGACTGAAGCCTGGAGGAAAAGATCAACTGAATCTGGAGAGCACTTGGGCAGAAAACAAGAAGGGTAAAAATATTCCCTTGATGTCTGGTGAGAAGTGAGGAAATTGAATAGAAAGTAACTTCACAGGGTGAATTCACATTTCATGGTCTGCAACATTTGGGGCAATTTCTGCTAAAATCAACCATATTGTACACTCAAGGAAATACAGAATATAAAATTGCATTGTGAAAAGCCTAGGGAATCTTCATGTGATCCTGTAACTTGCAGACTTGGGCAACAGAAGCTGTGAGCCTAGGAGTGAGGAAAAATGTGACTTTAGTAAGCTTCTGGGATTTCTGATAAGCATGGTCACAGATTGTCGCTGCACCTCCTGAGGAATGGAAGTCGTAGGAAAGCAGCTAGAAGCAGTGGCTGATGGAGAGAAGGCCTGGATGAAGATGTGAAGACATCTGCTTCATACTACAGTGCAGCAAGCTGCCCTTCAGTGCTAATTTAGCTCACCTAACTTCTCTGGGGCAACTGCAGGAGCAAACCTAGCTGGCCCTTTAGGGGGTGTGAGAATGTTGGGAAGGGGTTATTTGTGAAGTGGGGTTTCTTCTTGCCTTTATTCTGTTCCTCCGTCTTCTCTCTTGTGACTTCTCCGCAAGTACTGTTTGGTTAAGCCTATCTGCTTGGTTCATCAATTGTGAATAGGGAATTACGTTCGCCGAGTACCCAGACAGGTTGATTTAATTTCCCCATGTTTCCTAGTGGGAAATCAATCTGGTGTTTTAGTGGAAGTCCCTAGACATCAAGCCTACTTGCAATCAAGGCCTGACAAAAGGAATACATATAACTCCCTATATATCTATATTTGTGTAAGCATGCTGCTTTTTCCATATATACAAATACAGCTATATGCATAGGTGGTATCTGTGTGTGACCACGTGTATTTATGCCTGTGTGTGGCTACTTTCATTATCTTAGCAATTTCACTGGCATTCCCATGTGTTTCACTGTTTAACAGAATTGGACAGGACGTGTTTACGCTTTATTTAAGAAACACTGTAAAAACAAGAGGATCTTAATCATCACTAACCATGGTAGCTGCAAATTAAATCTCTGAGCTCTTGGAAGCTCGTTCATCATAAATATGCTACGTGTCTCTCTGAGAGGGAGACCTTAAGGAATCCTTGCTAGTTCTACCTGAGGGGAATCATAGGGAGGACATAGGTAGTGTAAGTCAGATGTAATAAACTATATAATGATGGTGCCAGTCCTTTTAATAAGCATACTACCTTGGTTTTCTATGTCTTATTTTACCTATAGCATATATCTTTCCCATTTGGAGAACAGCTCTAAGACAGGATGCACTTTTTGTGCATCACACTCAGTGTGAAACTGAGGAAGACAGGAAGGAATAAGGGAGCATACACAGGAAGGG
This sequence comes from Nettapus auritus, assembly GCA_011076525.1. NCBI lineage: Eukaryota > Metazoa > Chordata > Aves > Anseriformes > Anatidae > Nettapus > Nettapus auritus. The sequence continues at coordinate 11,008,954 of CM021776.1, read as the reverse complement.
GTCAAATAGGAGGGAGGGCAGAGGCTGTCATGAAATCACAGCAATAATTTGCAATATCCTTTCTCCGGCCTCACTAGATCAACCACAGGACCCTTTTGTCTGGTAGCAATTACAATATAGCTGATGATTCAGAGAAAGAAGACTAGCTTAATTAGTAGTTTCATTAGGCCAATTCTCTAATAGCTCAGACTGAAGGAAAATTCTTTCCTTGCTCTCCTAGAAGGGTAAATTATGATAAGTGTTTTCCCATCAGACTGTTTTTTTATTTACCAACTGATGTTATGTCTGCGTGTAGATTCTGGAGGAAAGCTAAATCTAAACCCTGGATCCAATACTGCTGAATTTTGGCACATGGAAGATTTACACCCTGACTTGGAGTGCAAATTTAGCTTCACCATTGCCCTGACAGGCTGAACAGATCTCTCCATAGGTCTTACAAGAATCATACTTTATCTGAAGGGTATGATTTCCAGCTCTTGATTCACATCAGACATGCCAGGTACTCAGCCCTCCTGGAAGTCAGACCACTTCATTAGGCTCCTAAGCAGGGCTTTAGGGGGCTTTCTTCAGCCTTCTGCTTCTAAAATGAAGTGCAGATTTTCTGATTTGCATGCACATGGATTTCATTAAAAAAAAAAAAAAAAAAAGAAAAAGAAAAAAGAGAAAGTTCACAGCAAACATGCAAGGTGTGTATATTAGCTTCACCAAGACAATGCAGGCTAATAGCACCTTGCTCACTGCATATGCTGCTACCAGTGAGCATTTTGGTTTGCAGTTATACTCAACTTACAGCTCAGCTGCATCTCTAGAGAAGCCAAGGTTTAAATGCTGTGCTGCAGCACAAAGGTAGGAAATGGGCAGCAACAGTTGGTATTTTTTTTAAATAAACATTCAAGGCTGCTTTAGCCATCTGGAGAAACAACCTTTCTTTGTATCATGCAAATACTTTTCAAGGTTTAGAGGTTTTTTTGTTTGTTTGTTTGCTTTTTTTGGTCTTTTTTTTGTCTTGTTTTGTTTTGTTTTGTTAAGGTATTAGGGAGGGTGTAGAAGAACACTGCAGATCATAAAGTTAACACAGCAGCTCAGCAGCTTGTGCTTCACAAAGAATAAAAGGAAATGAATCATTTGCTCTGTAAAGGGTCACCGTCTCCCAGATATGTTTTTTCAGTGGTGCTATCCAACAGCAACGACACAGCACATGGTCTGTGCCAGGGGAAGCTGGCATTGAGGTCCTGGGTGAATGCATGCATGTGTGTGTGCATGTGAGTGATGGAAGCGAGGAGAGAGGAAGGGACTTGCTTTTAGAGAAGCTCAGAGAAAAAAAAGAGAGAAAAAAATCAACTGTCTCATTCTTTTCTCTATATATTGATTGAGAAAGATTAAACAATTTATTGAATCATTGCCAATCCAACGAAGCATGTACCAGCACAGCCCGAAGTGATCCTTGGAATAACAACAGAGATTCCTCAGCTTTGATAGGAACTAAAAGAGCCGGGGCTATCTGAAAAGTGCTCTCGAAGGCAAGATCTGAGTCATGCCGTCATGTGGGGAATGGTGCTGGGCCCACCTACCCCTTCCTCAATAGGAAATGAGAGCTTGCAGTGCTGGAGGGTTTCACAGCTGCCTTCTGCTTGGGATATTATCTTGTGGGGGGACCCAGGGGGGGACTGAGTTGTTTTGTGTTTGGTGAGATAAGCGTTTGGTTATAGTGATGTTGGTGTGTACTGTGGTGTGGCAGAAGCTGGTCTGGAACCAGACCCACTGGTGGGTGTGTTGGGTCTCTGGGCAGCGCTAAGGAATTTCACTGGGTGTCTCTGGTTTTGTTTACACCCAGGCTTTGTGGGACCATCCCATCACCCTGCTTGGTTCTGTCTCCATGTATTGACTGAACGAAGGCAGGAGTTAGTCTGCACTCAACTACTCCAAAAACATTCACATCCCCTGTCATTAGACAGCCCTCCTAAAAAATATCACCTGACGAGTTTCCTCCTCCTTACTCTATTCCTCGTTTAACTTCAGCTAGATCAGGATTTTAAGGCAAAGTCGCGGGAGCAAGAACAAAATAGAAGTGGACATGACTTGTGGTATTTACAGATGTTAGATCTAGATGTGCCAATTGTAATTAATCTAGCCTACAGTCCTGCTTGAGCCAGGGAATTTTACTCAGTAATTCCTGAAGAATTCCTTTGATTGCTTTGATGTTATTTGACTTCCCCTTTGGCGAGTCATGGTCTCCTGTAAGATTCAATCTCACAATTACCTGAACTCCCACTGTTAAGTGCGGAATAGTCCTAGCTCCCATGGAGCCTGCTGAAATCAGCTCAGGGCAAGATAGAGACATGAGTCCATTCTCCCTGCTCCCCTCCTCCTCTCCTGCACATCCAGTTTTGTTGTTTGCTGCACTGTGAAGTCTTACCCTTAACAGTCACTGGGTACCACATTCACACTATTGTCTGCCCCCTCTGAAGCCACCCAGGTGAGCCTGTGTTCAAATGGCACATCCCGTGTTGTAAAATGTCCTCCGGCAAGGACTCTGAGAGCCATCATTGGATGAAATGAAAATGATGTTGGCAGTACATGCAAATTCAGCCAGAGACCCACATCCCGAACTGCCATGTAAATCCACACCCTGACATCTGCAGGCACATGCCCTTGTTTCAGGATCTTAAGTACATCACAGAAGGTGGCTGCCAGCCATTGACTTCGGGATCTGATTTACAAGGAAAATTTGAACTGCAGTGGCATAACCTTTTCATTGCCTTTGCTCTGAGCAAAAAAGTAGATTGTTTTAGACAACTTAAGACATGTTCCCAGGACTGTAAGTGATAAACTGAGACACAACTGGCTATCAGCAGAACCACAGTGCTCTTAAACCCTCCCCAGTGGCAAAAGAAAATGGTGTTGTGTCAGCTCTCAGGTCTGCGCAGTCAGCAGAAAGAACCAGGTTGGGCCGGAAGAGTGATATGGGACTTAGGAAATCTGGGCTTCCCATCAAGGCTGCTTAAGTGATTCATGTATGGCTATGGGCACTTGCAGCTCAGTGATCAAATTGCTACAAAACACATGTGCTTTGGGTCTGGCGGGGCATGGCTGAGCCCAGTTATTGTGCTCTTCCCATCTGGTGCACAGGTCAGGGTCTCACCACATCCATCCCTGTGTCCAGCTATCCATATGAAGGATTCTCAAGGTTCCTGCCTCCCTGTTCATGTCAGGGTGGAGTAGTTCCTATCATAATAAAGATTACGAAGGCAAACACAACCTCATGCTGTACCAGGCAGCCTCAGTGGCAGGGGGCTCAGACCTTCTTCCTACCCCTGGGGAGATTTGTGCTGTTTATCTCATCCCAAATCTCTGTCTGTAGTATCTGCAGCTTCTTGTTTCAAAATGATTAGTGATCTGATGACTGGCATTAACAGTGATTAACAGGAACTCTGCAGAGGAAGAAGCTCTGGCTGTGTATATACACTATCTGAACTGGGCCCGTCAGTAAGTAGACTCAGGAGAGATTTATTTTGTATCACTCCCAGCCCTAGAAGAATGATGCTAAACTCTATCCCTGCTTTATGAGGCCTCTTATGGCACCCCACTGCTAGATTCAACAAACCATTTTGCATATATTTACTGTCTTCCTAGCCCATAAAACTGGCTTTCCTTTATTAACTACAGTTTACTGCCACTCTCAGCAGAAGCAAATAATAAGGGAAATGAAACTGTTCTCGTTTTGAAGACCTCAGTATACTTCCAGATGTTGGTCACGTCGGCAGTGCCATATCAAACTGTAATTGCAAGTATTGTGATTACAAAATGGTTAACAAATAAGTGTTGTCTGGGTATTATCACTTCTACCACTCCGTATTACCACTGCAGTGCATGAATCCTTCAGAGTCTCCTATTGTTTCTGTATGCCTGACTCCCATTAAGCCTCACTGACAAGAGATGCTAAGCACCCACCACTGGTCCTCCCCTCCCCGGAGGAACTGGGAATGCCTGGAGGAGGAGATGGGAGCAGTTCCTAGGAGTCTGGCTATAGCAGAGGAGGAGTGAGCATCAGAGCAGGCTTGTCATGCCATTACTATCTCTGTGGCTACTGACCTTACTCTGTACAGCTTGGACCAAAGCAGGCTGGGCTGTAAAACACTTTATTTGAGTTAAGGTGCTCACAATAAAGATTTTTTTTTTTTTTTTCTTTTCCTCTCCATAGATCCCAGAAATAGTTCGGGTCATGAGAATATGCCTGGCATCACAGGTAACTGACTGTAGAAAGAAAGCCAGGAAGACGGTTTGCTAAACGTTCTGGTGGCCACCAGATCTAAATTACACCTCCCAGTCCAGGGGCCCCCACCCCACCATGCTCCTGAAGGCAGTCCTGGGGTGGTGTTGCAGGACTTGTCTTGGTGCTAATTGCTCTAATGTGTGTTTGAAAGAAGTTTGGCACCTCCAAGGACAAAGTCAAAGCAGATCTTTGCACTGCATCTGCTGTTCCATGTGTGTGGTCACTCTGGCGATGAGTTCTGACAGCATAAGCTTATTAAAGTTCATTTCTGACAAATAATATAGGTGTGCTATGGGGGGAAAATCACGTTCTGTTAGCAGTGACAAAGTAACCTTTATCAGGGCACAGTCCTATTAATTGCTGCAAAATTCCTAGTGTAGAGAGATTCATTGAGCTCACAGTTGTGACTCTGCCTCCACTTGCTTTTGTTGCAGTATAACTCTGACATTGTAATTAATTTGCTTTCCTTTCCCTCCTTTGAGGCCATTTTTCCTGTCAGTCCACAAAACATCTAGCAGCAATGTTTCAAGAGCAGCCTTTAGGCTACACAAAACCATCTAGCTCTAGACTCCCAAATTTGGGCCTGTTTCCTCTCCTTCTGTGTTCTTGGCCTCAGGAAGCAAAATGGTTTTTATGATTTAGTGTCTGATTTCTGTGCCGAGGATAGAATGAAGCAATCACTACCATTTGTTTTTGTGGTAGCCTCATTTGTACAAATGCATCCTGGGTGATTCATAGGCAATTGCACTTGGTAGGTACCAGGATGTATGCACTGAACGTTTTTTGAGTAATGTATTCACTAGAAATTAAGCTGAAACTTAGCAGCTCATTTTCCAGATGCCATCAATGCAACTGTCAGGCAGGAACGACTTCCAGTGCCTACTTGCCTGAGCCAGAATTGAACTGGAGCTTTGCAAGTAAAAAAGCTTTGGCTTAGATTTTCACCCACCGCTACTGATTTTTTGGCCTTCAGCTTTACCGCAAGTGCTGAGAATCATCTCTCTCTAAATTGGGTCCCTTTAACTTGTCTCAGGTTGGACACCCATGAGTAGAAACACTAAAAAATGCCAGCAGCAGGTTGAGAGAAAAAAATGGTTTTGCTGCCAGCTACCAAGTCCTGAAGCTTCTGTGCTTCCTGCTCTTATCTGTATGATGAAACTTCTTGGCCCTAATGGAAAGCCCATCATCTCAAGACCCATATAGGCATGCAGTGAGAAAAACAGTCTATGCCTTGAATAGCACTCACCCCAGAGCAACTTGTACAGTCTCAAAGTCAGAGGTGAGAGCACGGAGAGATGAAAGGTAAAGCCCTCTTAACCAGCCATCTGCATTTAGGAGCCCAACTCATGACCAAATTGCAGAGTAAGACCCACTGAAAGCCAATGGCATTCAAGAGGCCTTGAAAGTTTGGTGAATTTGCTCCTTGAGGACACATGGAGCAGAGGTGGGAGCTGTATCCAGCACTCAGAAGTCCTTGGCCATTGCCAAGACCTAAACCACACGGTCATCCTGCTCTGCAGCTCTCCCCATCTGCACAAACCCATAATGAAGAGGACTTGGTGCATGTGCTCTGGCAATGTAGCTTTTTTTTTCTTTTCTTTTCTTTTTTTCTCTGCTGCTGAGTAGACGCTAATATTAATTACTTTGTATTCTGGGAAGCAATATATAAATAAATAGATGGAGATCCGGAGGAAAAAAAAAAATATCCGTAAATTAGAAACTGATGATTTACGAGACGCCACCAGAGGAAAATTCTCCCTCTCTTTTATGTTTGGCTATTTCAGCCCTGGCTTCTCAGGCTGACAGAATGAATCCTAATATGCAGATGAGTCTGTGATAATGATTTTGTGCTGCCTGAATTACAGAAGCGTATTTTTGATGCAGGCGTATTTAAAACACCTTAGCAGGGCTCTGAGTTCCCTGCATAATTTGATGAGCAATAAGTAAGACACAGGTATGCCATGCAAGCAGCAAAATGTTAAAAGGTTATGGAACTGTATTACATCCAGTCATGTGAGAGAACAAATTAACAGTGCTGTTCTTCCAAAGAGACACAGGCTCCAGAGGGAAGATCAAGTCGATCTCACTGGGAGAGTTTTTTAAAAAAAAGACTTGCTTCTTTTATGGACTTGTCAGCTCTTGCCAGTGGGCTGCAGGGACTCAGCTGTTCTTTTAGCTGAATCTGAGTTTACTTTTGAATTTTTTATATATTTATTTAAATACATGGTAAAATATATCTATGCGTGCTGTGGCATTTCCTGTGCTTGTTTGAGGAGACATCAGTAAAAGAGTCTTAGCACCAATATCAGTCACTTTGGAATATTTTCCCATTAGTTTGCTCTGTCAGTAAAGTGGTAAAGTGGGAAGCATGACTCCCCAGCATACAATTCCTTTTGATATTCAATCAAAACATCTGACCTAACATTCATCACTGACACTCAAATTACAGGATTAGAGGGCATCTTTTGAATAGCTCACCATTCCTTTTTTTTTTTTTTTTTTTTTTTTTTCTCCTCCCCTTCTCTCCTCTCCCTCTTTTTCTTTCTCCTCCCTGTCCCCCTTTCTTCCTTTAATGCAATGCGTGATTGTTCCTTGTCAGGCTGGAGCACGTTCCCGTCCCGCTAAGTGTCAGCATGCCGCTATCAGCTTGCAGCAAATTGTGCTTTCCCTGAGCAGTGGCTGATGGAATGAATGGCAGCCCGGAGATAGTCCTGTCCTTCACAATGCAGAAAGGGCAAGAGTTCCCACAGCTGCTTTTCCCTGTGAGCGCATTATGGTAGCGGGTCAAAGGAGCAGGGGAGTTGGAGGGGAGAGAGAAGAGAATTAAAAATAATAGTCAGGAATTCTTGGTAGTGTCCTGATTATAATCAGAAAGAAGCAAACAGTAAGGCCACATAAAAGCCTTCACTCAGAAAAAAAAATTCTCTTTCGTTTTGGATTATTTGTGTCAGCTGAACCTAATGTGGTTTTTGCAAGGCTGAGGTTCAAGACTTTAAGTGGTGGATGAAGCTACCGCTGCATCTCCTCCTACCATCGTGGGCAGCAAGGTGATGTTCACTGGCAGCTCTTGCACCCTTACGAGCTTGTCATTGAATTTCTCCCCACTTATATCCTTTAGGTGATCTGTGCAGAGAGCTTCTCCTCAAAGATTTGTCTTAGCTCCTGATGGTTTATGAGTTCAAAGGCACCAGCACTGCACCAGCTCCTTCTCCATGAGGAATCTGAGGATAAACATGGTTAAACGTCTTGGTTTTGTTACTGTTGTGGTTTGAATGTCACATTTCCCAGGTAATGTGTCCTAAAGTGTCCTTCGTCCTCATGAGATCCATGCCATGGCAGCAGTGGCCACCTGCATTTTCATGATGTTGTTCAGGCCTAGGGCTTTGCCCTGCTCGTTCCCATCCAAAAGCATCAACTCCCATATTTCTCTCACGTCAGTCAATAGCGCTGTGGGCTGATACACAACCAGGCAGCCCTCATTCTCTGCAGCAGGATGTTGTGTCTATCCCCCCTCATTACACCATTGGCAACTAAAGGTAAAAAAGAATCCAAAACTAAGTAAAAATTGGACTTAGACCTGGATTTCTTGCAACCTATATCCCTCAAATTAACGCATATTAAATGTGGGCAGAAGACTGCATTACACACCATGTTACGCAGAGCTGCTGATGAAATCTGCATGTGGGCCCTGTTTTTCCTTCCAGATGTTCCTCTTGGCTGCTGAGCTGAGGGAGGGAGAAGTTGTTCTGGACGGGACTCCTATAACCTGCCCCACCGAATGGGAAAAGCCAATGAGACTTCTTTTTAGGAACTGCTGGACAAATGCCTGCGTCATCCTTACTGTTCCCAGGTCAGGACATGGTAGAACTGTATGTTGTTGTGCTGTTTTGTACAATTGTCTTTTTATTTATTTATTTATTTATTTTTCCTTTGTCCAGTGGCCACTGCTGGTGCAGCAGCCTGGCCCTGGGCTCTGCCCTCTGGCCTCGGCATGGTGCAGAGGTGGTGGGGGCACAGCTACAGCACTGCAGAGCATCACCCGACAGCATCTCTGGGACATCGCTCCAGGGAGCGCCTGGCTGCTATTAAACCCTGCCAAACATTCTGTAAGGCTTTCCTGAAGTGCTGTAAGGCAATAAGCACTTTTTTTGCCCTCCTGCCACCTTGAGCAGTAACAGCAGCTGTTGCCAAGCCAACAGTAAAGCAAATGAAGCCCTTGTGCTGGGGCTGGGAGATGCTGCTAATGATATTTGCTCACCGCAGCTTGGAAGCACTGGCAGAGCTATCACGGAGTAGTTAGGCATCCCAGCCACAGAAACGCTGGATGTTTGAGCGGGGGTGAGTGTCCCCTGGCTATTTGCAAATTCTCTGCCTTTTTGAACCAGAGGCTTTATGAGGAGAACCTGGAGATGATAATAAAATAAGAAACCGGAGACACTTTCCAGGGGCCCCATCTAGCTCCATCTCTGTTGCCATGCGTGGGAGTTGCACGGGGCTCTGAGCAAACAGACGGTTCCTCCTTACTGCCTGGGTTGGCGGCATATGGCGTTCTAAACCTGTTTAGTTTAGGGGTTTGCGTTTGCATCCATCTCCTAAATTCCAGCAGGTCCCCCTAGCTGTACTTCACCTCTTTGCCAGCACAATGGTCCAAACGTGTTATCTCCTTTGACTGTGTGTTCCTGTAGTACAAGCCACAGTGCTAAGCTAGGCCCAGAGATGACTTCTGTGCTGGCAGGGAAATGTGGTAGGATTTTGGCCCTGCTGGGGTCCAGGTTTGCTGCAGGGAATCAGCCCTTGTTCTGCTGCTCCCACCAAGAGCTGAGTGCTGCTGAGGCACAGGGACTAACTGACCAGAAAAGGAGGTTGTTGTAGACCTCCAAACCTCTCAATGCAAATAAATGGCAATAAACCAGAGCCAAGAATGTGCGTGTTCAGTATTGGTCATGTCCATAGCATTACTCTTCCCTCACCTGACTCTTTTTATCTTTCTAGGCTATCAGATCTGTAGAGCACAGAAGAAATCTCTGTGCCAGAGCTACTGCGTTGGGATCTCTATAGAATAATGTTAATTCTTTCAATTTCATTCTTATCCCAAGCAGTGATCTTCTACCCCCAAGCATGAAAGTAGCCTTTGTAATGCTACCTTAGTGAACACAGCTGCAGAAAATTTATCTGCCTACTAAAGGGCTCTTTCGTCCAGGGTAGAAAGGCATAGCAGGATCCAATGGCTAGGAGCTGAAGCCAGATAAATTCAAATGAGGAGTAAAGAGAAAAGATTCACCTTTTAAACATTGAAGTTGATTAAGCCTTAGTTCAAAGGAAGTGGTGGATTCTTCATATCCACCTGGCCCTAAAACAAGACCAGAAGCTCTTACCAGAAGATCTACTTTAGCAGACACAGGTTGTTACACTCAGCATGGGGTTATTGCGTGAGATGTAAAGACCTGAGATAAACAGGAGATAAGCCGAGCTGTGCTGATGGCCTTTTCTGGCCCTCAGCTCCATGAATAATGTACATATGAAAATATGTGCTCTAAAGGAAGCTACTTAAAATGCATGCCTAACTCTAAGTATTCTGGCTCTCTTCACTGGAACTTGCCTGCTAAATCAAGACTCCTGTCCTCCAGGCTAGATCTGATCCAGCTTGAAGTCAGTGAGGATCTTCTCCCTGGCCACTTCAGATCGAGCTCTCAGACAGGAATAGGTTAGTTCAGCTCCCCAAAATGTGTTTCATGCTGAAACCACTCCACTCTTGTAGGAGCATCATCTGCTGAAGGATCTCAGAGCATTTTTGCAAACATTAATTTACTACTTAATTAAACGTAAAACACAATGATCTTGAGCAGTTGAGCTTTGTGTCTTTCTTCAAGCACCATTTATCAAAGGAATCGGTTGCACTTGTAATGCTGATAACAGTGCCTAACTTTCCCGCTTACATTGTGTTTCTAAACCCAGTTTAAGTTGTTTTCCTTCAATACGAACAGTTTTTGGAACAGTTTTTGAAAGAAAAATGCAATCCAAGCACACTTATTTATTTTGTTGGTGGTGCTGGAAATTAGAGTACAAACGCTTTATCTGCATTACAAACACTATTACAAAGTGCTAGAGTGCTTTAATCTATCTTCTAGATTTTTTTTTATTATTATTATTCATGCTTGAAGTGCTTCATCTTAATGCTCACAGTAGTTACCATAGGCACACACAGCAGCACCAACCCCACTAGAGGCTTTTCTGTGTTTTGTTTTCTTTTTCCTGATGCTCTTATTACTTGGATGACATTAAAGTATAAACAAGCCAACAGATGTGCCCACAACCTGGTAGCTCTCTTGGTGAAAGGAAATAATTGCAGGAAGAGGGGTTTTGTGTGTGTTATTATTGGGACAGTGTCCTAAGTGCTACTAGATGGTGATATTATCTGAAAGTAGATTGGAAAGTGTTGCCTAAAATCACATGGGAGACAGCATATAGCTGCAGGGAAAGGCCTGATGGTGCTGGATTTATGTTTGGGTTGGCATGACAAATCTTCCAGCCCCTATTCTGAAGCTCAGATATACCTGCCTCCCTCTGGCTGTTAACAGCTAAAGGACAATGGATCTGAAGCTGCAGCACAGAGGAATTGCTGGGACTTCAGCTCCCTCCAAATGAACCACCTGCTTAGCAGCCAAGGCAAGTCTAATACAGGATACCTACAACTTCCACTATTCAGACCTTCCCACAGATAGAGGGAAAGCTGACAGATGTGGGATAACTGAATTTAAGGACAGTGGTTCTCTGTGAAGACAAAGGTCCTGGGAGGGATGTCCCATCTCCTTTGCTCATTATTCCCTGAAACTCAGCAAGGGACCAGCCTGAGACCTGGAGCACATGGACAGAGCTGCTGGAGGAGTGACTCAGATGGCAACCCAGTCAGATGGCACACACGAGCAGAGCTGTTCCTGTATTGTATTTCAGGGCCAAAACATCACCTGCTGTAAAGCAGCAGTTACACTCGAGTTGCTGCAAATAAGGCACTTTAGAACAGGTGAAGGTCTGGCCCATAGCAGACAGTTTTATTCCTCAAATGCTCAGAAGGAGCTCAATCGTTTTCTGGATCATTTGGAAGCTAGGTGAATGGAGAATCACAAATGCTCCTATCAAAATTCCCAAAGCCAGCTTCTTTTATCTGATTTCCCTCTCCTCCCCCTTTTATAAGAAAAATCTCATCAATCGAACTATTACACTGAAATGTTAGCATTTTAAGTGCATTTGCTATGTATGGACAGAGTCAGCACACACATCCAGCACATAAAAATTTGATAATTCCACATTTCAAAAAGAGATATCAAAAGGCATAATTTAATATGTTCTCATTGAAAAAATCATGAACTGCACATTCCCTAGTACTGTATATTCAACAATCTTAATTACTGAAGCTATTTACGTTCGGAAGATAATTTTCACAACTAGAGGGGTTAGAAAGAGGTGGTGGGTTGTTCTATTTCCTGATGTGTTTTGATTTTCAGTGAAGGCCAGTCTTCCAATTCCTTGGAAAATGAAAACCTGATCTTCCATCCTCCAAGACCACCACTGAACTTCAGATTGGACCTTGAAAGTGGTATTTGTCTTGATCATCTCTCAAACTAGAGAATGACTAAATTAAGATATTGCAGTGGAAAATGTCTGGCAGAACCAAATACCTTGGGCAGTTGGGTTTGTGTGTGGTTGCTGGATCTCACAAGCTGGTGGTTCGCCTGTTCATGTTTTCACACTTGTGTGATGAGGAATGAAGTAGTGGCAGTTTGGGGAATTCCCCATACAGCTCAGATGGGTCTGCAGACATCAATCCAGTAGAAGCAGAATGACGAGTGCTCATCTGGGACAGCAGGCCTTTGCTTTTTGTGTATATGTTAGGACAGATCAGAGCAGAGGGATATGACATTATTTCATAACCTGTATTTTAAGCTGACCTGCTCCATTACTGAGATGCTTTGCTGTGGAAATGGACAGGAACATGGTAATGTGTTCATATTAGAGTCTGGTAGACAATCACTTCCTAACAGGAGGGCATGTAGGTCAAAGGGAATATGCTGAAATATATGCAAATGAATGTAGATATATGCAAATATGCAATCTACATTTTCCCCACCTTCTTTTGCAGAGGATATTAGTAGGTATGCAAAGATCTAAAATTATCCAATCAAGAGCAATGCTGAGAGAGCAGTAAGAGGTGTAGGTACCCCAAAGTTTGAATGAATGTACACTAAAATCCCTCCTCCCACCTATCCCTAATATAGAGATTAATCACTTTCTCCCTCCTACTGCAGGAAAAGCTAAAATCATAAACACCTAATTGGGCAGGGAGCAGTGAAACCAGTGGCTTGCTGCTGAAATGGAAGGAGTTGGCAAGCCTAATGGCAGAGCTCCTTTCACTTGCTTTTTTCCCTTGTAATTTGGAAATTCAGTGACAGAAGGATGATTTTCAAGATAACTCATCTCTGGATTGCTGAAACAGACACACAGAATTTGACATTTTGAACAAAACAATACTTCATCCAGACAAGTAATACAGCAACTATGTGATCACAGTGTGGGGTTTCTCTTCCTCCTATATATTTTTCCTCCCTGAACAGCAAACCAAAATGTTCTGCACCCTCAGAATTAAGCAGTGGTGGATTGGGTAATGCCTTCTGTGTAGGGAATAAAGCATCATCACCTCATGAAAACAAAACATAAATAATAATAATAATAAAATAATAATAATAATAAACAAACAAACAGAAAACCCATCAACCAAAGTCAAGTATGTAGCTATCCATGGTGAGAAACACTTGTAGAGTTGGCGTTTGGGTCTAAGATGAGGTAGACTTCCATCCAAACCTAGAATGAAGGTGGCTCTGGCTGTTGGTGAGCCCCAAAACACTTTGGATTAATGAGCTTGGATCTGTATCACACTGGTTTCACTGCTTGTAACAGGCTGAAATAAGACAGAATACCTGAACAGCTCTTAAATATGGATTTTGATAAAAACATAGCAGGTTCTCCAGTGCCCTTTGCATAGGCTGAGAAGTTGAAGGTACATTTCCAGTCTTTGCCCAAACCATCCAACCTGCCACAGCTGTATGAGCACAGCTAACAATTCTACAAGCAAAGATATCATTGAATACAAATATTTTCTGTCCTGCATTAGTCGGGATGCAGCTACTGAAAGCTCCTGAAATCACACCCAATCAGTGACCAGCTGTGCAGCAACAGGTTAAAAAAAAAAAAAAAAAAAAAAAAAAAAAAGGGGAAAACAGGGGGCAAAAACAATTTAAAACATGGATCAGAGAGACGAGGGGTACACCTCCAAAGCCTGAGGGCTGGCAGAAGCCCAGGGCTGGCTCGGAGAACCCTTTGACCCTAAGAGCGCCTCCTCTTCCTCTCCCAGCCGGAACAGCACCGCTTTGCGGAGCCTAGAGGAGAGGATCCCACTGGAGGGGCTGCCAGCAGCCCTCTCCCCAGCCCTCTCCTCTCTTTAGGTCCCGGAAGAGGTGGCCACAGGGTGTCACTCGCACCCCATCGCTGAGCCTCTGCGCTGCTCCCCGAGCTCCTCCAGCACAGCCCGGGGCTGGCTGAGGGCAGGGGTGAGCACACTGCTCGTATTTACACTCCCGACCATGAAAACGCAAGCCCTCGATGCCGCTTGGCAGGAATCGCCAACCTTTTTTGCAGCTCTTTAGTAGGATGCTGCCAAATTATTCGACCCGTTTGTTCCTTCTCTATCCACTGCAATCAAACAAAGCCTGCTGCGAAATGAATGTGGGAGCAGAAGGGAGAGGAGGATCAAATAAAGAGAGATTCACAATAACCTGCATTATTAACATTTGCACATTTCAAACAACCTTTTGGGCTTTGCTTCCAAATGTCTTTTAATAGGAAGGGGTTAGTACCAACAAGACTTTTTGTTTTTTGTTTTCTTCTCTCAGACCCACATGATTTTTCCTTTGGACTAGTATCTCTGAACATTTGGTTTTAAGAACGATTCTTATTAAGGTCTATCTAGCAGTCTAGCTGTCACAGGCATTTTCTGTACATAAAAGCACATTGTCAAGTCTGAAATTTTCTAGCTTGAAAGCCTTACATTTGGAGCTGGCATCTTCTGGCTCGTGAGCCAGGTGGCCTCAGGCAAGCTGATTCAGCACATGGCTTCTGCCCCTGCCTGCAGGACTTGACCAGCTGCAGGATTTGTGCCTTGCTGAAGTAACCACGATTTCAAATTGGTGTTTCTTCTTGACTTGGGAAAGAGGAAATGGGCAAGAAGTGCAGGCACTGAGCTTTCCCCTTCTCACTGCTTTTTCTGCATGAGTTACATCTCGCCTGCCTCAGGCATAATCCCTCCTGCTGGGTCCATAATTTGCCCATTTGTGTCAATTTACAGGTTAAAAAGAAGGGTCCAAGTCCTGCTGCTGCTGGGTCTCCAGACAGCTTGGGTGGAACTTTCCACTTGGATGTTCACAGTGTTTGGGGATATGGGTAAAGGACATGCTTCCTTCTTGGCTTGCTGTCCTCCAAGGTTCATTGTAAGAGCACTTGGTCTCATTATCTCCTTCCCCCTTTGCTCCTGGGAGCTCTTTAAGTGTGAAGAGATGGTAGCTTGCCTTCTTTTCATCTAGAAAGCATCAGCATGGTCCACTGAAAAGAAAAAATGAGGAGAGGAGCCTTATCCCTGCCTTCTAATACCTTAACTGGCTCATCAGCAAATCTGTAGTGTTTCTTATTTTCCTCTTAGTGTTATGCAAACCTCTGTTTAAAAAACAAAAAAAAAAAAAAAAAAAAAAAAAAGACCTGCTATTTAATAGTAATAACTTTCCAGCAAAATATATTGATGCAGTCTTTGAACTAATCTTCTAGGTTTTTCATATTTCATGAAGATTTACCAGAAACATAGTCTCTGCAAAACACTGAGGAAATGGCACAAATGTCCTTACTACACTGCCCTCCCTCCCTGCTGATGTAACACTGATTTATTGGTTACATCAGCATCTAGAGAACCAAATGAGGAAAGCCATCAAATGCATATTCCTTTTGCATAAATCTGTTTCCTACTACGTTTCCTTAAGCTACTCTATAATTTGTATGTTTTTGCTGGGGGCAGAGGTACCATTTAGTTCTGTACCACATGTGTATCTGACAAAAGCAGCAGCACTGGAAACTTTTCTTTCTCGAGAGCAAGGGCTCTGTCCTGGTGAGCCCCTTTGTGCCCCTTTCCTTTGCTTCTCTAGGTCCTCCTGACCCATCGGAGTGTGAGATCAGATCTGTTAAGAGCATATGGAGTCATTCCACATCACTAAGTTAGCCTGGAAATGGGAGCTGGCAGTGACTGTTATGTATTACCACTCGACAGAGGGTTGGCTGCCTGTCAAATTTGTCTGTAGAGTCTCCCTGCACAGGCATGTGTGTCCCCATTGCAAAATTCAGCTTCCCAAATGACATCAACTGTGCCTTCTCTGCAGGAGCTGAATTAGCCCTAGAGACTCCCTCATCCGTCAAAAGCTGTAGACAAGTCATGCTAGGAAACCAGCAGCACAAGGGAATTGTGTTTTCTGAGTCCCGCGTGTTTCATGGATAGGTCAAGACCTCCAATCACCAGGGTCATCAATCTAATTAGAGAGCATACTTAATGAAACCCTGTGAATGTTCATTATTGGACAGAGCACTGCAAGGTGTGCAGCAGGAGTACAACAGCATGGACAGAGGCTGCCAGATGAGGCCAACATGTTCAAATATCCTTACCATGGGCACAGTTTCTGTGGTTGCCCCTGCAGTTTTCCAGCCATCGTCAGTATTTCAGAGGCAACCAGTATTTGGGAGTCTAATTGTGCCTGCAATTAGCACAGAAGATAGATGTGGGCTGCTGGAAGGCGACTCTTTTTCAGTCAGTTTGTGAGATTAACAGAGGGGAAGGGCACTGAAACCCCAGATCCTAAAACACTTGGTGGTCTCAATTCTCAGCTGGCTTTGGCTCCAGTCCTTTCTAAGAAGCCAGCTTTTTCTTTGGCACAGATGTCTCTTAGGACTTCCTGCTCTTTCCTTTCACTGGAAGCTGAGTGACTCCATCTTCCAATTGTAGAGACCATCAAACCTGCAGTTCTGGAAGCATCCACCAAGTCTTCCAGCCCAACCTGACTTGCCTTGGAGCATGGTTTGCCTTGAAGCATCCTACACTGCTCCAGCTTCCCAAGAAGGCACCTTTCCAAAGACAGCATCTCCCCTTGATATTTCTAAGCATGGTGCTGTCCCTTACTGAGCAAACAGCAAGAAAGCGAAATAGAAACAAGGGAAAATATGACACCCTCTGCTAATAAATGCAAAACGATGGAAAACAATTTTGCCAACTAGGCAACTCAAATTAGACTTCTATCTCAGAGGAATATGGTCGATTTGTAGCTCTTATTACAGTGTAATGCTATTTCCCTAAAAGTTTGTGTGTGCATTTTAATGAATTCATAAAACCCGGACTGTAAAAGCCCCATGGGGGAAACCTGGCAGCTCTTTAATTCAGCATTAAAGCTCAACTGATGTCAATTGAATTGATTTCTGTGCATAGAAATTGCATTCGTTGAATGAAAACTTTAGCCCTTGCCATTCCCCCTTTTAAAGCTCACTGTAATACAATTGGCTCCTTGAGTCAGGTTCAATTACATGTTGAAAGTTTATAATCTGGTGTGCTGAATGGAGGCTGTGAAATCAAGAGAGAAAACCTAGCTAACCTGATTAAACCTTATACCACAGCTGTCCTGGGGCCAGTGAATCCTTATTGTAGCACAGGGGAGCAGCTCCTTTCCAAGTATGCAATGCATCCTGATTGCAGCCCAAGATTTTACTCTGGTAACAATCACAGTGACCGCAGTGTCTCTAACTGGAGCTCAGAGCTCTGACCTAATTTTAAAGTTTCCCTCTCCTAGCCTGAAGAAATCTTTGAATCAAAATAGAATTTGTTAAGGGAAAGGAAAGATCCAGGGGGGTTGCCAGGTATGGATTCTATTTTTGTACTATGCACTTGTGTGTTAGGGTATGATCCCACAAAAGGCAATTTTCAGTCATGTTTCATGTGGGCTTATAATCCTTTACTATTTCTTTTAGCCTAGGGAAACTCCACTCATTTCCCAGTTTTTGACCCAGAGTCAAAACCAGGAAATTTTTACTTGTTGGGAAATTATAGTTGTTTCCACAAACTCCACCTCAGTCTGCAGGAGATGCTGCTAACTTCTGCAGATATTTCAGCAGATGCAATCTGCAACAGGTCCCATATTTTGGATTTTATTTTCAGAATTACTCCCAGTTCTCCCATGAACATAGTGGAAATCTGATGAAAGTGGCCTTCGTTCACATTGTTCTGTCAAGGGTCTGATTAACATTAGCCATTCTCTCTTTTTCCAGTGTTTCTAGTACTTCTAATTCTCTTTCACTACTCCCAGAACCAAAAGCATATTGCAAAATATTGCATGATCTTCCCACTACTAAAAAAAAAAAAAAAAAAAAATCAAAAAAAAAAAAAATCAAGCAGGCTTTTTCTGTGTTTCCACTTTCAGTAGAGGATTGTTTTATGCAAACCTGAGACAATGTCACTGTCACCCAGCACGGAGCTCCCCTCCAAAATCTCCTTCAGCTTGTTTTGGTCATATGCAAAGAATTATTTCTAGTAATAACAGTGAGCATCAGGCTGGTGCATTACAGCCAGCAGCCACAGTGTTTATTACAGCCACAGATCCTCACACACCCATCTGAGACAAGTGTTATAATCCTGCTTTATAAATGGATGGAGTGAGCAATAGAGATGTTCAGCAATGGGAGGAGTTGGTCAATTTTCTGACCACCAGCCCTGTGCTGTGGCCTCAGCTCAGTTCCTCCCTAAGGCAGAGAAGACATGCCTGAGCCCTGGAGTCTGAAGTTTTGGATGAAACAGCTTTCCTTAATTTGATGCCTCAACCTGTAGTTTAAACCTGTGTCCCCACTGGAAGTCCCTTAGCCAGTCTGGGGCTGCCTGTGGTCACTGTAATAACACCAGCCCAGAGAAACCTTAATCCTTTAGTGAAGGATAACTGCAGGTCTCAGCTTTTATTTCATCTGCTGATCTAAGGGAAAAAGCTCATCCCCTTTACGGCTGTTGAAGGTAGGTCAAGGACAAGGCATTTCACTGTGTCTGGGTTAGAAAGAGCTTCTGGAGAGGTGTTTGCTCTCTGTGGTGCACAAGCGAGGCCCTTGGGGTCTGTGCCCCAGGCAGAGTGCAGGCTCACAACACCCACCACTGGGACCCTCCATCAGTACTGGGCTGGGATCTTTCCCCACCATGCATGAGATCACCTTCTATTCCCAGTCCAATAAATCTTTGTCAAACCCCACCTTGGAAAAAATACCCAAGCCTGTCTTCAGTGATGCCATAAGAACTGAGGTAATTACAGAGTCACATCCACTTTTCTTTGAGCATTTCAGTGTATACTATGCCTTTTGCAGTGGGACAAAGGCTGCCAAACACACAGAAGGTATTTAAGAAATGGTCACAGATTATAATTAGTATAAATGATACAGAAGGGGGGGGGGGAAGGAAACTAAAAAAAAACAGACTCCAGGGGCTTTGAAAAGCAACCAATAATTTTGGGCACAGCATCACAGAAGGACTAACATCCCAGAGGCCCATGCAACCTCTCTGGAAACACAAAAGACCAATACAACGGCAAACTTTTCTTGAAGTTCAGTTTCTATTTTCCTTTGCATATTTCCAGCTTCTTCAGCCTAGTGCCATGTCCCACAGACTCACCAAGCAGCCCTTAG
This sequence comes from Nettapus auritus, assembly GCA_011076525.1. Lineage (NCBI taxonomy): Eukaryota > Metazoa > Chordata > Aves > Anseriformes > Anatidae > Nettapus > Nettapus auritus. The sequence continues at coordinate 10,989,891 of CM021776.1, read as the reverse complement.
CACTTTCCCATTTTTGGCTATAGCATGCGTAGAAGCAGCAAAAGAAAAAAGAAAGGCTAATGTTCCACTTCAAAGTGAATCCCCATTTCCCAACCCAAATATCAGGGAAAAAATGTCCTCAGTGTAGCTCATGTGCTTATCACTTTACAGCCACAACATACTCCACTTTGTTGGGCTTGCCAAGCAACATGGCTGAGATGTAAATTGTTAAGAAGAAAGGAACAGCATAAGGACTTCTCCCCCCTCCTCTTTTTTTTTTTTTTTTGCTGTATCATCAACTTTAGGCACCCAGCAAAAATAGCCGTGAAATATGGAAATGTCTTGTTCATAGCACAGTGATTTTTAAAGGCTTCTGCTGTGCAAATGCAGCTGAGATAGGCTTCTATAGTCTCGTCATCTTCCACTGTAACAGCGCTTCCTCGCTATTTCACTGAATAAGCAGATACAACGGGAAACTATTCACCAAACTAAAACAACATCAAAAGCCCATTAAAGTTCTGATTTAAACTCTCCAAAAAAGGATGGAAATTCACAGCAAAATAACAGGCAGCCAGGATCTGTCTGCAGTTAGCCATCACCCTTAACACTATCTAACTCCACTGGCATATTGGATGCCTGGTGCTCAGCTGTGAGTTTCTAGATGTTAGTGGGTTTAAACCAAAATCTTAATGGCCTTTTCAGTACTGCTCTTTCTTAAACAACCTGAAGCTTTCCCCCCTCTCTCTCTTTTCATTTCACATCTGTTTAGCAGTGCACAGGCAGAGCAGGAGGCTAAGAGCATCCCATTGCAGGAACAAAAGAGTGGTTTGCAGGGTCAGAAGGGGCTCTCTGCAGGCAGGACCAGTGATGCCCTCTATCTTGCTTTTCCCTGCATGGGCCAGATGTGAGGCCCTACTCTGCAACCCATTTACTGCCTGCTCTGCTATGTTACTCACTGGCTCTGGTAGGTGCTGTAGCTGAACACTCATAATCTCCACCCCTCACCCTGACCTTACCAAGACTCTCCTGCAGAAGTCTAAAGCACCTCCTGCAGCCTTCAGAGTAGATGAGAGACTAAAGGCACTATGCTTATCTGTAGGCAAATTAATACCAGTAAGTAAGGTGTGGCTATAAATTAATTAAACCTCATTAAGTCCTGAGTTGATATGACCATTCCTAACTCAAGTGGAAGTCACCTGTGATGGTAAATAGGATGAAGGCCCTCTCAATGTTTAACGAGGAGATCTGTGTAAATGGGTTGTGCAGGTTCATCAGATTACTTTATGTTCACATCATGATTATCTTCAAGGAACTTTCTTGCTGGTGCAATCCTGCAGCTGTTTTTCCATATCCTTATAGCTTTGCTGCTGCTTCACCCATGGAACAAGCATCCCTGATGCACTGAGCCAGTGTGTTGAGCTAAACCAGCATAAAAATTATATATATATATTTTAATTTATTTTTTATTTTCTGGTGATTTGTATTCCTCAATCGGTTCACTAGGTTTCTGCCCAAGGATAAGCAGGAGCAGGTGGGAAGGGAGGGCCAGGTCAGGGTGAGATGCCTTGGAGCAGCACCCTGTTGTACCCAGGTGGTCTGTTAGGCTGGCAGCAGGTAAGGGTTTTAAGTTGGCTTCTTGAAAAGCTGTTCCTGAGGTCCTGTTTCCTGTGGGTCTCTAGATGTTTTACAGATTCTGTCAATGCATTTAACCAACTCAAACTAAAAATCAAGAAACTATATTACCAAAGCTAACCTGTTATTGATCACTGTAAACTACCAAATGCAGCTGTCAAGTCAAAATCAAATCAGTAAGGAAATTTCAGTATGAGACTGGAGCTGCATTGCTATATTAAGCAAATCATCAACTACACAGCAGAAATAACCTGTCCTTAGAAACTCCCCAAAGAATCTGAGAAACTGGTTGTATATACAGTATAGAAATGGGAAATTTGACTTCATGCCTAGCTGTGTCTGCTGCTATTCCCTTGCTCTGCTAGGACTAAAAAAAAACAGGCTTTGAATCCAAGCAATTTTGAATCTGAAACAAGGGCAGGTAACGAAGCCCAAATAAGCTTTATTTCCATCTGGTATCCAAAGGCAGGAAGAAGCTGTAGTTTTGATTCCAGTAGGGGCACGGAAAAACTTGCATGACTTCAAGATCTCCCAGTTGGAATAAGAAACCAAAAGTCTCAGATGTAGTTAGCTGTGTCTCCATTCCTCTTGTGCATCTTCTGTACTACAGTTTGACATCTCTAAATATCCTTGCTGTCTGCAGAGACAGCAGGCTATTTTGTGCTTCATTCACTGTATGCTGTCAAAAAAAGAGAAATTCCTGCCCTGTGGGCTCTGTCCTAAAGGATTTTATTTTGCTGCTCTCAGTCTAAAGCAAAGCCCATATCCGTCTCCACTCTGTAGATTTCCTGCAGGGTCCAGCGCCTTCTCTTTTGCCTGTCACTGCTCGCCCTGCTGGCAGGGGATCCTGGCTGCCTGCATCCCCATCCCTCTGAGCACAGCCACAAAAAGAGAAGAACCTCATACACACTACGTCCATTATCATTCCTCCCAGCAGAAAATTTTCAGAAGAGACATTAGTGTCACCACAGTCTCTGTCCTGTTGACCTGCCTCTGTAAAGCATAGTAAGTCTGGGATGGGAAGGAGAAGGGGAAAGCTGTGCTCTGAGGACAGCTCACCCCTTTTTCAATGGGTTTCCTGTGTGAAATCCAGTGCTGCATGCAGTGTGCATTAGTATTGTAAATCCTTATAAATGTCTGATAAAAGAATCAGCCTGTCAAATAAATGAAAGTCTCCATATGCTAGATACGGAAATGCAATCTGAAATCCTTTTAAAGAGAACCTGATAAATAGTGGGAATGCAGGGCATCAGCAGAGATAGAGCTCAGATCCCCCTGCTGCCTTTAATGTGATCTCCGGGAGAATCCTAATAAGAAGGTCATTGGGCTCAAAGGCCACTGAGGTGTCCTTTCTTGAGGTGAGGGCAGCGGTAACGCAGGCTTGCTGGCTGGCTCTGTGGTGGCATTAGAATGCCTCACAGTACACCTGTAGAATGAATTTTGCCAGTTATAATCAGTTTGCCAGTGACCTTTATGCTCCGGAGACACCTTTGTGATGTGTCTCTGGCCATAACGCTTGTGTCCAATGTTTGATATGGCCTTAGTAAGGTGTGTAAATAAATGGAGAGAGCCCAGGACAGGAGTCCTGGAGCTGCACCTTTTCCAACTCGTGCCACATCTCCCATGCAATGTTTTGCACACCCTACAATAGAGGATAAAACGGGCTGCTTGCTATTAGGATGTTTGGCAGCTGGCATCACAAAAGATGAGGTGTAATTTGCAGTTTGGTCTGTGTCCAACTCCTCTGAACTCTGCTGGATCGGCCAGTTGCTGTGACAAACATCTCCACGTCCTTCCCAGGAGCTCTCTGGTCTGAGGGACGCAGTCACAGCCCTGGTCAGATCCTGCCTGGCAGACAGCTGGGGCAGTTGTGCTGCTGAAACAGGACAGAAACCAAAAGAAAGCAGAAGTGGGGCCCAAACTAAAACTGCAGTTGGGATGTGAATGAGGAAATGAAGCAAGAATTGGGGTGTTGTGGCTTGGATGAGATGTAAAGGACATGAGAAGAAACTTTCATGATGAGAAACTTTCATGATCATCTTGTAGCAACTGATTTCTTAAAATTATTTTTTTGTCTAAATGTTTCAGCTGAGTTTACTTTTGATCTTAAGACTTGTTTTGGGACCACTCTGTAGTTATATCCTGCTTCGTCCCTTGGCTGATGTTCCTTGGGATCCTGACCATTTCTCCTTCTGCCTCTCTCATTCCCTTTTGCTCATATGTGCCCTTTTAAGCTCAGTTTTATCTCTCTTTTCCTGCCTTTCTCCTGGCTGTAGTCCCTTTGCCTTCCCAGGGAACCTCCTGGTATCAGCACCACGCTGCCCCAGCAGATCAGGGTACTGACCCACAGGCTGAAGGGAGACCTCAGATTCTCTGTCTCTCTGGCAGCACAGTGGAGGCTCACTTTCTTGGGGCCTTTCCTACAAATGTCTTACATCCTTTTAAAGATTCCCGTGACAGAGACTCTGCTGCATTTGAAGGTAGCCTGCTCCAATGCTCAGATATCTGCAGCTTTATCTAAATCAGTGTCTAGTGGACACAACTGCATCCAACTGATCAGATCATGCATTTCACCTTCTTCCCAAGGCCTTGTGTCTCTGCGATGTGATATTTTCTCTTTAGCAGAAGAGTTCCTCAGGACAGGCAGCTCAATGTGACATTTAGGGCCATGTTGCAGAACCTCTAAGTCCTCGCAGGCTCTGAGGAGGACAAACATGCCATTTTCTTGTGGATTTTGAAACTGGGCCAGGTGCTCAGTCAGAGCAAATCCCAGAGATGTCAGAGTTCTCTGCAGAGGAAATTTTAAAAAATGTAATGTCCTTTCAGGTAATTCAAAACAGTTCACTTTTAACAAACAAAGATGTCATGCCTCAATTTGACTTGATTTTGTGTTGTATTTATAGCACATAATATAATGAAAAAAATAAATTGAAAGTCATTTCAAAATGAAATCCAAAAATGTTTCACTTCCAAAATGTTGAAACAGGGCATTTCAACCATTTCAAAATGATGCTTTCAATCTCTCCCCCCCCCCCCCCGCCTTTTTTTTTTCCTTCCTGAGCCAAGAAACGCATTCAAAACATTGAAGAACTTTTTCAGTTTCTACAAATTGACATTTTCCAATGAAATTCACATATCTGTAAAGGTTGTTGTTTTTCTTTTTTTTTTTTTTTTTCTTTAAATCCAAGGATCTTAAACATTAATTTGTTGTTAGGCCTCAGAGCACTTCTGAGTGGTAGTTAAGTGTTATGATCCTCATTTTGCAGAAAGGGAATCTGACTCATAAAGAAACATAAAATGCAATTGAGTTCCCACTTACTTCAGTGGAAGAATTGATGTGCCCAAGGTCAGAGAGAAAGTCAATAGCAGAGCTGGGGAAATGAAAAGAGGAGTTTTGAAACCAGCACCTTTCCTGCAACCACCAGACAGCCTTCCCTTTGCAGAGCAATCCTAACCCAAAGACAGCAGTGACCACTCTAAACCCCATTCTCAAGCTGGAAGACAAAATGGAAATGGCTCCAAACCTGGGAAGAGACTCAGATCTTCCTTCAAAAAGACATTTGAAGCCATGACTCAGCCTCATTCTGTCCCTCATAGCCATTCAGCTGCTTGGGTCAGATCGCATTTGTTTTCTGTGTAGTAAAAAAACTCCTATCAACTTCCACAGGAGGTGGACCAAGCCCTTTGAACTCTTGTGGTTTAACTTGTGGTTATTAGTTTCTGCAGCACACCAGCCTTTCTTCTCTGCTCATGCCTCAGGAATAAAGAATAGAACAAAGCTGTCAGAAGGTAGTCACATTTTATTGCAATGCTGAATAACTCGTTTCTGGATTAACTTTGAAATTTATAGAGCTAAAATATAGAATGTACCTGGCATTGGAAAACAATATATTAGCGTGTGCAGCTGCTGCACACAGGGTTTTAAGATATCGTCTTGTCAGTCCCTACATGCTACTGTGCCTTACGGGCATAGCAGTAAATCTCTTCCAATGCTGGATTTGTGCACATTGTGCATGGTGACACAAATCCACACAACCTGCCTGTGCCCTCACCTCTCCCTCCATGCTGGCTCCCATCCCACAAACCACCTAGCACTTGTTTCTCTGCCAGATGCCAACTGTGCTAGCTGCTTTCCCTATCCAAAGGAGGGCTTGTGGATGCTAATGCCACATCCTACAGAGGCAGCGCAGGGAGGTGAGCATCAACAGAGAAAGAGAGAGGAGAATAGTTTTTCCTGCCCCCTCCTCTACGTGATCCTGTGCATTTCTGTGACTTTCACAGCCCTGCACCATTTCCTTTCCACCCAGTGCTGTGCAGACGGTGCTCAGGTGGCAGCACAGCCCTCCTGCATTTACCTTTGCTCCAGCACTTAAATTGGTCACGGGTTGCTGCAGCAAAGACACGTTTTATGTTCTCCCTCCCCCCACCCCCATCATTTGGATTCATATAATCAAGTGACTTGCAGCTGAAATTGCTCATAGAAAAATAATTTTAAATTGGTTCATTAATGCTCATTTACGCAGAATTCTTAAATATGATAAGAACATGAGAGCAAAAGAGAATGGATCTGAATGAGAGTAGGAGGATGTTGAAAGCAACTTTCCTGCAATTGTGAAGTCTTGTGTCTAAATATGTTTAGACAATGTGAAAAGTCAATTTAAGAAGCTAGGATACATACAACCACAGCACGGGAGTAGATTTCTTAGAGAATGCAGATGTCCTGCAGCTTCAGCTTTTTTGTTTCCTGGGGTGCTGCAGGGTTCGGATTTGGTACAAAACCCAAGTAACACTGTGACAGGCACTAGCAGCAGTCTGCAAATGGAGAAATGGGCTGAGAATGAAGCACTTCATAAATAGGTTCATAATACACACTCCTGTCACTGTCTGGCAACAGGAGAGGACAAAATAACATGGGGTCAGCTCTCCAGGCAACGGAGCTGTGCTGAACTCCACCAGCTGAGGATCTGTGTATTACAGCAAGTCAGGGGGTTGCTGCTAATGTACATCACCAAGGGATTTGGCCCTGGACTTACATCAGGTGTTGGCCATTGCAGCAGCTGAGAGATGAGCTGCCATAGCAAGAGCTCATCCAGCCAAGCTGCTCTCTCCTCCATGTCAGAATTAACCAGTGATCCAACAAATGCTGCATACTTTCCCCGGTAGCAGCCGTGTAGTCCCTGGGAGGATTTAAACTCCTGAAATGCATCCAATTGTACAGCATCTTAACAAAGAGGTCCTCTGGCAATTACTTCCTGAGTTAGCCACTGATCAACTTACACCGTGAAGCATGAGGATTGATGGCTCTTGTAATTTTATTTAATAAAGATCAATTTAAATAGTCTGCCTTAAAAACAAAAGGAAGGTTAATGAAGGTAGAGTCTTAAATTATATAGATCACAGCTCTGATTTTCATGCTAACAGAAAACAGATCAATGGCAACTGTGCAGTATAATTGGAAATGTAAGAAAACTGAAAACAGCCATACTGTGGAAAAGTAATAAATACTGCTGGCAGACCGGAATGGGGGCTATCAGAGGAGGATAATACTGAATAGAGAAAGATGAACAAAAGTCTTGCCAGAAAAGAGGCAGGAGAGGTCAGGCTGCAATTCAATCAATAGGAAGCACGGGCTCTTCTGTATTACTTTGCCAAGTCATATCAGGAGTTGTGGTGCACCAGAGTCCACATCAGACCCAATTCACCATCCAGAGTGGTGAGCCTCTGAAAATAAGCACACACGTATCTTCTCCAAGTACCACCTGGGCCTAATTGTGCTCCCAGGACCGAAAGCCAGCCAGCAGCAGCAGGGGCCCGGAGTAGAGGCAGAACAGTGCATGCCAGGGAGTTACACCAGCATTAAGGGGGCAAATGTGCAACTGGTAGATGTCGGAGTGGTTCAGAGCTCACCAAGCTGCTGCTGTGCTTTGGCATGCAGTTACAACCACACCGCCTGATCCCAGGTAAATATTCCTGCATGCAGCTAATGAGGGGGCTCATTAGCAGTCTGCGCAGCCATTGATCAGACTTGCACACTTAGGCATGGGTACCGCATGTGCGTTTGGGTCTGTGCAAGGCTTCTTCTTCTTGAAGGATGTGGCCGTAATAGTTTAAGCCATCCTACCCTCAAAAATAGAAGAACATTGCTGGTTAATTGCTAGTTAAAGGAGCCTTCTTTCTGTCTCAGAAACTGGGCATTGCTGATTTTTCTGGCTTGTGGAGAGCTGTTTCCGAATTGAACTGTAACATTTGTTACAGTTGGTCTTCGGAGAGCTTGGAGAAATCCTTTAAAGTCTTGTCAAAGCCATCTATGATACAGAGATGGTTGTTCCGTCTTTGTGTTAACAGACACCTAAATAAATGCATTAATGAAATGAGAAATGATTATCTTTATCAAGGGGATCACTGGAGTGCCACGTACTATGGTGTTTCTTACTTTTTGGGACTAAGCGATAAATCAGCATGGGCAAACTTCAAAAGGCTGATTGCTTAGAAGAGCTTAGCATGTGGTATGGCTATCTCCCAGACCTCAAGGCAAGAAATAGCATGGGATCAAACCCTCTTATTAGTATTTCAGCATACACAGCCAAAACCTGGCGGCGTGAAAATAAGGCAGACTCTAATGCTCAATCATGGATTTTCTGATCACAGTAATCATTCATAGTTTAAGTTTAGACATAATATTTGCGTTAGTTCTCATTTTAGCTAGAGTAAATGTTCAAGAACTCCTCTTTTTCATACATACAACAACAGTCTTGCTCCTTAACCCTTATTAGGGAATTCCAGAGTTAGGGTCCCACTGCAAATGGATACCTGTGCAAAGGACTTGTTTTTTCTCAGCTTCTTTCTTGACCATTTCTGAATCGTACAGCATGAAAAACACATGGTTCTCACAGCTCTGCAGTTTCCAAGTATCTGTTGCATGTTAACCATCTGTAACATCCCCTATTACCCTGCGTGAGAGGTAGCCAAAACTTGAAATACAAATTAATGTGTGCTAGTTACATCAGTCTACCACAGCTGCAGAAATACTGCTTCATCTTTTTACTGGTTATGGAACTTGATAAAGAATGCAGATGTTTCCGAAGTACTGAGACAAGCTCAAAATGCAGCTGCCTTTGGATCCTGACTCTGCCATTTCTTGCTGTTCAAGGGCTGTCCAGACTTTAGTTTTGGGATGTAAACTTCATCAGAAGATCCTGCTTTTTTGAAAAATGAAAAACAAAACAAACAAACAAAAAATAGACTCACATCTGAAATGATGGAGATTTGGGCTTTCTCCTCCTTACTTGTTCTAATCAAATCCTTTAGTGTTTTTCTTCCCCTGGTTTTAGTTTTGAAAGCCACAATCCCCTCAATTGTATACAAGCAACCTAGAAATGTCTCCCAAGCCTTTATAGTCAGGAGAAAGAAGTGAGCATGTGTCTGCTATAGCCAACAATCAGAACTGCACTGAGTGCTGGTGAAAACTATACAAAATGAGAGAAATGCCTTCTGCTTGCTTCAGCCACTAACAAAGGGCTCTGCATTGTATCACGTTCCCTTGCCAGAACAGTCCTGTTATTATCTGCTGGCTATTTTCACAACTGCTAGGTTTTTGAGAAACAAAATTTAAGAGTGTAGCCACAAGAGGACTGCGCCTTGCTGAACTTGATTCATCTGAAAGTTAGCTGTCTGCACCAAATCTTGACACCAACACAGTCTTTTAGTGAACACCTCAGAGTGCTCTTCCTCTCTAACAGGGTACCCAAGAAGGATGATATTCATATCCTTAAATGAAAAAAATTAAATGCACATCGACAGGCACACATAGATACTCCTATAGATATGAGGTATTCTACCACTTTTCTTGGCAGAATGGTATGGTCTAAAAGATTTATTTGAGCTCTGCTGGCTAGACTTCTCTCATACCTGAATAAATCAATGGGAATAAGTGCATTAAAGTGAAAGGAGTTATTCCAGTGCTAAGCAGTGCAAAAGTGGTACAAGCCAGCTCTCTCTAATACATCTCTGTCTTCTATCCAAAAGTTATATATTCTTATACAGGTAAATCCTAATGGCTTTAATCCTTTCTGACTTCCAGAGCTGCACACTTCAGCAGTCCTGTCTGGGGAAGCGGTGACCAGGGGATTCAGGATTTGAGCTGCGAGGCAGAAGTCCCACTCCTCAGCCTCTATGTGCCTCTTTATTTCTGTGTGCTGCTGCCACTTGTGCCCTCTCACAGCACTCAAAAAAAAATTCCTATTATTTCTCCTCAGCATTTATTCTTTTCCAATATTGGCAGATGGTCATACGCCACTTTCTACCCCTCTGTTTTCTCCTCCTATACGTCTCTGCTTGTTGGCACAACTTCTCCATCATGTCTTGGAAACTTTCAGTGTTTAACTTTTGCAGCATGTCACCTGGTTTTGTCCCTTCTGAGCCATAAAAGGAAATGATTGCTTGGTAGGGCAGAGCTACGTTTAATCTTTCCAGAGTCTATCATGGCTTGGTGGATGTAGTAAAAAACTGTGTGGAGGAGGGCTGTCTTTCAACACATCCACTTGCCAGGAAAAAGAATATGGCAGTTGGGCTTCTGAAAAGGAAAAAAAAAAAAAAAAAAAAAAAAAAAAAAAAAAAAAAGTGGAGGAGGAAAATAAACTAATTAGCTGTTCAAGTCAGCTCTGAAAGAATAAATAAAGAAATAAAGGAGTTAACACTCACGTGCACTTTAAATCCTGAAGCTGCTTCCCTGCTCTTTCATGTATGTATCTAATAATGCGTAAGTCCTGTGCTCGTAGCTTTCTGACTTGTGCTGACGTAGAGGTGACCCTAGCTCAGTGTTTGCCATCTCTCAGAGGGTATTTTTTCCCCTCTTGCTTCCCCTTGCTCTCTGTTCAGGCCTGGGGCTGTTCCTCACTTGCTCTGTTCTTCTGCTACCCCGAGCCCTGTGGGGATTGGCCAGTTGGCCTGGTGGAGGAAGCAGGGGAACATTTCTCCTCCAGCCATGTCCTGGCCCAGGAAACCCCACAAAAACAACCCTGGAGCATGCTAAAGCCCAGTGGAATAGAGAAATACAAAGCTTTCAAATTAGGACAGTTGGTTCCCTCTAATCCACATCCTCTCACACTCCCAAATATTGGATTGCCTAAAAAATTTGCAGGGCCAGTCCCTCCTGAAATATGCTTCTCCATTGCATTTCCCTCTGTTAATAATCAGCTGGCCTGGGAGATCGTTCAGTGTTTGCAATGCAGTGATAAGTGCATATTCTGGACAAACAGAGCTTGTTAAGGAAGACTTTTAGGTCTTCTTGCTGGCCTCGTTGCTAGGAAACTGGAAAAGCTACAGTAAAGCTGCTTGAGCGTGGTGGAGTCTATTGCTGGCAATCAGTGTCACTTGCCCTAGGTGATAGCCCGCAGCCTTTAAAAATACTGAAACATGCCCTGATGCCATCATGTTCGTCCTGGAGACGTCATGAGGGCCTGCAGTTAATTAAGTGGCCTGTGTTTGTGTGTTCGGGACTCAGGAGCCTGACGCAAATACCACCAGCATTTAAAAGGCACTGGGGAAATGCTTAGGATGGCATAGGTTGTATGAATTGCTGGCCTGGCTCATTAAAAGTCAAAGTTGATCAAGGTGTGAGCTTGCAGCAGGGTGGTAAGAAACCTTGGGGAGTTTCTGCAATACACAGGCCCTTGTGGCTGAGTTTGGTTCCCAGTTGGAGCCTGAGAAGAAATTCTGAACAGGGCGGCAACTCTCCTTACTTGGGGTGACCATGCTCACCCTTTAAGCATCTCTGGGCCCTTCCCTATAGGGTACACATATACCTTGATCCTATTAGAACAACTCTCCTTAGGCCAAATAAATCCCCAGCGTAATTCCAGTTGCCAGGAGATACACAATGTCTTGTGGCACTGACTGTGTGAGGACACGGGGATGTGAGCTTTGATGGGCCTTTGGGAGGACATAGGTGGAAACAGCAGATTGAGAAGAATCTCCAATGGGATGAACAGCCAGCAGTCCTCAGGAGCAGCCTGGAGAACACCTACATGATGGACCACATGCCCCTGGGCCTGGCACAGCCCTCAGGAAGGGAGATGTTATTGGGTGGAAGTAGAGCCTTTGGCACCGTCTGTAACACCAGGTATCAGCTGCTCTGTCACAGAGCTCTTCTTGTCCTCTAGGCAGATCTGCTTTCCTGAAAAGTGAACAAAGGTATTTTTCGTTGTAACTTTTCCATCTCCATGGAAACCTTCTGTAGGAAAATGCTGCATGAGGATTTTGGGGGAGGAAAGTTTTGCAGAGGGACTAACTTTTTGGCTAAAAATTGTATTAATAGGTTACCAGATTTACAGCTAGAGGAGACCATAAAGACATCCAGGCTGTACACCAGTATTCAAAATCTGTTAGCCAGCTACAGCCAGATACCCTGTCTTCATGGCAAAGACTTGTGCTAGGCTGAGGACACCACTGGTCTTGATACGAGAACTGTGCTGGCTTCAGAGTCTATCCCTTCAAATGTTTGAAAAGGTGCATCACAGCTATTACTGACCTACTCCATTTATTTGCCTGAAATTTAGGTTATGGCTGTATTTTGCTTTCTGGTCTTTCTTTAGTACCTCAAACTCACCAGGACTTTCTCTTCAAAGTAGCTGTCAAACCGCTCTGAAGTGCTCTTTTGTCTGCTAAGCAAGACAGAAATACAGCAGAAAATAGAAGCCCACAGTTTCCACATGGAAGATCAGGCGCTTTTTTTCTAACTAATTACAGTGCCTGAAATTGTTAACGAATTACCTTTTTTAGAAATTTGGACACTTTATTTTATTATGGGTATTCATATGACTAAAGATTTTCTTTCCTGAGTCAAGCCCACAACGTGTGATTTTACTAGGCAGTGATTTTTGGCTATTTGTACAGTGTGGATCTGTGTACTTTCCGGAAGTGGTCTCTGGATCCCCCATCCCCACCCCAATGTATGCAAACCACAGCTCAGCACCCCAGGAATAGAGGAAAAAACCCATGCAAAATTGATGGCAGCCTTTCTGATGGTGCAGAACACATCATAGCCAGCAGCAGTAGACTCTCATGTTGGGTCTTTCCCCACTGTTGTGGGGTGAAGCACCCCCACACTTGCCTGCCTTCCCTCCATGGCTGCGGCCAGCACGCTCAGAGCTTGGCAGCACAAGCTCTCCTTCCTGTTTCTTGAATGAAATTAAGGCTTTATTGCTTGTTCTGAGGAAATGAAAACAAAACACAGGTGCCACACAGTAAAAGGAGATATGAGGAGGGAAAGTGTGGAATTCAAGGGTGTAATAAATGTGTTTACAGTTGTGCTGTCTGCTCCTAGGACTGGGTATTACCACAGACACACCGGGGGGGGGGGGGGGGGGGGGGGAGATTAAGATGATACCAAATACTGAAGGGATACCAGCTTCCCACTAAAAGGTACTTGACTGTGGTTAAGCAGAGAGAGGGATGCAAATTGAAGTGCTTTGTATACTCAGACTCAAGCTCATGCAAGTGTAACAGACCTTTCTGTCATCTTCCAAGCAACACCATTGATTGTCTAGAGAAAAGTTTCTTCTGTCAAGGTCAGGCAAATACCGAAAGAAGTTGTGCATAAAGACTTGCATGAAAGGGACCAAATGCCTTGATCCTACAAGGATCTTGCACAGCCAGAAGGACAAGGGTGCAAGTTAGAGACTATAAAGGCACTATCTACTTTCCTGTTGGAAACAGTAGCTTCAAAAGCTGCCCCCTCTCCACCATCCTGAGCCACAAGATAAGAGCAATGCCTGCCCAGGTGACAGGTACCTTGTGGCGACTTGTGTGCCCTTGTCCTCATGCAAACCAGCAGTGGCATTCCCTTCCCCAAGTAGCCACTGAACAGGTGGAAGCGGGTGGCTGTGCAGCAGAGCTCTCAGCATCACAGCTCACATTTCCCCTACATGCCCTGTTCTGCTCAGCAGTTTTCCCATGAACTTATCTGAGCAGCACTCCATGCTTTGTGCTATGAAGATCAAAGATGAGGTGTCCTGAATAAAAAACTCACAGTTACCATGAGGCCTATCTCTCAACATGCTGGGAATAGAAATGTGGCAATCAGACTTCGGGATGAAATCATATTGGACATGCTGGCTTAATCTCTAAAATATTAAATTGTAAGGAAAGAATTACAGCTAAAAAGCATTTTAAATTTTAGAAAGCTGCTCTGACCCATGCTGGATCAGGAAAGAGAAGGAAAATGGGAAAAAATCCCAAACCTGTGGGATGCAAACAATTATAGCCAGCTGGGTTAGAAAAAAATCCATCATCAAATAAACAGACTCCTGCTCCTGTACTGTGATGCGCGTTTGTGTTTGAAAAGGAAAGGCTGAGTTTGGCTTATTTCAATTCTCAGGATCAGATTATTTGCTATTTGCAAATATCTGGATGTTATTTGCAAATCTCCCCAAAGCTTCATGTATTTAGCTTACTTCATACATTCAACTCACAATCATGTTTAGGTGGGATATGGTGCAGTATTGAGCTAGCTGCTAGTATACCTTTATTTAGCCAGGCCATCAGAGAGAAGAAACAATAGTCTGTAGATAGCCAGCTGCAGAAGATGAATTATAAGCAGAAAAATAACCAAGAAACAAGCAATTTGTGGGTTCCTTGCTGGAAAACATTTGCAATTCAATGAATATTTTCTAATGTACATCCAAGAGCAGTGATTCTCACTCTGCTGTTCCGTGGGTTGAAAAACACCCTAAAAGTTTTGAAAAACTGTATTATTCCCATTCCATAATAAAGAGAAAGAGGAGGACTGGGATGATAAAGACAATGACAATGAACGTTGTCACACCTGATGGCACACCTTGAAGGTCTTCATTAACACAAAAGCATGGCACAATGCAGTAGCAATGTTTGAACTGCACCTTGACTATGTGGCAAAACTATCAAAATCAGAAATGAAAGAGACCCCTTGCCTGCTTCACTTATCTGTGAAAGTTTGCTGCTTCCATTGTTCAGTGTTGTGTCAAACACTAAAAGCCTGTAAATGTTAGCGTTTCTCAGCTTTCAACTATTCAACATGCTCATTATTCTGGCAGGGTCGTGGGTGTGTACAGATGTCACACCTAGAAAGAATTTTTTCCTGAGATGCTTATAAATCATGTAAACACTGTCACGTTGCAGGTGAAGGAATAAGGTCTCTTTACCACGAGCCTAACCCTGGCCAAGGAGGCAATGGGCTGATCCTGTAGGAAGAGGGCACCTATGAGCAGTGACAGGTGCAATGATCAGTCTTTACATTTGTTTTCCCCTCCTTTCTCACTTTGTCATGGACTCTGATTTCTGATGGCAGGATGATTTACCCTGCTTGTCCCACTGGACCACTGTACCTCTTTGCTGAAGCCCAACTTAGCAGGCCACGGCCTCAGCCCATCTGCTTACCCATGAAAATTGCACCACCAGGTTCCTCACTGAGAGGAGGCTGTATCAGAGACACTCAGCAAGGCTCAGCAGGAAACTAAGTTTATTAGCAAGAAGCAGGAACCATCATATGTATGGCTATCTCTACACTTGCAGTACCTGGAGGGAACATTATCACTTATCAGGCTAATATTTCACCGCAGTCTTCTTTCCATAGGCTCTTGCTTCCTTCTCCTAGCACAATCGCCTATAAAAGCTAACAGGCAACTGGCAAAACATGCCAAAAATATTTATAATTTGGATGGATTTTTGAGATTTTCTAACCAGCCTCATGAGAAGAAAGAAAAGAAAACAAAGGTAAACAGTAAGTGAAACACGGCCCAGTGAAAACCTCTGTATTAGGTCAAAAAAGGAACAAATCTCTGCAGGATTCCAGGGGGAGATTCTATTTTATTGGTGTTTTTATGTACAAAGGGAAAGGTTAATAGAAGGTCTGAACAGAAAGGTTCATAGAAAATTGTCATCTGTATGTGTTTTCTTTTTGAAGTAATAGTTTACAGGAGCCAAGGGAGGGGGTAAAGCAGTAAAGGCCAGAGGTAAATTGAAGGTGGAACGGTTTGGAAGAACTTTGACAAAACCACTTACAATCAGGGAACATAGTTTTGTCAAGACCAAAATGCATTACTGAATTATGCCAAGCTGTGCCTAAATTTTGTTTTGGAGGAAAGGAAATGAGAGGGAATGAATACCAACATTGAAAATACCATTTTGAATAACACAGTTTTATTTTTCTTCTCCAAATTAATTTTCATTTAGATCAATTTTTCTAATTGAAATGACTTAATAGGTTGTCCATAAAATAACAATGAATATCAAAACAAACACTGCTGATCTAGAAAGTTTAAATCAATCCTAAATGAATCCCTGGGGTATGTTTTCTCTTGCAGAGAATGATGTGGTTTGCTTGATTCTAAGCCAGACTGGAAGCAAAGTTAAAAGAAAAAAAAAAAAAAAAGGATTCTGGGCAAAGCATAGTTTCCACCATTTGTCCAGTGATGGTCTTTGTGCAGAGCAAGACAGGAGGCAGCTGCTAGATCTGAGATCCTCTCCAGTTTGCTCTCAAGAGCAAACTTTCATGCTAAAGGGTTTGGTTTTGTTTTGCTTTATGTTTTGTTTAATGTAATAACTGTTGTACTGATCTGACCAGAGGTATGTTGTCCCAACAGTGGCCAACAGAAGTAAATTTTCCAGGGAAAGGAAATGATAAACAGTTCCTGGCCAGATTGATTTTTCCCATCATATAAGCTCAATGGCAACGAGCCCTTTGGGGATCAGTTCTTGTTTCAATGCTTTGAATATTATTAAAAAATGGGGGTCTAATGGAAAGCCATCAGTAACTGAGAGCTTGTGCAGGGGCAGAGGGTGGCAGTGAAGCTGAGTCAGAGCTGAGGAGGCTGTTGTCATCTCCAAACCTGGCTGGTCACTCTTCCCTCCCAAGCCCCAGCTACGTGGGAAATGATGAATACAGAGACTGTTTCTGAAGGGAATGAATTCAGGTGATCCTTAGTGCTGAACTACACCCCTCCCTTCCACCGAGCTGATGTCCTGGGGTGGTTTATGAGCCAGAGTTCACCGAGGGCTGGAGAAACTAGAGCTCCCATTTTCCCCTTTGGGATGTGATTGGTACTTAACCTGCCTTAAATCTATAGTCAAACTCTAAACTCTCCTTGCTGTGAACAATTTCCTCCTAACATAGGTGTATTAAGCCTAGAATTGCAGTGAGATGGTCAGGAAAATGTTGTTTTCCTCATCCAGGAGAGCATTGCCCCAGGGTCTGCGAGCAGTGCTGCAGGCTTGTTTGTGGTTTGTGTTTGATGCAGGCATGCAGGTGTGACAAGACAGCAAGAGCTGCCTTTAATTAAACTTAGAAATTAGAAAGAAGCCTCAAAGTATTTGCAATGATCTGCTTTTTCTGAACTTAAGGATGTAACTTGCCAATTCAACATGATGGTGTTCCCTGTGAATGGGTACTCATTTTGGAAGCTGTGTGCTTTTCTCTAAGACATTTTGCACTCTGGGATATGATTTTCCAGATACTGTGTCATATCAGCAGAAATTCAACACTATACAGCTCTTAAGCACCAGAATTTGACATTTCCGCTCAGCTTTAAAGAAAGTACGTTGGTTCTTCTGATCCTGATACTTGCCAGTAATTCAGAAAAAGCAGCCAAGCTATAGATACAGCAGTTTGCTGCTGGCTCGGTTACTAGCTGAGCTCTTCAATACATATTCACATGGAAACAGAGTGCTTTTCAATTAGTTGGCAAACTGCAGCAAGAAGAATGGTGAAACATTGAGCAGAGATATTTATCTGATCATTACCAGGAGCGCAGGTAGCTGGAAAACCTGTGAGAAATAAGAAGTTTGTAATTGGGTTTGAACAGAGAACATATTTGAACATGAGAACATAACCACTTTTGTCTTGGAAACATGCAGAGAATTACCCCAGAGAGATTAGACAGCTTAGATAGGTAGATAGGTGGGTAGGTAGGTAGAGAAAAGAATAGAAAAAAAATCTGAACAGAAGCAAGATGGAAATTAGGCTAGTAAAATATAAGGTGGGTGTAAATGCCATTTCAGGGCTTTCCTCTGTTAAAACTCAAAGCACTTAAAAAAAAAAAAAAAAAAGACATAAGGGCTTTCTCTACAAGGAGAGCTGCTAAGGTAGGAGGAGAAAAATGGTTATCCAAAAGGCCAGTGCTCAAATTAGGAGCAGGATGAAGAGGTCCTGGCTGTGCTGCTCAGCCCCACGGTGCTCTGTGCGACAGCATGGAGCACATTTAGAAGACGGGATGGCTCCGCAGCAAAGCAGGCAAAATATTTCTTTGTGGAACTGCTTTCTGAAAGCCCAACACGGTAACTCATCTGGAGGGAGAGCAGCGGGGAGCTGCCGCCGCGGGAAGATAAGTTGCAGTGCTGGAAGACAGATCAGCCCCAAGCCGTCCATTGCACTTTCTGCCTCGACTGCTGCTGTCTATGGAGAATGTCAGGTCCTCGGGGCCTCATCTCCCTGCACCTCCCACACGGTGTCGAGGGCCTGGCAAACACCTTCCTGATAAATTATTGTTATTGCAGGGAGGGGAAGAGGCAGGGGAAGGACTTTGCAGTGATCCCAGCGATGTTCTGCCTCCTGAAAGCACACATTGGGGGAGAATTTCAAAATGCTTCCAGGAGTGAGGAGGCAGATGCAAGTTAGAAACCTTTGAAGGAGATGAATAGCAGGAAGCAGCTCTAAAAGACCCACAACAGCATTACTGCAGAAGAAAAAAAAAAAAAAAAAAAAAAAAAACCAGCTGCAAAATGAAGTAATGACTCTTCAATACTCTCCGATATGCTGGCACAAGTCCTCTGTGTTTCATTTCACTATCATAGCATTAGGAGATGTTGAAGTGTTTACCAGCAGACACGGGGTTAGTTCAGTGGCCTGGTGGTGATGCTGACCCCTCTTTCCGCAGGTGGCACGACAAGGCAGAGGTTGTCCTTCTCCATGCCCTCTGTAACACCAGGACCAGGCCACGCTGTGGTTTTTTCATCTTGGAGTCCCGACCTGGTTATTTGCTATGAATTGGCTACTCTCATGTTATTTCTTTCTCCTTGGATAATAATTAAAGTTAATAAATAAGACCAGGGAAAAGCTGGGGAGCGGGACAGAGGAAGAGAAAGCCCTGTCTCTGCGTGTCTCAGCCCTCAAGAGCTGAAGAGCACATATAAAATCATCACTGCTCAGTGCACAGATAGCACCCTGATTTGTGAAGGTCCTGAGCTGGCTCTCCCAGTGCTGCACCATCACATCCCGCTCCTTTCCAGCCCCACTGCAGGAGGAGGTGAGCTGCTGGCATCCTGGGCAGTTTAAAGCCCCCATGGAGAGGAAACTTCATGGGAAAAAAGCTTCAGAGGGGACTGACTCCAGCAAGCCCCTCTTCTTTGTATAGGAGAGAGCTTTCTGCATGCAGGCAGCAGAAGAATAGATGGAGACCTGTCAAAAAGTGATGCATAGGCAGCTAAGTGAAGCTCAAGCATTCATAAAGAAACAATGTTATCAAAGATGAATAGCTCGAAAACTGCTTTTAGGAACATTTACACAGGGTTTCACCTCCTGGCAACACAGAAACGTCAATGCTGCTCCAGCAAGCTGACTCATAGCAGAGCAGGAGAGCTTTTCAGAGGGCTCATGCTATTTTTTTTTTCTCTCCGCACCAAGGTCTGCGCAGAGGTGTGCGTGCGGAGGGGTGGGGGTGCAGCACCGAGGAATCACCCTAAATTGGTTCAGAGAGGAGTTGTTTTCAGACTCCTTGCCACGCTTTATTAGCGTGGAAATTCAATAATCTCATTAATTACAGAAAATAATGTAAGGTGGATCTGCTGGGCTTCCGAACAATTTGAGCTCTCCTTCTGTGGGTAATTGCCAATGACATGTCTGAGAGAAATATCACAAAGATACATAACAAAGGGCAGCACAGCTTTACAGCATAGATCTTGTTGCCATGGGAACTTGTCTTTGCTCCTATCACGGAGCTAGATGATTTATGTATGTTTAAGAGTTCTTTTATTTTAGGGCTTTTGCAAAAGAGAAAAAAACCTATCAGATCTCTATTCTGCATCTATCCATCCAGGTATCTATCCCGTTATCTAATAATTCTTTCTTTCTTTATTATAATTACCTGTCTATTATAATCATTATCCACTGTCCCATTCTTCTAAATAATCTACTGACGATCTACTTTTGGGGACCAAGATATAAGAAAAGCTGAGGGAAGACAAAAGGTGGGCATCAGCCACTCTTTGTGCATGTGTACATGGCTGTACAGATGTGAAAAAGAGCTGAGGCGAAAGAGCTGAGCCATGTGTCATGAGCCCCTGCTGCCCTCGTCATGATCTGCACGTGTCCACATGCAGCAAGGTAACAAAAACATCTCCCTGTTTCAGAAACATGCAGGGAATGGTGTAGCAGGAAAAGCACTCAGTTCTCTCTCCTCACCCATGGTCAGAGAGCATGAGCATCTTTCCCACTTGTGCTAGGTGGTGGAGTAGGAAATGCTAACAATCCTGGACTGACTATCTGAAACATATGGGGATATAATTCCCAGTCAGACCTATCCTCGGTCTGTCCATCTTGCACAGCAAATGTTTGGGTGGCTGCCGCCACTGGCCAAGTGATGTCTGGATAAAGGGCAGAAATACAATGTCTTAATACAGAAATTGGCAGGTTGGGCTGCAGCTGTTTGCTGTTGTTGCATTTCAGGACTTGCTAGGCATTTCCCTGGTAAGCTCTCGGATGAAGATTCATATGAATTCAATAAGTCTTTTTTTGGTGGTAGGTTACGGTCACTGGGTGCTTCCTTGGGACTGTATAATCTAACTATGCACCAGTACAAAACTACTGAAAGCTTCACAGTCAGAAATGAATACATTGTAATCACTAGAGACCCACCAAAAATGATATTAAAATTCTGGCATGTACAAGGACATAAACTGATTTTGAGACACAAAGCTGGGCCTGGGAGCTTCTACCTCTGGATGTGTCTCATCCCCCATCCCCTTCAATTACGTGGAACTCCTTGAAACATGTACCCGTGTTTGCGTAGAGCAACGAGTGTAGCAACTTGCAGATTCAAGATCTGCAGACTTGGCCAGCGATCACTTTCAGGTCCAGGTTCTTCTTTAAATCAGTCAAAATAAGACCCTGAGAGGCCACCTGACACTTCTGTTAAGTCACAGCAGTATCTAAAATGCAAGCTCACTCTTATTGAGCCAGACGATACAGCATTACCCAAAGCTATTATTTTACTGGAAGAGTGAGCATGATGCCAATGACTTTGTTCGCCTGATGGCTGGAAGCAATTGTCTTCTTTTAAAATGTATCAGAAAGCCAGTGCTTTAAATTTTCAAGGAAAAAAAAAAAAAAGTCACGTGAACTTCATGATCTTGAAAAGAAATAAAGTGAAATTCCATATTTATGAGAGCTCTCTTTTAGCCTGGAAATTCACTGATCAGTGAAACCTCGCTTTGTGATTACAGTCCTGATCTAATCAGCCCTTTGCTGCGTGGAAACCTCCTCCACACAGACCTTCTGCTTGACTTTCTCGCCCTCAGACTGGCCATGGTCAAACCATTGCCCTGCCTGGTTTGAAACGCTGCCTCAAGAAATGGAAACTGCCCATGAGGCTGCAGATGATAAGACAAGCCTGGTGACGTTTGGAACACTCTTGCTCTGTAATTTTGTGGGTCCTCATCATGTGGATGGCACGCTTGAAGAAACCACTTCCCTAATTCACATCGAAGATAAAAGTTAATCCCTTGGCACAGCTGATCGACGCTTTGTAGCAGGGCTCCTGCTCCCACCACGGGTCTGTAGCCAAGAGCAACAGCTCACTCCTCCCCTGCTTCCTCCCTCACCCCGGGTTTCAATTCCTTGAAGCTAATCAATATCCTTATTAATGTTCCAAAATCAATTATCCTAATAAAGCCTGGAGGGAGCTGAAGGGTTGCTATTCAGCACTCACCTTTTATTATCCCGGCTGTTTATTTCCCCATTGATAGAACTGTCTAACTTTATGACAGATTATGGGTGAAACTGCAGTACTCAACACACTTGTCAGCCCTAGAGATATGCCGTGTTATTATTACTATTTGGAGAGCCTTTTGCTTACATTCCCCAGTTGTATGGATGCTTAAGAAAGAGTCCCTGACTTCGGTCTTCTGGAATATGACGGGGAGTGCTGCAGCTCAGTGTTGTACATCAAACAGATAATAATCTGTTATATCTATTCAATTATAATATTGCCCTAGGCAGTGGCACTTTGTTTATGCAGTAGGCAGTGCTCTGTGATCTGCAGCAAGATTGCACAACACATGCAGGGCAGGTTACCCTGTGGCAATTCACAACAGATCAGGTGAAGGTGCATTCGGAGGCATGGTGCCTCAAGCATCAGCGGAGAGTGGCATCTCTCAGTTAAATTCACATTTTCCAATTGTGCCAAGAGGCTGGGAGAAGAAGAGAAAGAGCAGAATTCCTTGCAAAAGTGTGGTGTCATGGACGGATTCCTGCAGGGCAGTTCAGGAGTGGAGGGGAGCTGCCAAGTGTCATGAGGGAAAGCAGATGAAATCGTTTCTCAGTCTTCTGAGTGCTGAATTCAATCCCTAGCTGCTTTACATGGGCACATGTATATTTTAAGGTAATTCAAGCATATGGTTGTTTCCTCCTTCCTGGGCTTATCGATCAACCATTTAAGAGCAGAGGGTAAGAGAAGAGACTCCAGGTCAGGTTGTCCTCTGAGATCATTCCAAGA
This sequence comes from Nettapus auritus, assembly GCA_011076525.1. Lineage (NCBI taxonomy): Eukaryota > Metazoa > Chordata > Aves > Anseriformes > Anatidae > Nettapus > Nettapus auritus. Next base: position 10,967,539 of record CM021776.1, on the reverse strand, counting down.
AGGAGCTGAGGTAGGAAGAAAAATGAAAGTCCATTAAAAAAAACAAAACAAAACAAAACAAAAAACACAACAACAAACAAACAAAAAAAGCTCTCTTCCTAAGAGCTGTCCTTGCCCCTGCATGCACTTCCCGTTCTGGCCAGCAGCCTGCTCTGCTGGCTTGCAGGGTGCCCCGAGCAAGCAGAATTGGGAGGGCAAGTGCTGGGGAGGAGGAGGTCTCTGGTTGTGCAGCCTCTCCCCAGCCTGGAAGACATCTCCTCCCTGCCTCCATCTCTAGACTAGAGGCTCAGGCTCCAGGGAAAACTAATTTGGCTTCATTTGAATGAAAGCACCTGAAAAGTGTTTCTCTGACAATCCTGGAAGTCTTTGTGTACCCAGCATGGTAAATCTTTGACCCAAAAGATGGCAAGTGAATGGAGAGATTGACCCTGGAAGGACTGACAGGCATACAGACAGATGTCTTTCTTACTTCCTGGGCCCAGAAAACAACATGTACCACTTAATCCTCTTCAGTTAACTGGTATTAGATAAGATCATTCACACCAGTCTTCAAACTGATAATGAGACAGGCCCCATTTCAGGGAGATTATTGCTTTATTATGGAGCGAGCATTCGGCAGATGTCTTAATTTTGCAGAATTCATTTCACATTATCAAGATTTCTGTCTATCTTATTTGATTTAACGTTTGTTAAGAGAGATTTGTCTCTCTCTAATGCTTAAGACCAGTGCAGTCCAATCAAGGAAATTGTCTGTAATTTAAAGAGTTCCTGGGGGATTCATAATAGCAATAGGACCTTTTGGGTTTAAAAAAAATAAAAATCTCCACCCAGAATATACATCCTGTGCTAATTATTTCTCTCACTCATCCTAGTCTTCTTTTATCCCAGATCCTGCCAATATGCCCATATAGCACAATTCCAGATAAATCAGAAATGCAGTGAAAAGTGGCATGAAAGCAGTCACAGAAAGAAAGAAAAAAAAAAAAAAAAAAAAAAAAAAAAAAAAAAAAAAAGAAAAAAACTTGATTGAAGTTGTGAGCTAGCAAGAGAAATGTGAGCCCATCCGAAACTGAATTAATTAAAGATTTTATTAGCATCTGATGGCGCCCCAGGGAAAAGTAGGTTTTAAAAAAATCTCTCTGTTTTAAAGGCAAAATAGCAAGCAAAAGCACTTAAGGGTCATGCAAAAAAATAAAAACAAAAAAGGTTTCAGGGGTGAACAGCTATCCTCTGGCTGTACCAAATTACTGGTGATGGTTTTAAACATGGCAAAGCCAGCCGGGTACTTTTCTGTAGTTGGGATCTGGCAGGCCTGTGCTGACTGGAAGCTAAGTTGAATAAGAAAACCAATGCATTTTACAATTTTACTTTTTTATTATTTTATTTTATTTTATTTTATTTTATTTTATTTTATTTTTCCAGTGGAAGGGAGCTGTGAGAGCTCTGCCCAGCTAAGTAGCCCCATGCCTGGGTCATGTTAGCAGCTTGAATCTCCTGTCCTTCCATGTTTCATCACATCGAAGCCACCAAGGCAGCCAAGAGAATGAGCTCTTTGCTCTGCAGTTCCCTCCCACCCCATCCCAAATAACATTGCCTCAGTTCACTGAGGTGGGGGCCCTCAGAAACAGCCCTAATTCTGGATAAGGGAGCCTGGGGGAGTGCTTGAGAGAGAGGAATTAAAAAAGCTGCAGCCCCAAACAGCAGCATGTGTTGTGAGCTCCACCTGATTGCACCAGAAGCGGTGACGCTGCCAGATTTACTCAGCGTTTGCTGTTGAACTGTGAAATCCAAGCCCCGCTCCTTGGATGTGCTCTGCTGAACTAAGCCAGGAGGATGGTAGTGGAAAATTCCCCCTTTCACCCACCTCTCCCTTTCCTCTCTGCACTGCTTAGAGCTTGCTCTTTATAACAAGGCATTTTCTTCCTGTGTGGAGAAGAGATTGCCCCAGACCCCAAAGACTGCAAGACACAGACGAAATGCACATGTCAGCAAGTGCTGGCATTTGCTAAAGCAGCGTTGCATTAAGAATCATGGCTACAGTAGATCACATGTTTTAAGAAAACCAACCTACTTATATATGTATCTCTATGTATATTGAAGTAAAACCATTGGTTCTGTGATGCTGCACTCAGCTGAGTCACTATAGGCCATGTTCAAAGGTGGCTATCAGGAGATGGGTCACCAGAGATCATTCTTAAAATTGTAGCATAGTCATCAGCATCAGGAGGAGGAAGAGGAGGCCTGAAGAAGTGGAAAGAATTGCATAAGGTATGGGCTGTTACAAGTCACAGGTCAAGTGAGTCATTCTTGGGAGACTGACTGAGCTTGCAAAAGAGAACAAAAAAAAATGTGTGGATTCCCTGTGGGGTGGAAAATAACAGGAGAAGATGCTCTTTGGGGCAATGAATTTTCTGGGAAAGGCAGGCATGGAGCTGTAAGCAAGGAAACTGCTCAATGCTGACCACGTTCCGGGGACTGGGATTTCAAACACGTTTTGTAAAGAAATAAAATCACTTGTCAAAGAAACACCTGGCTCCATTGTCAAAATCTCCAAAAGAACCAGTTTCCAAGAGACAGATTATTGGCTAACTTCTCGGGCCAAGGCATAACAATAATCCAAAACAGCCATGCCAGCCGTTGCCATTCCCCTAGATGCACAGATTTTAAGCCCTAACAATAATTCATCCAAAAATTTAGACTTTGACCTTCCTGCTTTAGACACACACTCCAGCAGCAGAGAATCAGGGGACTAAGCCACTTCAGAAAGCCCTTATTCAAAGCATTTGCCTCAAGATCCCAATGTTTTTGGGAATGCTGAACCTTCTGGTCTGGTGTGACCCATCGGTTTGGTACAAGAACCCCAGCACCACACAAGAGGTACATTGAAAGCAGCTGTGGCAAAGAACTGCTGGCTCCATGAGGACATGGAACACATTTCCTGATCTGGGCCTGGTGCACAGGGCATATGGCAGACACAAAGGGGAAGATAAAAAAGGCTGCTCCATTTGAAATGAATAATTATTGTAAAAAATCACTTCAGTTCCTCTGGTCAGGAGCAAAGCTAGTGCAAAGCCGTCCTAACCACTAATATGAGAGAACAAGAGGCAGAAAACTGGGAATTACGCTGGTGTGTTGTATTAGTTGAAGGGTCATATTTCAAAATACAGATTTTTCCAACATGTTTGGTAAAGAGAATGGAAGGAAAGGAGGATCCCTGTAGAGGCTAGTTCTCAGCCAAAATAACCATCCATTCATGAATGCTGCAGTGCAGGCCTTAAAACTGCTGTATTAAACTGCATGACAAATCTGCTTTTGTTCCAAAGGATTCTGTGAGGTTCTGTAGGTGGGAACGAGGGGTGGAAGAATAAAGAAGGGTCCTGAAGTTAATTATTTTTATTACCATCTGCAAACCACACTTTTGGCTTAAAAACTGTGATCTGTTCAGCACCAGCACTGTTGAAATATCATTTTCATTCTTGTTTTTATTATTACTGTTTTTTCCGCTTTCCATCTTACATGACTCCTGATTGTTCCCCACTTTACTAGCCTGGCTTGTTATTTTATTATCTTCCTCAAGAGGCTTTTATGTAGGCTCTGTAGGAGGAGATGGAGACTTCGAGGGGAACAACCCCCCCCCCCAACAAACCCTTTCCTATTACTACTTTTCTGCATTTCATGTGGTTATTATTTATTTTGATAATAAACACACACAATATCAGGGGAATTAAAAAAAAAATAAATAAAAAAAGAAAAAAAAAAAAAAAAAAGGAAAAGAAATACCAGATAAGTTAGTTTTGGTTCAGGAAGCCTTAAATTGAACACCAAGGTTTGGTCTTGCTGTTTTAACATGCAAACAGCCAGGGCACTAATGGAGCTGTTTGGGCTTTGTTGGACATCATCATTGCTTTATATTCTGGGGGTATATGGACCATGTGTAGAAGCAGTTTTGCAAATGACAGAGCCATATGGGGTATGTCCTAGCACTTGTCTGAACAGACACTGTGGTAGGTGTTCTCTGCTGTGGACACCTCTCTTCATTCTGGGATGGCTGGGCACATCTAGCAGCATTTTTCCTCCAGGTCCCAGATGGCCACAGTAAGCAGCTGCCATGATAGCTGGGGACAGGGTATCCCTGGGGGACTGAGAAGCAGTTTGCCCATTTTAAAGCTTAAAAGCTGAGACACAAATAGTTTATTTGTCTGATTTGAGGCAAAGGGAGAAACCTGCGGCAGGAGTAGGGAAGCGCCCTCAGATCCCAGCCCTGGACAGATGGCCAAGTCAGCAGCACCACTGTTCTTTCACTCTGAGCTTTCAACAACTGAGAAGCATAAAATGAATTTACTTCTGCGTATGAGCAGATGCTGGAGGAGAGATTTGTTTTGCTGTTCTTTTTGCAGTATCTGCCTTGCTCTGCTGGAGGCTGAGTAAATGAGATAAAATGCTGCACCAAAGATGCAACACCCACTGATGCAAATTTTTCTTGGCCAGTGCTCATGGCTACCTTCATTTTCTAAAGAGTAGGGAGTACCTGGTGCTCAGATACTAGAAAACCATGTGTTTGCTTCATAGCCTGATAATTTCCCACAGCCCAGCCCACACATAACAAGGGAGCAGCCAACCAACAAGTGATTTTTTAAACTTTTGACAGAAATGGCCTCTCAGAATAGGGTGGGTTACAGCCCTGTCTCCATTCTCACCTTGGTGCCTGGTGATCTTCAGTTGTCCCAAAAAGCAAGTCTTCCTTGCAGAAGCTGCAACAAAGCCCTCTCTATGGAATTATGCAAGTCACTCACTTTCGATGTTCTCAGCTTCGTATTAAATTGCAAGAGAGACCTCATTGACAGACAAATTAACCAAGTCAACATTTAAAGGATTCTTGCTGCTAATGATCTCTGGTCCATGAAGGCAAACCTAAAGACATCAGGCTATACAAAGCAATTGCACATGAGGAACCCAGATGTTGATACAGCTGGCATCAATAAAGCATTTGCAACAGAGAGTCCAAAAGAGATCTGTGTATAAAGCTCACTGCTGTTGAGAAATCATGTAAGTCAAGGTCTGTGCTGTTTACGTAAGCTTGGTAGTGAAATCTCCCTCAGCTCTCCTTGCTGTACAGACAGCCCAGCCTACCAGGACTGAAGAGATTGCACTTCATAATTCACACAGGTTCCCTCCAGCAGGGATAATCCTGTGGGATTACGGCCACATGGACAGTAACAGTCATAGGAGGAAGAAAAGATGTTGGTAAAAACAGAATCATAAAACAAAGGCAAACGTATGCTGGGTAGAGAGGCAGGAGCAATGAAACTAAGACAGGAACCAAATCCCCTGTGTAGGAGCCAAGGAAAGCTAGGGGCGTGCCAATGCAGCGTGCCAATGCAAAGAAGAGGGCACAGTCTAAAAGCAGAGAAGTAAGAGAGACAGAGGAGTCCAGAAAACCAGTCAGAAAGGTGGTGGCTGTGGCAATGTTAAGAGAGGAAAGAATCAGGTCTTGAATGGGGCTGGAGGAGTCAGATATTGGATGCTGGATTACAGGGAAATTAGAGTGCTAGAAGAAAAAAAGTCTTAGGCACATGAATCTAAAGCACTACTATGGCCAACTATTTTTATATTTATGGCCTACTATTTTAGGCAGTAGAAGTGTTGAGGTGGATACGGGAAAGCCTGTCTCCTCTGAGCTGGTGCAGTGGTGTGCTTGCTCCTGCGTGGCCTGCTCCCACCCGAGACTGTTGAGGCCATGTGGCACTGTAAGGCTGAAGCAGGCCCCGCAACATTTACTTGCTCAGTACAGAGAGGGGATTTCTGAGGATTGATTAGCTAATATTTGCACAGAGCTTTAAACTTGTTGAGGGCTTGTTTTAACTAGGCTTTTCACTGCTGTACAGTGATCTGCAGGTTAAAAAAAAAAAAAAAAAAAAAAAAAAAAAAAAAAAAAAGCAAAATATGTTGGCAAACAGGATCTTAGCTTACTGGGTCACAGAGCTGGACCTATTCTCTTATCCAGTTTTGCAGGAGGAGTCTACAGTCCTGAAATGCCTCTTCAGAATCTCGCTCCTCAGGTCACAACAGCCAAAGCTTTCTTGGGACACTGGTCCCAGGACTCAAAGATTCTGGTTCAGAAGTGAAGTTGGAGGAGCTGTACCAGGACTTCTGAGTCTCTGTAGCCTGGATGCAAGCCCAGCACAAGCTGTAGTGACCTGGTGCACTGACGGCAACCTGTGCACATGTGGATGGGAGGGAGCTGTTGCTGATGGTGTCTTTAGGAAGAGATGCAGAAAGAACCTAAGAAAGCTTCAGGAACCCCTTACTGCCTGCTGGCAGTTGGGAAAGTGAGCCAAGTTTGATGACTAACAGTAAAATTTCTGCAAATTATCACCATAAAAGAGGCAGTGTGTGGTCTGCCAGGAACACGCATGCATTTTGCTTGTCCCAGGGGTGGTGCACGGCCCTGTCAGGCCACAGCCGGGCCTTTAAAAGCTTATCAGCCGGTCTTCATCCACAGCTAAGGCAGGTACCTGACCCAGAGGCCTTGCTGTCTGTCTCCAGGCTGACAAACCCTCCTGGAAGAACCTGAACTTCAAAGTTTGTTCAGAGCCAAATTACTTCCCCAGCACTTTCAAGAGGGACATGAGAAGTTAAGAGGAGAGACGTCAGCGCTGTCACTGGAGGGCACTGAGTGTATCTCACAGGGGACCCCTTAGCGGGGAAAGAGAGAGGGAAATCTAGGCCTTTCTGTCTGCAGGAAGATAAGCCGAGTATCCACTTCACCCGCTTGTCATCAGAGGAAAGAAGGGGTAAGGGAGAGAGAAACAAAGCTGGTAATTAGCTTCCCTGGGTATCCCAAGATGATTGCAGTTCAAAGTGTTTGGTCAAGACCTTGCTACACACTTTCTCACTGCACCAGACAGCGTGAGAGAGGACAAATGAGTGAGAAAGCAAGCAAACTAGAGAGTTCATCTCATTGTTAATTAAGTGTCTGGTGCTTAGAGGAGCAATTTCTCCAGCTGCCTCTGGAAGGAAGAGGCACTTGTGAGCATTAGGAGAGAATCCTGTAGGTAGCATCTTAATAAAGCCGACACACTGCATCAGGGAAAAAAATAAAAAGGATAAGGAAAGAAATAGAAAAGGCAGGAAAAAATGAGAAGAAGAAGAAATTAAGCTTAATAACTCACTTTTAAGGCTAGAAACTGGCCTATAAACACTGGTAAAACTGGTTGGGCTGAGGCTCAGTTTCCGTGGGGGATAGCTGATGGGTAATGCCTGGCCAAGTGATGGAGCCAGTTTCTAGAAATCAGAGAAAAGCTGTTCCGTCTTTCTCCCCCCACAAACATGATTGCTTCTGGCTTTGCCTCTGAGGGCAGCTGTTGGCAGAGCAGTATGAGGAGTTACTCCTCCATTGCTCTGTGATGGCAACACTGTGCCTACCCACTGTCATGAGAATGGCGTGGCAGAGGAGGACACCCTGACTGCCCTGCCCTTGTTGGATACTGGAGCCTGGGGGCTGTGGGCTGGGAAGCAGTGTTGTCCCTGAAACAAAGCTGTGTGTCATCACAGGCTGAAGTTTGGATGCTCAGCACGAGTCCTTTGAGACTCTGACAGCCTGTGCCCTGCCCAGGGAATGTCCTAGACAGCACAACTCCTCAGCTGGCATAAGGGAGCACTGGTGTAGGTTTTTGGAAGCAGATCCCCAATGGTGAGCTCCCACACGGGTGCTGAGCACATATGCAAATCAGAAATTAAGGACCTTATTACCCTTACGATGTAGTGCTGTCACTACTTATGGCCTCCCATAGTGGAAAGGGGTACAGCTCCCTGCAGCGCTCCAGTCTGAGTAATTGTGTGCTGCTCTTGGGCAAGGGCAGGATTAAAAGTACTGACATGGAGATAATGGTACTCTGTTCCTCCCAGATCTGACCTGGGTAGGAAATCTGAGCAGTGAGCCAGTCGTGAATTTTCTCCTACACGATCTGCCAGGGAGCAGGAGCTGATGTCAAGTAAACAGAAAGAGGATGTCTGTAAATTAAGGGAACACTGAGAAATGTTTTAATACAGAATAACAGAAATTGCCTTCTCCTTCATAAACCATCCTAAGATGTGTAACTCACAATGTGTGATAGAGACAGGTACAAATGCCTCTGTGCACTCTGGTTTATAAGTGGCTTTGTAACAGGTGTTATCATTTTGTCTGCTCAGTATTTTAACATCATTCATTTGTGCCATTGCAACGTGGCACAACAACGCATCTTAGAATAATTTACTGGGAAGAAGCAATTGCTATGAATCACATCATATTGTCATTATGAATAAAGTACATCTACACGTTGTGCCTTCAAGGAAAGTGTGGAAGAGACGTGCTCACCATTCAGCTACTTCTGGTCCCACATTTACTTTTCTCTTTTCTTTTCTGGTATTCTCAATCTGCCCCTGCACAAATAATTGCATCCTGAGGCTCGAAGGGTTTTTTGCCGTTTATTCTTTCTTTTCTTTGTTTATCAGTTGTGAAGGCTGGTTGACCGTGACTTGTGGGCTTTCTGGAACAAAGAGTAAAGCTAGTGAGTGCTTGTAGATGGATGCTTTCGTGATTGACTTTAACAAGATCACAGAAATATTCAGGTCAGATGGGACCTCTGGAGGTCGGCTAGTCCCACCTCTGCTCAAAGCAGGGCCATTCTGCCTGCTGCTGGCTTTCTAGCACTTCAGCCTGCGAAACTGAAACCTGCAGGGATTTAGATGAGTAGAAGAGGGAAAAATCAGAAGAGCACTTCACACTCAGCAGCATGAAGGTCAAGGCACTGTCCCTATATTTGGATATGCTGGTCCTCTCTCTGCCTGATTTAGAGCGGTCTGGAATATGTATTTAGTGATTAATTAATGAATTAATTAATTTATATAAATCCCAAACTAAGAAATGCTGCTCCCACCCTGAGTAGGAAAATGACCTTGAGACTGCCACAGCCTCAACTTTCAAGCCCTGGCCTTCCACGTGCACCCTGATTTCTCAACACTTGGACTTTAGACAGAAAACAAATGCTTTGTCTCAGCTCCATTTCCTAAACACATGTCCCCGGTACTTAGACTTTTCTCTGTCAGAACTGGAAAAAAAAACAAAAACACACAAAAAAGCAGAAAGCAAAAGACAATTTTCAAAATCCTGGAAGCTGACACAAAGAGAAATTACTATTTTCTCCTCCACTTTCACTTTCTTAAGTCATTGTTCTGAGAGACCCTCTTGATATTTTTTATTTCACTCCCCCCTTCCTATTTCATTTTCATCCTGGTCTCTCTCTCTCTCTGACAATTCTGCCTGGCTGCTATCCAACAGGCCTGTCCAGTTTCTCCTTGTACAAGCATATAACACAAAAGAATACAAAGAAGACTGGAAATGCAATTACAGAACTGTCTCTTCTGCCCAGGCGCAGTTTTTTAGACAGCAACCTCCCTTTCAGCACAGTTGGAAGAAAAAAAAAAAAAAAAAAAAAGAGAGAGAAAAAAGTAACTAGAGCCCTTCTGAGCAATGTCATTATTTATTCTGGATGAAACGTCCTGCAGGAAACTTTAATTAGACCACATGTATGATAAACTAACGGAACAAGCTGGAGGAAAAAAATTTAAACAAATAAGAAGGGTAATGGTGCAATTACTTATGTTCCTTAAAGCTGTAACTTTTGGAGGTGAGCCCAGTTTATTCAGAGTTCAGGAGCTGAAATTGGGACATGCACATCGAGGTTGAAAATAATGCACATACACATGCATGCACACAAATTTTTCACTGAAACAGCTTTCTATTGGATATTTGGGCTTTTGGAAAATACTTCCTCACAAACCAACATTCTGCGAAAGCAAAATTCTGGCATATTCAGTTAGCACAAGCAAAGCTTTACCTTTATGTGGAAGAAAATGTCCCTTTTCAGAACTCCTGTAAGATATACATGCATGCCTTTATACATGCATGTGTATGTATAATGATACACATACAGGCATATGTATATTTGTACAATGGAGTATTTATTTTATATATATGAAAAACTTTTAAAACTCTCAGCTAAATTGCTTAATTGCAGAAAAGGAGGCAAAAAATTTGTCATAAGATCAGCACTGTCTGAAAATACAGTATCAGCAATTAAAAGAAACAGCCAACCCACCAACTGCTGAGCTGCAATCTATAATCCATGTTGCAACATTCTGCTGATGCCTTGTGCATCCTTCTCTAATACTCATAATATAAAAAAATATGATTTCAGATATCAGGTGAATATCACTCAAGTGTTCTCATTTTAAATGGCAACATTTATAAGCAGATATACAGCAAAAATACAGAAAATATAGAAAAAAAAAAGCAAAATGAGAAGGAGGGAACTATGAGACAAGCTGGGACATGATGGACTTATTTATTTATAGAGAGAGGTCTACGAAGCATGATTTCTATTATGTACAGCATTTCCTACATTTCCCTGGAGAAAAATAGGTCTTTTCATTTTGCTCCTGCACCACAAACGCAGGTAGGTGGAGGGTCACAATGCATCTTTGGTTATTCAGCTGCCTTCAGTGCGAAACAGTCTGGTGAATGATGCAAAGTGAAGTGTTTTGGCTGATTGCAGCTCTTCTGAGGACCATGCATGTACCTCTGCCCTGTCATGGGCTAAGAAACCCGTAAGGAAGAGGTGAGCTCAGTCTCACAGGCCAGTGCAGTCCTTTGGGATCTGTTGTGGTGAGAGTTTCAACAAAGGCAATTACTCTGGATTTGTGACCTTGGTGGGACTTTAAAAGCCCAAACTACAAGATGTCAAGTATGACTATCTCCTTCTCTAAAAGAAAGAGGAGAGCTTTTTTTCCCCTCTTATGGATGGTACAGATATTATTTAATTCTAGATCATATCCTGTTACTGTGCAGCTTTCTCAGCATGAATCTGTTTTGGTGGGATCCAGTCCTGGGAATGTTACTGACTGCACTTTGCTTGCCATCAGTCAGTAGGCATTGCAGGTAACTCAGGCACAGGCTCCAACTCAGATGATTGCCTTGGACTATCCAGGCATCTTTCTGGCTAGCTATATTTGGGATAGAAAGAGGCAGAACTGTCACTGGATTTTAAGCCTCTGATTGGAAACAGTAAATATTTCAGAACCCCATAGAAGCTAGTACTGAGCTAATACAAACTGATGCCAAAGATTATTGTTAAGGCATTTGGATTTATAGAGACAGAAAAATTAGCTATTACTAGAGGCAAATAGACAAACTCCCTAACCCCCCATGGCTGATGTGACATTTTTCCTGTTAGCCGTAAATCACCTCTATTTTTGATTGTAGGGAATGGCAGGTAAAAAACACACCTATTGTTTCTTTCTCTGTGGCTCCTGAAAAATAAGTAGTCCATGGGACCAGTGGTGCCCAAAGCACGTTGAGGTGTGTGTATGTCAAATTTCAAGTGTTCCTGAAGAACAGCGGTATCTGCACCTTGGATTCTGACTTTTGACCATCTGCCATATTTAATGTGCCTATACAAAGATGACATCCCCTTAGCACTCCATAACCAGCCCTTCCTGTGAGTATCTTTTTGGAAATGTATCATGCTGGGGATCTTATTTTAGCCTATACAGCTCTGGGTTTGGTCTCTTCCCATACAATCGTTGAATATGAAGTCCTCATCATTTCCAGATACTTCAGAATAGCTTTAAACTCCTACAGGATTTCTTTGCAGACAACAGGTCATTTACATTTCTGCAGCCTGACATGCCTGGGTGTGCTGCACAGGCAAACTTTGACTTCTTTTGACCAAGAGACAGCCACGGAGTAGGAAGACTCCAGGGAAGGAAGGCTTTGGGTTGCTTCAAACATACTGCAGTCCTTGCTCAGCACAACATCTAAGCCTGTGCTTAAGGATAAACACATGCTCTAAGCTTCATTGCCTTACCCAAATTTAATCCCATCAGTTTAAGCGTATTTTTATGCATGCTGCTGAATTCAGTCCTTGAACTCACAAAACTGTTCCCATGGGGGAAAGGTAAAGATCACCAGTGCTTAAATAGGAGAAAGACAGGGCTTCCAGCCTTCATGCAAATATCCTGACTCAGAGAGAAAAAGGGAATTCAAAGGGAAGTTCAGAAAGCATCTACTCTGTCAGCAACATTGGCTCCAGCTACTGTATTTTTCGAAGTTTAATATGAATGTGGTGTATTAACATACGGTTAACATACAGACATGTCCATTGGAAGTATACGCAATGTCCCTTCCTTTTACACATTGACTTCTATCTAATGAACATAACGTGCACTGATGAAAGGCGGCAGAACCTGAAGGGAGCCTGGTTTATCAACCACAAACGTCTGGAGGAAAAAGGAGCCGAAATCAAAGAATTAGAGTATTTACATTTTTAGATGCATCTGCCACATGCATTAAATCACAGGCTGCATCAATCCTGCTGCCATTGCCCCATACCTCATCACATCTTGCATTCTCAGGCACCTTCAGCTGGGGAAAAAAATAAAAAATACAAGCGAGGAGGTTAGTGCAATGAACTGATGTATGCATGCAGGGGGGGGGTGGCAACAGCTGGGGCTCAGTTCATGTCACTCTCTTTGCAGAATTGCTATATTGAAGGATGTGGGGGCACTCTGCAAGATGGGCCACCTGAATTCCAGCTATCCTCACCCTCCTGGCATGACTTTACATGGCCATTGTGTCAATAAAAGCCATCAGACTGGCCCGTGGGCCAGCATCCCTTCGACAGGCAGCGATCAGAGGCGCCCCAGAGCGCATACTGCTGTGCAGTGATACAATATTCCCTGTTAATCCACCTTGCAAGCACCTGAAAGGACTTAACTACGTGTACCATACAAGCACCCCGCTGAGACAGTGCGAATAGGAACAGACCTGTAATTACCAAGTAAAGACAATGAAATCACACGTACTCTCACCACCTGCAGTTCTAAATGAGGAAAAGTGTTAGTTACACTGTTGTATTTCTATGGAGTCTCAGGAGAAAAAACAGAGGGCGTAATGAGCTACTAGACTTGTGATAAGCTTATAAGAGGCAGAATTAAAGTGCATTCACAATTTACCCCGATCCAGCGCTCTGTGAGGAGGGACGTGGAGGGAAGCACAATTAAACTTTTGCACTTTCCCTTTAATTTGAGGAAATGAAGAATATGCCTGATAAAACAATCCCATGTTGTTTCACGGACCCCAGCCCTTTTCCACCCCCAAATGGAAAGGCATTTAATGAGGAGAGCAAAGCCACTCACTGCTGTGGCTGGAAACTTCTGCTATGACATTGCGGAAGACTGAAGTCTGGGTGGCTTAGGCTGAATTTTAATCGCCAGGTGCCTCTCTCACCCTACATGTGAAGAGTGAGTTCACAGGACTGATGGGACAGCTGCTGTTTGAAAGAGAATGTCACTTTCTTCTTATGTGGATTTAGGAAATCTTAAGAATATGAATATGAAAATAGAATGATGAAAAAACAACATTCTCAGAAGTAAGTTCCTCCATGAAGAAAAGCTCTTCTAAGGGAAAGACTGCCTTTTTTTTTTTTTTTTTTTTTTTTTTTTCCTGGGGCAAGAGCATGGGGCAAAATCTCAGTCCACATTATCTTATTCATTTCATCAGTAGGGCTGTTCATCTAAAGCACCTTTTCAGGTGAGCGGATAAATGCTTTAATTCTTTTTTCAGATGGAGCAGCTAGGAGAAGCTTCTTTAGAAGTGTGTTCTTAGATGGATTTCTAAGCCAATACTTCTGTGGATTCAAAACTGGGATTCTGACACTAAAAACTGTGTTTTGGTCTCACTCTGAGGTGAGATAGTTAATCTGTTCTGGACAGACAAGCCCTTTGGAAAACATAAACTTGAAAGAAGAAGGAAGAAACACCCTGAAAGACATTTTCTTTATTCACAGAAAACAGAATGTCATGGAGAAAATGATGAGGGAGTGTGTGTGTAATCATGTATTTATTTATCTGAATCCCACACTGCAAATTTTGTAGGTACAGAAGATGATGAGAAGGATAAGGCACTGAAGTGATTGTTTAAACTGAAATTGAGTCTCACCCACTGCAGAGTATGAATTAAACAAAAATAACCCAAAGCAGCAATGTAATAACCTTAAGTGAGCCACTTTTTTTAAGCAGCTTATACATAATGGAATTCTCTCAGCTTTTTACAAATGTTCCTCATACGTTCAGATAATCATCAAACTGACGGGCTTTCCTCACAGACGGCTGAAAATAAACACTGATCTCAAAAGGCGAGGATGTCTTCTTTATTTTCGCCATACATCCAGCCTCTGTATGTTGTTCTTCATCAAAGGATCTAAGTGCTTTCACTACACCAAAGCATCCTGATTTTATAGATATATAAATATGTTTTATAGCCATTATAGGTATTTCTATGCTACAATAGACTAATGGTTTATCCAAACAAGTGCTCTGGCTGTAACAGTGATCAGTGCTGGAGGTTTCAGTGTGAAGAAGGGCTCTAGTGTCTCTCTGAACTAGGTAACCTATAAATTGTTCAGCATTACCAGTGCTGACTTATTTTTTTCTGGTGTGTTCCACAGTAGAGACAGCATGCTGATAAAATAATTATTCTTAACTGTTAGCTACCATTTTCAGTTGGAAAGACATACGATAAAAACAAATAGCCTAGGGGAGGAAAAAATAGGAAGATAAGGAGAAAGGCTGTAATAGGGAAATAGATATGAGACACAAGTAAAAATCCCATCACAAATGGGTCTGAAACAGGAATTCAGGCAAATCCAGTCAGTGCAGGCATTGAGGACCTTTGGATTGGAATTTAGTACCTTGAACCCTAGCTGTTATCCTGTTAGTTTATGTATGCAATTATAGCAGAATTGATTAGACTAGCCCTAAAAAAACATCTGGAACCACCCATTTTCTTTAGGTGCTCCATTTATCTGAGAGTCAAAAGAAACAACAGGATGTGGATGGCAAGACCTGGAATGTTGCTGAGAACAGATTCAGACCCTTTGGCTTTGATGAACAGAGGGCCAGCAGCAAGAGCAGAACACAGAAGTGGGCTCACCCATGCTCTGACCAAGCATTTTCTGATCCCCAAGAGCTGCTCCTTCAGCTGAGCTTCCTGTATCCCCATCTTCGAATCCTGCACACCCTGCGATGCAGCGAGGTGCGGCATGGTGCCCAATGGCAGAAGGCAAATGTGGTGCTGGTGCTAATGCCACCTCTCTCCATCAAAGGGAAAAGTGCACAGACTTGAAAGAGGCTCCCCACCACTGAATAACAGTGTAGGTTCCTCTAATAGATGCCGATCCTGAATGTACGATGGGTAATTAGTGACTTTGATACCTGTGGGGAGCAGGTCATGATTTTGCTGTCAGGAACTTCAGTGCAGGAGACACATCATTACTTCAGTCAGGGATGATTATTACCATACCTGCTCAGAGCAATTTCATATTGCTTTCAGGGCAAGAAAAACAAAACAAAACAAAACAAAACATAAACCAAAACAAACAAACAAAAATGCTGCACAGTATTTGGAGAGTTTCTCTTTTTTCTTTACTTTTGTTTTGTTGAGGGAAAGGAGAGCACCTCTGTGTTTTCACACAAAACTGTCTCTCTTATAAGGAGACGAAAATGAGGGAGAGAAGGAACCTGACAAGTATCCACTGAAGACAACTCTTTAAACCAACAAAGCACATCTGCAATGTGCCTAGATCAGTAGAGATCAATAGAAAATGATGTTACTCTGATGTCTGTGTATGCATTTGCCCATTTTACTTGTCCAAGACAGGAACAACACATTCCTGTTAGATAGCTCCCAGGAGGCAGAGGAATTCAGCAGACCTCCCCAGGTCTCTTAATAAATGCTGAAGGAGTCAGAAAGATAGATGGGAAGAGAAAGGAGGAATGTTAGAAGAGAGCTAGGTTACAATCTTGGGAGAGATGAGGTAGTTCCACTGGCCCCAGTTTTTTTTAAGAAAAACACTTAACCTTGCAGGCTTCAACTCTCTGCTGAGCCACCATGGACCACAGAGCATCTTCTCATCTCCTGGTATCTGTGAAACACTGGCAAAGATCTGCAAAATCCACCAGACACATGCATTGCACATAGAGCTGGGGATGCAGGATATGTCCTGGGCTGTGATACAATCTGCAGCACTCATCAAAGTTAATGAGGGGAGGCTACTTCTGTCGAGGGCTGAGCTGCTTGTGCACATATCTCAGTTCACTGCCTGATTCAGTAACTGACAGACAATCTCCTTCTTCACTTTAAATACAGTAGATATGGTATAAGCCCAATCTTCTACAAAAATGGGATGAGAGGGAAAAGGAAGAGATTAACTCAGAGCTATTTGTGCATTTGCCATGGCTCACGCATGCTCACTTAGTTAAATAGCTTTTCCTGGTGTGGAAATGCAGTGGATGATTTATTTCCTTTTCATAAATAAAAGATTTGGGATGGAAGAATGGCTATTTTCTTTTATACAAGCTATTACACCCTAATGATTGAAGCAGAGATCGCAGCTCAGTTTCCTGTGGACAGCTTCAACTTGTTCTTCTGCCCGCTCCATGGGGAGCTGCTGTTGGTACTGGTGTTTGTGTAGCCCTTGCCCTGAAGGATTTGGGTACCTCTGTACCACTGATGTTTTTCAGCCTCAGAGGTCCCAGAAAATGGGAGGATTGGGTGGATTAAGCCATCTGTTCTAGCTTTAGGATAAAGAAGAGAGCCAGGAATGACTACCAAATCCTTGCAGAGCACTCATCCCTCCAGACTCTGCTGCCCTTCCCCATGCAGGGGCACACTGTGTGTATTCATAGAAGTATTCCCTACATCTCAACCTTCACTCCAAAAGGCAACAGGAGCCATTTCCCTAGAAGCAATGCTGAGCAATGGGAGTATCGTCCCAGCCTGTCAGCTCCTGAGGTGTCCTGGGTTGTCCTCCCCTGGACTGTCTTCCCTCAGCCTTCCTCATGGCCCTTCCTCTCCTGGCAGTTCTATGAGCAGCAGGATTAAACAGTGCCTGGCTCATGGAGACCTCTGATAGCTCTGAACACGACATCTTCTCAGGTAGTTTGGGCAGGAATTAAGTCCGGTAAGGGAAATCTGACCTCCCGCTGTCTGATCAAGCCGCAGTTTCCAGGTTAGGAAGTTGGACTCCTATGCGTGGCACATTTATTGTCCAGAAGGAGATACTCCACCCCATGTTATTCCCTGTGTGCACAGAGTGTAGTTACATGTTCAGTTGGCTATTACTCTGGTGCATTCTTCAGTTATTCCTTATTTATAACATACGGGGCGTGAAACTTTTCCAATAGTCATCCTGATAATTACAACCATCTCATTCAGCGTTAACAGTCCAGCAATAGTATCCTAATTCAGGATCAATGGGAAGTTAAAAGAATATACTTATTAAACTCAATAGGGATAAGTTACTGGTTAATGATGTGAAAATTATGTCACCAATAACTGTGTAATTACATTCTTATTAATGCATTCAAACATCTTGCCATTTAATTGGCATTTAACAAGCTCATTATAGCAAGATAATTAGATAGCCATTAATTGGTAAAACACTGATTGACATGTAGTATGTTAATAGATGTCTAGTGCGGTGTGGTTGTCTTGCTATATGGTAATTTAATGCTTTCATGCTCCTATCAATTAGGTTGTTTAAAATATACAAATGTAATGTATTAAAAAGTGATTGTATATTTATTGGCAAAGTCATCATGACTGAATCAGAGTCAGTGTATTATTTGCATATGTGTTTATCTAACATTTCAATACAACCTCTGCTGGTATTTGTAGGAACTGCAATAATAAACTAAATTCCTGGCGCCTCCTTTAGTCACCACACTACAAAAATAAGCAGAAGTGGCCAAGATGTGGTTTGTGTCCAACATGTGGCTCTTGCACCATAAGAAATTTGAGTCCCTTGACCTAAAGAAGGGCCCCTCTGGGTAATCCTGAACATTGATAGAAATACCCCTGTACAAATCACTGAGAATGACATCATTAACATGCCCAAGGTGTAGCTTTGTGCCAGTCCTACCCATCCTACAGCCAGGTGCTGGTACCCCATCCAGAACTGTGGCTCCACCTGGGAGCCACTGCCAGAGTATGTGGCTTGTAGGATCAGGAAAGGTGGTGCTTCCTTTCTAAGAGTTATGGTGGCTGAAAATCTCATGATACGTACAAAGGTAAAACCTAGACTTTCTCATTCTGAAGTCCTGACTATATTTAGCTAGCAAGGAGGCTTGAGGAATGATCTGGGGTCTGCACTGAGCAGTAATCCTGTTGATGACTGCTAAGTGGTGTACAAACATGCTGGCCAACCCATTATCTTAATTATCCTTCCCTATGTTAGGACCGTGACAGTTAGTTTTTTTATGACATGCAGAGGATGATCTGGAATTATGTGCTGTCCACTTGATGTTAGAGCTTGTTCACATATGCATAATACATACCCCCCCCCCCCCTTTTTTTTTTTCTAAGAAGGTTGTCAGATATATTGAAACAGGACAGATAGTTTAAGGATGTAATATGATTATTATGTGCATTACAGTAGCAGCTAAAGGTCCAGAAAAAAAATAATAAATAAAATAAAATCATTTTCCCTTGGAGTTAGGCACTGTGTAAACACAGTGAGAGAGATGCTCTTCTGAAGACCCTGCTATCAAAATGGACTGGACAGCCAAAGGCTAGTGGTGGAAAGTCAATGTCAGGAGGGAGGGGAGAACAGAAATTAATATTGCAATCTATGCTAACACATGGAGACAAAAAGGTTTTGAAATGGTGCTCTGAGACATCCAAAAGACAGAAAGGGAATGTCTCATTGCCGTGAGGTGCCCCAGTTCACTGCGTCATGCTAAGAAAACACTGCCAGGAGTAGCCACTTTCTGTGGCACGTCTCACTTGAAGCCAACAGCTCTTCTGCAGCTCCAAGGGGCAGAGATGTTCAGGTCTGCAGCGAGGAACTTCCTGAGACTGATTTCTCTGCTCTCAGGGTAACAACTGAGTTCATTGTGCAGAACGAGAGCTCTCGATTAAGCATAGAATTGTACTAGAAATAATGAATTAACTTATAGTACATTTCCCCAGCCACCACAGGATTGGTCCCGATGGTGTATTAAGTGGAAATGATAATGTGAGCCTGATTGCAATGATGACGCGAATATTGTTAATGTTGATATCCCCAAATTAGCTCAGAGGGGGAAGTTTCAGTTCAAATTTTGCAAACAGTATGTGACTACTGTAACCTTTAGAAGAATCCTTTTAATTCTTTTTCCATTATTTTTAATTTCAAAGACTAGGAAAATAACAAGAATGACTGGTTCACTAAAAATAGCCATTACGTGACCATGGAAATATGAGCTTTCCTTGAGGAGACAGTCAGCACTGCAGGGTATACAACATTGTGCTATATTTTGCTTAGCTGTGGCATCATTCATCTGACTGTAGGTAGTTCAAAAAAAACTCAAACACTTGGTGAGCTTTTATTAGGGGAAAGTTTTAGCCGGGCACTAAGGAGAATGTTTGGTTTCTTCAAGCTATTACAATAGGAAAAGAGATTTAAAGCATCAGGAAATGAGGAGGACAGATTGCTCTGAAAATCTCAAGCATGGCAGAGTTGTGAGTCAGCTGAAGGCATGGCATGAACCTGAGAGGGTAGAACAGCAGCTGCAGTGAACAGGGATTGGATGCTGCTGGGTAGCTGAAAATTTGTGGTTATTAGGAGAATTTTGGTTAGGCTCACGAATGGGATGGATGGGGACTGTGGATCAGAAGAGAAGAACATGCACCAGTTTTGGCTGGTAGAGCAGGGCTGGTCTGGGTGGGGATGTAGGAAGATGGGGTGTGCTGCCAGAGCTTGGCATCCTCGCCTTGTGAGCAGCCCAGGATGGGCTTTGGCTGGTGCAGGAGCAGTCATGGTAGCCATAGCATGATGTGGGGGAGCCCTCTCACTGTTCTCCTTTTGGGCCCATCTCTGGAAAGTGGAAATCTCTGTGCTATCATCAATGGTAAGTCAGAGAGAGAGCATTTATCAAAAGGCAAACTTGATCAGTAGCAAAATAATAATAATAATAATAAAATGGCATCTCTGTAAATACAAGTCAAATAAGCTCACAGGACAGACTTTCCTACAGCTCAGGTAACTTGGAGAAGTGCCCTCGAATGCAGTGGGAACACACAGTGATGAGCAGAACAGGTTGCTCACCCCCGGGCATAGTAATTCCTGTGTTTTCTCCCCCACTCCCTTGTATTTTGAATTAGCAGCCAAGAGCAGGTAGGCAGCTCTTGAATTCATTTGCTTACAAGCCCTGATACCCATCTGGGATCAGGACAGAAATCAGATTAAGCTTGTTTGTGTGTTAAATGTTTGGGAAAAAATGACTTGTTTTAATAAGGGGCAAGGGCTGCAACGTGCTCCCCAAAGCAGACAGCCCTCACGCTTATCTGCAGCAGGACCTGAGTCTGTTCTAATCACACCAGACCCTTCTCCCGTCACCATGCTCCCTTCCCACCTTTCCGACCTCCCACCACACAAAAAAGATGGGATTAAAGAAAAAAAGTACTCCTAGCAAAATGCCAGGGTTTTAAATTAAATTTAAAACAGTTTAATTGCCTAATTGCTCAGCTATTTTGTGCAGTTTATTAACAGAAGCAATTCTTCGGCAGTCATGCCAACATAGCAGAAAATTGGCATTTGAGCCAGCGGGAATTAAAGAGGCAGAGTGCGGAACTAAAACAAAAAGAATGCCTCGAACCTAGTGGAACAGACATTTGAGGCTTTCATCTCATTTTTATCTCACTCCCTAATCTGCTGTAGAAAGATCAAGGCTTGGTTTTGCTTTTTAATGTGGGAATGACAGTTGCTCATCACTAGTGTCTTTGCATTTGGAAAAGTACTGGGTTTCCAAAGAAATTAATGTCTAAGAAGCAGCACATTTACAAAGAAAATAAAATGCAATTCTTGCCAATAATATTGGCATCTTTTAAAAGAGTTAATTTGATGGCATTTTTCATAATAAACCTTACTTTTAAACGTGTGTGTGTGTATTCAAACAAAACTAGCAAATCATCCATATAAATGAATGCATGCACTGACTGAATAGAAGAGATTAATATTCAGTTACAATATACCACACTCATCATATGCTCTTTCTTTACCATACAGAGAGGGAAAAAAAAAAAGAAAAAGAAATGAGAGGAAAGGAGAAGGTAGTCATGATGCAAAATAAATAATCCAATATATATTGCTTGTAAAAGAGAAATTCTCATCATCTACAAGTGACGCTATTGCTCTAATCCTTAGTGCTGCATTGAAGTACATATCTGTGAAGCTGTTGGTGTGTCCTTGCTGATGTCTCCTCTTTTTTGGGGGTAGGCAGTCACCTGAGAAGCTCTTCTCAAGAGTAAAACAGCAGAGAGGAACTCTGGACAAACTACTGGGACTGCAATGTAAATTTATTTCTTGTGTATAAATGACAGAAATAATTCACTTGTTTTGTGGAGGATTCCTACAGCTGTGATGAACCTACGGTGTCATAAATCACCGTCTCAAACTGATGATCCTGTGCACAGAGATGGGTGAGATATTATCCAGGGCACTTTTGTTACTGGTATTGGTGGAGTTCAGATCATGACCCATGCATGTAAGGCAGTCCTGTTGGCCATGGTGTGGCATTTGCCACTGCAAGAGCAGTGTGCACAGACTAAAGTTCTGTTGGTGTCTGACACGTTAGGGCCACATAAGAGATAATCCACTGCAGGTGAAAATGAGCCAGAGCAGAGCTCTTCATTTCTGAATTTGAGATGCATTTCATGATGCTCCTTCAGGTTTGCAGGAAGGCCTGCTAGAAATAGCAGCTCCATCCTTCTGGCTGGATGAGCGCATCATGTCAATGATAACGACTTTATCCAGGATGCTCAGGACCCTGTTTCTACCTTGATTTCAGCACTCAGGTAGCTCACTTTTTTTTACCTGTATGTAAGAAGGCAAGAATGTAATTACAAACACACTGTGGATGAAGCCTGCTGCAGGAAAGTGAGATATTATTCATTAGTGGAGTTAGAGAATCTAACTTCTCTCTGCTTGAGTTTTTGCAAACAAACCTACCTCAGTTTTAGTTCAGCCAAAATAACTTTGATGTATTTTGACATATGACACTTTTATGTATTTTTCTATCTGGAAAACTGACATTTTCCATGAGAAGCGGGTATTTCCTGTGAATAGTATTATTTAGGTACTAACTATTTGTTTCAGAATGACAGTTTCAGGGGAAAATGTTCACACTGGCTGCATTCTTCTGTCACGTGGAGAACAGGCAAATTTATCTCCTCTTCTGGTTAGCTTCCATGCTTCCGTCTCATTCACATTCTGCATGCTTCAGCCCTCAGCTGTAAATGTACAGGGAAGCAATGTAGTTAGTGCTCAGGTTTCCATATTTTCATGCCAGAAAATTGGGAAAAAGCAAGAGTAGTGGCCCTGATGACACTGAAAGCAAGTGGGTGGGTTTTCAGGCTAGTGGTGAAGGGGAAGCTCCTGGTTTTGTCATCCATTCACTGCAGGTAAGAAGGGATGAGATGAAGAACTCGTTTCTTCGAGCAACGGACAATTGTAATATCTTCCAGCTTTTTTGCCTCTTGTCTAGAAAAATGGCAAAGTGAGCTTTCAACTTCCTATCTGTTTGAAGCTTCTGACACTAGGTGATGACCACACATTTATTTTCTCTCAACCTCCCTGTTAATCTCACTGTACGGAGACAGTTTATCTTGGGCCTTGCCTTTGTTGCTAAGAAAAAGTACATTTTCCCACGGGAAAATGCATGTGCTTGAGTCAGGAAGCATCTGATGAGGGCAGAGAGATAAAAGTGCAGCCAGGACATGGAAAATAAAGTAGCACACGGTTTCTTCTGTGAGCTGCAGGTCTCTGTAGCAGTACTGGGCAGTGCAAGGAAGCATGGAAAAGTATCCTATGACCTGAGAGCAAAGATATCTGAAACCACTGACTATCATCCAAGGCCTGTATGCCGTGACATGTGGTGCCTGATGCTGTCATCCCCCTGTGCCACAGCTGCTGGTTCCTGTGGCATGTGGTGGAGGCAGCAGCGCCCATCTCTCTGGAGACCCCAGGGCTGGTAGCCTGGGAGATGCACCATGGATGCTCAGCATGCTCAGAATTGCTGCTCTTGCCTCAGTAGCACATGAAAGAGCACCTTGATGCACATGAGAATAAAGAGTTTACATTCAGTGATCTGAGACCTCCTTTTAACTCTCTGTTGTGGTGAGAGATAGAGGTATTGAGCGTGGCATTCGTACCCAGCTGCTGACCTGCACTTTTGCAACTTATGCCCATGGGAAAGCACTTCTTAAACACAACAACAACCTGGTCAGTGCACTGGGATGTTCCTAGCTATTAAATCTGGATCTCATGTAGCCTGTGAGGAGCCCCAGAGATGTCCGATTGACATTAAATTCCCGCTGATTTTGACCCCTAATTCACTTTGATTCTTTTGAAGACCACATCTTCCAGCCCTGGAGGTGGTGGCTGCTGGAGGGGTCACACAGCAGCCTGGGATTCCTCAAAGCCCCAGAGACTTCCAGCTGAACCGGTGCCATTTGCTTTCTGTCCTGCAATCCTTTTGCCATGCACATGCCCTAATTTTCTGTCCTTTAGTTCTGGCATCATTAATCTGTCTGTAAATACCCCACAGCACGAAGTCCTCCTCCTTTCTGCGCTCCTTCTGTTATCTTTCTCAGTGGAAGCAAATGCACATTTGACAGAAGTCAAATTCCTCCATATCTCATTCCCAGAGGTGTGACCTAGAAAAAGGACCACTGGTGGTTCCTCAGACCCACCATTTTATGCCCCATGCCAAAGCTCAGGGTATGGATCTCTCAGGTGATCTGTAAAGGTCAGTGGAAAAATATGACTTTTTCACCAACAGTTGGTGAAAATTATCTATAAAACAGGTCTGGATGATACATCCTAATCTTCCTCTTCATAGCATCTTTAGTGGATGGAAAAGTTGACAGGCAAAGTAACATTTCATTTTGGTGTTGTTGGTTTTTGTTGTTGTTGTTTGTTTGCCTGTTTTTGTTTGTTTGTTTGTTTTTCCATCTTTAATATTTTAAAAACAGGAAAAAAAGAGTATATATAAAAAAGAAAGTTTATAGATATATGTATATTTAATCAGTGTTTTTAGGAAGAACTTGATGGAGGGAGAGAGAATTACTGTTATTCATTTATTTCACCACTTTGCCAACATCTACAAAATATTTTTCTTGACCCGATCTGGACTTTTGGGCTGATAACTACTGTACTGGCCTGAAAATAATTGCTGGGTTTCCTTAGCTGGGCACCAGGATGGCCATGTCAAATAAGCACATGTCTGGGAGGAGCTGCAGCAAGAGGTGTGGTGTTTGGCAAAGCCCAGGGAGAAGCCAGCCCTTTGCTGTCAGTGGAAGAGGAGCAGCAGAAGGGGAACAGCTTTGGAGGAGATGGATCATTTCATTGTGTTAGGTGTAGAGACAGAAGCAGACATTACTTATAGTGCTGGAGGGGCATTTGTAAAGGTGTGTAGTATTGTGGTGGGATATGCCAATGAGCAACATCACTGGAGCCTTCCAGAGCCTGGGAAATGTTGGATGGAGAGTTAAGCAGGAGGACATTCTTTTCTTTGGTTTAGTTTCATTGCTATCCTTTGAGTCTGCTTAGAGGGCACTGTATTATGACTGGGAAGGAACATGCTTCAAGGATGGTCCTCACTGGCCAGGAATGGGTGGGAGATGGTGGGTTTGGATGCTTGTGCAAGTAGAGGTACAAAGAAGTGAGGTGTAATTTCTACCACAAATCTGTCTGAACCTCTTTTAAGGATGAAAGGGAAGAGTCCATGAAGAGGGAAAGATCAAAGCTGTAGTATTTATATGGGGATTGGACTTGTGAAAAACGCTTGGCCCTGAGGCAAATACAGAACTAAGCTCTCATTTTGGGTTTGATGGTAATGAATTCCCACCAGCAGACCTGTTGAGGCATCCACCAGCCTGAAAAACATGTGATCTTGTTTGGAAAAGCCAAGTCTTTTATATGCAGGTTCCAAATAAAAGATTAACACCTTAGAGGGAAAAAAATGGATCCAAGTATACAAATTCCCACCACCCACGGTCATGTTAATATAGCTTATAGATCAGAGGGAGGTTGTGCTCAAGTCATGTCCATTTTCCAATGTATCCTTTGAGTGCACAACTGGGAAACTAACTTTGTACCCATAAACTTCTCTGATCACTGAAACAACTAGAAAAAGTCAAATGTAAATGCGTGACAGAACCCCCACCATCCAAAGCCACTGAAAAAAATCCTCCTTGTATCCTGGGAGAAAATTTCAATATTGAGCCAATTTCCTAGATTTTAACATTTATTTCCCTTGTGTTTTTTAAATAAAAATCAAAGATAGTTAATATGACAGCCTAGTGATTAAACATATTTAGTTCCTATTGAAAAGGAAATGGGTTATGACTCTGCATGCAGGCAATGTATCATTTCTTCTAAAAAAACTCCAAATTATAATTTCTTTTAACAGAAATATTTTCTCTGGTTAATCCACTTCTTCAGTCTGCTCTGCCCAAATTGTTTTTCTGAGAGGCCTAGCATATGATACAGATCTGATAGGATGCTTTATTTTGCACCAAGTAATTGCATTAATTGGTACAGCCAATGATCAATGTTAATTAAGAAAAAAATTACAAAGGCTTTGCATTCCAAAGCTTTCCAAGAAAATATTTGAGTAGTGAAGCCATTTTAGGCATATAGTTAACTCTTCCATCTGCAGCTCTGTCAAAAATAAAAAAAAAAAAATAAAAAAAAAAAATTCTATCCTGCTCTTGTACACACTCAATAACCCCATTAATTTGCACTGCTGCTACAATGGGACTAAAGAAAGAAAAGAAAGAACAGTTCGCTAATATCCTAATATCCTCAGCTGAAATGACAGAGAATGGATTATGACAGAAACACTCATTGTAACATAAGGGATATTTTCACATGATACCACAGTGAGAGGCCCTTCTAGAAGGGTACGTGGGATGAGTTAGGGCCTCTTGTAAGACCTGCTGGCCAACCTCCCCTTGTGTCCTGCAGCTGTCACATTATTAGGGTTTTCTGTGAGACAAAAGTTGAAACAAATCCCAAATGTGAATTACTCAGGTCCGGGCTGGAATAGATTTTCTCCACAACTTTGAAGTTAGCAGTTTGGCAGATTAGCAATTATCTTTGCTACAGTTTTGATGGCTTCAAGAAAGATGTGGCGCTTGTCCTGAAAAACTGAGAAGCTGGAAACATTATGGTTTGAACAGCTGTTTAACAGGGACGCTTTTGAATCACTCACTTCCTCCTGCTACAATAACCTTTCTTGCTAGCAAAATCTATTGACTATAACATTGTCGGAAGTGAGTGCATTCAGTGGGAAGCCAGGGATGCATCCATCTTCTGACAGTAGGAGCTGCTGTAGTATTGTGCATGTCCCTGCAGACACCCAGATTAACGGTTTGACCTGGTTCCAAACACAAAAAAGTGTTTGTGGCAGAGGCTTCGTCACAAAAGGCTGCCAAAATATTCTGCCAGACAGCAATAAACTCAATTTACATTATAACTTAACACTTCCTTACCCCTCATCCTCCTGCCAAGTATGACAACATAACATGCAGGAGCCTGTAGCACGGTGTAGGAAAAAAAAATAAAATTAAAAAAATGTTTTCAAGCAGAAAATTCCTGTGAAAGACCAACTCATTCACTTGGAGAGCTACTGGAAACTTCTGGAAGACACTGTTAGCAATGTCCTTTCCTCAGAAACTACTTTCTGCATGGCTCAGAATATATACAGAAGGTGCTGGGCGAAATTAGAGTGCTGAGTTCTCACATTTCCCTTGTATCAAGAGACAAAAAAGTCTAAGTTGGTAACTTGTCCATCGTGGTTATGGAATAGCTGCTCTGTGGCCACTATTGGACTTTTTGCCTCGACCAGCTGTTGCTGGAGCCTCCCCTAGGAAGACTTTTCTAGCCCAGATTTGCCATGCTTCTTTGCTCACAAGAGGCTCTGCCTTTTGCAGTCAAGCTAGAGCCAGTTTTTGCCCTTCCCTCTGCTGCAGACAGCTGCTCCACCATGCTACAGAAACCTCCTGCCCACCACAGCCTTCCAGCTTCCTGTCTCGCATTCCCTTTGCCAACACGTTTTCCCCCTCTTAGTTACCTGGGGCTGAGAGGATTTAAGGTTATGTGAAACCCAAGCTGTTTAAGGAGAGGATTTAAGGTTATGTGAACCTCAATCTGCTTAAGAAGTGCAGAGGGAATTTCAGACGATAATCAGTAGTTTCCCCTTCCCTGGTGTAGGTATACACTAATGTTAAGAGCTGTGAAGCATTACGGTTTTGTTGCTTGTATTTTTATCTGTGTTTAGATCTGGTTTAACCAGCACTTCAGAGTATTTTTGAACTCTTGAGAATATTTTGCTCGGTTCCTGAAGAGTGAAGCCAACAGTGCCCATTAAGGAAGCACAGCAGATGTCCAGAGGACACAGCGAAGTGTAGTTCATGGAAGCAGTTCAATTGCTGCTGGAATTCTGCTGTCTTCACCAGTTGCTCTGCTGCAGTGACCTCCAGACTCTGCTAAGGGCATTAAAAACACCAGAGCCAACTCTACTCAAAAGGTATTTAACAAGAAGGGAAACAGGTTCAAATGGAATGAAAAGCAGAGCATCAGCAAATTGCAGCAAAGCACAAAATTTGCCTGTGTTTCCAGAATAATGAATGTATTCTGACTACATCAGCTGTGTGTATCCCTGCAGTAGCCAGCCATATTCAATATATTTAATGTATACAGCCATATTTTGTCTTCAGCAACAGACTAATGCTAATCCCTGTATTAAAACCAAGTATTTTCTAACAAAAGAGATTCATCTCTAATCAGTTCAGATAGAGCTCCTCTTTTTTTTTTTTTTTTTTTTTTTTTTTTTTTTTTTTTTTTTTTTTTTCCCCCTAGTACAAGTAGATTCACCTACATGCACATGAATTCTTGTATGTCCTCTTGCTCCAAATACTCAGCCTCCTTCCGTTCCTATTTTGACATCTAATTGCAAAACCCCACTTATTTCCCTACCCCTATAGAGGTGGTTGTATCACTGAGAAAAGCCTGGTGGCTGCAGTACTCAGTATCTTTGAAGAAAGAATTCCGTGCTAATATATTTTTTTCTGGAAAGTAGCCTGCTTGCTTATGGCCTGCTCAGAGGACAGGCACAAAGGACACACAAGTGTCTGGATGTAGACATACCACAGCATTTTGCAGGTGATGGTGCAATTGCTACTCTAAGTTCACAAGCAGTTTGCAATGAAAGGTATTCTGTGCAATCAGGCTCTTATTTTATGATGAGCAGGTACAGAAAACAGTATGATTTCCCAATGAGAAAATGGTGGGCACAAGCTTTCTGAGCTGGAAATGAAAATAAAGAGCATTCCCATATGTGTAATCTGGAACAACACCCATCAGTTTAACTCCAACAGGAAAATATGATGGTCTCCTGGGTGCCTGGAACTGTTTTGAAACAACCCACCCTTCCCTAAGTGGTGGTGATTTCCTTTCCTTTTTGACATACAGATGCAGTTTTAACAAGCACTGAGGACCAGGAACTGGATGGAGATATTCATTCTGCAATTCCTGCCTTGGATTGGCCACCATGGCTATTTATCACCATAAGCTAATTCCACCAGACCCATCTTTAGTGATCCAGGGGAGAGAGGTTAGTGGTCCAGCTCAGCCCCTGCCAGAGAACTACAACACTGAACAATGCATGCCTGGGGCTGGCCCTGCCTTTACCTTATTGGTGGCAACCTCCTCAAATAGCTTAAGGACTGGCACAGAGGACTTCTTTCTTTTCCTGCCCTTAGAGGGTCATGGTCCATGGTCCCTAGGTCTGTGCTCCATGCTGAAACTATGTGGATTTGAGGGATTTGCTTTCACCAGCTTGTCAGGCGGGCTGCTGCCAGGAGTGTAAGAACTGCTTTATGAAGGAATCTACAAGGCAAATATCTTTTGTCTCCCTTGTTCGGGTAACAAAGGCATCACAAATTACTGGGAAGGCTGAAATGAAAATCAAGAATGAAAATAATTAAACCCCTCTCCCACCAGCCATGCTGGGCCTGGCTTTCTGCTCTAGCATTATACAGTTAGGATCAGCAGGAGCAGAGCTGTCTGTGACAAGAACTCTCGGGGTTATCTTAAATAGTCCTAATGTAGCTAATGTTTTTCCTTATTTCTTCCAGGTGCCAGTAAATGGCTCCATGTACCTGTCCTGTCAGCTCAGCGTAGTCTATGCGGTAAACTACACTCTGGAGCCCCATGCATCTTGTCATCCCCAAATTAGCAATTGAAATAAACCCTGCAAAGCACAGGTAATGTGCCAGTCCAAGAAAGAGAAACATACATTTTTGGTGAACCCAGACACTCATTTCTTGGTGCTGGAGAGCTGTCTGGTTGTGCAGGCCTGAGGGTTAATGGTGCTGAGATGAACATAACAGGGAAAAATTCCTGTACATATTTTCTTTGCATCTTCTTTTTAATGGGTGGATGCAGCAGCCCTGAAAGAGCCAAATATTAGCACAGATTGGAGACAGGAATTCTGAGGGCAGATGCCTTGCAGGATTCCCCACACAACCCTGCCAAGACTGTTTGTTCCTGACCTGAAACGGCCTTGTTCTGGCACAGAGGCCTAATTCTTCCTGTACTGCACCATGCCGACTTTAAACAACCTTTGGCATCCCTTACAGCAGCTCCAGAGCACCCTGTCAAAAGACCTGTCCCCTGCGTGGCAGGACGTAGCCCACCAAGCCACAGAGCTGTGATGAAACCCCATCTCCTCATCTTTTAATGGATATAGAATGAGGACTCATCTTGCCACCTCCTTCACTGTCACGCATCTGTACGAGAAAGGACAGCTACTCCTGATCCAGAACAGCTGAAGACATTTGTATGAGAGAGGAAAGTGGGTGAAATCACTCAGCTGGACTGATGGAAGCCAGTTATGGATTCTGTTCTCCCAAGATGAAAGTTTCTCACATGCGACCACCCCAGAGAACACTTTTGTGGGAGGATTTTGCAAACACTTGGCACTGGCTTCACTCTGCTCCTCTAAAGTCTGTGGGATCACAGCCCTTGTAGGAGCAGTGTTACCCTTATGAAGTGTTTCAATATTTTTGACTGATGAATTTGCACATTATATATGTGAAGCCATATGTGACTCTGTCGGAACCGCTCCAGTTTCCTATCCCTTGCAATGTGTTGTGCTGCTTTTAGCACACAGAAACATACGCCTCCTATCACTCACGTTGACATGCCATCGGTTTGATTGGACCACTTCTCGGCCGCTGGAGTCTGGAGTAGCACAGCTCAAGACAATGGGCTACTTTGATTTTTATCAGAGTTGACTTTTCTTTAAAATGATTAATATGTTCAAAACAGCACCACGGTGGGGCGGAAACGGCTGCATATTTGGTCAGAAAATCAGTGTTCCTTTTTCATCCATTATAGATAACTTTCAAACCTGACTGCTGTCAGTGTTCAGCTCAGGTATTGAATGACTTCTTTCTATGGAAAGAAAGCCCAGAGCCTGGGAGCACTGGTCCCAAAAATACAAGTCTGTCTGGTACCATGCTAGGGGCAGTTAAGACAGCCACTGGAGTCAGAGGCAAGGAGTTCTGCACGAAGCCTTTTGCAGATACGAGGCAGAAGGAAAATCCCTGTCCAGAGCAGTTATGCTCTACATGCTCAGCATCCTACTTACAAAGGAAGGTTTGGCTCTGTACCCAGCTGATGAAACAGGCCAGAACTTCAGGTATCACAGTAAGGTGCAGTATAACAGTATAACCTAAGACAAGACACAACAAAATTGAATCTTGGAAAGCTGCTTATGACCATTAATAGTCGTCATTCCCCCCTCACCCCACCCCATGTGAATAAAGGTATATGGAATAGTAACAGGCTCTGTGCTTGTTAGCAGCAAACATTATCATCAAGTTTGCTCCAAAACTCCTCTCCTCCTCCTATCATGTGGTATCCAAAAGAAAAAGGCAAAATAGTTCGAAGGCAGCAGGGAGTCTAAGTTCAACATGTTGAGCAGAGTTTGATACTTTCGATTCTCATTAATATTTATGTAGGTTGTGAGAACAGAAACTTTGTGCAACAAGTACAGAATATATGTATTCAAAACTCCACCTACTGTATAGACGCACACATATATCTTCCCCTGGACAAGTTAGTGGCACCTGATGCTTTTCAGTTCTTATCAAATCACTGTGCCTCAGTCAGAGTCACACCTCATTTCCCCCTCCCCATAAATATATTATGATCACATAATGTTTTAATAACTTGACAGGAAAATTGAAAATAAGGCAAAGATGACAATTTATGGATATAAATTTCAACAGCCTGTTTTTTTTTTTGTTGTTGTTTGTTTGTTTGTTTGTTTTTTAAATGAAGTTATTAAATGCTTCAGATTGAACAAAAGGTAGGCTCACAGTTTTGTTTAGTAGCAAATTGGAAATACAATGAAGCCTATAACTCTGGGAAAATAAAACCGACTTTGTTGACTAATTTTCTTTCCATTAGGCTCCACAATTCAACAGGCAATGATATGTTTTTAAGAGTATCAGTAGATATCTTGATGAATTCCCAGCCTGACCATTGAGGGTGATTTCATCACATCTCTTTCATTCACAACTACTTTAAGCAAATATGTTGTTTACTGTGATGGATGGGGAAGGAACACATATCAGCATATACACAAGGATGCTATGAGGAAATAAAGCCAGTTCTTCACATTAGCTTCTTAATGTGATTCTGCTTCCGTATTAAAATCAGGGGCTAAATTTTTCATTAGGCTCATTATGAACCTTCTGAATGGAATTTCTTGGAACTTAGCCCTTTTTTTTCAAACCACTATTCAGCCCACAGACGGAAACTCTGACCTTTCGGAAATAATGGATATCCTGGTATCAGTCCTGAAAACCAAGGGTTAACTTTACAGTTAGAACAGCCCACAGCAAACCCACCTCAACAGGAAACTCCACATGCAGTTGGCACCCTTAACTTGTCTAACTCTGCATGTTGGTTCATATCCCACAACAACCATGCTATAGTATGGGCTCAAAAGCAATTTTGGAGCGGTTCACAAGGAAGCAGGTGGCAGCTTTGGACTAAGAAGCTTTCCTAGAGCAGTGTGAAAGTCCGTAGCACAAGAGAAACAGGCAGAAGTAGAAGCTGTCAAGCTGGTGGAGATGCTCAGTGTGTGGAATTACAGAAGATGCTCTGCTGGTGGCTAGAAAATTTGCATACTGACTCTTTTCATAGAAAGAAATACTAGTCACCTTAATTTAAAAAAGGTGCTTTGTGAGGCAGAGCTGCATCTCAAAGTGCTAATTCTTTCTAAGATTTATTTATCATCTGCTGAGCTAATAGATTAACAAAACAAAATACAAACCACAACAGTGGGTGTGATATGCTGGAAAGTCACCAACCTGATGAAGATTTACATGTAGTGATGAGAGGGGAAAAAGCCATCACTTTCCATTCAACTCGTTTGAATTTGTGCCAGGCACAACAAGAGAATTGTGAAGATCTGGTGAATGCATAATCTATATGGGTACATGGGTACAACGGTTACTGTGAGAAACACAACACATGCAGGGGTGTTGTGCTGAATACGGGTCAATGTACAAACAGAGAGGCAAAAACAATGGTGGAAGCTGGATAGTACAAAGCCAAGGATAATGAGAAAGCCTTTGTGTTTTTGAGCATGTCTGCATGTGTGCTGGACATATGCTTGCAGGGGGTGTTATGAAAACAAGCTTCATGTGACAAGCTTTTTATTACTCCCGTTGAAGTATGAAATTAGGCCTGGACTTGAGCAAAGAAAAATCACCTTTCCTTCACCAGCCCTAGGAGGCAAAATCAAAAACACCAGAGAGCCGGTTTGGGACAACGCTAACAAAATATCCAGGTCCCACATCAAACTCTCTGCTTTCACTGTGGATGCTCAAAACTCCTTCAACCCTCCTCCAGCCTGTCTTCGTTCCTCATTCTTACCCTTCAGGGTGGAAACTTCACATAAGTGATGACATCCTATTATTTCAAGCAAATGCTGCCTTAAGTTTTGTGTAAGGTGCTAATGACCCAAGTCTGAGCAGCTGAAACTCTTGCTAAAGTCATAGACATAGGGCTATGTGACAAAAGTCTCATCCTGAGCCAGTAGGAACAATTTCTCACTCACCAATTTCTGATTAACTTTGGGGAAACTCAGGGTACATTTAAGGGGGAGTGTGGGTAAGAGACATTTCAAGAAGCTCTCCAACTGGCAGAAGGTAGGCTGCATAAGTGTACAGAGAACAACACTTCTTCCACCCGCCATGAATACTGACACCCTCAAAAGTTGCATCTTCTCTTTAGCTTGGTTCTGCAGCATCGCATCACCTACCAGTCAGAGAAAGTGGAATCTCTGTCCTATCTGGGAGAACAGACCTCTTTATCAACTGGCCATGGTAATTCAATGATGCCCCAGGCCTGCCACCACTCCTCAGGCAGCCCAGCCTTCCCTGGAGCACTGCTGAGGAGCTTGGTGCAGCACCCAGCCCAGCAGCTGAGCTTCCTGACATAGCAAGCTAACCACCATATAATGCAAATGAGGCGCTGATAAAATACCTACTTTATTCAGATATTTAAAGCTACTCCTTCCCAGATTAATATAAAAAGCCCATTATTTTGTCGATAGGACGGTGTTGACATCTTTGTTTCCCACCCATTCCTAAGTGGTTTGAAGCGCTCACTGACTTTTGTCAGTGAGATGGATACATCTCCACCTTCCAGGCTGGAGATGTATTGTGGGCTGCAAAACTACATAAACCATCCTAAAAGCAAAGGCAATGTCACATTTTGTCCTTAACTCAATAGGCTCTCAGCAAGGAAAAGGAGGCAGCACACACACATGTACACTTTGAATAGGCCAACACCAACTTCCTAACCTAATGGACAGAATTCTCCATTGTAAAATATGATGTTTTGCCATAGAAAAGTAGATTAAGAAAAGAATCCCTTATTAATCAATAGCCAAACTCTTTAAGCAAACCATTTCCAAATTTAGGAGCTGTGCTAGCACTGGGAGACCCAGGAGGGCTTACAGCAGCAGTTATACAGCACTGAATGCCACCAATATGAGCTTAATTTACTGAGCCTTTAGAAGGAGGAGGGTGAAATCAAACTGTGGCACAAATCATGTTACTCTTGTAAGTTTAGTTTGCCAGACACAAAGATCCTTCCAGCCAGGTAACCTAGTGCTATAAGCTAACATATGTCAGCCTGCCATAGACCCCCAATTTAAAGTTTCCATTCAGCTCAGTGGGAATTAATTGTTAGGTTCTGGCTTCTTCTGTTTTCTTGTTAATGTCAAACACCCATCTAGTGAGAGCTGCAAATAATACCCTCCTAAGGGTAAATTGTGAGCTCATTGCTCGTTTAAGTCACATTGAGTGAGAATACTCCCTAGCTGTGCTCTGTGAATCAAAGACAGAGCATATGCAATCATCTGAAGCAGCAGCAGCAGCCGCATTTCCCAGAAAGCTTTGGGAAACCTGACACAATTACCGATCAATACCCTCTCCAGTTAATTGATGAGCCATGGAGCCAAAAGGGGAGAAAAAAAAGAAAGAAAAGAAAGAGGCTATCAATAAGTAATCTCAGTTAGGAAACTGAGGTCTGAGAAGAGGTACTTGAAGTTTAAGGGAGGATGCCCACGCCTGGGAAGACAAATGAGGATTGAGAATAAGAGCGTTCTCAGATAGATGTGTCTTTTGAAGATAATGGGCATGGCAGAAACAGAGTAAGATACAACAATGAATCTTGGAGAGTCTGAAACCATTAGGTCCTAAAGGGAAACATCTGTACATTGCTACTGAATTGTTACCCAGAAATCTCATCCTGACCCTTTCCTTATTCCAAGTCTGGGAAGACTTCCCCAGTCCCCACACTGAGCCAGGTCTTCCTTCACTTGTTCCTGGCTGATTTTTTTTTTATTTATTTTCTGTGTGTGAGGGGGTGGCTCTGAATTGGACTCAGTTTAGGAACTTAGCTGGTACATTGAAACATCAGGCACAGAGCCTGGCAGTGTGGGGACAGTCCCAGGAAGACATCAGCAGAAAGCCCAGAGATCAAAGGTGATGTTCATCAGCAAAGATTTAGCGATGGTGGTGAGTGACGAAGAAAAGGCAGGAGCCTTTCAGAGGCTTTCAGAGGGGAATGATGCTGTAGCTTTGTGCTTTAGTGAGCATCTGCGTGATCTCTGGTGAGCAGGCCTTCCACTTTTATGAACTGGAAATTCATAGACACATGTAAAAATAAAAATCAGCTACATTTATAAAAGAAGCTTCTGATTCCTTTAAGATGTTCAGATTCTCTCGAGGACCTACCAATAAGCTCATTATGTACAATAGAGAGAAAACAGCCTCTGTAAACTGAAGCCCAGTGCTGCCCCAAATACCTGTTACTGATTTACCCTCTTGCAAACGCATTACTTTTCTTCATTAAACCAGTTCCAGACTCCCTTCACCAAGCCTGGTTAATGAGCTGGGTGAAAAACATTGAAGAGGCTGGAGAATGCAGCAGGCAGGTTCAATCAGGGGCCGCAGCCCCTCAGCTCTGCCCAGCGCCATCCAGCAGTGGGAGCAGCAGCCCCAATAACAGCAGTAGCCCCACTGCTGCTCTTCAGCCTCACTGTCTAGACATCCGTAGACACATCAGCCATTAGCCACGAAACAGTCTGGTGCCCTAGCAGGAAAAAGAGACATCAGGTAGACCTTACCCCTTTAGATTTTACCACTTGCTGAAATTCAACATATACCCTCTTCATTTAGGTCTTTTAGAGTTGCAGCAAAGCAGTTACCAAAAGGATTTTCTTCCCTGATAGTAGATAAAGCAGGGGCAAGGGATATATGAACATCTGATTCACTCTAGGCATTATACATTTGCCCAGGAAAGTGCTAAAAGTTGCTGTGCACAGGGAGAAGTCTTCAAAGTCAGAATGCAGGG
Source organism: Nettapus auritus (assembly GCA_011076525.1). NCBI lineage: Eukaryota > Metazoa > Chordata > Aves > Anseriformes > Anatidae > Nettapus > Nettapus auritus. The sequence continues at coordinate 10,931,447 of CM021776.1, read as the reverse complement.
ACATGTGGTACCCATTTATTCCTCCCTGTGTTCCCAGCAGGAGATATTCTGGCTGGAAGGCAGCTCTTGTCCCCTCTGAGTCTCACACTGTGGGGCCTCTGGGAGAAAGAGATGCAGGAGGTTCTCTGTACAGTGATTCCAAACCTGCTCAGGCTGAGCCAAGCATCACTTTCAGAGCAGAGGCAGTTTGAACCAGTGCTTTCCCAAAGAGCCATGGTGAAAAACTCCATGAACAGCAAGTATCCATCTATAGGAAAGCAGCTAGAAGGAAATTATTATGGTCGACACTTGGGGCAGGGAGTTTTGGATTGCTACCTTATCACACATCTCTCCTGTGACCTTGAGTGGCCAGCTCAGAGGTTGAGTTACCCATTTAATCAGGCACAGTTTGTATACCCCTTCTCCTGAACTCTCCAGGGCAGACAGTATCTTCTTAATAATTTGCATGCCATCTCTCCATGAGTATTAGGAATGAGTACATGCCCATGCAATTAGGGCTGTGATTGCAGCTTTGCAGAATTACCTGCCCTGAAGTTAATCTCTCTGCTTCTGTTTGGAAATTATAAGTTCATCAGCACTGGCCAGAGCTCCTGGATAAAAGCCCTGGCCACCAGCTGGCCACAACATATTGGTCTGCTGCAGCTTTTTGGTTACCGGTGAGGTGTTAGGCTTTCACTGTTAGGAGACAACTAGCTCAGCACACCACCATGGGCTGAGATTACAGTCCTAAACGTGCTGGCACTGCTTCAGCCTTTTGCAACATCAGTACCTTAAGTAGCCTGATTCTTTGAAGTCAGAGGATCAGCAGACATCACAGAGCCCGTGTGGGGTTGGACAGAGAGGGCTCCCTCCTTCCCAATCCTAGAAATAACACCTTCAAATCCTGTCTTTGGGAGGCTTCATCTTAAGGCGCTCCCTACATCCCGGGCTGTCAGACTTCTCTCCCTCCACGCACACCTCCCCATTCACCCAGTATGCTCAGCAGCTCTGCACCAGTGCTTTCCTCCTGCAGAGGACTGAGTGGGCAGAAGGCTGAGGAGGACCATGAATTGCTTCCCACCTTCCCTTGCTAATGCTGGAGCAATGCAGAGATGGATGTAGTGCTGCCCTAGCTCTGGGAGGAGGCCATCAGAGGCAGAACATCATCAAGGTCAGGAGCTTGAGGTTGTTGTTACAAATGTGGCCTCTGTCCCCTCCTGATGCTGATGTCATTGACTACCACGTTGGTCAGGGGTCACGCTGTCTGTGCCACTATTGCAGGCAGATGCAGAATGGGACCAAACCTCCCCGTAGGGAGCCCAGAGAGCACAAACAAAACTGGAGGAGATTTCCTAAGAAGTCTGTGGGCTCATCTCATCCCATCCCAGACTCAGAGGCTCTAAACTAGGCTGGGCACCTCTTTCCTCCCGCAGCCTGAAACCCAGGTTACCTCTCCAAACACCCACTGGAGCCCTGTGGCGAGCTCATCCTGTCACTCCAGCTTTGAGTCACCATGCTGCATACGCCACTATTTTATCCCTCAGAAAACTGGGTGATATTTGTCCTGGCTGACGTCTTAATGGTATCTGGAGGCTTCGTGACTGACAGCCAGGATAAAGGTGTTGAAAGGGGCTCTGAGCCTGTTGCTGAATGCATGGGAAGGGCAGTCCCATCAGCTGTCACATGCAACGATGACAACACCCTCTTGTCCTTTGGCCAAGGAGCCGCGCATTTGTTGTGGGGAATCCTGGCCTCGTAAGGGGCTGTTTCAGAGCCCCTGCTTCTCACTACATATAGCTGTCTCATTAGTCCCTGGTCTGATGGCAGGAATCAGTGCAGCTTTTTCCCTGTTTAACCCCTGAACACAGTGAGGGATCACACGTGTCCTCCCAGCAGCAGAGCGCCTAACGAGCAGCCCCAGCAGAAAGCCATTAATTTCTGAGGACAGGCAAATGTGCGTGTGCATGTGCGTGGACACACGTGCAGAGAAGTAGGGAAGGGGGGAACAAGGTCACCCCTTTGAAACTCCTCCTCATTCTTTTCTTTGATGCAATGGCAGGGTGCTCACTTGCGTGCTCACACACAGCTTCATTGCTTTGATAAACCCATGCCTCACAGGCACGATTTCAAAGGGAATTTCCAATCACGTTCCTTCCCCTCTCCTGACAAGCCTGAGCAGGGAAGAGGGGAGCTGGGTGGAAGTGCAGTCATGGCATCAGCTGTGGGAGGCACAGATGCAGGAACACCACTGGCAGCAGTGAAATCCTTTTCTGCATGGGCACAGACATCCGGACAGGTTCTTGCCTTGCTTTTGTTTGACAGGGTGGTGGAAGGGATCCCAGTGCCCCTGTGCTGGGGGAGAAGGGGACTTCAGTGCATCCCCAGCTAAAAGAAAATATTCAGAAGGGCCAAAACCGGCCTTGGCAGGCTGGCAGTTGGACTTATAGAAGAGTCAAGGGAATTGGACCACTGAAAGCTACCTTTAATGTGCATGTGAGTAATGGTCTGCATGTGGGCACGATAAAATCATTAGGATATCTCATACAGAAAGTTTTGCTCTTGCCCTGAGAACATTACTAACTGTGTTACATGCAAGCTCTATCTGACCCTTTCCAAAAGAAGAAGTGGTGGTGATGTGACTGATACATACAACATTCAGTGCACCTCTCCCACAAGGGACACTTTTCCTGCCATAATAAATGGCAGAAGTTAGCTTAATACACGTCTGCACCAAGACCTGGTGCTTTGTTATGGAAATGGACATTGGGAATGACATTTTTGACACCCATTTGTTATCAGGATGGACAACCAAACGGGTAGATCACAGAGATTCAGAGAAAATCTGGAAAAATTCTCATAAATTTCCTCTTCCCTCAAAACATTCAGTTCTTTCATTTCTCCTGTTCATATTTCCTCTGAAATTATGCATTTTGATGACAGTCCATTAAAAAAATCATTTTTCTCAAGAAAGTCCTAACAATTTGATTTTGTTAGTAGGTTGTTGTTGTTGTTGTTTTTTTCTGTTTTTATGGTATAGTAAATTACATTCAAAAAGGATTTGAATTTTTATTTTGGGGGGAAATTGAGTAATTTTATCATGACAACATTGAAAGTAATTTGGAATTCACTGTCAAATGTAGAACAACGCTTTTTTTTTTTTTTTTTTTTCCTTTTGAAATATTGCTTTCCTGATCTTCCCACAAATCTCTTTTATTTTTCTCTGTACATTTTTTTAAACCACGATCTCTCCCAACAAACTTACATGCAGATGAACAAAAGAGTTCCTATATGCATCTATCAGAACTCAGGCTTCTGTAAGGAATAACAAAAGCAAATAAACAAGGAAAAAGAAAGAAAAAAAAAAAAAAGGGAAAAAAATATTTCTAATAGATTAACAACCTATCCATTTCATTTTATATCAAAGGATTTGCATTTATTTACAAAGTGCGTAGAAAACTTGGCTGAATTAACAATTTTTGTGTGGTTCATAGTGAAAGCATAAAAACACTCCTATTTCAAACTTTATATGATTTTATAAATCATCCTAGGTTCATAAGGAACTGTATGGGTTTCTACTCTAACAAACTGATAAAGCAGTATAAAGGGCTTTAACGTGCATTGGAAAATGGAAGTAGTCACTATATACAGCATATTGCCAGCAAGTAATATGACATCTATGTGTTCTTGTAGCAGCAACATATGGTTTCCAAAAAAATCCATCCTTAAAAATACATTGATTTTACTGAGCTAGGAAACTTGGAATGAAACAACCTGTAGGAGATAGGCTGGTGGACCTCAAATCAAATATTATGATTTGCTGAACAGAATCTAAATTTTAGATTAATCTCGCAAGCAGCAGATTCTTGCCTGAACTTTTGTGGTGATTGGAATAAAATTATGCTCAGGAAGTTTGCATATTACCACGGGTATACGTAGCCAAGTTACCTCTGTGAGGATGTGCTAGCATTTCCCCTCTAACTACAGAGCCACAACTCATCCTAAGCGTTGTGGAATGGTAAAGTATCTTGGGAAAAGGAGTTCAAAATCCAGAAAGTACCTTAAATAAGCCAAAATGAAGCATGCTGATATTTCCAATTAGAAATGAATAAAGGTTTTATTTTGCCAGATTTGTCTGTTTTGTAGACAAATGTTGTAATGTCAGAATTTCATACAGGGTTGAAACTTGTATTCCCTATTAGCTCTGGCAACAAGCTATTTATGTAGGGCTTGTCAGTCTTCTGTTTGAGTCTCTCCTCCTAAACTTTAATTAATCTATCCTTTCAACACCCCTGCAGCCCTGCAAAGTAAGGATACAGCTGGTATTCCTTTCTGCATGATTAAATGTCTTGCCCAGGGTCACCCCAGGAGTATGAGGCAGAGCCAGAAAACCAGCCTAGCTATTCTTAATCTCAAAAGGCTATCTTTCTTCAAATCTCAGCCCCTGACAAATCTTGGCAGAGGTTCAGTCAAGTCTCATCCTAAATTCTTTCAACAGTTGGTTCGCATTCACTAAGAGCTGAGCTCCAGGGGCATAGATATTCAGCCAGGCTGGCTTCTGCATGTTTTCTTGGCCAATATGGCTGAGGGGTGCCATATCTGAATCCAGCCAAGCCTTTGAATTTTGAAATTCATCCACTGCTCATCCTTATTTCTCACACCTCCAGACAAAGGGAAGCAACTGCTCTTCTGGTGCAGCTAGAAGGAAAAGGAACTTATCCGTCTGCATTTATTCAATCTTCTCTAGCTCCCTTTCTCTCTCCTTACAAAATTTATAGTGTGCAAGTAAGCTATAAAAAGCAATGAGATGCAATTTATGCAAGTAACACGTTAGTGCTCCATAAGTTCCTGTCCCTTCAATTAGTTAGACTGGGATAAATTTTTATGTCTGGGTTTCATGCTGACATGTCTTTAGGTGCTGGGTAATAAGACAGGTGCCAACTGGAGGGCACCTAATGAATCAGCCTTGCAAATCAAGGTCAACTACCCGTATAAAGACCTGACCGAAATATTGCCAAATGGCAATTTCACTGTTCTGCTTTGCCTGGGGGAAAGTGCAACCATGGCCGCTTGTCTGTTCCCTCCCTGGCACTCTTTGGTGCAACACATCTGTTGCTTCAGCTGCTATCAGAGCCTTTGGCAAATCCCTGTCCCTATCTGGACTTTGCCAACCTGCTTTGCATGGTAATTTGCATACCACATCCTTTCTGTTTGAAACCATGGCTAATGAAACAGGTGGCTGTCATTATTAACAGCACTTGCTAACTAACTCCATTCCAGCACCACTTCTTCCTTCAACGTGCCAGCGCTATTCCTTCATTCTGCTGCCTTCTGATGCCCCCCCTTATTCTGCAGTCCTGCCATTCCTCCAAAGGCAATGAATAGGCTGTCACCAGCCCACCCAACAACCCTTTCCTGCAAGATGAATACCCTTCCACTTCAGCAATTCTTATTCCAAACTCTGTGCTGTCTGTAGGGAAGGGGAAGAGCAGGTGGACAGATGGAGAGGGCTGGAAGGGCTGAAAAAGGCAGTGCCTCAGCCGCAGGAGAGCTGTAACAGCAGGGCCTCAACTATGGCACAGCTGCTGGAGCCAGGCTGGAGGTGCTGGAAGGAAGAGCTGACCTGCAGTGTTGATGGCTTGGCCAAGCTGGCCCCATCCCTTGCAGCTTTTCCATCACAGATTTCATTTCTCACCCCCAGTTGCTAGCAAGTAGGATTGGCCTTGGGAATTTCAGTCTGAGCAGAGCTTTGTGAAACAATATGAAGAATACTGGAGTGAGCCATCATTCAAAAGCATCCTAATTTCTGCAGAGTACGGCACAGAGCGGGCCTCCCTGGGAGCAATTCATTCAGTAAGAGTGGAAGACAAATGGAAGCACCACACGATGGTGTGGGTCAATGTCACCAGGCATCTCTGAAAGGAGTCTTTGTCCTTCAGCATCAAACTCTCACCACTAGCATCACTAGAAGGTTTCTTACCAGCAGTCTCTCAAAAAGTATGTCTCAATTCCACTTATGTTTCAGTAAGTTGTATTCTGGTCCTTTAGATCAAACTGATGAGAGGACATTCCAGAGTCCTTTTGTCTACTGAGGAGATCAACCAAGCATTTGAATTGAGGCTGCTTTTGAAAAAGCAAGAAGAAATTAATGGTGTCTCCTTTAGCATAGCACGTGGCATAGATACGATTCCTTTTATCCTACCCTACAATAGAATTTCCACTGTCCTCAGTGAAAACATTCCGGTATTAATGCAATATAATAAATATTGTTACAATAAACAGCTGTCATGACGTTTCTTGGGGCTTTCCCACTTATGGCTTACTACATATCATTAGTAAAACAGTAAAATAAAATCACAGATTTATAGTAAAAGAACACATTCTCTATGATAATCTACCCCTCCAGGGTAGATTACCAATTTTCTACAGTTCTTTGAGGAACATAATGTTGAACATGATATGCTGCTCTCAGGTTCTCTAGGGAGGAGCCATCATTCTTACTTCTATCACTGGGGCTTACACAGATACTGATATGAAATTCAGAAGGACTCATCTCCATTACTGTTCCTCCCAGAAGATCTCTCCTGGGTCAAAAGACCTGTGCAGAGGTACCTCAAGTTTCTCCTCCCACCTGACATCTTTCTACAAAAGAAGACTTGGGTAATTTTTTTATTTTTTTATTTTTATTTTTATTTTTTTTTAAGAATCTGCTGGAAAAAAAAAAAAAAAAATGTCATTGGCTATGTAAACATCCTGCATCATCTTTTGTTCAACAGAGTCATAAATTTGAACTTTGAGTGGCCTCAGGTAGAGATTTAACTGAATAACCTTTTTCCATGGTCTGAATTTACTTTTGACCTTTTCCTTGATAGGTGGCATGGATTATTATGGTAATGACAGACTTCTCTTGCTGGAAACCTCCAGGAAAGGGTCTTCTCAGGCTGTGTGTTACTGTAAATCACAGGCAGTGTCTCTAAGACCATGATTTTCTTTGCTCAAAGTCTTATGCAGCTTCAGATCCTTGAAAATTCTCTCTCTTTTTTTTTTTTTTTTTTTTTTTTTCTTTGCAAGGCAAGTTTTACAGGAGAACTTAAACACATAAAACAACCCTGGAGGAATTTCAGAAGTCCAAATATTTTGCTTTTCTCTTTTATTTACATTCCTTTTACTTGTTTGGGTCTTTTTAAAAGTTCTTTGCATTCTTAGGATGAAATGATATTATCTGTGAAACCACATAGTCATGCTTTTCCACAAACATAATGCATTTAAGGAATAAGTACTAATTTAAAAATGCTCTTAAGATAATCTTGCATGGCAAATCACTTTGTTTATAAAGATTAGAGAGCACATAATAATTTTTTAAGTGGAATGTACTTTGTGTCATGACAATATCGATGACAATTTACCAGCTTGCTAGAAGTCGTTCTTAGCGGTCAATATCTCCAACAACAACAACAAAAGGTTCTTTGTATAAACTTGGATAAACCCTGTGCCACCCAGCCATAACACCTGTCCCTATGGACAAGCTAAAGCCATGAGGAGTTGAAGGATGTACCTGGAGATAAGGGATGATGGCTTCCAACACCTTTCCTATTAAGTTGTAGGCAGGTTTTACAAGGTTCACAGAAGTAAACCTTGTAGTTCTAGGCCATCAGATCTGTTTCCATATCCCATAGGATATGATAGCTCTGGGCTAAGGATAATGATTGTCTCTCAATTTAACCTCTGAAGACCATGATCAGGTAAGCTGGAGGAAAAGAACAGAACGAGGAGGAGCAGCCAACAAAGCCAAACACGTTACCTGACAATGATTACACTACTAATGTTCACCAGAACTAGCATATTCCCACTTGGTGAGAGCCACTCAGAGTTGCAGAGAGAGATTCATATCTGAGCTGGGTTGCATTTTTTCGTACTCCCTATACAAAATGCATCCCAGCCCCCACTCATGCACCATCCACGTAAAAGGTTAAAAAACTCTTTAGCAAGGAGCAGTGCACCACTGTCAATCTCTATAGATATGACTGTTGCCATTTGCAAGGGGCATGGGGAAGTCAGGAAGCTCTTAGCCACTGACAAACAATTTCACCCAATAAATGGTGTTGGTATTAAGCTTTTAAAGGCTGGTAAATCTTCCGCTCTATTAAGTCCAAACCCTTGGAACCCATTAATTGGTGTCTTCCTTACAGTGAAATGCTGATTCTAATTTGACATATATTTTATGGATCACTCTACCCCTTGGTTCATAAAAATGATGCAACTTCTCCTCGCCTCGCTGGTTGAGGCCACTTTCCAAATGCCTGTCCATAATCTTAGATGAAAAATGATAGCCCTGGAAAGGTGATGTGTCAGAGGAGTGTGAGGCGCACCGACACACATGCAGATGCAAGGCAGCAATCTGCTGAATTAAAATTACAGAGAGAGGAAATGATGAACCATCTCGTTAACTCAGCTTGTCACTCCAATGGCCTCGCTCCATGCAAATAAATAGGGGATGGGATTGAAAAAAAAAAAAAAAAAAAAAGAGAATTATTAAAGCACAGATAGAACAAGCAAGTACTTAGATAATTGCTTGCTCTAAATGACATCACTAATGACATGGCCATAACCTCATGACGGTTTGCTCGCCCCAGCCTGACCATGGCATTTCTAATGTGTGATCAGACCCTACAAGAGTCTGGGCACTGCTACAGCAGGTCTCAGCACACCCTGTTCCTCTAGCTGTATCGTTCATTCAAGGAATTCACCCAGACAATATTCAGTACTTAGCAGAAAGGACCCCACACTCATCTTTACGTGTTTCCTTTTTTAAAGCTTGAAGCCATATATGTTTCGTATTTTGCTATTTAAGATTCTCTCCAAATATTGAATGAGCTTTACATCCCAGAGACTTTTCTACTTACTTTAAATCAGCTAGTTAAATATACAAACAAGCTGAAATTCTAGGCTGTTCCAAAAGCGATTGCAGCTGTTCAATATCAGCATCTCAAAACGATGAATACCACTCTTATTTCTATCCAAAATGCAGAACACAGCTTCATGCTTTATTAAAGTCACTAGTAAAGCTAGAATGAAAAGCCAAAAATAATTTGATGGTTTTGGAAATGGTGTCTGACCCCATGCTCAACAAGGTCCTCAGTAAATCACCAGGAAACGCTACTCTAGTAAAAGGGCCAAGTGTCTGCTAAGACACTTGGTACCGAGGTACCAGCTTGTGAGGCTCCATGCTCAACAAGGTATTCTTGTAGGAGGAGCTGTGCAAGCTCAGGAGTCTTTGCTTAGCTCCAGACTTCATGATTCTGCCCTGAATGCCTAATTGCACCTTGATATTTCTTTTGGTTGCAAGGCAGTTTTTTGTTTTCTCATCCCAGCTTTCCTGTACCCTTCTAAAGCAGCAATGGTACTTTCCAGCATCCGTCAAAGAGCTTCATACACAAACATAAGTGTATGTGTATGTATATATCCTTACCTATATTTGCATCTATGTCTATACAGATACAGCTACAACTGCTCCACATGTACCTGTCTATACAAGTAGAGCTGCAGCTGGACCTCTCTTGTGACTGATGCGCAGCTCACTGAGTTAAGGGGTTGTGCAGGTTTAGGTTTTCCCCATTGACACACAGATTGGTCCCAATCTCCTTCCTCTCAGGCTGAGTAAGACCCCAGTTGAGGTTAATGCCAAAGCTTGAGGAAAGAGTTTGGACCTGAATATTTCAGAGTGACATATTTCACAAAAGATTGTTGGTAACTTAGGAAAATTAGAGTAAAATATTGGTAACAATAAATCTTTTCCCTTTCAGCCTTTCCTTCCTTACTGAAAACATGATTACAAAGGGAGGCATCGTGAGAGCTCTGAGTGGCCTCCTTTGAATTTCCCCATCAACTTCTATTTCTGCAGACTTTCTTCTGCTCCTCTGCGTACCAGCTGCACCAAGAGGGCTGGAGCAGCGTGTGAAAGTTTGGTCTCAAGGGTTACCCAGGCTGAGCGAATGCTAGAGCCTCTCCAGAGACATTGTTCTCAAGTGGTTTCTTCATTTTATGGATGTAAGAGGTCTCAGTTATTTCAGTTACAGATACCATGATCCACTTATCCAGCTGCCTACATAGTTTCTCAGAAATTACAAACCTTCTCTCTTTTGTTTCTCTATTCTTTCACATATATTACATTTCCACCTGTGTGCACCACAGTCAGGTCCTTCACTCTGATGCTAGAGAACAAAACTTGTTCCTAGAGAGTGTTCTTGATTTGAATGACAAGAGCAGCCAAATCTGAATTCCAAAAATTCCAAAAATTTGCTTAGCCAAAGCAAATTCACTATAGCCATATAGTGAATATTCTCAGCCATCAAAGGGGGTTCAAATGAAGTTTGGGGATTTGTTAGGTTTTGATTCTTGTTTGTGCTCTTACCTTTCTATCAGACTTGCCTCAAAAAATCAGATCAGAGGTCAAAAATGGCCTTTCCCTGACACATGTGTGGACATTCAGCCTTTTCAGGCCTAAGTGGCTTTGTTGCTAATTAGGTTTTCACTGAAATTCACTTTCAGACATCAGCAGGAATCCACTTCCAGCCATCACCAAGGCTCTGTCTGAACCCCAATCAATATGTCTAAAGGCACACCATGTATGTTACCTGTGATCATACCCCAGACCTATGCAGTGTTCATTTAGAGCACACATTTTCACTGGACTGACTTTGATTCCATAACTTACTTTTCTTTCATCTCATCTCCTGAGAACCTTCTGCAGACTTGCCCCTCATGCCCACAGCTGTGTGGTGCTCCAAGTTGCTCAGGGGTTTTTTCCTACCCCAGCCAGATGGAAGCAGGCTGCAGGAGCCAGATGGCATGGAAGGAAGTGCACTTGGCTGCCTGTGCCTCTGAAGAGGAATTATCCTCTGGAAACCTAGCTTTGTCCTGCTCTTCTGGTTTCTTCCTTCTCCATTCTCCCTGCATACACCTGTGGTAACAACTCCCCTGCTCTGCAGACATGAGCTCTGTGCTAAAGAAGGGTCCCATTAATCCCCTGAGGTCTTTACCAACATTTGGGGCAGCTGTGCTCTGCTTTCACAATCTCATCTTGATGCCCCTTATTGATCACTGGGTACAAGCAGAGGTGTGTGAAGAGGAGGAAAGAGAATGGGTGTGAGAGGCATTTCCTATCCATTTTTTTTTTTTTTTTTTTTTTTTTTTCTGTGTCATGGTAACACACCTCCCACCCCTGTAGCATTTAATAAGATTGCTTTAAGTTTCCTCCTAGTGCACAAGGGGAGGGGAAAAGTCCCTGGCTAAACCCAGAATGCCATTTTGTGGCAATTTATGAACAAACAAGCTTCCCATCAAACCAATCCTTAGAAATGTCACTCCAGCCTGGCACTGAGCAGAGATTAAACGATGGATTGTCAACCTTCCTTTTTTATTTGATGTTTTGAATTTCACTGTTCCTCTCTTTCATTAAAAATGAACTAGAGGAAAAAAAAAAAAAAAAGCGCAGAATAAAATAGAAGCCTTTTACATCTAAAAGTCAAGATAATTATCTCTTATACCCAACCCACTCCTCCAAGACTCTGAATGAAGCCATCATTAAAATCTGTGTCCATCTGGTGACTTTTCCACAGCTAATTAGGTGAAGAAGCCGGTTAGTAGATGCATTCTGCTGAAATCTTTCTCCTCCTCTTTTTAAAAACTTCTAGACAAGGCCCATGTACAACCTGAATGCTGCTTTTTCTGTCCCTTCCATCAGGTGCTACGAGAGGATGAGAAGAGACACTGTGGGAGATGGCCACTTTGGCAAGCTGCTCACCAAGGCCATTTCATGGCATTGGGGCTGGGGAAAAAAAGTAGAAAGTGGATGCAGAAGACAGCAGGTTTGACTTCCACGGTGCAGGAAGCCCTTTTGGGAGCTGGTTGGATGTAGTGCTGGCAAGATTTCAGTATGTTTCTGCGTGGGGCTTCTTTTAATACTGTGATTTTCTCCCTGTGGTTTGTCAGGCACTCAGCCAGCCTACTAAAGACTCTCCACCAGATACCCATCTGCTGCATTTGTTAGAGCTTGTCACCCTAACACCTAGGGGCTGAAAGGTACCGATTCCTCCTGCGTCCAGATGGTTGGTTCATGGGACATCCTCTGCTCATCCCGGCACGGCACCAGCTCTACAGTTGACACTTAGAGGGCTGCCAGTTTCAGGATAGCCACAAACTTACAGGGAGACTGCAGGTCCTGTGGGAATCATCCAAAACTGAACGTTGTCCTATTATGATGTGAGTGGAGGAACGTGCAGGGTATATGGATTGCACTCCAGGTACAATACTCCAGGAAGCATAAATCTCTGAGTGCTGATCCCTTCTTTAGGAACACAAGGGGAAAATTCAGCCTCCCTTACATCTCAAAGAGAATGGATTTCACATCAAGGACAACGGGCAAGTATCTGATTTTGACAACTGAGGATGTAAGTCCCTTAATGATAGGGCATCAAGGACCCAGGAGTTCTGATCATTTATACACACATGGGATACTGCCCAGGGTCAAGGACGACTGGTTGATGGATGCCAGCCTTTCAGACCTCTCTGTCCAGCCTGTAGCTCACTCATCCAATATAGTTTTCCCTTTGTAAATATAGCTGACAGAAGCATTATGCCCTCTTTCACAAAGATCCTATGGCTCACAGCCCCATAGCTCATAGCCTCATAACCTGCAGTAGGATACACTGCACTTTGGTTTTGTGATTGGGCATGCAAGTAATTCCTGGTGATGACATCTCCTGTGTGTTTGTAACCTAATTCCACAACTGCATGCACATTAATCACAGGAATGGGAAAGGCCCTAGTGATTTTTGAGGGCTTTTCTACTATGCTACTTGGTCCCTGCTGGCTTAACCTTCGAGCCCCACTGCTTTGCTGCTCAACCATCTCTATTGAGCTCTGCTGTTTGAGAATATAAGCCCCTGAAAGTAAGAACACTGCCTTCCTTACTCCCTTTCTCTGGAAAATGTCTGCCTCAGATGGCACAATTGCCTTAATATAGTTATAATTCTAGAAGGATTGTAACAAGTGAGTAATACGATAACTTCCCAATCTTCTCAAACAGATTTAACAGAGGCCACAAAGAAACTGACAAAAGGAAAGCAGGACACTGTGACCCATAAGGTCTTGGCTGTCTTTAATTTCTCTGATTGAATTCATGAGAGGAGAAAATTACTGGAAAGATTTTCATTTTCATTTACTTCCAAAGTCTGGGTCCAAATGTTAAGAGAGCCCACAAGGGTTAATGTTCACCAGAGTTCATCTTCAGCCAAAGAATCCCTGCTGCTTACAGATTTACATCATCCAATTGTCATTATAGCTACAGATGAGAAAACTTAACAAAATGAGCTCTGTATGGACAATGGATTGAAATAGAGCTTGGGAAAGAATTGTAGCAAGGGAAGGCTTACAGGCCATAAATACATCACAAGAAAAGGACTTTTTAGATAAAATAATAACTCACTACAGCGTCATCATTTCTAAACTGCTATATATCCTGTTTTGCACCCTACCATTCATGAGCAGTATAGGAAAAGCTGCACAATTCAAACACAACGAGAATGAACAATGACTATTTCCTTTAATGGTGCTGCAGTTTTCAGGAACACTGGGTTTCTTCAAGGCCACTCAAGGAAGGTGTTGAGCCAATTAAGATATTTCTCATATCTTGTGATAAGTTCACGGTATCGGAGTTAACGCTGCCTTGTACATCTTCATCAACAATGCAATATCCCTTATACCAATTTAATTTTACATTGCCAGCAAGATAAAGGCAATTTATAAGTTTCAATGAGCGCAGCCTGGCTGGGCTCCAATCCAATCCAAGGGAGTGTAACGTTTGCTGGGGAATTGCTCGAGACCTTAATGTCTGGCATATGGTGAGCTGCTTTCATTTCTGACCTGTGCAATTAAGGTCAGCGGCGAAAATTACATTAAAACAGTTCTTTATTAATCATGTTCTATCTAGGGCAGATGATGACGACCCCTAAGCACAGAGATCCGGCAGCTGCAAAACAAAATACTGTGAGTCTCAAAAGCTACTCACCAACAAAGCTTTGCAGTAGATTTTCTTTGGTGCTTTGCCCCTAGCTTTGAAACAATAAAGGTTGGTGTTCATGTCTTGGGGAGAGTAACAGGCAATCAGTGCTAGAGGGAAATCGCTTAAAGTGTGGCGGATTTCAGAGGGACCAGAGAAGGGAAATCCATGGGGATTTTTTATGCCTCTCTCCTCTGTTGATGAAATAGGTACTGCTTCTTCAAGCAGGTGCTTATTTTTGGAATGGCTCTGGATGTTTCTTTAGGTATGTGATTGCCGTAAAGGCTAGCTGCTCTGCCCCTTGACACTCTGTGAAAATGGTGCTGCCAGGAATCTTGGGGTTAACAAACTTTTTATTTTCTTGAGGTTCCGTTCTCTGTTTCCACAGAGAGGTGCAAATAAAAATAAATTCACAATGTACCATGAATTCATATTTAGCAGGGAGACAGAACATGACCCTTCTTGCCCCAAAGAAACATCCACCCAGACTTCTTCTGCACCAAATCCAAAGCCCACTGAGAGTCTCAGGTATTAGTGTAATCTGCTTGGATTCTGTCCTATCCTGTCCTGATGCATCCCCCAACCTGACTGATCCCTGAAGCAGAGGTCTATTGAGCTATTGACCCATTTGAAGGCAACTGATCAACAAGTCATATTGAGAGATTCTTTAAATCAACATGTGCTTCATCTTCTCACTGATGAGGCTGATTGCTGCCATTTTTTGCTATACATCTAATATGGTGATGTTGTGAGCTCCAGTGTCCTGAGCCCATTCCCAATACCTGGAAGAGAGTCAGACAGACGAAGGGAGCAACAGACTGAAATACCATATCATTAAGCGGTGCCTTCATGATGATTCTGACCTGCAAAAGGGTCACAGTGTCAGAATCAGTAGAAACAGAGTGATGCCAGATCTGAGACATGAAATAGCACCCAAAAAAAAAAAAAAAAAAAAAAGGCCAAGACCCTGGAAAGGAAATGTAAAATAAAATAAAATGTAAAATAAAGGAATCCAGGCAAAGGCAAAGATTAATTTCTAATTTCTATGGAGATAAATGTGTAAATGAGGGAAAGACTATCTGAGCCCACATATCTCTATTCCAGCATTCACAAACATCTGCATTAGGTGCTAAGAATAGCAATGCTATCTCATCTCCCTTCTCCTTGTTGTACATTACTAAGGCTAAAAGAAAATGGAAAAAGAATGAAAACAAGGTGTTCCTGTTCCTATTGTTCATTAAAACATCATAGAAGATTCAATTTAAACAGAAAACAATAGCCAAAAAGTTCTCATTTACAGTCAAATACATTCAGAAGCTCAATTAATAAAGTGGAGAGCAAAGCAGCATTTCATCAAAGCTGTCCAGCCATCAGGAAGCAATTCCGGAAAAATTATCCCTGAAAATATCAGCCTGTTCTTTCTGCTCATGGAGCACATGTGTATTTGCCTGGGACAAGTAACCAGGACAGGCACAGCTGTCCCTCACAAACCCATCCCACTGTGACCCTCTACGAACCTCCACTGTTGGTGTCTAATGTTTCTGAAACACTCTGCACAGGAAACATCTGTCTGTTCCCCCCAAAATGTCCAGTTTTACTCCACCCTACCTACTGGTAGTGCAGCTCCACTGTTATACATATCCTTTGTCAAGGAAATAACAGTTTACAGGGATCCAAGTGCTTTTTAGCCAGATCTGAACAGCTATGAAAACAAGTGGCTCATCAGAGGCACTGGCTAAGCCTCTGCAGGAGCTTGCTGAAGGCATGCTATGCATGTTATTTGTGTACCAAGATCTCTGCTGCTTCTTCCACCAACTAGAGCAGACATCTGAACTCCATCTTACCAGGAAACATGAGGAAGGATGCATGAGAAGCTAAGCAAGGGCCAAAGCAGCCTCCTGTTGGGACCACCCATCTTTAGCCAGGACTCAAAACTTTTCCAGATTTGGTACATCTGCAATAGACTTTATTTAACATGTTTTTCTAACAGAAAAGTGAGTTGTGCTTTCATTGCTTTCTGAGCTAATGTATCAGGCCTTTACCAGCCAGATTCTGACTTCAGCAAATGTTATAAAACTGTGTCATGCTTTGTCTGTGTCTCCAGGCACTGAGCAGCATCTCAGAACAACACTCTGGAACATCTGAAGATGCCGTGCCTGGAGGTGGAGAGTGCAGCTGCCCACCCCTGTCTCTCCCCTCATCCTTCTACATGCAGCTGTCTTACCGTGCCTTGCTGCAGTCAGCTCCATAACTTCTGCTTTGAATAAATGTTTGTTTTTTTTTTTCTCCTTCTCTCTCCCCTGCACAACCTCTGCGATGACCATTTTCACTATTTTTTTTTTTTTTTTCCTTTTAATAATCAATTTATATATATATATATATATTTTTTTTTAATTAATTCACTTTTAAACACTATCTGCATGCTACCCTGCTCTTTCACCTCACTGGTGTGACCTCTTTCTCTTTCCATCTACCTGGTACATGTAGCTCAGGACTTCTGTTATCCCTGTGATGGGTTTATTTATCACACTCTAATGATTCTTCTATTCATGCTCCGTGTCTCAAAGGCAGGCTTTCAGGGAAGAGGGTGAGAGGTTGCTGTGTAGCAATCTTTGTTTATTTTAAATCACAGTAAACCACTTGAGCTGGAGAGGTGGGAAAAAGAAATCAGTGTTTTCTTTTATTTATTTATTTTTTTAATAATAATAATAAAAAAAAAGACATTTGCAGCCTGGGCTCCTCAGCACATTAACCTCCCTAGCTGGAAACATCTTCCCAGTTGAGACAGAAAGAAATATGCGGCTACAAGATGTATTTTACCCCCGCTTTATGTCTTGAGTGAACAACAATATGTGACACATAGATCAAGATAAGTAGCTGTGCAGGCTGGTGTTGCAGCGGGCGTGCCGATGTGATGTATTGGAGGCGCAGATGAGTTCACAAGGCAGTGCTTTATGCCCTTGGTTCCAAGACCATTCACTCTAGGACTGTGCAGGACCAGGTTGCTCTCAGGGACTGATCTGCACTGAATCTGGCCTGGAAACAGGGTTGCCTTTTTCTGTAACCAGCTGGAGAGGGTAACGTGAATTTTCCTCAGGTTTTTGGATAAGATATAGCACCAAGTCCTGTAAAAAGCCTACGAATGCTAAGTTAGCCCACCAGTGGTTTGGGGGCAATTTTGAACTATAAGAGCAAACATCCACCAGATCAGTCCTTTGCATCATGCAACCACAGCGTGCCTTGTCCAGAACTGGAAGCTTTAAATCTGGATTTATTGTGTCATCAAAGAGGAGGTATAAGAATCTATTGGAGGTGGGAAGTGGTTACATGTCTGTGGTTCCATAACAAAGTGACCTGTATCTGACTAGAGTATGTTATATAGATACCATCAGTGGGAAAGCGTAGGATACTGTATGACTTTTTAGTCTGTGCTGAGGATGAAAAACAAACATCTGTCACAAACCTTATCAGAGGACAGCTCCTGTTGGTCGGTACACAAATAAAATCAAAACGCAAGTAAAGATTGTGGAGATGAAAGGCAATTGCTAAAACATCTGCAACATTCAAGGTCCCAGGAACTTTCCAACCATGCAAGTTCAAGAGCCCTTCATTTCTCCTTCTAATAACTTACAAGTCCATTAATATATATAAATATATATATATGTATTCCTTCACCCCTAACCCTCCCCCAAACCAAATCTTTAATCAGCTACACTTTTTAATGCAGAATCAGCAGTAGTAACAGCAGTGACGAATGACCCTTTAGTTGCAAGCGAGGAAGGGATTTCTTTTCTTTCTTGCTTGCTTTCTTGCTTTTTTGCTTGCTTTCTTTCTATCTTTTGTCTCTTTCTTTTGTCTCTGGCTTTCTATTTTCTATTTCCCTCATTCTCCCTTTCTCTCTCTTATTCCTTTCCTCTCTTTCTTTCTCTTTTCATCTTTCTCTTTCTCTCATTCTTTTTATTTTCCTTTGTCTACAGCTTCAGTTGTGCCTTTGACGCATCTTTAAGCGCTGGAGCTTTGTCCTTTTTACTTCCCCCTCCTGTTCATGTGCTTTCCAGATAGATTCCCTGGAAAAAAAAAAAAAGTGTTTTCTTTGTTATTAGCAAGTTAGACATTTCTGCCTTTTCCTAAGGTGCATGCTATCCTGTTGGGCTGCACGGTCATACTCTGCTTTGTGTCTGGACAGTACTTGGCACAAGCACTCCCTGTCCAAAAACCTCAAGGCACCACTTCAATGCAAGTAATAGTCAGGCTAGAAACAATCACCCTTTTTATGAGCTTTTCTCATTCCAAAATATCCCCCATACATAATGTCTCAAACTCAGCTCTTAAATTCAGGGTGACCTGTAAATCTTTAACAGAAAAGCTGAAGGCAGACCTTTAGTCTGCTGATATTAACTTTTATTCTCCTTCATTAGAAAACCATACCCATTAGGCAACTGATTTTTATGGGTCTTTTGAGTCAGTGTTTTGCTATGTAGCATAGAGTCTTGGCTCTTAGAAATGTCAGCTCTGCATTGTGGCACTAGCGAGGACGGGGACAGGGACTCAGGTAGGTTTCCCATGCAGGTCACACACACCTCAAACATGACAGACATCATCTCCTTTTCGTCCAGCTGCCATAAAACTCTATCAAAGATCCCCAGTCCCCAAGAGACCACAAGGGGCTGGAGATAAAAGGACAAACTTGTTTCACCAGTGAAGAGAAACTGAGCTTTGACAGCAGGCTTCCAGAGGAGAAAGCTGGTATATTAATGTTTTGCTATCCTGGAACAGATCTCAATAAAAACCAACAAGCCTTACGGTACGAGTTTCAGTATTTTCTGTATAATCCTGCTCAGCATTAGTTATAAATCTTATCAGGTGACAGACTTTTTGTTCTCACACAAATAAAATAATAAATGGAATGGAGATTGCTGAGAGCTGACAATCATCAGAGGCAATACAGCACTCAAGGCCCTTGGAGTCAGAAGAAGTTTTCAGCTCGAGAAGTTTAACAGCCCTTCATTTCTCTTCTCAAGGAACTTATGAGCCCATTAAAAACATGTATCTCTGTATTCCCCTCCACCCAGCAGCCTTCCACCTTCAGCCAGCTGTGCCATTTAATGCAGACTCAGCAGCAATGAAGAATGGTCCTGCAGAAGAACCCCAGGGAAACAGCTTTTTCTGTCTTTCCTTCCTTTTCTCCTTTCTGCAGATCCAGTCACCTCTGAAATCGCTCCAAGCAGCTGGCACCTTGTCTTTCCTTATTTAATTTCCTCCTTTTTTATTTTTTTTTTTATTTCTGGGTAAGGTAGCTAGAAGAGAGGCTTTCATCTTCATTAGGGCCATACGTTTCTGCAGGTTCATTAGGCTCTTTTTTGTTGCCATTCGTGTGCAGTTGCCTGCAACAAGAAAAATAGCCTCAAACATCATTAGTCTGCTAAAGAAAATTTCAGTGCTCTTTCCTGGGGCTTTGGGAATTTGTGCTGTGTTGAAACTTCAGCAAAATCAAGAATCTGACATCAGGATTCTTCCTTTATTCTTTCTCATGTGCCTTATGACAGACATCGTTCCTCAGGGCCTAATCTTTCCTTAACATAAACTATACTGCAGTCTTAAATATAAGCCAGGACAAACCAAGACCCTGATGTTTTTCCAAGGCAGCAACACACCTGCAGTGATCGTTCCCTGAAGCATGAGCGGACCCATTCATCATGAGGGGTGTTGACTCTACACTTAAAAATGACAACTTAAATGGTATTTAATGATATTAGCTATTTCCCAGATGATCATTTTAGCAGATTCATTCAGCCATGCTCAAGTTGGCAAAGCTTGGGGCAGAAGGCTGCACCTGGACATTAAGAAACAGCTCCCTTGGTAAGCAAGTGCAGGTGAAATCAGGGCCAGTAGCTGAGGAGGTTTTCATCATATGTCAGCTATCAGGAGGACTCCAGGACCCCTCTCTGCTGACCCCAAGGCTAATGCACAGATACAGTGTGTGCAAGTTCCTTCTAATGGTTTTTGGCTTGTATTCCTCTCCTCAGCATGTCTTACTTACATTCAAGGCCCTTATTTTTTCCTAATTTATAAGCTAAATAAATGAATCCATGACCTCTCAACAGACGCCCCGTCATGCCCTGCTGAACACCAGAATTATTTCTGACTGAATTAAATAGCCTGGAAACCCCAAAAGTGCACTTAGATGCCAGAGACTGTTGGTTCTCTAGGAATATTGACCCATGCTTGAGACAAAAGATGCAATTCTCCGTACCAGGGTGCTAAGGAATCTCCTCCCAAGAAGGACTATCTTTTAATCAAAGTCCTAATCAGCCAGTCCCCATAGTCAGATTTATGTAAATCCTATACTCATCTAAACACTCAGTCCACTTTGACCATCTGTATAGATGACTATAGTAATTCACAGAATCACAGAATCACAGAATCACAGAATTTCTAGGTTGGAAGAGACCTCAAGATCATCGAGTCCAACCTCTGACCTAACACTAACAGTCCCCACTAAACCATATCCCTAAGCTCTACATCTAAACGTCTTTTAAAGACCTCCAGGGATGGTGACTCCACCACTTCCCTGGGCAGCCCGTTCCAATGTCTAACAACCCTTTCGGTAAAGAAGTTCTTCCTAAGATCCAACCTAAAATTCCCCTGGCGCAACTTAAGCCCATTCCCCCTCGTCCTGTCACCAGGCACGTGGGAGAACAGACCAAACCCCACCTCGCTACAGCCTCCTTTGAGGTACCTGTAGAGAGCGATAAGGTCACCCCTGAGCCTCCTTTTCTCCAGGCTGAACAATCCCAGCTCCCTCAGCCGCTCCTCGTAGGACTTGTTCTCCAGGCCCCTCACCAGCTTCGTCGCCCTTCTCTGGACTCGCTCAAGCACCTCGATGTCCTTCTTGTAGCGAGGGGCCCAAAACTGAACACAGTATTCGAGGTGCAGCCTCACCAGAGCCGAGTACAGGGGGACGATCACCTCCCTAGCCCTGCTGGTCACACTGCTTCTTATACAGGCCAGGATGCTGTTGGCCTTCATGGCCACCTGAGCACACTGCTGGCTCATATTCAGCCGACTATCAACCAGAATTCCCACTGGATTTCTCAAGATCCACTGGCACTTTCCAGTCTTGCTGTCTATATGTGCACATATACTGACAACTGTTTTCATCTCATCTGCTTGTTCACAGCAGGACCTATGTATCCCAAGGTTATCCTGCTTCTAACACCTTTCTCTAGGGAAGGACCCATATAATTTTCTGCAATAAACAACAGACTGTCCTCTGTTCTCCTGGCCACATTTCATATTTCTTCTGCAAATGACCAGGCAAATGACAAGTTGCTGCCCTCATAAACTTCTTAAAGTGCCTTCCAGAGACATCGTAGGCTCTGCAATGTGTATAGCTTAGCATTGATCTCCAAGGACATGAAGAAATGTGGAAAGAAATAATCCTATCCATGCAATGAGAAATTGGAGGGGAGGGTATATTGTAAGCATATTTCACCAAAAAGTAAAAAAAAAAAAAAAAAAAAAAAAAAAAAAAAATCCTCAGATGTAATTGCTCAAACTAGACAAGAAAACTAATTGAACATAATAACAGTGAAAAGGCTCTCTGTACATCATGACAGAGGCAGCACTACTGGCTGGGTTTAATCTGACATTATGGCATAGAGGTTACACAGACAATTGTTTACAGCTCTAGGAATCGGCCTGCAGCTGGGAGGGGCCTAACATAAATTACACTGCCACCCATTTAACTTCCCTGGAAGTAACAAGCGATTTTGAGAGACAGAGACTATATGAGGTTGCTGCAGCCAACTTTTTTCTACTTAAGCAACTACATTTTTTACCTTCCTCCCTAACATTTTTCACTCTGCTCATTGATGTTGTGAATACAAAATTTATGGCATTTTGAGTGAGACTGGGAGATTCAGGGAAAGAGTAAAATAAAATGTAATTTCCCATCAAAATAACTCTCGGAGAATCTTCTTCACTGACTGTGATATTAATTGTCATATTTAATGCATTATAAACCTCTACTTATTAATTTATGTCAAGTCACCCCAAGATTTCCAGGCTGTTGCACCAGGCAGTTACTGATTACTGATTCCAAGACAGCTTGCTGCAATATTTAGGTCCGGCACAGCTATAATGCATTAGGATCTTACTGCTCAATTACAAAAGGATCATTAAAGATTATTTAATCCTATAGCATCAATAATAAATCAATTCTTCAAGACCAAGGTTTATTCTGCCATAACAGATTGTACTTTCAGAGTTCAGTTTCAAAACCATCGACATTTTGATCATCAGGAGTGGTCCACCTGGACTCCTGAAACCCATTCCCAGCTCAGTCTGCTGCACGTATGGAGACTTGGCCTTTCCTCAAATCTAAGGCTGATCTTGTGCAGCAAACCAGTGCCCAAAGCATTGAGAGGGTTATTTCTGTCTGCCCACTTGCTTCTTAAGGCTGTTTCCTAAGCATTTGTTATTGCCTGCTGTGGCAGTCAGGAGACGAAACTTTGGAACTGCTGTGTCATGGTCCTACTTGGGGCCTGGCTTAGGCCCTCCTTGCAAGTCAGCCTACCTGCCTTTAACAGGATGGGGGTTGTGACAGTGGTGTCAGTTGAGAGCAACATAATTAAGGCTGTGTAAAGTCAACATCCATGACAGAGGAGTGAGGCCCAGACATCCAGTGATCTCACAAAGGGAATGAGATAATTCCTTCAAGATCATCAGGATTTACATGCCATGCTGTATTGCTGCTACTGCCTGCTAAGTTTTCCTTCAGACAAGGGCGGATCATGACAGCAAAGGAAACCTCTGTTTCAAGCAAATTTAAAGACTACCCATGCATGCTTTAGAGGCACAAATTAACCCCCCTACGCACACAAACCAATCACATAGCAGTGTCATAAACGTGGAGACATCAGAGTGCAATATCCCTCCCTGACTCTCTCCGCACACAATACACACACACACAGTGTTCGTCTCCGGGTCAGTGGGAAAGTTAATTAGAAGAACGGAGTTTCTTGTGATGGAAGATGCCACCCTGATTCTGAGTCCTCTCTGTGCTTCTGATGAATTACAAATGACAGCAAGGGAAGGGAAGGACACCAGCAGTGACAGTTTGTCAGCCACACTGGCTCTGCGCATGCATTTTGGGTGGGTAACTTTTTCTTCTCCGTTCATTTCACACCACTTGCTGCCACTTCCCTCCTCCCTTTGCCTCCTCTCCCTTTCCTTTCCTTTGCTGGCAGGTGAAAGAGAGGGCAGACCCTTTGAACAGGCCTCCTGAGCCTTCCTCAGAAGGGGAGAATTTGGATGGGGTGGTGCAGGCGACCTCTGGATGGTGCTTTCAGAGGTTACCACTGAGCAGACAACATCTGTGAATCCTGCTGGAGCAGGTGCAGGACTGTGGGCTGGGTTACTATTCGCCTACAGACAGGCAAAAAAAAAAAAAAAAAAAAAAGGAATCTAGCAGTGAAATATTTCTTAACAAGAAGCGCTTCTTATTTCCTTCAGCCTATGCGTCTCTCCATCAATCAAGAAGTCATCAAGTAGACTGGAACAGAGCTTGTTCATTCATGGTTATTTAATTCTTCTGTGTATTTTTTGTCGTTATTCATCTACCACTGCAAAGTTCTCACTTTTCTCAGGTGTGTTGTTACGAGAAATGTCTGCCATCATCCATAGCACAACATCGGCTGTGCAGTGACACTCTGGACACATTGAGATTTTTCTTATCCCCTACCAAAATATCTGACTTCTGACTATATGCCTCTTCCCATTAAAAAAAAAAAAAAAAAAAAAAAAAAATCAATATGAAACGTTTTGGGAAAATGAACTATTCAAAGTTGTAAACACATTTAAATGAATTTCAGAAGAAAAATTCTTATTTTGGTTGATAATAATTGCAAGATAGGCTGGGTTTTGGACAAAATACCCATTTTTAACAGGGCAGCAAACATCCTGTGAGTAGTTGGAGCAGACTGCACTTCTCCAAAGTCCTTCTCCTGCACAGAAGCAGGTGAAACATGTGGTAGTTTTGAGCCTGATTTTGAGACAAGGATAAGGATTTGAGTGCTTATTTCAAAGGATGGCAAATTAAATAAATGATAATAGGGAAAAGTATATGTTCATGAATGAGAGTATGACTATGCCTGAGTGAAAACGATTGGTTAACTCCACTCTTATTAATGTTCATATTCTGAGAGGCTACTCAGCTTCTAAATAAAAGCTGAAATAGATTTCTATGCTAACTTCAAGGTCATGTTTCTGCAGCATTATGGAATATATTAAAATGCTCAATTTATGCCCCATAACTCACCAAAAATATAAATGTAGCTTATTTTAAATAAACCTTTGCCAGGATTTTTCCCTCTCTAACTTTTTCTCCTTTGCCCTCTGTATTTAATAGTAAAATGTATTTCAATATCAGAAGCTTTTCTTTGCTATATTTGCTTTTTACTCAGTGAAAACCATCATTGCCCTGGGGGAAAAAAAATGTATTTATATGTCATCTTTCCAGGTGAATGATGAATCAAAGGTCTTAAGTCTCCTCTCACCCACAAAATCCACTGACCTTTGTCCAGCTATTTATTGTCCCTAGCCTCAGAGAAGAATGGTAACATCCCTGAATTTCTTTTGCTTTTGCCTAAGCCTAAGTTCTTTGCCTATGTGTAGGCATGTGCTGTATTGTGTGCAGGCAACCTGGTTCCTCTTCCTTTATGTCCTTTACCCATGCCAGGGGGGGTGGAACTAGGTGATCTTTAAGGTCCCTTCCAACCCAACCATTCTATGATTCTATGATTTTACTGCTAATGAATTTCTTTCTGCCCCATCTACTGTGCTGGTGGTTTTCTTGGCTCTTACAGACCTGACAACACAACAGAGAGGCTTTTGTTCACCTTGCTGCATCCCAGGGGATGACTGTTGCCACCATTTCCCATGATTTTTACCCCGAGCTGCCCTGACAAATGTTTTCATATTTTGGAGTAGGAAAGTAGGAAGGTGTATCCTGCAAACAGATTATGAATTGAAATATTTCCCTAAGCTCCTGTTCACAGGATTTCTAATGCAATGGGCTTCAGCTTAGCCCTCTGATGAATCAAAGTCATTTTGTAAAAATGGCACCTTAGTGTTGCATATATATTGAACCTCTGCAGCTTCCTTGGCATATTTATTCAGTTTACTAGTCAAAACTAGTTTCATGCTACACTAAGCCCAGCAGGGTCAACACCTAACCTATGAAAATCAAGCTGTCTCTTTTCTCTCTGCTTCATACATCATCATCAACCAAAGCTGGATAATAGAAAGCAGGTTTTGATCCTGGAATGATTATTGCTGCTGCTGCCTGGGATGTGACAGGAAGAAAGACAGAGAGGAGGAACATGTGAGTTTTCAGTGTTTTGATCCCCCATACCTGGAGGAAAAAGAAAAAAGGAAAGCACTGTGTGGTTTGTCTTGTATAGTGAGGGCACCATGTGGATGAGGCCAGTGGGGTGCCTGTGGCGAGGCTGCAGATGCAGGTGTAGCTTGGTATGGACGTACAAAAATACACAAGCACAGAGAGGCTGGAAGAGCTGCAACCCATGGGTCATGGCTGTAGGGTCTCTGACGTTCTGGTGACATCTCCTAGATTAAAAATAACCAAATTGTTAAGCTTCTTGGTTGCAGCCTGAATGCAATGACTATCAGGAGCCCTGAAGAGAGGGTAGTTGTGTGTAATTTGAGTTAGACTTCTGCAATGAACCCACAAAACCACTGCCAACCAAGGCCAGAGACTGACTGGTGGACAATCTGGGAGCTGAGATGATGGAGGGCCTTGGTCTCTCAACCATACCATCCACTACCTCTGAGCTAGAAGCTTCACAGAAGCTGTGAAACATCTGCAAAGGCTTCAAGAACAGCTCAAATATTTGGTCCATCTGAACTGCGGGGAAGGACCTTCATGTAAGGGAGATAGGAGAGGAAAGAGAAAATCAGAAGTTGTATCCAGATATCCAAATAAAAGTATGTAAGCCAAGTAGGTTGATTCAAACAAGTTATGCATTTTAAACAGATCAAGGTGACTCTCCACTGTTTTCCCTGTCTCTCCCTGATTTTTTCCATAAAAGCTCTAGAGTGATTGTGATACATAAGTGGTGTGCCATGAAAATAGCCAAGAGTCCACAGCTTTTGTGGGGGATCAGGAAGCCCAAGGGCCCAGGAGATATGACTGTACCTGCAGAAATGGGTGCAGCAGCAGAGATGGGTAAGAAAGCCAAGACCAGGAACACATGCAGAGCCTCATGCAGATGCAACCATTGCTACTCTCTGTAGGTGTCAATAAGACAGTCTGTCTTTGGCTGACAAACCCATAAAAACGACCTTTCCAGAATGATTAGATGCAATTCTATGTCTTGAGCTACAAAAAGAAAAAAAAAAAAAAAAAAAAAAAAAAAAAAAAAAAAAAAGAAAGAAAGACAACACAACCTCAAGCTGTGATAAACAGAAGCTGAAACATCTCTCATCCTCTGCAGAGCAGGCACAGGGGGGAACTTGTAACAGAGGCACACTTAATAAAGTTTTGAAAACATAATTAAAAGTATGCATTTCCATTGTGTGGCATACACAGAGCTGCAGATTCAGAGCTGTGCACACTCCTACCTGCTTCACCTGCCCTGCTGCAAGGTGCAGCTCCGCAAAGCTTCGTCTCCAGTTGTTGGTTTTACATGTCACTATGTTTAGCATGCAGCCAGCGCTCCTCACCTGCCTTTCACTGGAACTCAGCATGGCCCCCCGCTATTGATTAATTTGTGCTAATTAAAACCAGCGGTGTTTCTGCAGAAAAGAAAGATGTGTAAGTGTCAATAAATTATGGGAAATTTCACAGATTAAAGATTGCCAACTTCTGCTTGAAAATAACTAAACAAATGCTAATGGCTCTTTCCAAACAGCCTGAATTCGTTAACAGGGCTGCATGAATGGGCTCCACTGCTCTTCTTCGATTTCAGTGTAACATTTATAGCAATGCTGTGTCTAGGTTACAAGCTGAAAGACTTCATTTTTTTTTTTAATCATAGCTATTTCTGTTTTCAAAGATAATTTATTCGCTGACCTTTGCACTTCCTTGCTACCTACTCAAACCAAGGGGTTGAATCAACTTTTTATTGCCAACAACATCGCAACTCTACCAAAAAAAAAAAAAAATCAAGAAAACTAAAACTAACAAAATAAATAAATACAGGAATTGTGACAAGCCACCAAGGCAGCAGTGCTTATTAGCAGCTGCTTGT
Source organism: Nettapus auritus (assembly GCA_011076525.1). Lineage (NCBI taxonomy): Eukaryota > Metazoa > Chordata > Aves > Anseriformes > Anatidae > Nettapus > Nettapus auritus. The sequence goes on along the minus strand of CM021776.1, from coordinate 10,904,141 downwards.
GATAAACCTGCCAGAAAACAGGTACAATGAAGGAAAATTTGTAAAGCTGTAAAAATAGCTAGAGACAAGACAAGCTTTTAAGGGATGAAACTATTCAGGACCTGAGAATGTTCGCTATTTGTCTGTCTTGCAGAGCACAACAGAGTGTGGGGGAGCTGGACAACATATGTCTTAGGAAATATATTGTCTCCCCCTCTTCCCAATGACCATCTCTGGGAATTGAAGGAAGGTGGTACCCAACCCATCCCCTAGATAACTAGAGACATAGGAAGCCTTGTCCAGATTCACACAAAGCACCATGAAAAATGGGGAGCTCAGGACCAGAGTTGGACTAATGGCTCAGATCCCCTGAGGAAAGATCTGAAAAGTGCCTTGGACATGCCTCTTTCTACTGACTGCATTTCATGGCCTTCTCAACATTTAAGAACAAATGACAAGTAATATCAGGAAAACTACAGCCACCAGTACTTCTGCTGGCACAGTACTTTATTAATAGCTGCAACTTAGGGCTCTAGTTTGTTACTGAGCAGAAGGAGCCATCACCTGCTGTACCAGTAGCTCTTGGGCACAGAGCTACTGTGCGCATCCAGACGGCTTAGAACCTGGAGTATCATAAATCCAGCACCACTAACAAGGAGACCCACATCCCTGGGGTGATGCTGAGGATGAAGGACAGCACTGACAGGGTGAGCAGGCAGCAGCCCCCCTTTGGGCACAGTGACACTGTATTCGTTCTATAAAACTTTCCTTTCCCGGCTCTAGTCTCTGTCCTGACCACCCTGCTCCCACTTTCCAATACAGCACCTTTTCCTGGTGACTGAAAAGCTGAAACATTTCAAAGCAGCTTCAGGAGATGCTGGTTATCAGGAGGAGCCTACCAGTCTCTGCAGCTCACCATAGACTGATAATCATCGGGGCATGGAATCAAAAATCCGAATGCACCCAACTTTTTCAACTAGCTGACAATTGAGGATGCAGACAGCATCAGCACAGGGCTCTTCAGCAGGGACAGTGCACTGATAGATTTTCAAGTGGGAGGAGTGAACTCCCTGGGAATGAGAAGCGTTATGAAGCCTGACACGATGCCAGTGAGGCTGAGGATGTAAGGGCTTGGCAGCAAGAGATGTGTGTGTCATTCGTTACAGGTTTAGGCTTAATGACAGCCTCTTGCCCTTGATCTTTGGAGCTGTGTGAGGGAGCAGAGGGGAGGAAGAGCTTAAATGTCAGCTCTGTGCTGAGGCGGGTGAATTCCCCGCATTAGGGGCAGCTGGCCAGGATGAAGGCCCATCGCAGTGGGAACATCTCATCAGACCTGCTGAGAGCAGCCATGACAAATCAGGAAGCTCCTGCCGTTGGCTTGGTGGGATTAATTAATTCCCACATTGTCACTGCCTCCAATTAACTCTGAGGCTGTGGGCTGGGCCCTGCTGGGTTTTGCTGGGGAAGGCTCAGTGGGGTGGCAAGGGCTGGTGTGTGGGAGCTGCATGGCAGTGTGGGGGCAGGGTCAGAGTAGGGGCTCATCTGCACGCATGGGAGGAGAAATGTGACTGGAAGGGGATGGAAATGCAGCACCAATGTAACGATGATCAGTCGTGCACTCAGATGCTACACAAGTAAGAATTTCTGCTGCAGAGATGGGGGTAGGAAGACTCCTATGGAAATCTCTCTCTTGGTAGATATAGTCACAACAGAAGATAACTCATCAGAACAAGCATTTCCAGGAAACATGGAAGAACTGATGTCACTGTAAATGGCTAGTAAGACTGTGCAGGGGATATTTTGTCACAAACAAGACAAAAGTCCCAAGAGGAGATGTCTTCTGAGAGAAGGCTGTTAGCCAAGCATGATGGGTTTCAGCCTGTGGTCTGTGGACTCCTGGGGTCAGAAGGTTTCTGGACCTTAAAAAATGTCCCCTAGGTGTTATTTGACTCCAAAACCCTGTTGTTACATGGATCAAGGGGAGAGATAGGACTGGCTTCTCCACAGGTCGTGGACAGTACACGACTGAGGGTGCGTTTTGCCCTGTGGCTCATGGTGCATTTCAGTTGTACTGAGGAACGTACATGTGGTCTGATATTAACCTTAGGATGTGATAAATTCATCTCATCAAGTCCTTCTCTATCATTGTCACTCATAATGACCAGTATCTCAAGATGAAGAGGATTTTATAAAATTGAGGTACAATTTAGCATCAGCTAACGTGAAATTTGTCTGTTGTTCATTGCAGGAAAGACAAGAAAACAAGATTGACAGTTGTGGAAATGTTCAAAGGGCCTTAATCTATCAGGACAGCTGTTAGGTATTTTATAACACCAACTGCCTGATCTGGCTAAAAACTCCAGAAACAGCACTCAAGAATCCACATTGTGAAAGCTGTGGTTTCTCTTTTTATAACCAATCCACTATCAGACTGTAGAATGGTGGACAATAACACACTTATATACCCAGAAATCTGGGATGAAATTAATTTTATCTTCCTAGTAGGAAAACTACACCCAATCCATTTGTCATAGATTTCTTTCTGAGAGTAGAAAGGACAATAGGTATTTTAAAGTTCAGTTCACCTCATCTCAATATGGACATTAGGATGAGTGCTTGTGTCTCTCCTTGGCTGTAATTGGAGTCTGGGGAATGTAGCCAGGGCAAATGGAAATGTCTGCCTTGTAGAAGTGAGATCAGTCCAACCCCTCGCATACAGAAGCTGAGGGTCATATTTTTTCATTCTTCCTCAAGACAGATAATCCTTTAATGCTCTTCCTATTCTGAATTGCTCAGCATTGTTCTAGATGGGTGCCTGTGTGTTTCTCTGGTGTTTTGGGACTATTTCCAAACAAGAGCATTGTGCCTGTCTGGCTGCCTGATGGGGGTCAACAGGTATCCTCATGGCTGTCATGGGTGCTGTGCTTTTGTCATTCTCCTGGCCCTAGGGAAGAAGAAGATGTGAACTGTGTTGCAGAGAGGGAGGAAGGCATGGCCCACAGAATAGTAATGGTTACCTAAATTGTATTCAAATTGCATATAAGTGATTTAGGCATATGAAGGGGCACTGGGGTGTAGCACTCAGGCAGGGCACCAAGGACTGGAGCTGCAGAGGCCAGCACCGGTCAGATGGGAAGCACACAAAGTAGTGGCGTGAACCTTGCAAAGAACCTGCCATCCTACATGATTAGTCCAAAAAAAAAAAAAAAAAAAAAAAAAGAAAGAGCTGTGTCAGCATAAAACCCAACTCCGTTCTGCATGGGCTGTTGGTTTCCCTTTATTGCCAGCTCCTCTGGATTCGTATCAGAAAGACTGGAAGCTGAGCATCCCTAATGAAAAGCAGAATATATTCATTATTAAATTTGAAATGTTCAAATGCAGTTGGTTGCTAGCAGATTTCAAGGTCTGTTTGAGTGATCTCCATGCAGCAAAACCAATGCAATACAAACAACAGTAAAGTGACTCTGGCTGGGGCTGGTGTTACACGTGATTGTACCAGAACTTGCACTGGGTTGGCCTTCAGCTGGCTCCAAGGCTGCCGATTCCCCCTGAACATAGAGAGGCAATTTCTGCCCTCAGAGAATGAGGGCAGCTTCTTATCTGCTCTTTCCTGCTGAGTTCAGATGGAAGCTCAGTAGAAAATATTGGCTATACAGCTGGCAGTTGTTGGCATCTTTGTCATTAGCCAGGCTCGGAAGTGATAATGGATGGGTATTAATTTCTATAATTGACTCAAAGAAAATTGTTTATTTTTTTAATCCCCTAGATGCCTCTGTTTAGGACCCAATGTGTGAGAACAGAGGTACTATCAGCCTCACATTCTCTTTGTGTGCTCAGCAGTATGCCAGGATCAGACCTTGTTTCTCCTTTCAGTGTAGCATGGAGACTTGAGGGCCTCTTCCCCGTGGGAGTCAGAGATGCCCCAGAACCTTCTCTCCCCAGACTTGCCTGCATGACTGGAAAAGTCTTTCCTTTCATTAAGCAGTCACTTGGAAACAGATCTTCTCAAACTCCTAAACTATACCAGGAATCTCATTTTTCCTGCCAGGCTGTGGGTACTCAGTAGTAGTTCACAGGGAAGTTGGGTGCTTACAAGCTATTACACTATGCTACCTTTAACAGCCGCTGTATTCCTGCAGTAAAACATGCCCGAGTATCAAACCACTCGTATTGAAAACATGCTGAGCTCAAATTCAGAGAAGATAAAATACAAATAAAAGTGAGTATTTACAAAGTCTAACTAGACAACACAGTGGCAGGTGAAGAAAGGCAAGAAAAAGCCACTTAATCCAGTAATCCAGAGACCAAATCTACAAAGTCTCCTTCATTCTCTGTGTATTTAAGTTTCTCTCAGCCAGCACTACTGACGGGCTGGATCTGCAGTGAGGGGCTGATGGTAAAGCTTCTCTGAAAGTGGGACTTCTGGGGAAAACATAATGGCAATACAATCCAGACAGGCAAGTCTAGAGAGCACCAACAGACAGTTTCAAAATCCCCGTCTCTGCACACTGGGAAGCTTTATTCATGAAATGCCTCTTATTTTAAACTAAAGCAGTGCCTATTATCTGGTCTCCAGACATCTCAGAACAATGTTTTTCAACAAAGCTGTAATCAAGAGAGCTCTGCTTCTCCAGGCCTCATAGCTCTCTCTATTGCTGGAAAATTGGGGGTTGCTTTTTAAGTTGCTGACTGGAAACAAGGGATGTATTTCCACTTATCCCAGCAGGAACATTTTAGGCCCAAGTGGCATAAGGACAAATATTCTGAGGCATCTTACGTTTTGAAGCTGCCTTCCATTTATTCATCAAGAAAATTATTTTCTTGCTAAACTGAGAAAATAGTTTGCCTTGTAGATATGCAGATGAAACCCTTGCAGCCTTCAGAGAGAAGAGGACTGGAGAGTGGACAGGAGGAGTGAAGCATGAAAGACGTCTGCCTTGGGTCTGCCCTCCAAGGAGATGCAACCTGCGGAGATGCTGAGCTGACCAGAAATAGCATGAGCACATCAGGATGGCACTGAGCCAGAGGTAACACGCTGTGCTGACAGGCTGGGCTTGTTTAGCTGCTTGGGCTCCGTGCCACAGTACTGCAGCGAGATGGGTGCTGGTCAGCTTTGAGCATAGGCAGAATAAACACTCGTCATCTGCGGAGGGATACATCTATAGCCTCTTTCTCCTTTTCTCCAGTCACTCACTCTGATGGGAGTGTAGAAATTTGTCTTATTTTCCTTCCTATGTTGTTAGCAATTGCCTGTGCACTTGAAAACTGCCTATGTTTCCATTTATGCTTTGCAGAAAAGTTTGAACTTCATGGATAAGCAAATGCAAGCACTTTCTTATAACTAGGAAAAGAATTAGGTACCGCTTTCCCCATCTTCTCAGCATCCAACATAACGCTCCAGTAGATAGTGCTCAATAGCCTCAGAGCGGTATGTGCAGGTCAAAAGTTGGCCTTCCCTCACTGCTCTTGAAACAAAGGACACGAATCCTGATCACCCACGTTCGAATCTCTGGGCTCTGAAAGGTACCTGAGTTTGGTGACTAAGATGAAGAGTTAACCAGAGATCATGGTGACAAAAGCTAGTTGAAGAATGTGTGATTCCCTGCAAAAACCAACAACAGAAATACAAAATAGTGTGTTTTTTTTTTTATTATTATTATTCCTAAATTCACTCTTTTCAAAGGAAATTGAAACCCTGCAGTATGATAGCCACAAGCAGAGATATTTCATATTAGTATTATCCCTGTGTTTTCTCATGCAAGTTGAACTTCAACCACTTGATACTCACTTTGTAGGTGAGATCTCCTGCTTCTTCTCTGAGGGTTTCCTCCTCAAGAGAAGGGCCAATGCTGTCAGGGGATCCTGCCATTCCCCACCACAGAGGAGACAGAAAATTTAGGGCGCTCAGACCATGGTGTAGAAAGAGGATAAGAAACACTCTGACAAAATCCCCTATGTGGCAGCATTTCCAAATCAAAGTATTTTAATAGAGACACAAATGCACACACACAGGGGATCCGATTTTTTTTTTTTTTTTTTTTTGGTTGAAATATTTAGGGTTGCAGTCAAAATGTTTTCATTTTTTAATATTTGTTTTCCTGGGGAATAATTGAAGTTTTTGCTGCAAAGCAGATACTTCACACAATAAACATGTCTTTTAAAAAAAACAGTTTAGAGGGAAAATTTTCAACCATCTGTCTGGCTGAAGGACTATTGAAGAGGGAATACCAAGGGTTTATGTAGATTTTTTGCAACTCTTCAAGACCCATTAAAAAACAGAAGCTTTGGCTCATGTAGAGAGAAGGTGAAGGACACAGCAAAGAAAACAAAGCAGCAGGGCCATGTGAAATGCCATAGTCAAAGGAAAGCAGTTCTGATTTTGAAATAACTAAGAAATTTTTCAGTGGCCATTTTCTGTTTTTGGTGTTTTTTGTTGTTGCTGTTGTTTTTTTCTAGTATGCTTTTCCATATGCAGCAACGGGGTATTGCTGACTCTCCTTGAAAAGAGAAAAGGCTACGTTGCCCTGCTGCTGTGGAATAACACTGTTCTCCATCAACACCTTCATTAAAATAAGCAGGACTATTTGTGCAGTGACGTACTCTCCAAAAGCGAGCATCAGCATCCACATCTGGCCCAAAACAACTCCATAGAAATTCCCCTATGCAGTGAAGCTGCGAGTCGGTTCAGGTGTGCATGCGAAGGTGAGCAAACGGCAGCAACCTGAGGTTTCTCCCTGTGGCTGGCAGCCAAGGTGTTGATTATCATCATGCAAGCAAAGGATCAGCTCATCAGGGGCTTGTTTCTCTGCACAGCTAAGGAGCTTAGTGCAACAGAGGTTAGCCTGATTCCAGGCAAAACAGCCCAAAGCGGCTGGCAACGTGGGTTCCACCTCACCTTTCCTCCTGGGGCTGCCACCTCTTAGCATAAATCCTGAGCTATGGACCCTGAGGCGAAATATCAGCAGACCCTCCTCCACCCCTCTCTGTCAGGAAGCTTTATGTGGTTTAGCCCTTCCAAAAAATAAAAAGAGGGGGGGAGAATCACTAAACATTTTCTATTTCAAAACAGATTTCATCTTCCATAGAAAGTAATACTGCCTCCAGCCATGTGTAACTTATTTTTTATCCAACGGAGTATATGGGCTTATAACTAGATCCTGATAGGAACCCGGGTTTAAAACATTATTCACAGCAGGTTATTTGATCTTTATTTGCTGAATGCACTCAGCTGAATCCCTATCTCCAAACAATATGAGAAATAAAATGCCGGGCATGCTTCATTGGCCAGCCAGCTCATCTTGATTTGCAGAGACGACTACATTCCTCTCAGCAGTTTCAGAAACATACCGTATCCCAGGCACTAAAGATGCAGTTTCTGCTTTCTCTTTTCCCACCTGAACACTTATCTCTTCTTGCTTTTTTCCTTCCCCCAATTAGGAGCTTTAGAAACACTTCAGACCAGCCCTTTTCTCTCCCTTCACCAGTGCTTTGGGGAAACTGTGCTTTCTTCTGCATACTTTGGGATTGTCACTCAAAACCACTTGCCACCTGTGCTTGTGCAGAAGGTCAAATTTCAATGTCCTGATCAGGAAGCCACAGGACTTGGTGGTGAGAGTGGTCACCTGAAGAAGGGTGGCTTGGAGGAGGCTGTGTGACCCTGGCAAAATGACCATTCCTTCATTTAATTAATATATATCTGCTGTGACATATGCCCAGGCTGACCTTGTCTCTACAACATCAGCTTTGCTGCAGCTCCTAGCTGTGCCGCAGTAGAAGGTGGACTTGGACATCGCAAGTGACCACTGGGACTGCTTCTTTCAGGCCCCTGTTGACTACAAACAGAATTCATTTCTAAGCAAGATGGTGAAGGCTTTGGCTGTCCTGAAAGGGAAGCCAGAGCTGCTCGGGGAGAGGCTGAGCTGCACACAAGGAGGTCAGGTTCTTCATTCCCTTTGACTTTTGATGAGATATGCCTTTGAAAATCCTCCCTCAGATATCCTGAGATAAAAGTCTGCAGCTTCCAGGCCAGAGCCCAAGCACAAAATATGCTTCAGAAAATCCAACGTGGAGGGTCCTGCCGTGGCAGAGCTTTGGGGATGCTGAGCAAGTCCTTGGCAGACATTGCTGCAGCAGGATAACGTCATTAAACTGACCAGTTTTTGCACCCTTATCACACATACAGCAGGCCAGGGCCACTTCTCACATGAATGTCAGTAGCTGTTATGCTCCCTTCCCCTGGATGCGTTTCAAAGCCCATCAGCCCATCTCAGCTAGCTCCTCCTGCTTCCCTTTCAAGACATGTCAGGAGGCCACCTCGCTCCTGGGCAATGCGTAGGTTATGTTCATTTTCCCCGGGTGAGGGCACAGCAGTGTCGTTGACCCAGCTGAATGTTCCTTCACATAAACACAAATTAAAACCACCCCCTGCTGTCATTAACTGACTCGCTGTACTGTGTGATGTGGCATATTTGGCCCTGTCCTCCTTCACGTACAGCCCAGGAGTGTCACCGAGCCCGGATGGACGCAGCAGTGATGGTGACAGCACGGTGTTGGCTCTGCGGTCAGAGGGCAAACACTCAGGGCGTGTGTTGTTCAGCAGGGAAGGAGGGGGAGATCTGAGGAGGTGAGAATTGGATATCTCTCTTTTATTTCATAGTAATTAACCCTGGGAAAAATAAATAAAAAAATAAATAAATAAAAAATAAAAAAAAAAAAAGAAGAGAAAAAAAGAAACGCAAACCAAACAGACAGGGATGCAGCTTTGCATGGCTGTATTAGAGTCACAGTTGGCCTATCCCCTTGGGAACACTGCTCTGCTATTAATAAAAAGATAAACAAGCCTTTTTATTTATTTATTTTTCCCTCTCTCCCCAGTTCCTTTGATTTTTCTTCTGCTTCAGGGAATGCTGGTTCCACCCGCAAGCTCTGTAGAGAGAGCGTTTGCAAAGGGAGGGTTTGCAAGGGGCTGCTCTAGGAAAGACAAAATTCTTGTGGAAGGAGTGTGGGGTTGGGGATGGGAAATTGGGCAAAAATGATTTTAACCATTTCTAGCAATGTCATCACCCAGCAGAACTGGCAGAAACAAAGCCCTTCATTTATTCCTCTTCCACTGCTGCAGCTGCGGGTCTCATTCCCAGGGGTTTCCTCTAAATCCCTGAGGCCATCCCATCCTTGCAGGTACGTGTCTATCCCTCACCACCCCCGGGGCAGCTGTCTGTAGCCCCCTTGCTGAGCTGGAGACAGCTTCTGGTTTTATGGGGTCCGCCTGGGAATAGGGGCTGTCAGGCAGAGCAGGTGGAGGATGAGTTACCCACCAAGGGAAACTAATTGCCCGCTTTCAGACAGGGGGATGTTTATGTCTAAGTCATCAGCAGAGTGCAACACATCTCCATGATTCAAGAAAACAGAGAAAGGAAAAGGGTGTCAGTCAATGCCAGGTCACTTCTGGTGGAGGGGATTTTGCCAGATTTGTGGGCAGGGGTGGGTATGGACTGAGCTGGAGCTGGGGTAGTTCTGTGGTGATTACACGAATTAGGCATTCAGCTGAATCTGAATTTTAGGCACTTGCCTTAAAAAAGCACCAAGCAAATTTTGGCAATATGTATCCAAAACCAACATATCCACACCAACTTCACAGGGTATGTTTGTGATGTAAGTACTGGGCTTGCAGAAAAGAAGCAGAAGCTGCTAAAGGATGCTCACACAAACCCGGGTACCTGCCTGGCATGCTGTTTGTTGGTAGGGGCAGTGAGGAATGCAGTAATGGAAAAACCTAACTCCCAGGTAGCTGCAGGGGCACCTAGATGACAGAAGGGGGTTCTACATGGACTGGAGACCAAGCCCTGCTTCATCAGGGACTTCTCGTCTACTGGACCATCCCTCTGGTCTTCCCATCAGCATGGTGTTGCACTTATTTTACAAGTTTGGGATGAAAAACACTTTATGCCTTTTGTTCTCAGCGAGTGTGGAGCAGCAGAAGGGAGAGCAGTGGTGGACACTGCTGCCATGGTGCTAATGGTCGCATTAGCTGGAAAGGGGCAGCCAAAACAGGATGTGTAAAACCCCACCCAGGCTGCCCTTTAATTCACTGTTACATGGAGTGGAAGATTTGAAAGCATATTTCTGGGTAATTAATTCAAAGAGTGATTCTAATGGCTAATGCTGTCAGTTTTGACTGCAAGGGAGGTCTGGGGCTGGAGCAGGCAGTGAAGGGAAAGGAAAATGCTTGGAGGTCACAGGCGGACATTAAAATATTTTGACAGCCCACATCCAAGAGGCTAACTTAATGAAACGCTTTGGCCAGCACCTTCCAAGAGGTCTGAAACTGAATCCATTTATTTTTCTCCAGTATAGCACACATGGCTTGGACACTGCCTCATCCATAAATCACCATTCCCCATTTGGTCAGCAACGCCATCAATCATTCTCTGTGCCTACAAGCCTGCTCTCTGTGCCACTGCAGAAGCACTGGTAAGAGGGATATGGTGTCTCTCAAATTTAACTCCCAAATTTTCGGTGACACTCGGGGTAAGCTCTGCCTTCATCTCCCCTGATTATTAAAGCCAGCGCATCAAAGGTCCTGCACCTGTGTATGGAAATATACCTGATCCATGGTGCTGGGGAAATGAAATTAGGAAGCTCTATTCATGGTGTTATTATCTCCGGCTGCTTGGAAGGATTTAATCAAACTGCCACAGCTTGCTGATGAGGATGTCCTCAGTCTGTGAGTTTGGTTCCCTCTGCACTTCATATCCCTGTGGCATTTACTAAACCTCTACATCCTACCCCAGCAGGCTTGGAGTCAAGCACAGCATTTGCAGAGGATGTGCTGGGGACCATTCTGCTGGGGTTTTTCAAAAGACTTGGTCAGGAAGCTGGGAAGGCACAGCTCCTGGCAGTTCTGTTCACTGGCTTTCACTGCCTTTCTTGTGCTTCAGAGAGCACTCGGAGTAAACAGACAGGGAGAGAAAACTTGTGAATGTGGAAAATAACTGGGGGATATTTGATTCAGGTTTGATTTCTGAAGCAAGGTGTGGGTCAAGTCTGATCCTTTTTGACCTCTTTTGCCTGTGTCTTTTGCCTGTGAGATGGAATCAGCTCCTGCTCTGTATCATTTCCTCACTTCAGCATCTGCAGTTCCTACACTTATTGTAACAGAGTGTGTTGATAAATTGGAAGGCACATCCCTCATTTTCTGTCTTACACTTTTGTGCAGGACATAATTGGAGGGAAACAACTTTTATTTTTCACCCCAGTCCTGTGTTTCTGCACTTCAAGCTGGGTGGAGGCACGCTGTGTGCCTGTGCCACTTGCAGATGCACACATGAGGTTGATTGGACCAAAGCTGGCAGATTTCCACTCCAATTCACTGCATCCATTTTGCTCACCTCTCTAAAAAGGGAAAAAAAAAAAAAAAAAAAAAAAAAAGAAAAGAAAAGAAAGACGCCTGTATGCAGACATGGACGTACACAGCATTATAGGTGCCAAAATGTCTAGTACAGACCATCACAGAATTTGGAGCAGTTTCACCAGCCTGGGGCTCCCAGAACTTGCCTTGGCTGCCAGGTTTGTGTGTGGTGGCAGAAGACAACAACTTCCTCTGTCTGTATGCTCAGAAGCCGGTGTATTACTGAAGGAGTTGTATAGCACTAGAGATGTGCAAATCCATCCACAAAACAGATGCATACTTCCTTTGTATGCAAGCTCTGTCACTCCATAGATTAATTAGGTAAGTGCTTGCCCCATAGGCTAATCAGCTATATTTGGGCATGCACCTGGACTTACTGCAGGGCTAAATTGAGCATGTGTCTCCAGAGTCCAAAAATGTCTGGAACTTTTGATCATGTTGATTATATATATACATTTTTCTCAGTTCTGTAAAGCTCCTGATCCAGTAAGGAACAAGGCTGCATACCTGCAGTCCATCTATCTGAACACATTTTTCATTATGAGTGCTGCAGGATGGCAAATGAACAGCAGCATCTACATACACATACAATTAAACCATTCCTTACACAATATCCTCCTCCAGGTACCCCAGGAAAATCAATACCTAACATTCCCAGATCAGCAGCAGTCATCAGTCCCTCTTTGCAATCAGTAAATAGACTCCCCCCCCCCTCCTCGGCCCAACTGAAGGATGCGGGCGACAGAAGGCAGATGCAGCCCTCGCACTCCCCTCTGAGCAGCTGCCAAAAAGCCCTCTCTCCCCTCGTGCGATAATAATGGAAGGGACGGCGCTGTCAGGGTGTGCCGGCGTGTTCTGCCTCGCTGGCCAGCGCAGGATGCTCTCCCTTCACGCTCCGCTGCCTCGCACAAGTTGCCTCCAGCAGCCCTTGCCAGCCCCCTTGATATTTTGGATGCTGAGCGCTGCATGAACAAAAGGACCGTGGTGCTTGGCTGGGAGTCGAAGCAGCTCCTCTCCCTGCCAGCAAAGAGCTCCCAGACTGTGACTGGTAAAAAAAATAAATAAATAAAGATAAAATAAAATAAAAAATGAGGAGAGGTTTCCTTTTAGTACTGTATCAGGAAGGGACGTGGGGTGGCTGGGAAGGGTTTCTCCCTCCCCGTTCTTCCTGGTCCTCCTCTGCAAAACAGGAGAAAATTTGCCTGCTGAAGAAAGGTGTGAAAGCACCTGGCAGATTTTGCAAGTGTCCATTAAGGTACACCCAGGACTTCAGTGCTAACTCATATGCAAGCTTCCCATGGCAATGTTGTGAAAGCACGTAACGTCGAGCAGAAGCACCCTGGGATCAGAGGTGGGCTAGCAGAGCTGCTCAAGGGGAGCAGGGGGAGGAGGGCAGCTTTGATTCATTGCAGCCCCCAAATATCTTTGCGGTTTTGCCTCGCTCTGCAAAAGTCTCCCAGGTTCACTCGTTCCTGGGAGATTTCTTTCTTCCTGCTTAGCAAGCTCACAGCAGCAGCTGCTGAAAGGTCTGAGCTGCACTGAAGCTTAGAGCTCAGAAATGCAACTCTTCTTGCTGGGAGCAGGAGTGAAAGCCCAAACTGAAGCAGTTTTCTGAGGTAAACACTGTAATTCTTACAGCACCAAGACCCACCAAGTACCGGGGGGCATGCAAAGTCTGGTATTTAATCCATACACCACGCAGAATAATTAGTATATAGGAAGGCACACAGTAACAGTGCTTCACATTTATTTTTACATGTTGTTTTCTCACTATTTTTTCATTTGGATACTTCTATAGCTTTTTTTTCATCACTCAGGGGGCACTGGTATCTTTATGCTCTGTTTTCCCTTGGGGAAACTGAGGCACGAAGCAATGACAGGACATGGCTGGGGTGGTCTGACAACAGGCTGCAAAACCCAGGAACAGGGAGTCCCCCAGCTGCCTGTGGGGAGGTAAAAGCAGAAAACTGCAGCACGGCTATTACCTCTGGTGCCTTTAGAAACAACCCTTTATCCCGGTGTCTGGCAGAGCAGTCCTCCTAACTTGTTAATGCGCTTGCTTAAAACCGCTGCCCTTAAACTTCTGCCAGTGCTGAAGTTAATGCACTGCCCTTTGCCACCTCAAGCGAGGCTGTGCTGTGGAAAGCTGTGCTGGGCTGATTCATGTCAGGACTGTATAATCAGAGAGAGGGGAAAACTTGGGAAGTGGCTCTTAGCAGGTACCTCCTGGGTTGAGAGCAACTGCTTTTTTTATGTTTGAAAAACAGTGTTTTTCTCTGAAGAAAGGAAAAAGTTATGTCTGCAAAACTTGTACAACTTCTACAAGTCTGAAACGACTCCAGGCTTTCTGTGAAATCCCCATGCTCTTGCTGATGAGAGGACAAAATACCAGACATCTGCCCACTATGAACAGGCAAAGAGGGAAGAAAAACCTTTTCACTAGCAGAGCATACAGATGCTTTAGAAACAACCAGCATTTTCCTTCAGCTTGAGGGTGGATAAAATGCCAATGTCAAGCCCAGACCCCAAGAACAATACCCAACCTATGTTTAAGACGACTAGTTTTGCTTTCTCATGCAAACACACACACCCTTCACCCAGCTAAAGATGGGTTTATCAGCCTGTGTGTGTCAGCCCAGCTTCGAGTTGGATGTGAGCAGATGCAGCTGAGCTGCCTATTGCCTTGTCCTGAGACTTGTCCAGATCTTGGGGCAATGTTGGCACATGCTAGGCAAGTACATGGTTTTTGGCTGGTGTAAAGAGACGCAATGCAGTGCCTCTGGAGCAGAGACGTAGCAGCAGAACAGGGCTGGGGAGCATTACAGTGAGAAAAGCAACTGGAATAAAGCCCATATGGAGTTGAGATTCAAAAAGATCTTGACTTCATAGGGGTCTCATCTTAAACCCATACATAAACATGCCACAAAAACACTGAATCCCAAACATGACACCATTCAGCCATGGTATCAGTGAGCTCATTGTCCATTACATTCATGTTTGGGTATGGTGAGGATCACATTGGACTGAGCATGGGAAGCCACATCAGCATGGGGGAAAATCAGGCTGCAGGCAATGCACTAGGACTGGTCCTCGGGAAACAGATAAATGGGCAGTGGTGAGGAACGAGGTTCCTGGAACAGCTTCACCAGGAACTGAAGAATGGCAAAACAAGAGAGCACAGATTGGCATTACGCCTTGTTGGCAAAGCTCTCTGAAATGCCGGGGAATGGAGGAGCAGAGAATAATTTTGGCCAGAATTCAGCATGCGCTAGAAGTGGTGTGCATGTGTGAGGGCTGGATAACCAAGGCTTTGGCAGGTAGAGGAATAAAAAGGGGCTTATCTGTTATGTTGCAAAACCCAAAATTTCATGGGGGGAAAATATGCATGAGTCAAATTAGAACATTTACAGGAGGAAGAATTCAGCTCCCTGGGAAAAAAAAAAAAAAAAATACTTGGGAGTGAACTTAAAATGCTGCATTTGTGGTGAAACATAATACAGAATGTTTGACCCTTATTTCTTTAAAAGTCTTTTGAAGATTAATTTTTTAATGGAAAATGTCATTTTGATATGACCAAAAAAAAAAAAAACAAACCTTAAAAACACTTCAGAATGAAACACTGCAACATTTCCAAATATTTATTTCCCTTTGAAGGTGTTGAAATGCAGTGTGTCACACTTCCCTACAGCTTTGCCATGCTCTTTTTATTCAGTCTAAATCATTTTCTCAATGTAACCTTAGCAGTTTTAGTTCCCTTGAAGTTCTGCTTTTTGGGATGAATCTACAATTTTCTGAAAGAGTATCTGCTCCGTTTTACTTCAGACTGAAGTAAATTAGTAGAGCTGTTTTGGGGAAGGAAATACTCAGTTTACTTCCTGCTGTTAGAAATGCTGATGGCCTACATTAACAAAACATCACTTTCATGAGACATGGGCTCATCTGAAAGCACACAGAAGACTGAAAGGAGACTGAGGAACGATTAAAAAAAAAAAAATAACTGCATAAAAAGGCTACTTACATTTATGCGATTTTTTAAATACCATTTAGATGGAAAGCTGATTCCCCATTTTTGTCTCTGCTGGTATTTTTTCCTCAGGCTATCTGAAATTTGGGGAGTTAAGGGGAGAAAAAAAAATCTTGCATTGCACCATATATGCCAAAAGAAATGCAATACAATCTGATTTCACTTCTTTCTCGCATGCCTGAATGTGCTCATTTTTGCTTACAAAAGGAAAGACACAAAAGAATTGTAAGAAAAGGAATCAGATGGTGCGCCCGATACTGTTTCACAGCTATAACATGAAAACAAGCCCAGCTTCTTCTGCCGACACTCAGGTCTCAAAAAAAGGGTTATTATTCATTTTAAAGGGAATTCTCTTAAAGGGAAATCACTCAATTCAATAAAAAGCACCATTTATTATTTCTGAGCAGAGCGGTTGCCTCCCGTTGCTGACACGAGAAGGGCTGCGGAGGCAGCACATCACACACCTCTCCCTTCAGCAGCACTCCCAGAGTCACTCTCCAGGTCTCCTAACAGTGCTGCAACCCTTGCAAGTGGACCCTAAGAAGGGACCTACTCCCTGGGGACTCATCCCTCAGCTATACCTTCCTTGAGCCACACATGACCTTGAGATGTTCCAAGGTTGCGTGACTACTGGATGAGTACATGGGTTTCAAAGGACCAAATCCCTCAAATGCATTTGGGGGACTGCTACTTTCCTGTTCCTCCCTTGATATTCCCACCTTTGCCTTCCAGAATTTAGTGGTTTCTTACATTGTTCAGATCATGGTGAAGGCTGTGGTCCTAGTATCATCTAGTCCAAACACTTCATGCCTTCCTCATATGCTAGGAAAATAATATTTTAGCACCAAGTGGAAGGAGAAGCATTGGGTAATAATTACTAATTTTAAGTCCTACCTAGACAAACAGCCATTTGCAGCACTGACCAAGTACCACACTGGAGAAAAAAAACAAAATCAAAAAACCAAAAAAACAAAACAAACAAACAAAAAAAAAACCAGCAGTACCGCATAAGCAAACTTAGACCAGCCATACAGTCTGGTTCAGCTGCCGTGACCCATCTTTGAAGGCTGTTGTTTATGTTGCAGTGACACCTCATCCTCCTGCCTTTCATCCTCAAATCTCAAGCACAAACTGAAATGAGGAAAATCTTGCTGCAGCGGATGGGAGATGGAGGTACAGTGCACAGTACGGTACCACGCCCCTGGTGCTCAGTACCGAACTCTAGCAACACCCCTGGCTGCCACTGAGAGAAATCTGCTTTACAATCTGCTTTCTCAGTTTGCAGTTCTCAATAGCAAAGTGATGAGTTTGCTGTCTTGCCTTAGAAACCTTTCAGTGCCTCAGTTAAACATGAACTTATGCCTCATGTCCCTGTATCAAGCAATAGCACAATGTTTGAAAGAATCCAGAAGACCTGAAATCTAGCCTTTGCTCATCACTACCATTTTGATTTATAAACCTGGGCAAGTTATGGAGCTCACCTGAGAAACAGGAACCTCTTGAACGGTTATTTCCAGACACTTCCAAAGCTTTCCAATAAAAACCTGTCCATGAAGTATCCCAATGAAGGAGGCTTTATACAGCTTGTAGTTATCAGAATAATCCACAATACCAGCTCCCTCTTCCTGCATGATTTCTGCTACATTTAAGAAGCCTAAAGCAGCAAGATTAGGAAGCCTAAAGTAGTAAGAAATATGCCCTAAGGAAGCAAGCTATGGCTCCTAACTTAATGCAAACATCTGCTAAGGACTGAGAATTGGAAAATGAGCTTTGCAATATTGGCCCTGGTGTCTCAAAGGCAGAAAGGGATTGCTCCTAGACTAGAGGCAGCAAAATTGGCATATCCTCTACCCCTGCTCATAGGGCAGAACCCCAGCACTGCCTCAGCCAGGAGGGCCAGCACTACCATGAGTATGCTCTTAACATGAGGTACAAAATAGGACTCACTTCCCCCTTTCCTATGGGCCCTGTGTAATAGGAAAGTAGCTCAGAGCCAAGTGCCTCTACTTCAAGCACACCCTTCCAAAAATGCAAGGATCTTACCCACAAAAGCTTCCTTTAGTATCAGCTACAGAAGGACTGCCACCTTTCCTTACCCCCAAGGCACAGCTACAAAACACACACTCTCTCCTACCAACCCTACCCACCATACTAACATCCCCTCCCAGCCTGCCCTTTCCCTTTTATCACCTTCAGCAGGTCCTGATAGCTTGATAAACACAGGTGAGGGCATCCCCTAGCTCTTTACCCACCCTTCTCTTATCCCGTGTGCCCACAAAGCCAAAAGGAAAGCAGGCTAAAGACAAAGATGTATGAATGGATCTCCTCAAACTCAGTAAGTACAAAATATTTTCAGGAAAGGTTAATAGCCATAGTGAAGTGGGAACTTCTGAAAATGCAGACCAGAGGAAAACTCTGAAGTTCAGGAGGGCAAGAGTTACACCAGCAATTTGAAGAATATTTCGTTGCCCAGATGGTGCCTTGAACACAAACTGTCAAAGTCATTACTCTGACTTTATTATCAGGGTTATGTTTTCTTTATTCCTTTTAATATTCCATATGCTGGTCATATAATACATTTCTTTGTATTCTTGTTCTCTTTTATTCTCTTTGTTTGTTCCATTCATGACTTATCACCTTCTGGTGGCAATTTAATTATTGGATCTATATTATTAGTTTTTTTTTTTTTTTTAGAATATAATAAAAAATTCTGTACAAAACACTGCAAGTAATTCAATTTCCATCAGTGAGGAAGGAAGTTGGTTGCATTCAATGAAAGGGAGGAGAGTACCTGGCTATAACATTTTTAATAAAAATATAATAGCATTTCAACTTTTTAGCATCTTCCATTTGGAGAATCTTGTGGCTTCATAATCATTAATATTGCTTAACTTTTCCACTGCTCTTTTCATCTATAGCTTTTGCAGCACTTTCTGAAGGTGAATCAGTATCAGCCTCTCTATTTTGTACCCAGGGTAAAAATGTGAAAACCTATACAACCTGGCCAGCTGCAGTCACTCTTGTGATGAGACTCCTTGCAATGACATCAACCTGGAGAGAAGGGGGTCACCTACTGACCCAGAAGGAGTGTGCCCTGCACCAAGCCCTCCATCTCAGCACACACAGTTTGATCGGGGAGGTTCTGTATCCAAGGCAAGATCTAGTTTTGCAGGCAGATCCCAGCGTCTGTGTAGTGTATCCCTAACTTAGCCTCTACAACAAGGATCCTCTAGATCAGGTCTATGAACCTATATCCTAAGCAGGAAGCAATATATTTTGTTATGCATTCCTTTCAATTTCTTTACTCCCCAGTAAGATGGAAAAAAAAATTACATCGCTCTCTAAGAATTAATGTCACCAAATAATGTATATGATGCTTCAGATTGGCTTTTTTTTTTTTTTTTTTTTTTTTTTTGGCAGCTCTAATTTCTTCCTCAAATAGGTAGGTTCTTTCTTTTCCTATCTATAATGCCAGTTCTGCTCCTGAGACTCCAAACTCAGCTCTCAGAATGACAGAAGATGTTATTTTCTGATCACTAGAGTGTTCAGAGAAAGAGCTTTCCAGATTTTCTTCTACTTTAAATACCAGTCAGTCTTCTTGTCTGTAGATCAAAGCTTTCATGACTTTGTTTGTTTGTTTGTGCAGTTGTTTCCTAGGGTCAGAAATGATTTCAAACACAATGGAGAAAAAGAGACTACCTTTTATTTTCCTTTAGCTTTTTAAATGAATCCAGTAAAACATTTTCAACTCAGAAATTATCACCCAAACTCAAAACACCCACCAAAAAAAGGGGGGAGGAGGGGAAGGGGAGGGAGAAAGAAAGAAATAGAAACACAGTCATGAAACTAGCATGTGTGTAGCATTTTTTTTTTATTTATTTTTTTATTATTATTATTGCCAGGGAGTTATTGTATCTGCGAGCCAAAACAACAGCACTCCCTGATGCCAACTCCAGCTGTTCCTCCCTTGTAAAATTTATGAGCTGTTTTCAAGAGCCCGAATAGATCTTGTGATGGAACTTCAGCATAGCCACAAAGATATTTTTAATCGCTGCAATGTTGTCAGGTTCCCTGTGACACAAAGCATGCTGTTAGTTGGCTGATTAGAAAGTGTACTCCTGGAGATACCGGCCTGCTGGGTCACTGAGCTAAAGGGAAGAGTCCAGCCAGACTTCGGATTTACTCCAAATCCTTGCTGGGAACACCAACAAACGTGCTGATAAAGGCAGGCTGAAATAGTTTTAAACAAATGAGAGCACTAGTGGGGGAATTTGGTATCCTTCCACGGGGTGGTTCACAGAGCTCCACGTAGTATCTCACACTGAAGGCAACTGCAGTTCAGTACTCACTGATATCCTCAAACTGTGTGGGTTTCTGGCTGAACTTGTGGTAGATACAGGAGCCTGGCATCAGTCCAAAACATCTGGCCTTTCTGTCTTCAGATTCTGATGTAAAAATGACATCCTGAGCATGATTTGTCATTAGAAGTGATCTAGCAGGTGTCATGAAAGTAAGAATTCTATCTCATGTAATCAACATTCAAATTTCATAATTATCATTTACCTTTCTGTCTCTGCTTCCCCCAAGGAAAGACCCGGTTATTATAAAATCCTAGAAAAGACCACAGCTTTTCTATTAAGAGACCATTCAGCAACCTCACTCCTGGACTGGTTGTCCAAAGCAACCAAAGCCAAGGCTAGTTATCACCATGTTCAAGCTGGAGGCTTTTAGCTCAAGTACTCCACCCTCCATCCACCCTCCATACATGTTCCCAACTACCAGAAATGGATAAGGAAGCATTAACAGATGACAGAGATCATGCAGCCATTAACCAACAAGGCCTGTGCCATTTCTGAGACTGTAGCTTTATAATATTTTCATGCCACAGAAATGACAAGCCTCTAAGGATCTCAAGACCTGTGAGGCAAGAGCCTTAAAATATCTGCCAAGGACATACAGTAAGGAAATAAAAAGTTAAAGAGGGAATTGGAAAAGTAGTGGAATTATTAATTGCTACCATTTAAGCAAAGCTGTCTGTAGTATTAGGACCCTTTGTGGCTTGGCATTTGTAGTCTCGGTAAATTAGAGACATAAAAGAAATAGGCCTCTGTGGACACAGGTAAAATCAGGTATAATACCAAGGGTTAAGAGTTAGTTCTTGGTCCCTCAGCTTATTAAAGATTTAAAAAACAAACAAACAAAAAAAACCTAAGGCCTATAGTGCCATCTCCAATTTGGCCCATGCAGAGGTGATTGGAACATGTCTCTACAGGGGGCATAAACTGGCCTAGCTGGCCTGCAGAGAAGGCAATGTCATTAGCAACCAAGTCAAAGGACTGATGTGGAAAGCAGGAAAATCCTGGCTTCATCCTCTCTTCCCCTTTGAGATGATTTGCATGAATAGCAGTGCAAGGAGCAATCTGCCCCTCTCTCTTGCCTGTCGATCCGTAGAGTGTCTAATCCAAATCTCTGTTAATATTTCATTTGAGTTCAGTAGACTTTGGAGCCAGCCCCAGGCTCAGACTTAGCATGTCTTTTTGGAAGCTCAGTATCTGATTATTATTAAGATGTGAGAGGCTCCTGTGAAGCAGAAGCCTTAGCATTCCTGTCGAAATGAGACTTGAAGCACTGAATGTGAGAAAAACTAGTTCTGCTGAACTGAATCTTCCTCCTCACTCATGAATCTCAGCACTGCTCCAGGAACACAGGAAAGATATGGAAGCAATGTATTCGTGTGACCAGAGATATTTTAGCACGATATCATGTAGCCTGTAGTTCGCATTGTGAGCAGCTTTCATGACCTTGCTTCTCTCCGGGACCTTGGTTAAGGATAAGCTTTGATGCTGTGTATATCCTCAAGGGTCTTTGCACTTGCTCTGAGCTATGGTGGTGGTGGAGTGTGTCCCCTGTTCTGCCTTGTTATTTATGCACCACAAGGCATAAGAGATTCAATGGCATCAGATACTCAGTGGTCAAAGCTGGTTTTGTATCTTGTTCTTATACTTGTGTATTGAAATATACTTGGCTTGGCCAGAGTTACCTAAAGGAGTAGGAAGCAAACAAGAAGGCTTCTAAGCCACCTCCTTTTCAGTTCTTCATCCTCCTTATCATGGGACTTTGGTGTGAAGGGACTGGTGAGCCAAACATCATGTCAGACATTATAATGCCTCCCACCGTGTGGAGGTACATGGAGAACCTTGTACCCTTCCTAAATACTGGACCTCTCCCAGCTTTCCTTGGTGTTTGTAATTGTTCCTCATTGTCACTCAGTTTGTCACCTCAGCATCTTCCCATTGTTGTTAGCAGGATGTAAGTCCAAAAGCTCCAGGCAAAATGGTGGCATACCTCTTTAAAATGTAGAAATACTGAGAATGAATAAGAATAGAAGATTACACAGTTCCTTGTGTGTTTCCAGGATTATACTTTTTAATAGAGAATATTTTTATGACTCCCTAAAATTGATGAAAGGAGATTATAATTTGACCATCACACAAGTGGGGTGTATCCATAGCTGTTTGGTCTGTTCCTACAACTTTGAGTTTGCTCAAAGGTGTTGTGAGCTGTTTTGGAGTCTGTAATGAGTGATGTCATGTGGTTTGAATGTAACATGGTTCTTTGTTCCTTCCTGAACTAGGCAATTACTGTGCAGCAGTCACCAGAAACAATGACACTTGTCCTAATGCAAACTGGTAGAATAATTCATCAACATCCTCCAAAAAGACTGGAAGAGATGCGTGAAGAGCTTGCCTCAGCTTAATGAAGTCACATGAGTGGGATGCCAAAATGTAACCTTCATGCCATGATCATTTTATCTCCAGGAGGACCACAAATCCTGCATGTGTTCAGGGAAAGAGGCAGAGCTCTGCCGTTAGCAGTTTCTGAGTTACACAGGTGGATGGCAAAGCAAGGAGCAGAGAGACATTGCTGTCTTCCCTATAAAAGAAGGATTAACAAAGAGTCTGTCAGTAGGAGCCTGCTAGTAAGAGATCCCCATAATGGCAGAGCAAGAGAATAGAATGTGTTTAAAGAGCCCATAATCCTATATTTACACAACAGTCCTTAATGGCTCATTCAGAGCCATTGCAAAGAACCAAGTAAATAGTGTGGTTAGAAAGTCTGTTACTTTATATTTACTCACTAGACCGTCTGCTGTGGGAGCTGTGAATGTCATGGAGAGCTAAAAGGAGCATTCTTTTGATTCTTTTATTTTATTTTTTTATTTTATTTTATTTTTTGGCTATGAAAAGCTAGCTAATAATGATACTGAAAACCATTTTCAATAGGAACTATACCTTCACTTTGCACCAGTGAAGGAGAACAACCATTAGCACACTTTGTCAAGGAAAGGGATGCATTTATCATCACCTGGAGTCTTTTCATAGAGACTGGATGTGCTCTAAAAGATACGCTCTTATTCAACAAGAGGTTATTGAACTCAATAGCACTCACCTGTGTGGCGGGAAAAAATTCATTCCCTTCACTGCAAGAACTACTGAGAGGATATAAAATGGTCTGATTTACACATATATTATTCAAATGGTCTTTTCTGGCTTTAAAATATACTACATTTGAGACTGGACACTAAATTTATTTTCTCAAATGTTTATTCATGTAAACACTAAAATCTTTATTAAATCCAAAACTATCCACACAAACCAAAGTGAGGCAGACAGCTGATTAGCATGTGGAAATGAAGGTGATGTTAAATATTTGGAGATTTGCATAGCAAACAATTATAAATCCAAACTTAGTGGTCAGATATGAAAAGGACTATATAGATCTGTCAAAGTCCACTCAAACAAGAAAAAGTCACAGAAAAAGCCAAAACCTTCAGCTGATACCTAATATTTTAGATCCTTGAAACTCTGTTCAAGATCTTGTCTGAACCTTGACTAACTGATCCTCAAAATTCCTGTGAGGTATCACACTGGAATAGAGAAAATGATTAATAAGAAATCATTTATGCAACAATTTGTGCTTTTTTTTTCTTTTGTCTTGTGATTGTCTACACAGATCATTAAATCTATTTATTACACACAATGTCTCATACAATTTTTGTCAATAACACTTTGTTTGCAAATTGTTTAAAAATTGCAACTAGAAGGAAGAAGAGAGGACTCCTGCAGTCTTACTGCTGTCTCCTGATCAATTACAAAAGCTAAGTGGTCAATGTGGGACAACCTATGGACTAAAAATCAAATGTTTAATAACTGAAATAATCATTAAAAATATATTTTCAGTGAACAATTTAGAACAACCTAGCTGATGACAATGGTACGTTTTCCTTATGTTGGAGGAAATGACAATATGTAGTTCAGGCTGTGTAGACCTGTGTAAGGTCACACACCTCTCAGTGTGCCCAGAGAGTCTGACATGCAGAGCAGCTTCATCCATATGGGAAAATGGGATAAAGCTGTAGGTATATGTGTTCCTGAGCTCTTCTACGGCTAGAGACATAAAACTCAAAGATGCTACTGCTATATCAATGCTACCTTGTTCAAACAGATCTGATGAAGCTTCACACTGATATAATCTGCTGTTTCCTTCTCTCAAGCATTCATGTTACTAGAGTCAGATATTAAAAAATAAATAAATAAATAAAGCCATGAGAACAGGAAACAGATCAAGAATGTGTCAAACAGAAAATTCTTATCAAAATAGGATTTATTTATTTATTGTGAGAAAATACAGTTTATGTAATATTGGAAAAATCAGTTTAAGTAATATTGCTGTATATACTTAGGGGTAGTAGCCCTTACCCTTAATTTGTACCTTGCCAATCTTAAAAGGCTTGGTTTTATGTCAGCAGAGGGAATGAGGCTGGAGCAGCTACTCTGAAGCATTTCTTTCCAATATGACCTTTTTCTACCGCTACTTTATTTTTTTCCCCCTGAGCTGACATGAAAGGACTCATCTGAAAGGGCAGCCCAAACATCTCTATCAGCATCGACAGGGCCTGGGGGCACGCAGGCTCCCTGGGTGTGAGGGTTGTTCAGGAGGTTTGTACGTGCTGGAACTGCTCTGCTTTTGTGCGAATGGGCACCCACCGGTGAGGGCTTGCAGTTCTGGAGTGAAATGCAGTCACACTTCTGGGTTGAAAGATAGGCCAAGTCCTCTCCCACTGCCCTGAGTACATGGCTGTCTCTGGCTTTCACCAATGGACTGTTTTAAAAGGCTTAGCAAAACCAGAGAGCTTGCCCAGATCCCACTGTCCTCAGCTAGGATTTTCATATAATGAAGCAGTTATTGTTTCCATGGACAGCAGAAACAAAGGCTCGTTGCGTAAGCAGGCAGAGGGACCACAGGAGGGGTTTGCTGCTTTGCACGAAGAGGCTGGTTCTCACTTTTCACACTGTACCACAGCCTGGGTTGAAGACAGTTCCAGCTCCTCAGAGCTGGTCGAAGTGCTGCAGTATTGTTAGGTAGCTTGGGATGCAGAGGATGTGATCAGTCAGTCACAATTATCATACGATGAGGAGGCCGAAAATTTCTTCTATTTCTGGCTTTTCGCCCCTCTGGCTTAAAGAGGTGTGCTAGGGCCAGGCCCATGACTACAACTCCCAGCATGCTTCCAAGCCTAGCTGCTGCCAGTGCCATGCTCTGACACACAGCAGGCAGCCAATCTGAGTGCCTTCTGAGTTCCTTTCCTATCCGCTCAGTGCCCTTAGCACCCAAGGGGAAGTAAAGCAAGGGGGATACAAGCCCACCCGCAGCCTTTGCAAGGCTGAGCTGCTCTTAGGTTTGACTTGATTGAACACCTCTGTACGCTGTACTGGATCCTCTCCTACCTGCTCCCTGTGGCTTGAGATAACCCTTGGGGCCCAGTAACTTCCATGCTTCATGTGGGATCCCAGGTTTCTCAGTACTGTCAAGATCCTGGCTCTGTGATGTCTGTGGTTCTTTACTCAGACGCTTTAGCTAATTAAATGTTTTAAGATGCCACAATGAAAGTTATATAGACACAAGCAATTTTTATGAACTGGTAGCATTAATTTAAACTCCATTCCAGCAGAGCATGCTGCAATGTTTCAGGCTATTAGCCAATCACTAATACGGACTACAGCATAGTTAATACAAGTCCATTCAAATCCTACACATATTTTGATGAGGTGAATAGCTTTAATTCTCCTAAAGCTGATCAAATAATAATAATAATAACAACAGTAATAAAGACAATTCCAATGTGATTGGCTAATCTGATAGTTTTGCTCCCAGTTTATTTTTAATTTCTGGCAGCAGTGATACTGGAAATTAAAAAGCTCTCTTGACACTCGAGTGACTCGAATCTCAGACCAGATGAAATGAGGTGACTGAAGCAGCTCTGGGCCTTTTATTCTCTCCCATCATTATCACAGTTAATAAGAAGAAACAGGGAGGCTGCCCAGCAGTGAAGGCTGAGGACACCCCCCCTTTCCTTTTTGTGCCATCCAAGATAAAGTACTAATTATCAGGACAGCTCAAGCTCATTTATAGGAAGAAGGGAATTGAATGCTGCTTCAGTGAAAAGACTTAGCTCCTGTGTGCCCTTGGGCAGGGATTGAGGTACTTTGGTGATTTAAGCATCCAAATTAAAACACCTTGAAGTGACAGGCAGACATCCCAGTGGGCTTGCTCCTAGAACCTCTCTTCTAGCTTTTGTTCAAAGGTCCAGCAGAAAAACCCAGTTTCACCCACATCACCATGTATGGCCAGATCTTTTAGATGAGACCCAAAACCTCAGGGCCTTCTCTGTTTTGAAAAACAACACGGAAAGCTCTGAATTGTAGGTTTACCTTAGGACATAACAAGGTTTGGACAGTGGTACCTGGAGATTTACACAGCATTTGCCAGCAAATGCCATGGAGCAAAACAATTGGATTGAAAAACTGGGTATGAATAAGGGTTTGGCCTGTTTCTGAATGGAAAGGACTATTATTTGTCCTTTATTCACACAAGACCTGATTGCACTGTCACCATTGTTACTGACACAGAAAGTACACAGCAGTGCAGTCTGGCCTCGTTAAGCACAGCTCCCTAATACAAGGCATAACATTTAAAAATCTTGTTGATTGCAATGATATGAGGAGATGGAGAGGTTGAGGTAAAGGTAGAAGGATAGTCCAGGTAGAAGAGATTTTAGGGGTCCATTTTACCTGTCCCTCTACCCAGGGAAAGAGCAACTTATCCTAAATTACTCTTTGCGGATGGTTGTCCCACATCTGTTAAAAGACCTCCAGTATGGAGACTCAGCAGACTTTCTGTTCCATACCTAAACTGTGACATGGAGAGGAGAGCCAGGAAGAGGAATGTGATTTTGCAACTTGTGTGGCATCAGTGCCACGTCACTCCCAGATCTCTGATATGCCCACTCTGGAGCTGTTGAGAGAGGCCCAAAACCCCTCTCCAGGGCAAGGAGGTTGCCCATACCAATACCCTTCTCACTCCATGGGTCCAGGTACTGCCATATCCAGACTACATCCACTAAATGAATTGAAGCACAGTTTGGGCCACAGGTCTGTCAAATCCAGCAACTAATTCAATTGAAAGAAAAAACAGCTTTTTCATCCAGGTGCTAAAGCGCTCTATCAGCAGGAATCTGTGTCTGCCATGTTCCAGATAAATGCAGGGAGAGGAGCCTGCCAGCAAGGCAGAGCACTGCGCTCATATGCCACCCCGTCATCTGTTTTGTTAATGGCTCCATCGCTCGCCTGCCTCGAGAAGGTGGTGCTTACCATGCATCATGGGGACGGCTGAGCGTGACTTACGGGCTTGGGCACCAAGGAGAAATTTTCTTCCTCCCCACCACCATTCTGGCGCCCCAGGAGAGATGAAACACAGCCCTGCTTCCATCCATGAATGGGAAAAGCAGTGTGCGAATTTGCTGAAGGATGGCTGATTGCTCATAATGGCTGCCACCAGTGAGGCAAGAATAGGACAAGTGGAGAGCGACACTTGTGCAGAGCACCCAACCCACCGGGATGCTTAGGACTCCCCAGGCCAGTGGCACATCTTTGTTTTTATAGACTTCCACACATTTAATACTTCCTTTCCATTAGATATCAATTAGGAAGCTTCACCCCCACAATCCCACAAGTGTTTTGGAGTGGGAGACGCTCATCATCTTTCATGCTAATCAAGGCTTTTCCTTGCCCATGCCTCAGACACAGAGGCCAAGCTGGTAAATGAATTTCAGGCTAATGGAGGTGGGTGTTAAATATTTGCTGTACTTGAGCAGGAGGGCCTTTGTCACTAATTACCGGGAGATGTTAAAGGAGATGGGATGTATTTAAACCTCATTGTTTGCCATTAAAACACAGATTCTTTTGCTTCTTTTCTGGGCTAAGCAGCTAATACACTTTGAGCAATAGCAGAAGGGCTCTGTGGATTAATCACTGCCCTTGAAAATAAAAAGTGATTAATTCTAATGCATGCAAATGGTAGTCAAGAGATAGAAGCAAGCAGCCACTGGCTCACGGGCCAGATCAGGGATTTTGTGCCTGGTCCCTGCATACGAGCAAGCCCTTCAGCCTTAGCTCTGACTTGAAGGAAAGCAGTGGCTGGGAGAAATCTCAGCCATCCCTTGCTAGTGGCCCTGGTGACACCCCCAAGCTCTCCCTGCTGCGCCTGCCATCTACCCTTGAGGTGCCAGCTCCAGCACTGGGGAGAATGCCATGTCCTGATAACTGCAGCAACATCTCTGCCTGTTTTTCACCACCTCTATCTTTCCAAAATGTATTAATTATACAGCCCTTGGGGGGGTGAGTAGGTGGGTGAATAGACAATACGAACTGTACTATTAACTACAGCTCAATAACTGTAAAGATCCCTTTGCTAAAAGTGCAACACAGAAAGGCTTAAAGCACTGCAGCTGATCTCTTCCCAGCTTTACCACCTGCGGTACTGTTCAATCTGGCACCCAGAGTATGGCAGGACTGGTGTCCATTGAACCCCATCAGCAAATGCCTCACGGCTGCCGACTCACTGAGCCCCTGCCCTACAAGTCACAGTCACTCAGGGAATGCAGGCAGGCTGTCCCTGGTCTCTCTTCCACGTGTCTCTCTTTAGGCTCCCTAAGGAGGCTGCCAAAGGAAATGCTGTGAGGTCACACCCTCACTGGCCCTGCGTGAATCAGATTAGTTATTCCAATGAGAATTTTCCCCTAGCAAGTTATTTTCTTGCTCAGCGCACTAAGTAAATATGAACTGCCTCTTCCAAAACCTTCTTGTAAGTGATTGGAAAATCTTTTGTCCCGAAAAGGAAACTGAGGCACAGTAAAAGTTAAATGACTTGTCCAGGGCACAGGGAAACATGTAGAAGTGAAACAAGAACCACTTTATCTTTGTGCTTATGAGTTTTTAAATTATAATTACAGTAGGTGATAGTGCAGAATTTTTCCAATACAGTGTGCTAAGAAGCAATTCTAAAACATTCTGTATCTGCAATTCTCAAATGTTTTCTAGTACAGGAAGGAAGCCCTGAATAGCACATTTAACTGTCTTCACAACAAACCTGATTTTCTCAGTTGCATCTTGCAGATCCATTAGAAATAGTCCATGAACTCCCATAGATCCCTGCTGCAGTGATTAGGGAACACTGTAGATAGAAAGTTTTAATCACAGTGGAAAAGAAAATAATAGGAAATATGTGTTTAATCCAAATCAGAATGAAAAAAAAAAAAAAAAAAAGGAAAGAAAAGAAAAAAGAAAAAAGAAAAGAACAACAACAACAAAAAAAGAATAACAACAAAAAAGATTTTCTAGCTGTCCACCAAACAGAATGGCTAGGCAATTTCTGGTTTGGAATTTAAATTTCATATTGTTCTAGCGTGAGTAAACACTGTGCCAAAAAGCAGCAACTAGTCATGGAATTTTAATGAAGTGATACAAAAAAGAATGGCAGAACATTTCCAACAACACATCGAGGTTGGACTCGATGATCTTGAGGTCTCTTCCAACCTAGAAATTCTGTGATTCTGTGATTTGTGGTAACAGGGGCAATTGGCATGCAATATTAGTCTACTTAATCTTTATGCATTCCTATAGGCATGTTAAACTCAAATTATGCAGATAGGAGATTAGCAAAAAATAAAAATAAAATAAAATGAAAACCTCCATGTATGGTACAAGCTCTGAAAATTTCAAATCTAAAAATTTCCCAAATACAAAAGTTGCCAAAGTTTTCTTTCACCACAATTTAGATTTTTCCATGGGAAAAGATGTTGACATTTCATTGATCCCAAGAAACAGTGGTTTTGTCTGAATAGCATTTTCCATTAAAAAGCTAATATTGGTGTTTCTGAGCAGCTTCAATCCCAAACCAGCATTAGTAGCCCATAATTAGAGTTTACAGTGGCTGAAATAAGTATATGGACTTTCTAGAAGTTTAAATAATGGATTGATCTCTCTCTCTCCTGGGGCTTGGTTGTCCACTTCTGGTTTTACCTGCATCAGAAGTGTTGGAAAAGACATCATGGAGCCTGAGTTGACCTCATTTGCCCACCAGAAGCACAGCTGGGTCAAGAGAAAGCACCAGGTCAGGGATTTATGAAGGTCACATCAGCAATGCCAACGTCCCGTCAGGATCTGATATTCAGTCAGACTCAGACTACAGAAAACAGACTGCATGAAGAGCAAAACAGCCCTTCCAACAGGGTAAGTGTGAGCAAACCATCTTCTTACAGACGACTTTACCCCAGGACTTGTATGGCATGACAAATCTGCTCTGTTGCTAAGGCTAATTCACAGTGTCTGGACAAAGGCTGATATAGGGACAGTGTGTGCCCAAGGTGGGGGGGGGGGCACCTGAGAGGGTATATGGGATGGGGTGAAGAGGCAACCCAGCACTCACTCACAACAGTGGATGGGTAAAATACTGAGCTGTGATCCCCTGTGGATTGCAAAGATGTAACTGATAAATGGTCTGAGTTGCTGAAGATGCCTGCGTTTTGCAAAACCAAGGGAAGGATCAGGAGAAACACATCTCCCAGTTTATGTTCTCCTTTTCAAGGACTTTGATCTTGCCTCGTGCTCCTAAGATAAACACAGGAAACTTTATGTCAGTCTAATGCCTGCTGTTTTCCCCAGTTTAGGAGGCATCACTGTGTGTTTCACCCTTGGGAGCCCTCCATGTGCAGGAGGGCTGGGAGAGCTCGTGTCCCAAGGCAGCGCTGAAATACCGAGCTCCTCCTGGATGAGCCAAGGAGCAGCTTACTTCAGATGAGCCAGAAGGAGCTGAGCGGAAGCGTATCTCAGCTGGAAGTCTCTCTCAGCATCTATTACAACAGCAGGATTATCTTTGCTGCCGAAAGATGTTACTGTGAGCTATGACAAACTCATTGAGTTTTACAACAACACTGGAAAACTAACTGCAATGAATTCAGAAAGGATGCTCAGGGAATGTTAAGCTAGTCCCTTCCTGCCTTTAGTGTTGCACCACTCATTAGACCTTGCTTTCAGGCATGAAACACAAGTTTGGATTGTGTGCACATGCACGCACAAACACACACATTTTTTTATTCCCCTAGGGTTGCTTACAGGGATATGACCATTGGGAGGCACTTTATTTTAGTGGAGAATACAGAATACTGAACTGATTGGAAATGCAAGAGGGGACAAGGCTCCACTGCATTTTTCTGAATTCATCACAGAATATGAATGGGCACATGAAATCCTCGGCATTTTGTAGCAAATCAGCTCGGTAATGAGAAAACCCATGCATGGCCAAAGCAGTGATTGCAGCTCAAATTTCTTGGCTTTGAAGCTGCCACTCAAGTTACAAGAGAAAGCATTATAGTTAGCTGAAATGCTACACCTACCCCAGCAGCGCTTTCCCAAAGTCTCAAGCCAGAGATGATCCTTGCCTTGACAAAATATCCCTTAGGTGGTCCATCCCATGCCATCCCAGGACTAGCTGAGGGCAGTTAATGGAGTGAGTTACTCCAACAAAATTTAGAAGAGGTTTTACCAGGACATTGCTGGGTTCAAAGTCATGCCAACCACTAAGGGAGGTATTCAGGTGTCTGCACACAGGCATCGTAGACAAGATATGGGGTCAGAGATGCCTGTCTGCAGTGGGTAGACATGAATACAGGGAACCTGTGGCCCTTCTGTAGCAGTCAGAGGCAAGGTGGGATGCCTGAAGGTCTTTGAAATGTCACTGTTTCACATCCTTCATTGCTCCCCAGGTAACCTGAACATGCCACAAATGGCTCTATGCCTGCAGCATGTGCTGCTTTAGGTTGCTGGAAAAAGCTAGCAAGGATGTGATTTCTCCTTGACCCCTCAGCAAGAGGAGGTCCAAGAGGAGAAGCCAGGCCAAATTCAAGTGTACAGATGGTACCATACAGAAAGAAAAAAAAAAAAAAAAAAAAAAAAAAAGGAAAAGCAAATAAAGCAAAAACACTACCATGAGGTGAGCAGCAAGAGCTGCAGGACGAGAAGAGCATCCCCATTGCGAGAGTCTTGTAATGGCTGCAACTGCCACAGACATTTCACAATGCCTTTTTCAGAGGGAAATTGGAGACCTTATTGTTATTTACTATGATCACAGCTATATCTTTAGAGACTTCCTTAATTAGCATCATTAGACACACAGCTTAATTTTAAAATCCTGGGTTTGTCAGCATGGCAAATTAAAACTTTGAATTTTGTTTATATACGTATTGGGTTGGAGAGTTTGTGAAGGAAAACTGAGGTCTCCTGACAGTTTCAGAGGGTGTGGGAATCTGGCTCAAATCTTTGATGACTGGAGCAGCATAAGCAGAGTGGGTGAACAAGAAGGGTCAGCTCTGTGCTAGAGAGGGAAACTGAAGGTCACTGCTTTTAAAAGAAGACCTATCCTTTCACACACCAGAAGAGCTGACTATACGGCCTGATGCCTCTCCCCCAGCAAGAGATTTCTCAAAACCCTCCAGGAACAATGGGAAAAAAAAGCCCTGCTCCAGCTAATGAACACTGAATTCTAGCAGAAAGAAACCCTACAGAAGTATCTATGCCACATTAATACCAAATGAGTTAGTTGTGATTGATGCTATTCCAGTGAACACCAAAGGAATTAATAATGATTAGGGCCATTATTTTAAAGCATTACCCCCCAAAAAAACCCAAAGGGAAAACAATTAGATGTCTTCAGTGGTTATCTTTCACAGTATACTTACTGCAGTGATCAGACATGATATTATGCCTATTAATCAACAAAATGATGGAAAAGGACATAACACGTGTATATCCATGAGACGATCTTTAGAAGCACATACCTTATTTGCTGATATGCTTATGAGTCTGCTGCTGATACAGAGGAATGTGTTGGCTTTTTCATGTGTTTGTTTTCCTTGCAGTAGAAGGTGTCTCATGAGTTTGGAAATAGAATGGAAAGTTGTTCATTAAAAAGAAAATAAAACCACTTCCATGAGGGGACACATTTTATATTCATAGATCATATAACTGTGCTTAGCCCCATTGGGTCTAAGAGAGAACAACCAACAGAATATCCTTCTACTTAATGTTTTTTGCTTGCTTGTTTGGTTGGTTTTTAACTTATGTGCTCCAAACAGTATAGTCAGTTCTTCATCAGTAAGGAAAGGCTGCAAAGAACCTTATCAATGTGTTGCAGGTGAGGAAACTGATGCTCTGAGGTGCTATGGGGTTTTCCTGAGGTCACACAGTAATCAGTACAGAGCCAGAGGGAAATCCTGATTTTTGGCACTCTGCATTAACAGCTGAGTTAATAATCTCTCTAGTGTTCATCTCTGGTGTGTTGACTCACTTCTATTATCTGTCATGACCCCAAATCACTGCTCATCTGTGTCATGGCCTTGCAGTGCCAAAAGAGCTTTTAGGAATTCAGCTCAGCCTAATGGGTGGGTTCAACCACGGATGTCATCTGGGAGACAGCTGAGGGGTACAATTCTCCCCCAGGCTACCTGCCCCATGCAGAAGACATGGTGTTTCCATCTGTGTGTTGCTTGCACTGGTGGCATGTCTGTTCCACTGCTGTAAATGGAAAGGGAAGTCAACCACCTGCTCAGGCCTGCCTGGAGTTAACAGTTCATATGGTTTATATACACTCAGAGATGGTCGGATGGCCAGGATTGGTTGGGAGGAAAAATGGGTAACAAAGAGGGATTGCATAGGCCAGGCAGGGACAGGAGGAATTTCACTGTATCTAAAGCCCAATATGTCAGAAGATAAATAGCCACAGCAGCATCTCTCTTCGCTTCCATGCAGTGGCTGTGTCCACCATGCCCACATTGTGGCTGAAGGTAGGAAGGGAAGTGAGCCTGAGCACAAGTCAATGACAAAAGAGCATCAGCTCTCAGGTCTGTTTTCTTTTCCAAGTTAGGTATCAGCAGTAATTACATTCTCCCAGACTGCAGGTGCTTGGCTCCCATTTTTCTTTTGAAAAGTGGTCTAAATTTCCCAGCCAATTCTCTGTACCCCTCAGTTACAACTTAGGTGATTACCATTCCCAGGCAGGGCTGAGAACCACAATAGGAGCCTGTAATCAAATTCCTCATTGATTCCCGTGATACAGGATCAGACGCACAATGATGAAGCAATCCTAATTTTGCAGCCAGAGCCAAATGCCAATTAGATCCTCAGCGGGTGTAAACTGAGCTGGCATTGTTCTCTCTGGAAGAGGTAATGCTGATCTGCACCCAGCCGAAGATCTGCCATGCTGCCTCTTCCCGTGCCATAACCCTGTGCTCCCGCTCCGTCAGCCCATCTGGAAGGGGTAGAAGGGGTTTTCCATGACTGTGGGTGACCATGTCTCTGGAGTAAATGGCAAATGACTTGATTTTTCTGCCCCCATCAGTGGGAATAAGCACAGCCCTTATTATACAGGCCCTTTTAGGCTGCCTGGAAGCACTAAAGGTTAGCAGTGGAAATACGTCCGTCCACACCAGCCCTAACAGCCCCCCTGTCCTGGAGATCGTTTAGGGCATGGTGTGGTTCCAGTTCCTGCACCCTTCTCCCTTGGGCTTCTGGCATCCGCTCCAGCTCTTCAGAGTTTCCACAGCATCATGACACATCTCTGCAGTACAAGACATCTCTGCACAGCTGCCAGTCACTCCTTGCTTAGCTCTTTCCTTCCACATCTGGACACAGCGTTACATTCAGAGGCAAAATCCCCATCATTCCACTCCCACCGAAATCAAAGCTGGGAGAAAATAAAAACCTTACATTCTGTCCTCAGAGAAGAAACAGGAGCTGCACCAGGCTTTGCAGAGCCAGCCACCCACCCACCTCGAGCACCGTCCCCAGCGCTCGGGTTGTGCCTGGCTGGGGAGGCAGCCGCTGCGGGAGAGGTTAGCCTGTGCCTGCACAGGAGCAACCCACATTACAAATTGCAGAAGCAAAACAGAATATATTCAGGGAATTAACTGTATGGAAAATTATCCAGGCTATTAAAAGCCACACGAACATGCTGAATATCATGCATTTTAAGCGTACACAGAAAAACATCATTTTGAAGGGGATTATTGTTTAAATAGGCAATAGGGGTTCTAGCAGATAAGCTTCCCGCTCCTGTCTTCTCTTATTGTCTGGAGTACATTATCTCCACCATAATATTCTCAGCTCTCTCCAGGAGTATTGTCAGAGTGAAATGCTATTTTAAAAGTATATGTTTATGTTTCAATAGACTTTATAATAGCAAACACATCCGCCCAAGACACAGTAAGTGAGAGGGAAAAAAAAAAAAAGAGGAGGAAAATTGAGAGACAGAGGTTGCAGCTTCCCCGGTATCAAGTATAACAGGAATAAATGTTACCCAGCAAAAGGTACCCTGTTTTGTTTTTTTTCCTCCCTGCCATGCACAGGGGATCTGCACACCAGAGGAGTGCCAGCAAATGAGCACTTGATAACTGGGGAAGGACACAGCTACACACCAGCCCAGGAGAAGCCACAGCACGTGCTATGTGGACGATGGCAGGTCTGCATGGGACGTGGTCTCTCTGCGGTGTTCATTGTCCCACCAGTTCAACAGCAGATTTGTTCCATTTTCAAGCCCGAGAGTAAAAGGTGGGTAAAAAGCCCAGCATGAGGCTTTGTCATCAGGATCCCAGCAAATTGTTGTCCCTGCTCTGAATCAGGGAGAAGTTGGAGCAACTGTGATTCTGCATTGTGTGTTTGCAAAGAGGTCTCTGCATCATCTGTCAGGATGCTTCTGGGATACTCCTTGCTGTGCACGTCGATGCGCACACAGACATGTGCCTGGCTGGGCTGTGGTACTTATCCATGGGAGGGGGCAGAAACTCCCCCTGAGCCTGTAATTCACTTTGGAAACTGTCAAACACCTTTACAATGTATTTCTGAAAGATATACAGTATAGAGCGGGTTTCTAACAAGCTTCCATGTGATTTTCATCTCTCAAGTGAGAGAAACCTGATAAAGATATAGATCCATTCTCACATCTTGGCATAAAATAATATCTTATTGGTTTACATCATTCTGTGTCTTTTTTTTTTTTTTTTTTTTTTTTTTTTTAATAGTACTAGTGTTTTCTAGTTCCAGTAGAAAATACAAACACTCAAGAGGTCTCATTTTTCTGCTAAATGGATTTTCATTCCACATGAGTTATCTCTCTCTAGATATAAACATACACACAGATATACCACATACACCCCCTCACGTTAAATGCCAAAGACACCATTAAATGCAACGTTAAAATAAAAAATCCCCAGGCTCGTGCTCAAAAATCCCCTCTTTTAAGCATTCACAATTTAAAAGATACTTAAATAGACGTTCTTCAAACTTGACTCAATTTTAGCCTCTCCAGTGAAAGCCCATAAAACAAGCCGAGTAGTAATTTTCAGGGGGAGCTATTCTGGGAGCAGTGCACGTGTAACAGCTCCATTATTATATATGGGATGAATGTGTGCTCTGCTCACGCTCACCTAAGTTAAATAGGTCAGCTGAACGGAAGCAAACTCTCAGTAACCATAAGAAAATATTACAGAAGGGAATTAATCTGAAAAGAGAGAAGCACTTGCTTCCTCTCTGAGAAAAAGAGAGACTACAAAGGACAGTCTGAATACTGAATTTATGGCAAGCTTTTTCTTACAGACTCAGAGCCAAAAATCTGCTGTCAGTTACATTAGTATAAATCTGGAGCAGCTCCACTATCATCATTAGAGTTACAGGCCAATTATGTAATGAAAAGAAGTATTTCAGGCTTGCCAAAAATCTTAAATGTAGGTCCCGCTTCAGGCCGTGCTGAAAGCCTAGATAAGTGGCCTGAATTTCAGCACACCTGTCCCAGCGCTTCCTGTCACATACCTATTATTACACCTATCGACACCGTATGTGTTGATACTAGGTAATCAAGCGTTATTTGACCTCTGGTTCTGGGAGTAAAAAGGAAGTCAGGCCATTGACTTTCAGTGCATTCGATGCTAAAATCTACAGGCAAGATACTATTTGGAATAGCTTGATAGATGGCTGGATAAAATATCCAGAGAGATCTTAATGCATTCATTTGTCCTTCCCTAAGCATATGGCTTTCAAGGGAGATTGTATCCCTAACAGTGCCGGTGAGATTCAGGATGACTTGGGATGTTTTAGGTGGCAGGGTCCACAGGAGTATTTTCTCTAACAGGGAGAGAGCACTTTGTGCTATTGAGCCTCTGCTTTGCAGGCTTCTCACCCT
The DNA here is from genome assembly GCA_011076525.1 of Nettapus auritus. NCBI lineage: Eukaryota > Metazoa > Chordata > Aves > Anseriformes > Anatidae > Nettapus > Nettapus auritus. The sequence goes on along the minus strand of CM021776.1, from coordinate 10,867,104 downwards.
GTCTCGTAGCTTCCCACAGAGGTTTGGGGGTAGCAGCCACTTCTCAATTTATAGTGGGTTGGGCATTTGCACTTCCTAGTTTAGATAAAGAGGCCCATCTTGGACAAGGGATACAGTTCCTTTTAAAAATCTTATTTAACCCTTATCAGCTTTTATTCTCTGTCTTCCAAATCCCCAGTACCAAAGCTGGTGAACTTCCATTAAATATATATATATATTAATAATAAAAAATAATCATTCTGATGGGCTGGTATTTACCCAACTTAAATTCTTTTACTAAAACCAACCATTTCTGCCCAAATCTGAGCCCCTACAGGGCTGTGACCCTGGCACATGCATGTTCATGCATGTAGACAGTGCCATGCAGATGTGTGCATCCCTGCAGGTTTTGCATACTGTTGCTACTAATCTCCAGCCACGGCTGGAGAGCAGGAATGTGAATCAATTCTTATTTAATGCATTCTTGAAAGGTAGAGCTTGCAGAGTGCCTCGTGTGGTCTCTTCCTCCATCTTTGTGAAGATGCAGAGTATGTAGAAATGTGAAGGGGGGGAAGGAGGTTATTCCCCAGAGTGTAATTGGCCAGCAGTACCTGGATCGTAGCCAAAAGATCAGAGGAAGAGGGGAGAACACTGGGTAATGAACCGCATGCTTTTAATTTCACTTAAGAACTCAAAGCAGGAAAACCTGAGCTGTATCCATGGGGACTGCAATCAATAGCCAAGCAGATAACAAAGAACCGGTGCTCGGGATAGAAAACTGCCTGGGCCCATTAGTTTATTGCTCGGCCTTTCTTTAGGGACTCCCTCTCTTTCTTGCCTGTGCTTTTGGCTCCGGCTCGGAATCCTGCGAACACTAGGGAGCAGCAGCTTCCTTTGAAAGCCTCCTGGCTGCACGGTGGGGCTGGTGCTGGCAGCTTCTGCCGTGTGCCAGCCCTTAAAATAAAGAGAGAGGGAAGGGGGGGAAGGGGAGGGGGCTGGTGGGAAAGCGTTCCTGATGATAATTTGATTGCATGCATTAATGATCAAAGTGTTGCAGACTAATTACCAACACTTACCTCTCAGATATTAAGTTATCATTTATTCCCCCCCCTCCCAGCCTTAGCTTTGCTGCTACCCCCTGTTTAGCCCGACACCTCGACCTGCACCCTGACACCTTGCTCAGCCTGGCAAGCCCCCACCAGGCTCCCAGGGAATATCCTCCCTGTGATGTACTCCCACTGTGGGCTGCTTTCTGATTTCGGGGGTCTTGGGCAACCAGGTCAGCCTGGGAGAGGGAAAAGAGATGGATTTTGCCATGATCTTGGGGAAGAAAAAATAAAAATCATCTACTTCTCATCTCCAAAGATTTGTCCCTCAGGGTGGGTGTCTTGCTGCAAGGTGCCTGTGTGGGAGCAGTCCCAGCTGGGCATCTGCCAAGCCAGAAATGCAAATAATGACAGTCCCAAACAATGTGCTTTTCGATGCTGCTTCCAGCATCCATTTTAACTAGACAAATGCCAGCCTGCTGCCATCTGGTAGCAAGAGGTACTGAAAGCCTCAGTGAGGAGCAAAGGGAATCTGTGAGGGGATTGCCAGTTTTGAACAGGTTGCAGAGGAGGAGAATTTCTTTTTAACCTGGGTTTTGCATCTTCAAAGGTAAACCCAGAGGACTCTGGTCATGACAGGGACTGAAGAAATACCTTCTTTAAGTGTCCCCCTCCGCCTCTACCCTCCGCAGCAGCAGGAAAAGCGTCCTTGCCTCTTTCAGTGTCTCTCTTCTCTTGGGGGGAGGGCAGGCAGGAGCAAACACTGGGTTGGATTTTATGTTTTTAATTAGACTATCTTTAATTGACTAACACCTTCCCCTGAGCCATCTTGCTCTGCTCAGAGACAAAATACCACAGAATTGGCCCACTTTCCAAGAGCACTGTGGTATTTCCTCTCTTCCTGTAGATAAATAACCTCCATGCAGACTTGGCTACCTGCTTGCAACTACTGGAAATAACCAAAAAATGAGGACAAGATTCACAGCCGGTGACAATCATCTTAACCTGAGTGCTGTTAGAGTAGATGCATCCCTTCTGCAAGCTGCTAAGGAGCTCTTGGTGCTTGCAAGGGACAGTTCCTGAGGATCTTTGGCCTTTTCCACTCTACTCCTTTCCCAGAGTGAAACTACTGATGTTGCTAAATGAAATTGTCTAGTTCTGAGATGGCACTTGACACACGAGCAGGTCCACAACAGTCAGGACAGCCTTACAGTTCCTTCATTTTGGAGCATGACTGTGTCTGGGGAGGTTCCCACACATGCAGCTTGATGCTTGGCGTCTCGGCGATGTTTGCAGGCAGCAACACAATTGGCCAAAGGCATTGAGCACTCGGTGAGGCAGCATCATTGGGTCACACACTCAGCAGATGAATGTCACTCTGTTTACTTACACGTACTGTGCACAAACTGCCCATTATTGGCATTGTAAAGGTACCGGCTGCAGGAGGCACAGCATCGCCTCACGAAAGGCTGTAATGAAAGTGGGTCAGACACTTTCCCTTCTCAGGGCAATCCTTTAGCATAAGCAGGGATTTAAGTGTGCACGATTCCCATTATCTGTGATTGTTATACTCCGTCTTACAAAGAAAGGGCTTCATAATTTGACCAGATCTGTCAAATGCACACATAAGGTTGAAAATAGCCTATTAGATGATACGGGGCTGCCCTTTCAGTGCTGAGGAAGGACTCAGCCTTCCTGGGAGAGGATGATTCCAATCCTAACCTAATAAACTCTGCTGGACCTTATAAGATAAATTCTGGGAGGGGGATTTTCATATGTACATGCATCTATTCTGCTTATTTTGTCACAGGGTAGAGCTCAGCTTGCACCTGGGTCTCCTGTGCAGCCAAGGGGATGGTTTCAGGCATGACCTGGCTGCTCCTCAGCTTCACAGCAGAGCCAAGAGAGAACCATGCCAGTGAAAAGCAGCCCTTCTACCCCACCAACAGTTGTCTGTGTGATGCACCTCCCATGCAGAGAACAGAGCAGTGGGTCCAGCGCCTGCATGCAAAAGTTGCTCTTCATGGGGAATGTCTAGACCTTGTCCAGGCCACTGGAAGAGGGCCATCAGACATCCAGAAACATGGAAGAACATCACTCAAAGCAGTAAGGGAGTAGGTTAAAGTAGCAAAATAATTGACAAGTCAGGGGATTGAGGAAGTCTGATAATGCGAGTATCTTAAAAGGCCCTGAAAAGCTGAACTGGAAGCCATTTTAAAGATGCACCAAGGACTTCTCTGAGTGGCTGGTGTGAGATCACATCCTCATCTCAGTCATAATAATTTGTTACCAGCTCTACTCTCACTACAGACACTGTAATAAGAGGCAGAACAGGAAGTGCTGTAAGAAATCCAGTCCCCACAGTAGCCTTAAAAGTTAATTCTGTGGTTCTTGAAAGAGAGTGTTTCAAGATCCTTTGCTGAGCTGACCTAGTTTCTCGATTCTCTTCCTCTTTGGGAGACATCAGGCTAGTGCTAGAAAAGGGATTTTCCTAGGAAGGCAGCAAGGAAGATAAAGAGGAATTCTGTACTGCACCAGAAGGAAAGGCAAGACTGCAAATTATATAATAGTAATAATAACAACAATGACAATAGTAATAATAATATAGATAAGGATGGCTCAGTGGGTTGCTCTCTTTAGGGTCTGAAAGCAAGTTCTGGGTCTTTCCTCACTGGGAGATATTACAAATAGCTTCTGATCTCTTATCCTCCCCCTTTCTTGAGAACTCAGAGGCAGTGTTTCTCAGGCAGCAAGATGGTCTGGCAGCCACTGGAATGAAAACCTCCTCCAAGGACTGTCAGGTAGAATCAGAGGGAAGATGAGAAGAAAAGGAAAAAAACATTTTTTTTTATTTTTATTTATTTTTTTATTATTATTGTTTTGCTTTTTCTTTCAGAACAGTTGAAGAAATTGACTCTCAGGTGTCACAGACATTTGAGCATTTGAGGGCATCCATGTTTTCAGATTCCAAGGTGAAAGCAAACCAGCACAAAACCCCCCCCCAAAAATGATGAGGCTGTCCCTCTCCACAAGGTTAAAGTACAGAAGTAGTCAGGGAAGCGACTTTCTAGTGATGATCTTCAATGAATCCAGTATTTCTTCTTCTTCCGTGGCTCTTCGCTTACCACTCAGAAAGATGATCTTTCTAAATGCCAGCTCTTCCAACTCTACTGATCGGAGGTGAATTCGGTCTGGCTCTTGCCTCTGTACTGGCAATGGCGATTCTTCAGATGGAAATTAGCCGACAGATTTGATGATGATGCACGAGCCAGAAGAGAATGCAGCTCACTCTGCCATAGCTCTGTGATCTCCTCAGGGAAAACAGGAGTAAAAATCCATTTGTGTTTGCAAACAAGATATGTCTTGAATGTTCACTGGGGACCTCTTGAGCAAGGAGGTGACAATTTTACTGTCGTTTTTCTAGACATCACATAAAACCTGCAGCCCAAGTGCATGAGGTATTTTCTTCTTCAATAAAGACCTTTTGCCCTTGTGTCCTATACTAAAAGTGTTTCAATTCCTGGAGGAATTTTTGTCCTTCCTAATGCAATTACTAATCTGGGGATCTCTCATGTAGAAAAGGAGAAAGGGAGGCCACAGCTTGTGTGCTATCCTTCTCTTTCATTCAAGTCTGCAGATAAGCACAACCTTTTGTCAGCCATACAGCTGTACATACTAGATCTTCATCACCTACCAGGATGCAGTTAGATCAACAAAGTTTCCTCAGAGAGGAGGAAGACGCAGGCTTCTGGAGACCTTATGTTTCAATGGAGCTTGTGAGACTTTGGACTTAGGCAGCTCCAAGAAGGTACTCCCAACTGCTTGCAAAGCTATCTCCTGTTGAAAATACCTTGTTATACATGTTTTATCTAGAATTTACCCAGTAACTGGGTTTTACTGAGGAACTGAAGGGTTCCTGACAGTATATTGTCTTTTCCCACCACAAGTTTGTAATTCTGAAAATATGCCTTACGGCTAGGACAAACGTTTAAGATTAGAGCCAGAAAGGTATTAGTGCTCTCAATTCCTAATTAAGGAGTAAAAATCTATAGCAAATTAGCCCACTAAATAGGAGGTAGCACCATAAATACCCTTGTAGACCTTGGGCTAAATCCTTTTGCTCTCACCATAAATGACGGTTACCCTGTGCTTCACATTTATTTTCACAACTGTATCTAATGTGAGAAAGCTTCATGAGATTCAAGCAATGAGTATAATTTTAGAGTGAAAATTCATGGGAAGCCTAATTTAAGACTGTGGACAGGAAGTCAAAGGAAAATTTAGCCTCAATATCTGAAAACACTACATAACAGATCTGTGAAGCTGTGGATGAGTTGCTCCACATAAAGAAGAAAAAAGAACATTTAAAGCTAGATTGGAGAAAACATCATAGCACTGAGGGAGAAGCCTGTGGTGAGAGGGGAGGACAGGATGAGCAAATAAGGCTTTTTGTCCTGAATTTTTGTCCTCAATGAAGGGGGAAAGCCTTCCCGAGCTTACAGTGACAAAGAAAATGTTGCTGCAGTCTCTTTTCATTTAAATTAGCAGGTCATCCTGGGAGATGCAGGGAGGAGGAGGAGGGAGAGGAGGGGACCTGCTTCAAATGACTAAAAGAAAAACAAGGACATCTCAAAGGATGAAGTGAATTGCTCAGAAAATTGAGCTTGCTTACATATGCCAACTTAGCATAAAAAGGCACTAAAATGAAAAAGTCCCTGAACAAAATACAGTGAATACAGCAAGTTGGAGACATGGTCACGGGGAGTTTGCATCCAGGTGCCGGCTTAGTAATTGGGTCAATGTCTGCAGATTCATGAGTACAGGTGTCCCATAGGGAGGCAACAGAGCATGCTCATAACCTACCCTCTATCTCCCAAATCCGTCATCCATCCCCAGATAGCTTAATTCATTTAGACAAAAAAAAAAAAAAAAAAAAAAAAAAAAAACTACATTTGTTTCTAAACCCCAAATGAGGCAACAAATTTGACAGTGAAAGAGAGAGAGAGGCTGGCTGTGTGTCCTTGATAGGTTCTTTGCTTTCCCCGGGTAAGCCATGAAAGGTAGATTAAAAAAAAGAAACTGTTGTGTCAGACTTGTCTCCCCAAAATTTTCACTTGTCATATCTATTCTGCTCAGTTCTCCAAGGGTTCCTGCAGGCTCTCGGTATCTCTGTGAAAGAGCAGCCTTTGCTAAGGCTTGAAATCAGCAGGTATTTCACCTCCTTACAGTGCCCCATTCCCACAGCCATTGTGCTGGCAGCCTGAGGGTGGCAGGTCTGAATGTGCACCATGGTGTGCTAAGCCATGAGGATTTGGGCAACAGGGCATCAAACAAGCCCAGGGTGCCCACAGGCTCACATGGGGACTGGCGAGCATGCCTGTCTTCAGGGCAGTCCAAAAGAAAGTCACAACAACACCGCTGTCCTCCTTGCCCCCTTCCTTCAGCACCTTGTGTGACATCAATACCATCTTCCATGTGTTCCTCTCTCCAAGGCACTTGTGCAGCCAGCAGTTTTATTAGGAGGTCCCTTTTTAAATGTTCATGCCCCTCTGTGGTAATAGGGGAGGAGGTGGGTAGAAGAGGGACCCATTCGACACTTGGAGAGGGACTCAGCAAGGTTTGCAGTGGTTGTAACGCTGTTAGATTTGCTGGCAGCCACAAGCTGAACCCTGATGCACAGAAGCTTCTTTCATGCTTAAGAAGATCAAAAAGGACAGGTGAAAAAGAAATCTGTGATAGCACAGAGGCTCTGGGTAATGCAAAGGCCCATAGGAAAGCTCTTGTAGCCTATACCAGCCACTTTGGTCATCTAAATTAGAAGTAAAGCATATCCAGTCAAATGGGTAGCTCAAAAGTGCAAAGGGCAACTGAGACCTCTCTAACCATGCTGGACATGAGCAGTGTTTTCCCCAGAATAACAGTCAACTGGCTAATGAAGTTGTCTCATCTTATTTGCACATACAAGTCCAGTCTAAGGATTATAAGACAATGACTATTGTAAATGTAAGATCATGAACAGGGTCTACTATTTGTCTTCAAAGCAATTTTGCTATTAGAGAGAGAGAAGAAAACAAATCAAGCAAATTATATTTGTTCTAAAATGATCAATCTCATCCGAGTCATTTGGCCAGTTTCCATGCTTGTCAGGTGTGACTCCCTGTACAATTCTCCATTGTTTCTAATGACCTGCTCAGACTCAGGTTAATTGATCCACTCAGACATCTTTCATTAGTCTTCTTATTTTAATAAAAAGCACTTGTGAAATTTATAAAAGCTGAGATGAGTCAGGATAAAAAATACAGTTAAATGTGGTTCTTATTTAGCTGCCTTCCCATTTGGTTTTCTCTGTGTAATGACTATAAGTAGGCGACTGGCAGTAAAGGAAGATATAGTGCAATGCAAAGGTTTCCTAATTGCTCCTCTGGTTACAAAGAAAAAAGCACAGCCAATAGCTGCACCTTCATCAGAAGTGCATTAATTCAAAGCCCATTGTGTTCATGGCTATCTTGGATCAAGCTTTGAGACCATTTTAAACCTCTTGTAAACACCAGAAAAATGGATAATTAACAATCCTTTATGAAGGTACATCCTGAACAGCCTGAAGCCATAGGTGGAGAAGCAGGAAACGTGATTCAGCATTGGAAGGCCTGGGAGAGGTGTTCAATATTTAACTCTCTTGCAAGCTGGGTGAACAACATTTAAATTAGTAATGAAATCACTGGCACCTGCAAAAAAGGCCAGTGGCTAAAAAGGAAAAACTCCCATCAATTTTCTTTTACCTGTTGGAGAAACACAAATTTCAGTCAAAATCCCTCCCGAAGTTCACTGACACTTTTCACTGCCCAGAATTCCATGGCAGATGGGGAGGAAATCAAGATGTGTGCAAATTGTCTGTATCTGTAATATTGGCTGTATGCATACACTGCTCAGTAAGGACTGTTTGGAATTGCACATAGTGAGCACTTGAGCCCCCAAAGACATTGCTCTGCAGATGTTCAAGAGATGATGAAGGAGCCATTCACCATGCTCAGCCCTGCTCAGCTTGCCAGATGCCTGGACCCAGCAGCAACTAGGACCAGAGGTGGTAGCTATTTTTAAAGACCATCATATTGAGGGGGAGGTATAAAAGGTGGTTAAGAAAGACAGACCAAAACCAAGCCTTTGGAGGACAGCACCTCAGCTCAGCATGTTCAAGAAACTGATGGGGATGGCCTGAGTATAGGCTTGATGAACACATATTTACGTCTTCCAATTCATGCAGCCTCCTAATGCAATGCCTCATTCCTATGCTAATATGAACATGTTAAATGGGCAAGTATGGCAAATTAGAGGGCACTATAGTAAAGAGTGAGAGAAAACCACACAGAGTGACCTCAGGGAGAGGGAGAAGTATGTCCAGGGTGTGCTGGGAAGGGTCTGCTTGGAAAGACCCTGGGGAAGTCTGCAGCCAGCCTTGTAATTGTGACAGTCCTATTTATAAAGCAGGAGCACTATGAAAGACAGATGATCCAGAAGATACTCTGGCATTAAATAGAAAACTTTGCAGAATTTTCCAAACACCATCAGATGTACTTTAATATCAGCCAATTCTTCCTGGAAAAGAGTGAACAAATAATCTGGTTTAAAAGAGGGGTTTCCATGTTGCTACATTTTTCTAGCTAGCTCTTAGCATTTTGGTGATTTGTTGATCTTCCAAGCACAATTAAAGGGACTGGGAGGGGGGGAGACTCTGTTCTTTTCCTCTCCACAGGTTCTAGGTTGAATTAGCTCCGTTTCCAAGTCAGTTTCTTTGTCTTAATAAGATTTCAGGCATATGTTTAAGGGTTTATGACTAACATAATTATGTATACAGATCAATAGAAATGCATATTGTCAAGTAGGTACACAAGTACACATTCTAAAGGATACTTGTTTTTCATACGACAGTCATTACATACAGTTTAGCACTTTGGTGATTGACACAACGTTATTATAACTACATTGGAAAACACCTTTTTCTATGGCACCTGCCTCTCGGTTTGCCATGGAGAAGACAGATGCGAGATGTCACTCTCCCCACACTATCCCTTCCCCTTTAATTTTGTGTTAATGTTCTGGCAGGAGGCAAAGCCCTGTAGAGAGCAAGAGTGGGCAAATCTCTGACTTTTTGAGTCTGCTTTTTGTTGTCTTTATGCCCGGCTTGTGTGTGCACCAAGACATGCAGGGCTGCACAGCTTCTCCTTCTTCCCTGCATTAAAAGGTTTCACGTATTGATAGAAACCAGTGGGCACCAGGACATCTTCCTGAAGCGAAGAACACTGCAGTTCCCATGGAAGTGTGCCCTGGCTGCTGGCAGGTACAACCTGTGACTCATTTCCACCTGGGTTTGGCGGTGCTTATTTTAGTGCTGGTGTTAGGGGACCTCTTGCAGCCTGCTCTTTCTGCAGCCTCTCTCCGCCCTATCTGTTTCCAGCCAGCAGTATGGATAGCCATTTTGGCAGGGTTATCATTCTCTGTGGTACCCTGGAGCCTGGGATACATTTAGACACTGTAATAATACTGATAATGATAATAATAAATAAAGCTGGAATCTTGTGAGGACATTTATTTTAATGATTCCAGCTCTGCCTGGTACATTTAGAGGTAATATCAGCTATCTGTCTATGTCTTCTTTAATCTGGCCAACTAATTTGAGGTAATATTTATCACATAAAGGCTCTGGGTGTTTGCAAACTCTTCTGTCCATCCTCAAGGCTCAAAATTCAGATTTCTTGCAGCAGGCAGAAGATCCCCAGGGGTAACTAGCCCAGGCTTCAGGCGTTTTCAGCTTCACGCATTTTCAGCTTCACACCCTTTCCTGCAAGTGCTGAGCAATTCTTGCTGGTGCTGGGCATGTTCACCATTCCCAGCCTTCAAGCAGAATGGAGAGCACTTGATATGTAGCGAGGTTTAGCCCTTTATAACCACAAACAGAGCTGGACATCTCTGTTAAATTAAAGCCTGCTGGTTCTGCAGTCTGGATCATGATCTATGCCAACATGCCATCAGCGCAGAGGACATTTTGCCCTCTCTTTCCTCTCTAGTTATGTCTTGCACACAGTCAACCAAAGCTGCTGTGTATGACGCAGGTACCTTTTGCTGTCAAGGAGAAAAGGAAACTATTGGTGCATAAAAAAACAAGGACACAAATACTTCCTCACTATTTACAAAAGTTTTGTGAGTGTCCAGTTCTTGAAGAGACAAGCACCTAGGAACAAGGACACAGGCTCATCTAGTCAAAAACTTGTCTGGGTAAGAAGCAGATTATACCCCAGTCTCTGGCCAGGAGCAGAGATGAATACAGGAGATGAGCAGGGATACAGTGATATTTGTTTGAGTATGCTCCCATCTTTCAGCTCTCCATTGCTCAGAGACATACTGAGCTGGAGATGCCATGTGTTAATAACCCAGGTGGGCTCCTTCCATGAACACGCTCGTTCTCTCCCTGAACCTAGACAAACTTCAAGTACCAGAATTTCCTGTTAGGAGTATTTCCACAACTTACCCATATACTGGGGTGGAAGAACACCCTTGCATTCACTCTGTGCCTGTTGAGTGCTTGCCTCCTCTGGTAGCCCCTTGTTCCTGCCCTGGAAAAGTTGGGCAGCACTTGGTCCCCAGACCTGCAGTTTTCGCAGAGGAAAACTTGAAATCTGGCAGCAGATGACTGCACCTGTATGAGAAACCCACTCATGCGTCTCACAGCAGCCTCAGAGACATGTCAAAGGAAATTACTTGGCAGCATCTCATCTGAGCTATATCTCTTAAGAAGGGTCTTGGTGAGTGGTTTGGAAACAAGCATCTTTCAGAGGACTGAGGCCTCCTCTTTTGCCTGGCAGGATGTGCTCTCACACTGTTTTTCTCTCACCTTGTCATCCAGTGCCATGACTCATGCAAATGAAGAGCATCTGAACTTAAATAAGGAAAGTCCCTGGGGACTATCAAAGGGCACAGAACCTGGGGAGAGGGAGGGAAAATTGTATTTGCATAGTCATCATGACAGTCGTCAGAGCAACAAACAATTAGTTTTTTCCTAATTAACAGTGCTTCAGCTGCAGTATCTTGCTCTGCAGTCTCTATCTAGAAGAGTCAGACAGGCCTTAAGGTATTTAACAAACACTTGCAAAAATCCTTAAAAAGAGGGGAACTTCACTTTAGAGAGAGTCTGTCCTCCCTTGGGGCATCCCTGGAGGGATAACTCCTTGACTGCCCGCTTGGCTAATGAGTGTCACTGCTACTCTGCGCCAAAACTCCTCAAGGTGAATGCGTCTGATGGGAATACACACAGATACAAAGCCATCCAGAGGAAATCTTTGCTTCCCTCAGAAGCATAGGAGAGTATGTGTATAGTAGAGGGCCTTTGTCCTTCATCCCCTCATCTTCCTTGCAGGCTTGAACTCCTTGAATGAAAAGTGACAATGTTAAAGCTGTATCTCTAGGTCTACAAACTCAGGCTTGTTTATCAACATGTAGCTAAAGCACTACTGAAACATCATCTTAATTAAATAATAAGACTCGGTTAATAATGGCTTCTAGCTGCAAGTACCAATAGCTGCTTACTTCTAATTCCTCTTCTCCCTATTCCCAGAAAAAAAAAAAAAAAAAAAAAAAAAAAAAAGTATTTACTTATCACGTCAGCTCCACAGAGTGCAAAGGCAAGGCATCCTGCTATTTTCCATACTGCACAACCTCTATTGATAGCATTAGGCATGGAAAAGGCAGGGCTTGATTTTCCTCAGTACAAAACAGAATTTCCAATGACTGTTCTTAGGGAGATCATCTGCCAGCCCAGGGGCTTGGACCTTCGAGCTTTGCAAGTGGCTTGAGTGGAGCAGAAGCTTGCATCCTATTCTCGAGGGTAGGAAGGCTCTGCAGGAGGATCTGGATAGGCTGCACCAATGGGCTGAGGTCAACTGCATGAAGTTCAACAAGGCCAAGTGCCGGGTCCTCCACCTGGGGCGCAATAACCCCAAGCAGAGCTACAAGCTGGGAGATGAGTGGTTGGAGAGCTGCCAGGCAGAGAAGGACCTGGGAGTGATGGTTGATAGTCGGCTGAATATGAGCCAGCAGTGTGCTCAGGTGGCCAAGAAGGCCAACAGCATCCTGGCCTGTATAAGAAACAGTGTGACCAGCAGGGCTAGGGAGGTGATCGTCCCCCTGTACTCGGCTCTGGTGAGGCCGCACCTCGAATACTGTGTTCAGTTTTGGGCCCCTCGCTACAAGAAGGACATCGAGGTGCTTGAGCGAGTCCAGAGAAGAGCGACGAAGCTGGTGAGGGGCCTGGAGAACAAGTCCTACGAGGAGCGGCTGAGGGAGCTGGGACTGTTCAGCCTGGAGAAAAGGAGGCTCAGGGGTGACCTTATCGCTCTCTACAGGTACCTCAAAGGAGGCTGTAGCGAGGTGGGGGTTGGTCTGTTCTCCCACGTGCCTGGTGACAGGACGAGGGGGAATGGGCTTAAGTTGCACCAGGGAAGTTTTAGGTTGGATCTTAGGAAGAACTTCTTTACCGAAAGGGTTGTTAGACATTGGAACGGGCTGCCCAGGGAAGTGGTGGAGTCCCCATCCCTGGAGGTCTTTAAAAGTCGTTTAGATGTAGAGCTTAGGGATATGGTTTAGTGGGGACCGTTAGTGTTAGGTCAGAGGTTGGACTTGATGATCTTGAGGTCTCTTCCAACCTAAAAATTCTGTGATTCTGTGATTCTGTGATCCCTCCTGGTGATTTTTCCTTTCTCCTGTTGCAAAATACCCAGCCTCAGAACAGCAGCTTCACTCTGCACCTGAGCAGGGGCCATGTATGAGGATAAGAAATGTGGGACCCCATGGGAGTCCTGCAATCCACAACTAACCCCTAATGCACAATATTGTCTCCAGAGAGTCTCTCTTCCTAGAGAACCTGCTGCTCTATGAGCCTTCCCATAGGCATGCAATATTCCTCCATTTTAAGGTAGGCAAGTGGCAGAATTAAAAGAGCAAAGCCAAACTGAGAAATCTTTTTTTGTCTTCTGGTATCTTTGCTACTTCATTGCCTTATAATAAATGCACATTCCCATCTGGCCTGAGGGCCCCTCTCTCGTGCCTGGGCAGAGGTGCTATTCATTCACGGTTCATGGGGGAGGGAAAGAGTCACACACTCTCCTTTCACAGTGTATAGCCCAGAATCAAGAACTCTCCACTAGACACTATCTAATCAAAACCAGACATTCCCTGAGGGCACCATATACATTTAGGAAACAAGGGCAGCCAGCCCTCCATGACCAAACTTCTCAATGAAGGAGAGAATGGACCTTTTCCCACAGCAGTCCCCAAGCTTACTGGAAAAAAATAAAACATTTTCCTCTCCTTCTGCATGGTTCCCCACCCCCAAGTCCCAACACAAAAGCAAACAGAGAAATAGCATGCTCGCAGCTCACCCTGGCAGAAACAGTGCTCAGTGGATGTACAGCTCCCTAATTCCCTGCTCAAGACAAAGAAGCTCTAAGCATAACAAATGCATTTCTTCCTGACTGCCCCACAGGGGGACTGAACAAGGACATCCCCAAGCAAGACAGTAAGTGCTACTATTAAGATGAGAAAGAGCAGATTTCCCGGGTTTTGGATCCTGTCCCTCCACTGGCTCACTATGTGGATAAAGCATGCTTAAGTTCCTTCCAACACAGCCACTGAGAAAAGGGAGATCAAACAGATGTGTTTTTCCCAAGAACATTTTTCCTTCTAAAGCAAAGGGGTACTTGAGACTGGACCTTAACTCCCTCAGTGTAAAACCCCATGATGTGGAGCATGCTGGCCCTGCCACCCCACTCCCCTGATCCTCCATGGGAACCCAGGGCTTTCACTCTCCCCTCTCCATTTCTTGTGCTTTCTGTGATGCACACATTGCTTTGGGAGGCAAGGAAGGGGACAGCTCAAAATGGAAAAGAAGGGATTGAAAGGGTTGATTACATGTGGGAAATAAAGAAAAAGCCCACTTTCCTCCTCACAAAAGGAAGCTGCTGGCTGATTGCTTTAGGCAATACACAGAGGTTGCTTTGTAACACATGGCTTTCTATCCAGGGCCCTCTTTTAACTGCGGCAATAGAAGAGGAGGGAGAAAGAAAGAATGGAAGTGGATTCAAGGCCTCTTCACAGAGAAATGCCCATCCCACCTTATAAGGCTTTTATCTGCTCTTGTAAAAAATAACTAGATTTGGCTGAGGCTCGCAGAGCTCCCAGTTCTCATTGCTACACACTCTCAAGCGCAGATGGCCAGCCCAGTTCCCTCCGGAGCCTGCCAGCCACCTTCTATCCCTTGTCTCCCTTTCAGTGACTGGGTTTTCTGCAATATTCCTTGTGCAGATGCCACTATGTCAGGTCAAACCTGTGTGGCTGGCCAAGGTCTCCCCACCCTGTGAGAAAACAGGCATATTTTTAGTGATTCTGACACCTCATCTAGATAAAGAGGGCTAGAGGTGATGGGTAGGGTGAAGAGAGAAGGGCAGGAAAGTATGAAGCAGCAAGAAGGACGGTCAGAAAGGTATGATGAAATCTGGGAGACGCACTAGATAGATAGGGTGGTGAACAAAGTGTCTTTGTTTTTTCAGGGTATGATCTTCCAATGACTTCTTTCCTTCTCCTGACATCAGTCACACACTCACCACCCCATGTACCAAACTTGGCACCACAGGACGCAGCCATTCATGCCAGCTCTCCCTCCATGTCTCACCAAACGTTCTCCATTCCCCACCTTGCACCGAATTTTGTGTTTTACACCATCAGCCTTCTCACTGGCCACACATACATTTTCAGTAATGATTTTACCTGCTGAGAATGGAAAAGGCACCCAGAGGAATGCTCTTCTCATGTCCACGTTACATTCTTTAGGAACTAATCCAGTGTCTCCAAATCCTCCAGCCTGATTTTCCATGCGTAACGATTTACAAATCTCCCAATTGTCTCACCCATGGACTCCCTTTATAACCCGTTATTTATTTTGGGGAAGCACATTTTCCTTTTGAATGATGTGAAAGCATTTGCCTGACATGACGGGAATTTATGAGCAGTGAGTGCCGGCTCCTCCCCGCGGGCCCATGGAAGCGATACACTGCAGTGGGCTGGGAGGGGAGAGCGGCGTCCGCAGGCAGAGCTGAGTGGAGTGGACACGGCTTCCCGGTGATGGGAGATAGTTATGTATTTGCCAGCATTTTAGTATAAAAATAAGGAGAGTTACTGAGGTGTGTGTGGGAGTGCAGAAGGAGCAGCAAACTAAAACACAGCCATCAATCTCCTGCCCACCCAGGGTGGGGAATGGAGGACGGACCTGTTACCTGACTTTGCAAGCAGCTGTTACATAAGGATGCAGATGATGGAAATTTTCCCCAGATTCTTTGTGTGTGTGTGTGTGTGTTTGGTTGGTTGTGTTTGTTTGTTTGTTTGTTTTCCCTCTCAAGGTCTTGTGCCTGGAAAAACGGCTTGAAGTGGACAAGATCTGCTTGTGCTAACACGGTCTCGAGAGTGGCACAGGGACATAGAGTGATGGGTGGTGTTTGCCTGGGTGGAAGCTGCTCAAAGGGGAGAGAAGATTCATGCTCTGTTATAGTGTTACTCCTTGGTCTCAGGGGGGTTCCAGCACCACGACTGGTGGGCGTTCTTGCCAAGTGGGTTATGAGCAGTTCTTATCAGCTGATTTCAAATTCACAGCCATACATAGCGGTTAGCTGGCAGCCTCTCAAAGCAGCACAGTGGTTAGCATTATTAGTGCTTGGTCCCATTAAAGAAGCTGTCCGAGGCTGCTTCCCTTCCACTTCTACCTTTTTTTTTTTTTCCTTTCTCCCTTGCTCCTCTCTTTCTCTCCCAGCAGTTTCTTTCTCCCAGATCTGTCACAGCAGGAGAGGGCTGAAATTTCTGCCTTTCTCTTCCATTCCACACTGAAGGTCTCGCCCAGGTCAAGAGCCTCTCCAGCTGCATGGGGATGATACTGAGAGCACTTCAGGCTTTTATAGGCTTGGAGAACATCCTTGTTGACTCATGAATTGCTGTTTATGTGCTCTGGCATGGTATCCAGCTGTCCCTCAAGCAGCTGTGTGATGCATGCCCCCCACCAACAGGTTTCTCCCTGGGATTTGTGGGCAGGAGCTCAGGACCCCACACATGCAGCATCTTCATGGTGCTTCTGAGAGATGGAGGTGGTGGCACACAAGGATCAGCCAGGGTTCCTGGGAGCTCAGCACAATGGGGTGAGGGTATTATAAAGGGGTAATCATGAGGAAACTTGAAAGAGAACAAATAGAATTATTTTTAACTATTTTCGGGGTTGTTTTTTTGTCTCTTCTGTTTTCTACTTGCTTCAGTAACAAGTCATTAAGCATTTGTGTATGTGTGTGTGTATATACAAAAACTGTGGATAGTCATTTGGCTTGTACCATTTTGTGCTTTAATTGCAAAGGATGAACATTTTACGGAAACATATTTTGGCTTATAGGCCATCCTGAGGGTATGGCTGTCTTGTTATTCACAATGTACTGCTGGTCAATGAAGTTTCATGATATTTGTTTTATCTGTAGAAACAAAGCTTCCTTTTCCAAAAGCTGAACCTGTTTGGACACGAGAATAAGATACTAGGTACCCACATTTAGGTGCAAGTACATCTTGCTGCACCCTTCATGCAGCTATTCTCAAGGAGGTGGATGAAAGAGGCACAGACGTGGGTCAGTCAATCCACTGCTGCAGATTCAAGACATCCCCGCCCACCATGTGCTGTGTTTGTCTGACAAAAGCACCAGTCAGTTCCTGAAACTGCACGTGTTCTCCTTAGGGGCCTGCAAACCAGTTGCTTGCATCCTGATACACGTGCCCTTGTCATGCTGGCATGGCAGGAGAATAAAATCTCTTGACTGCAGGCTTTGTGCAGCTAGCTCCCCATGAGAAGCTGAGGAGAAGATGCTTCCTGTGATGAACAGTGCCCAGATACAAAGGATCAGCTCTCAGCACTGTACACATTATTAATTTCCCTGTTTTCACGTGGGCCATGCATCCTGGAGGAGTGATGGACTGCCAGCTCTGCAGCTACGCTGCCCCTGCCATCCTCCCCTCCCACCCCTCTGTTCGAAGCCAACCAGCTGTGTGCTGAAGACACAAATAACAGCTCGGGTAAGAGTCGGCGGCAGAGAGATGAGGAAGGAGGGTGGCTGCATGGCACACAGGGACTTGAGGCGTGCAGTTGCCACATGAGATCTGAAGCACGCCAGCTGTCGGGGCCCACCCCCACAATCTGCTGGTGTGCACAGCACCGCAGCCAAGGGCTTTGAAAAGGGAGGTAGAAAACCCACAGTAACAGTAAAAAATTATTTATCCAAAGTTTGGGCACCTGTTATTAATGATTTCTCCAAGATCTGCATGCCAGCACCGCTATGAATGCCTGCCCTTTCTTTGCTGCAAATGAGGGAATAAGGAGCAAGGCATCACACCAAGAACAGCTTCTGAGCATTAGAGGCCTGTCCCCAGTACCTTCCCAAGCAGGGACAGGGGCAGAGTGCATGCAGGACTGGAAACCTGTGTACCTAAGAGCCCCTTCAAGCCCTTCAGATTTCTAGCAATTCCTCTCTGATTCCCAGCAGATGTACAAACCTGCAGACAAAGGCACAGCCCACGGACGTTAGCTGGAGGCTAACTCCCTGGAAATGCATGCTCCATCAGGACTGTGGGCATCTGTAGCTGACATACTCAGATAACCCAGCACTGATGGACTTCTTCAAAGTTTTTATCCTCTAACTCCTCATTAGATAAGGAACATTATAGATGATGAACTGAAGAGGAGCATCTAAGCAGGGAAAGAAGCTGGGAGACCGAACTGGGAGGCTGGTCTCTCTGCCCTGACCTGGTCTCCCAAGGAGCCCAGTCCAGCTACTGGTCTCACACTGGTACTGGACTGAATCTCGCCTTCGCGATGGGGTAGGTCTCTCCAGGGTAAAGGTTTTACATTCAGCACAGCCTACAAAGATATCCTGCCAGTGGCCTGCCAATATCTTTTCTAGGGATAAAAAAAAAAATAACACTACAATCCAACAACGTTCTTTTGGAGTATTCTTCCCTTGGCTGAGACTACCACCCAGGAGTTGTCCTTATCATCATGTTTGTAGCTCCTGCCTGCCAAACAGGAACTGGATTTTAATCAACAATTTGTCTCCCTTCAGGGCATTGAGCAGTCCTGCTTAGACTTTGGGATGTGACCAACACTTTCCTACATTTCATTCATACAAATGAGCAGTGTTGTTGCTTAGTAGTGATTTCTAAGCAGCTACAAAGCTAAAACTGGCCCTTTACACAATTTCCTCTGAGGATACAAGAGGCAGAAGGGAAAAGCAAGGTGAGCGTTAAGGAAGGCAGGGTACGAAGCCTTGTATCTCTGTGCCAGCTAGTGGGATGCTACTTCCACCAGCACTCACTCAAAAATATGGGAAAATAGATGGCAATAATCACTTTTCAGCTGGGAGATGAATTCTCTCACTCCCACTTTCCTTCAGGTCTATTCCAGTTGGGGCATGTTTCCCTGAAAATGGAGCTAGACAAATCTAAGAACAATGCCATGGAATAGGTCACAGGGGGTTTTCCACTAAGCCACGAGCCCACAGCTTGCACAGACCAATACCTATAAAAAGCAATTTCCTCTAAATCAACTTGTTTCCAGGAATAAAACTTAAGGGGATTATTGTTCATTTTCTGGAGGGATGGAAAAATGATTTTGATCATTTTCTGCAGCATCTTTCCCAGGTAGAGTCTGGCTTCCTTCTGGGAGTCCTGTTCCTCACTCCTGTCCCAGGACCTGGACAGTAAGTCTCTTCACTGAACATACACATCTCTGGGGGATGTAGATAACATTTCTGCCTCTTGTGAAGACATGATCACTGTTGCTCATATGGATTCTTCTTGTTCAAGGGGACTGGAGCCTGCGTCATGGTAGTGTGCTAATTCTTAAGTCTTTCAGCTTCCTGGATTTGATCTGAACTTTTCTGTGTAACATTAATGTTATGGAAAATCAGTTGTAAAAACGAAGACCATTATTGTTCTTCAGGTCAAGCAATCAATGCAGTAATTTCCTTCCACTTTAATGCTATTATTTGGCTGTAATCATTTCCAGTTAAGTTTGCATGAAAATCAAGTTGAAACTGCTCCTGGCCACATTCACCTGGAAAATATTCAAGACTTTCCTCTAGAAAATCAAGACTTTCTTCCGATGAGCTTTAATTAACAGTGATCATGATTCTGCTACTCTCTGTGGATTTCTTATCTTCCAGAGATGTCACCAAAGACACTCAGGGGATGGTGTAACTCAGAACGTATTTCTGTCTGAGAGAGAGATCACTAAGGCCTTGGATTGCAGCCTGAACCTTTTTTTGTTAGCTTTTCAGCAACAAAGCTAAAACAGAAACAACCCCTCTCTTTTATGGACAGCCACATCAGCACTCAGTGATTAAGGAAACCCAGAACATTGCCTGGAAAGCAAGGCTCAAAACACTGCCAGTTTTCTTCCATAAATCCTGTTTCTTAAACAACACATCCATATATATAATAGTTTAAATAAAGAAAGGCCATATGCAGCCCAGAAAGAAAAAGGATGCCATTATTTAAGGGCCTTCCATAATGCAGCTCTCATGGCTTATGTATTGGCACAGGGTTCTACAGTCCTTTAATTTTCCTGACAGGTTTATGCCCAGCTATCCCTTTGGAGGCTGCTTTTGTTGCCCCTTCTGTGCTGTGTGATATTGCAAAAATCATGCAGAACTTCAACACAGATGCCATCCTTTTTTTTTTTTTTTTTTTTTTTTTTTTTGACTAGGACGTGTCTTTCCTCAAAAAGTTCTGGTTTGGTTTGGCAGAAACGGAGACCTTATATACCACATATCTGGGTTCTTAAATCAGCAGGGAATGCTATCCATCTGGCTACGCATCTAACGCGATTCAAGTATACACCAGATCTCAAACTGGCTGATGGCAGGAGGAAGAGAAACTTTGACAGAGCTTCTTAAAATCATCGCAGAGATGTGCTTGAGCAGCATCCCACAGCAGCCTCACTTGTTAAAGGCCATTGTTTGCTGAGATAGACTTGGCCTGGCATCCTTGCGCCTGTTAGAAAGCGCCTTCTGCAGCATGAGGACGGTGTCCAAAAGCAGAGGGACTGGTGGAGCAGAAAATTTGAGGCACACTTGGAAAAGCGTGGAGTTGACTTTGCTAACCAGGTTTCCCTTGTGCTTAGCAACAGCTCCAGTGGGCCCCTGGGAGTTTTCAGTAGTCGGGAGCCTTGTTCCTTGGCAGAAACATAATGTTGGCTGTTTAGCATGCTGCTGAACCTGTAATCTACAGCCAAGCAATGGCAACCGTTGTAGCCAAATGAACAGCAGGCTTGGAAGGGGGGTGTTTTCGAGGGCTGATTTCCTCTGCCATTTGCAAAAGGGCATCCTGCAGCCAGGCCATATGATTCAGGACTCTGCCTCACTGCGGATGTGCTGCTTCAGTGCTCTGCATGTATGAAAACCAGCACTGCACAGGACAGTTTCAGGTGACATGAGGTGACTGGGGGGTAAGAGGCTCATTAAAATCAGAGAATGTGCAGCCCCAAAGCATGCACAGAAAAAAACAGAAGCCTTGCATGCTTTTTTTTCCCGATGTGCTGACCATGCGCAGTTCTCTCATGCACCCAGCAGAACCTTCTGCAACCGCATTTTGTTCTTTTCATGTCACTGCTGCTAAATCTCCACTCTGTTCTGGCCACTTTCTCTCTCTCTCTCTCTCTTTTGTTGTTGTTGTTGTTGTTGTTGTTGGAGCCACCTGTGGTTGTGTCCTGCTTCAGGAGTACGTGTATACATCAGCATAACCAAGACCATCATAATCATGATCCACATCATCCCTCACTGCTTCTCTCCTGAGTAGTTTTGAAGCAGTGGATACCAATCACAATAAATTGCTCCAAATGGCATAACAGTTTGCTGGTATGGAGAAATGATGATCAGGACAACTGTAGATTCATTTTCACTTGTAGTCTTGGCCAGAATTGGTATGGACTAATGACTATGGCAAGTCAAGTAAATTCATTTTCGCCTGTGACCTCTGCCAGGATTTTAATGCAAAAAGGTCTAGCACAATAAATGGTTACCAAAGGAGTATCTGCACTGTGTAGAGCAACATCAGTGTGCACATTTCTGGAGAAGTGTAATTTATGCTTCTGGTGTAATCCAAACTTCGGGAAAATGTTTAGTTTTCTTCTCGCCAAAAGCATGTCATGTATTTGCATATAGTGAAAACAGGCACATCCTCTGCTTGTAGAGCTGCATTCCCCTCCTCCCCTCTCCCCACAGTGAAAAGTGAAATTTCTCACTCAGCACCACTCTCTGCTCCATTATGTCTGTATCGCTGTGTGTTCCCACACCCGTTTCCCTTCCTGTCATTTCCAGCAGGGAACGGGGATCACTTGTGCTAAGCTTTGTTGACAGAGGTAAGACAAAAATAAAATTGACTACAGCATAATGCATTCAAAACAAAAACCTAGGCTTCCTTTTCAGCTTGTAGAACAAAAAGGCAGGATGCAAACACTTTGGGGAAATTCTAGGCTATGTCTCAGTCATCTGTTTTTCAGTTCCAACCCCAAATGAGAGACTCCATAATGGGGTAATTTGAGATAAAGTCAACCCTTCTGACCAGAGGAGCCATGTCCCAGGTGTTCAGATAGTCCAGAGCCGCAAGACAGACACTGTACACACTGAGGAGTGAAGGAGAAGTTGCTGTGTGTTGCACATAAAGGAGACAACACTTTCATAATGCTCCGTGCTGAGGAGAAGGGTCTAAGTGGGACTGAGCTTTGGCAGACTGTTGGGGCAACCTGGTGACATTGGTACCATCAGACCTTGCTGGGTCACTTTCTCATGGAGGTGTCACTGAGACTGCCTGTGATTGATATGTGCTCTGCCTTTATACCTGCAATTGTGGACAGTGTTGGGGGTTTGGGGACAACTTTCCCATCAGTGCTATATACCTCACATCTCCTCAAAGAGCTAAATAGGTCTGCAGATGGGAAAACCCTACCTTTGCAGTGCCAAACCATCTCAGGATTTAGAAACCATCTTGCATCATCCCCCATCCCAATCTGCTTGATAAAATTTGGCTCTCAGCACCATTTAACTGAACTGGAGTCTGACGCATCCAGCATAAACCCTGCAATGGAGCAGGTATGTGACAGACAAATACAAAAGAAAACAAAAAATTGTAGGGTAAATTCTCACTTGCTTCCTTCCTCACACTTTTCGTCTTCAGCCTCCTTCTGACTGTATGTCAAACTGGTCACTATCCCTGGAGTAAACTCCAGCTGACAGCCAACTCACAGGCTGACAGCATTGCAGGTAACTACAGGAGACCCATAGATCACCCTTTTGCCCTTGTTAACATCTGTATTATGAGCAGCACTAATGGTAACATGACAAGCTGGAGATAGATAGATGGAAACAAACTCCCAGCAATAACCATGGGAGAATTATTTGCATCATTATATATTTCTTCATTACATGCCAAGGATCAGGGCATTTATTTTTCAACATATGCTACTGGTCAGTTTAGCGGATGCAGGTTTAACTCTCATCCTTTGTTGAAGAAGGGGAGAGAGGATACAGAGGTATAAGAAAGGCTTTGCCCTCATTTATGGGAAGGCTTACAAAGGTTGAAAACAAACTGAAGATCATCTTCAGCAGAGGTGCTAGTCTGTTTATAGGCTATGAGAGTCAGAAGCAGAAGCTTTCAAGCTAAAAGCCAATCTTCCTCAAAAAGATAGGAGTCATAGAAAACAGGTACTGGGGCAGAAAATGGTAAAGAAAAATTGAGATAAATGAAGAAATGTATCCTCAGGATCCTCACTAGCTGAGAGGATACTCTACCACTTATAAGGATGGAATGTGGTGGTGAGGACAAAGTGAGAAAGATGGTCAGGACATGAACTTGTGCTACCTGCATAGTAGACCATTTGGCCAGTCTGCTGGTGGCAAGAATTAGCTTGCAGGGCAGGAACTTGATCTCAGACTCTACAGGGCCAGAAGCTAGGGGAATATTGGTTAAATCTACAACTAGGTCTACTTCAAACACCAAAGATGTTAAATTGAAAGTCTAGAAGGAGAAGCATTTCTGAAGAGAAGGTGCAGGGGTAAGGAGAGTTGCCTGACTCACTCATCAACAGTTTATTTCAGCTGTAAGAAAAATTCACCTTTTGTATCCCATTCAGCCCTTGGCCTCTGTAGGCTTTCAGCTATGCTGCCAGGCAGTGTGAATGTGGTTGGCTTTGACAAAATGGGCAGCTTTGTGCTGGAAGCAAGACAAAGGCCAGCAGTTCATTAGAC
Organism: Nettapus auritus; assembly: GCA_011076525.1. NCBI lineage: Eukaryota > Metazoa > Chordata > Aves > Anseriformes > Anatidae > Nettapus > Nettapus auritus. Next base: position 10,843,715 of record CM021776.1, on the reverse strand, counting down.
ACAGGCCAAAGAGCATCTGCACAGGGACATATGTTAGAGTTTTGCTTGGCCCTTAAGCAACATCAACTGCTGATGGAAGTAATAAAATGCCTAGGGGGTAAAAACTCCATAGTCTGACCAAATTCTTATGCTCTAAGGCCATGCCATTTCTTGTAGCCCCAATTCCCCTATTTCTCCATACAGGTAGCCAGGGACAGTTAATCCTGCAGTATATATGAACTGTGTCTCTTATAGTTTTCTTGATCTTAAAGTCAAGATTTTATTTTTAAGGCAACACATTCAATATAGTTGATGATACCTTGCACCGGGCTCCTAACTGATGTCTCCAAAGATCTCCCCAGAAATATCAAAGCCTGATTAATAACAAACTTGCCCATCTCTGTCACCAGTATGAAAATCCCATGGAACCAGATCCAGCTGGGAAGTAATACAACATGCTATGTGACAGAAATACATATTTCTATGAAGTCAAAGCATTTGGATTTTTTAAGACATTTCCTTATAATGGATCTCATCTCTTCATGTTTTTCATACTAAAAATAAATAGATAAGAAAAAAATTAAAAAAGAGCAGAACAAAACAAAACAACAACAAACCCCTTAACATCTAAAGTATTGAGACAGTAACTGATATAAAGTAACAAACTATGTGCTATTCTATGCTTTTCCAACAGACTCCCAGGATTTTCTTCATTTAGATTTATTAAAGGACAGCATATTGATTATGTAACTGCCATCTGAGGTTTAATAACATATACAAGAAGTAAATGGAGTTGCTGAGGAATTTAACTGGTCTATAAATAGAGAGTGGCATCCCCATTAATTCATTAAAGGTATATGGGAAGTGTAAGGTGTTCCAATTAACATTTCATAAGATGGTTGTAGCACGTTAGTTATAAACCAGCATTTGTCATTTTCTTTTTAGCAATTAAATGATATCTAATTCCCTTGCCAGGCTGGAGCTGTCTCCTTTGATAGCTTTCAAAGTTCCTAGAGAAGGCATATAAAAAAGGTAAAGAGTACTCTTTTTCTTTCTTTCTTTTTCTTTCTTTCTTTCTTTCTTTCCTTCTTTCCTTTCTTCCCCCTCTCTCTCTTTTTCCCTTCCCCTCTTCCCCCATCTCTCTTTTTTTCTTTCTCTCTTTCTCTCTCTCATTCTCTCGTTCTGCCAATTAGAAAGCATTTTGCAGCCTGCATGGTCTTGTTCACCCATCACCCACTTTAAATAACCACTAGCTAGATATATCTTGCTTAACCACAACAACTGGCCTGGTACCAGATGAGCTTGATATTTATTTAACAAACAGCACTGTCTTCGTAGATCTAAATTAGAGCCTTATTTGAAATACTTAAAGTGTACCCATTACTGTTTGCCCTCAGTGAAAATCCAAGTTCTGGTTACGTCCCTACTCAGTAGGATTAGAACTGTCACAATATTTATTTAACAGGAGGAGGCATGTTAAGCCATGCTGCAAACATTGCCGTGCCAATACGAATAGGAACTTTCTGCTTTTACAGCATTTCTTTCTCTGTACTTGCTCTCTCTCTGTTCCCCCCACTTCCCTTTTCTTCCTGCCCCTGCTGCCCTCCCTATGCTGTCCTGCTCCAATGCCTTCTCCACACACCCTCTCCCACATCTGACATTTCTATTGCTCACAGAGTGAATCTGATGGGAAGATGTTCTTGGGAAAGGGGCTGAGAAACCTGGAACTGATTCTGATGGAGGCAAGGCAGCCCATGCATGGCCTATCTCCACCTCTCCTGGTGTCCTCTGTGCTCTAAACTATGCTGATCAGGGACAAAAGAGATGGGGTAAGAAACAGAGTCCTGCCCTCTTGGCTCCTCATCTTTGTGTATTAATCAACCCTTGGTGAAACTTATGCTGCACCCCAAAACAACTCTAGTTAGTCATTACTCCAGACCAGCTGCCACAGTAGTGGGGCCTTTGGATCTTTCCTGATCTCACAGAGAAAAGCTCAGTGTAAATTGGGGTTAGGGGAAGAGTATTTTTCTTCTGTTTCACTAGGCAATGTGAATTCCCATTCCCCAGAGGGAATATGTAAGCAAATGCCCTTGATATAAGCACTAGGACAATGCAGTCATTTCCCATTCTTTCTCAGATATAAAACACAGGTCCCTCCCTCTGCTCTGTGAAGCCTACTGAATTTCTGGAGCTAGGCAAAGAGAGATGGGTTCATATCACTGATCCCCTAGACAGACAGCAGTGAAAGGGACAGAAAATCAGCAGTAGAAATGTAGGAAGAAGCCTGTGTTAAGCAGTATACATGTATTTTATGCTGATAATTCTGAAAGAAAAAAGTTGCTATCTCAGGAAGTTAATATTTTTAGCCTGATTTCCTCTGCAATCATTCTGTCTGTCAGTTCCTCACTAATAACTTTTGAACCAGTTGGCCAATTTCAATCAAGTTTGACAGGCAGCTGAATGGTATGAAGTTCCTGCAAGGTTTGCAAGCCTTGGTGCCCCCATTGAGAAGTGGGACCATAGTCCCCTACTGAAGGAAGCACTCCATAAGGCTTCAGCTTTCACAAGGCAATAAGGATGGACACCATGGGCACAAAATTCCTCTGTACAGGGTGTCCCCCTCTATGGCATTAGTACCTGGAGCCACCAAGTTTATGCGTACTATATAAAAGGGTTTCTGAACCCTAGAGGAAAACCAAGTGTCCACAAGGAGAAGAGAGGAAGAAGGTAGGGCAAGGGAAAGGGGAAGGAGGAGTTTGGCCGGGTGTGCTTTGGGGTAGATAGGTTTTAGTGCAAGTGGAAACACAGCTCCAAGAAGCACTTTGATAAAGGAGTGGAAAAAGCAGAAGGGAAAGCCTGGTAAACACTGCAGTATCACAAAAATTAGGGATGGGGAAAATATTCCCATTCAATCTACATAGAGTATAATGAGGAAAGCAAATCCAAGTGCTTTCAGCTAACCAATCCTGGTCTCTGGGTGAGGAACACTCCTTTCAAGGGCTGAATTCCAGAGCCGACAGACTTGTAACAGCCAATTATCGTTACAGCCACAGATGGGAAAACCTGATAAAATGAATCCAGTATGGACAGAGGATTGAAACAGAGCTTGGGCAGGGATTGTAGCCAGAGAGAGATTAGTGACCATAAATATATCAAAAGGAAAGGATTCTAAGACAAATGCCTAGGTCAGCATAACACCACCATTTATAAACTTCTGTGTGTCCCAATTCATACCTCACCATTCATGGGCATGCTAGGAAAAGCTGCAGAACTTAGACCCAGAGTCTGAATGAAGAGACTGTTTCCTTTAATATTACTGCAGCTTTCAGAAACACTGTGGTATTTATTTTCTTTTTCCAAGGCCAATCAAAAGAAACAGCCAAACCTATTAAGATATTTTTTATACGGTGTGCTAAGTCCATGTTAGAGTTAACTTTGCTTCTGCATCTTCATCAACAATGAGACATCTCTTACACCAATTTGATTTTACCTTGTCTGGGAGATGAAAGCAATTTATAAGTTTCAAAGAGCACAAACTGGCTGGGATCCAAAACCAGGAGTGTAGTGCTGAAAAGAGAATTGCTGGAGACTTTTATGTCTGGCATATGGCGTGCTAGTTCCCTTTCTAATCTGGATAATGAAGGTCAGTACAAAGTGCTGAGTTGGTCTTGTTGGCCAAGATGTTTGATGACCTGCTAACACACATGGGGATTTCAAATTCTGACCAACATGAACTAGGAAGAAGAAATCTAATCACTCACTTCACTGACAACTTTGAAATATGTGGATTTTTCCTCATTTCTAACTACATTTTTTCTGAAGACAAAGGCAGAAGTTATGAATGGGCTGGAGCAGTGGAAGATTTCTACAAGCTATGCCACATGGGGCTATTCGGTAGCACACCTGGTAGATCCCACTAGCATCTGTGACTAATTGAGAAGATAAATCCATTTTGCTGGAGTAGCTTAGATTTCCAAAAGTCCTTCACTGTATTCCAGCTGAGCTGATTAGAGTCCAGCTCACTGGGAGTCATTACTGTCAATCCCACCAGCTGGCCTGAATTTTGCAAGGAGAAAGAAACAAGAAAAATACATTAAAAATGAATAAATCTGTACTTCATGACTTTATGCAAACTGATTTTCCCCAGAGGGGGTCCTATTCCTAACACTGTCACAACTTTGTGATTCTCCTGTATGGCCCGGCTTGCTAGTGGAGCTTCTTCAAAAAGGAGAAGAAGTATTTCAAGAGTTAAGTGTCAGCATCAATGAAATTAAGAGTGATTTGGATATAAATGAGATAAGGGCACATACAGCCTCTGGATATAGGCACATATAGAGGTAATGAATTCAATATCTAATGCACAATCTAAATTCTTGCATTCAGCCAAGTTAAATTTATCACAGACTCTGCTTCTTAGAGTACAGTCATAGCTGGAGTATGATTGGAAGAGCAGTTCATTCCAGTTACCTCAGACTACTTAGCAGCTGCATTTGCCATAGATTTTACTTGTCTGCCAGTTCCTGGATTTTTTAGCATCTCTGTCATTTCTTTTGCAAAATGGAGGAAAGGGTAACCATCTTTGGAGATAACTGTGCCAGCCTGGAAGCCCATGTTTGGGTAAACCCCCACATCTCCTTGCAGAGGATCATGTGGTTAATGTTGTTTGTGATCCTGGTAATTGCACATGCATCAGTGAAAGAGTGGGGGAAAATCTCTGGGGAAAAAAATAAAAATAAAAAAATAAATAAATAAAAAGGACGATCTTGGAGGTAGTTTCTGTTTATATAAATTCAGGTCCTTTTTGAAGAGTGGTCCCACTCTGGCATGCCCTAAGGAGCCTGTCGGACCATGGGACCACAACTTCTCAGGACTGTCTGCAATGACTTGCTGAACAACTATCCAACCTCCCATAGCAGTCAAAAATGGAGTGGTATTTCCCTCCTCTGTCTTTTGACATCTGGCAGTGACATCTGGCAATGGGTTGAGGTCTGGAGTACCATCCTCCAGTCCACTCCATCTCGTGTGCAGAGCGGTGGCATTAGCCCTTCATGGAGGTGCATCCAGCCCTGATCCAGTGTGAAGACAGTTTTTTGGTTTGTTATCTATATGAAAACAGTGTGTGCAAGTCTAAGAAGGAGTTTGGGGAAAAGAATGGAGAACTGGGGTGAGAATACCAATTTAAATACCTACTTGGATCTGTCTCCACTGTTGACATGTCTTCCTCCACCTTTAGTGTGAACAGGTCTAACATTCAGCACTAAGTCCAGTGGATGCCAGCGTGAAACTCATTTCCACTCCAGCGTGGGTTTACATAATTCTTTCCCCCACCTCAGACACCTCTTGCTAGTCCAACACAGGGATCTCTCCCCATCCCCATCACAGGGAGATGAGCTTCCATCATTCAAAGAGAAAGGGTAAGGATATTTTGTCACTCAATTTTCCTTTTTTCTTGTTCCGTTTTCCCTCTAGTAGTTTATTCAAGCCCAGAGAAAGAGCTTAGGCCCTAGCTCGTGTAGAGCTCTGATGTATGCAAATCCTCCTTGTGCTCCCATGGCCCTCTTTTTTTCCTCCCTTCTTTCCTTTTAATTCTAGATTTGAAAATAAAATGCGAGCTGGCTGCACAGAGATCTCTCATGTGTGCAACTTCCAATTGTGGCAAATTGGAACTGTCGATGCAAGCAGCTCAGATTTATTTATATATTTAAGAGGAAGGAGGGAGGAGAAGGAAGGGAGGGGGAGATGCTAGTGGTGGAAAAGAAAAAGAAAATAACAGATCCAAGCAAAAAGGGATTTGAATCTCAAATACTGCTCCCTGGCCTATATTATCCAAATCCCTCCAGCCTTGTCCATGACTGCCTCTTGCCTAGTTAAAAACAACAGGCAAAAGATCAAAAACATTCCCTCCCCCCCCTCCCCCCCCAACACTAAAAGTTGTTGAGTTTTTCAGCTGCCTTTAGCCAACCAGAGTCTAACACCGAGACTGATATAATTAATACTTGGTGCTTCATAACATTAATGTAGCTATTTATATAAATTAGTAACCTTAAGCCCAGGTGGTAGCATTATTACAGCATCACTAATTAAATCACAATAAGCTTAGTTTGCAGTAGTATTAATTATGAAGCTGACACAGTGATATTGGAGATCTGATTGGCCTATTGTCAGTCATTACCCAATCGGTAATGAACCAGACAGGCAATGAAAATCAAAGCCGCCGCTCCAGCAGCGCTGCTCCCATTTCCTGGGAAGAAGGGCCACCACTCCAGCAGGGAAAGCATCCACAGCCTCGATCAAAGCAGCCGTGCAGTGTGTGCCGCGTTCAGCGCTACAGGAAGGCACATGGGGGAAGGCCGTCTCCTGCCATCTCTACAGCCCACAGTCCCCAGGAGCCAAAGTTCCTCTTTTCTGTGGCTGACAAAGGGGTTGTGGGCCTCTTTTGTGAGAGCAAGCAGTTGAACATGCCTTTATCACCTCTAGTGGTTTGAGTGTATTAGAGAGCAGCCTTGAGGAGATATATTTTTTTTAATGGTTAGTGTAGGGAAGCGCAATGACTTGATAAATCTGTTGTGGGTGTCTGTCTGATAATTTATAAAAAGCTTGTTATGAAGAGATGCTTGAAGGTCAGCCAGGCACTCCTTTGGACAGTGAGGGCAGTGGAACAAAGCCACCATCTCTGGAAAAAGTCTCATCCCACCCATCAGTGATGTGCCTGGGGGCAGGAGGAAGGAGGGGGACCCCACACAGCAGGGTGATCAATAGGAATCCAGGAGTGCAAGAGGTCTGGCTGGGGAAACCCTAAAAAAAAACTCTTTCAGACTTGTTTGGTGCTGTGGCGTCGCAGGCAGACATCTAGTGGTGGTCCTCTCCCTTGTTACAGAAGGTCTCCTATCCTACATAGCCAGAGCTTCTTGGAGCAAAGAGCCCATAAAGCAAAACAAAAGTACACTCAGTGACAGCCTGTGCATGTTTCGTTAAAGAGAGAGCACATGACTGACAGGTGTCAGTTCAATCTTCACCTGCCTCTCCTCATTCTTGATGGACCTAAAATGATGAGCGTGCCATAGAACTGAAGTAAGCCAGCTGTCTTCCACTCCTGTTACCCATGACAGCAATTCAAAGCAACAAAACACCCAGTATTCAGGAGAGGGAGGGCAAATCCTGCTCTTTGCCTCGGGGGTATCATCCAAAAAAGGGAACTGAAAAGGGAACATTTCTCCTGAAAAACACAGCAAGATAACATGGAGTTGATCTTCCAAGCAGGTGAAAGATTGTCATGGAAAGATCTGGTGCTGTGGAAAGACATGCTCAGCTGATGGAACTGGAGAAGAGAGAAAAGGTTTAGGCTTCTTCAGCAGTTAAAGAATTTGCAAGGTCCTAAGAAACTGGGGATCGCCTCCAGCCTTCGATGGAACAGGAGATATGATCCAGCAGACGTCTTCTCTGTCTCATGGGGGGCTCTTTGCTTCATCTGAAGCTGGGCAGAGGGGTGCTTCAGGTTTCATTTCTATCCCAAACCAAACTGTTTCTTGTACGACACCCAATGTCAAAAGCTGCTCTGTGCTCACAAGCTGCATCTTGCTAGCCCGTATGTCTTAAAACACAGACCTGCAGCATCGACAAGAAAAATGCCTTTGGGCTGTCCAAAATAGGACACATAAAAAAATGCAATGTCTAAACTAAACAGCACAAGGCTCCCCTCAGTTTTTAAGCTTGTGAACTCAGAGCTGCTTGGGATATTTCAGTGCTTCAGATTCAGGGGGGGCTGCAGCACTGCCTGGCACAAATTACCTGCTCTCCCAGGAGACCCCTGCCAGCTCACACCAGCTGGGGATCTGACCCTTTTTATGCCTTGGCGACAGAGCTCCTGGAGCCACAACCCCAAACCCAGGGGTGTTTTGCAAGGTTTAGGGTCTGCATACTCGCTATGAAGGGAAGGATGGATATGCTCCTTCCGCAGGTCCCGACTTCGAGGCTTACGTTTTCGTGATTGCATAGGTCAGCAGATGGCACTGCTACATTTAGACTTACAGGGTTTTTTTCCTCTTAGCACGCAAATGCGTTCTTGGTCCTAGAAGAAATGCTGCATTGCTGTTATTGTCTTCTCGTTGCCGTTTGACTGCTGAAAGTCCACTGCTCCCCTGGCTGCTTTTTGCTTCCTGAGCACATGCCACTTCTGGAAATCACGTGATGGGATTTGAGTGGGACAGTATGGAACTGGGAGACTCTCTGCAGGTCGGTTTAGGCCAGGTCTGCTCCAGGGCAAGTAGAAAGAAAGACTGTTATGCTAAGTTTATACCCAGCCTCTACAATGCAGGTTTCTTTTGCAGAGTTGCCTCTCACTAAGGTGTGCTGTAGCAGCAGCAGGATCTTTAGCATTTGGGGGTGTGGAGGTAACACTTATGAGTAGCTATGCTGGCTCAGCACCCCAGCCCAACCTCTGGTCTCTAACAGTGGGCAGAAGCAGATGCTTAAGGAACTATAAGCAGATAAGACATTTCCCCTTAATAGTTGTCCTGCCAACCTCCCCATGTTAATCCCAGAGTTAGCATAAGGCAGCTGTGATCTCTCTTTCATTCCCTTTCTCCAATCTCCCCTGAAGCCCATCTGTATTACAGCACTCACAAAATCCTTTATAAAGGTCCTCACTGCTGAACAACCTGTCGCATGAAGAGTACCCCTTGTTTTGTTTGCTGTGAGCCTGACTCCCCTTAGCTCCATTGCCTAGTTTCTCATGTACTTAGTGTTAGAGAGAGTGACTGATCAGTCCCACCCTGCTCAAGCTACTGGCAGGTTTGGAGCCCCTTGTCATTCCCCATCAGCTTCTGCAGAAGCCAGAACAAGTGGAGGAGGAAAGAGGGGTCAGAAGGGAAGACAAGCTGAGGCAATGAGATAAGCAGCACAAAAGCTGGGACTACAACTTGCTCTTGGCTCCCTGCAGCCCTGCCTTTTGACAAGCTCCATCCTATCCCAGTGAGGAGGTGCTGGACAGGGAGGCAGGGGAGGCAGGGAATGGGCCAGGGCCTCCTTGTTGTGATCCACATGGAAGCCTAAGCAGCCACTCTGCTGCAAGGTTTGCCAGGCCATCCTGCAGTGTGGCCCAGAGCCAGAGCTGCTCAAAAAGCGAGGAGATGCCTGGAGACGTTGGCAGGCTTTTTAAGGAGGCAAGGACTGAGAGCTAAGAAGAACAGGAATCCCAGGGGAGACACTTAAAGTGCATTTAGGCTTAATTTGGATGGGAAGGTAAGGAGGCCCTGAAGGGATACCTGCTCTGGCAATCCACAAGCTGTGGCCAAAATCCAGAAGAGGCTGCTGCTTATCTGAGGCTGAGCTGGGAACTGCTGGAGTCCAAGGAAATTGGTAAGTAGCTATCGATGAGCACAGAGAGCCCTTGAGGGGGCAGGGACACTGGAAAGCAGCGAAGGCAATGTATTTGGAAGGAAGCCTCAGCCTCTCAATAAAACTTGTGTTCTTTCCACTTGATGGTCAAGGAGTTGCTTTCACCTCAGACAGCAGGGAGAGCCAGATGCTCTCCAAGAGCTGGTGCAGGTGGAAAGGCAGATTCAGCCACCTGCTGATACAAAATGCAGAGTTTTTCAGTGAGCCTGTTGCAGTACTGTGATGGGATATAAGTGTTCACAGCACCCAGGCTCACAGGAGGGTATTTGCAGCTAAAAAATTGGTAGCTGAGCTCATCCTATGGAGACATAAAGGCTAAAAGTACAAACTAGCCCTTTTTCTCCCAAGGGAGAAACTCAAGAAGAAGCTATTCAAGGCCTTTGCTCTGCAATTCAGGCAAGCTGAGTGAATGCCTGGGTACTGCCATAAGCTGTGTGGACATCTGCACAAGGGCAGGGGGCTTCAGCAGCCCAGGGAGGTGCTGCTCTGCTCAGAAATCTGGAAAGGGGAAGCAAGATTTTAAATGAGGAGAGAGAGGTCTTGCAAAGAGCATGAGAAAAACATGTCCAGACATCAGAAGGGTGAATGTGAAGGAAGGTTTGGCTCCGCTCCAGGGGAAGGCAGCTTGCTGGGTGCAAGGGGAGAGTCTCTTTCACAAGGCTACATTTAAAACACCTCCACTATATTGCTGCCGTGTTACATGCCCAGGGAGAGCATGCAATTCCACAGAGCAAATAGCAGCCCTGCCTTGAAGTGTCGGTAGGTTTCTGAGGGACGTAAAATGACATGACAGCCATAAAGTGCCAACAGCAAAGGGACACCCTTCAGTCCCTTGGATGAGGAAGCATGTCCAAAGCTTCCTCTGACTGCTCTGAAGGTCCTTCCTCCCCCTCTCCCAACCACCTTCCTATTTTAATTTGCAGATTATAGGAGCAGGAAGGAGTACAGGAGCCAAAGGATTTTGTCAGGCTCAGCTGAAAGCAGCAGCAGCCGCCGTAGCAGCAGGCAGAGACCAACCAGAAATGACCTCACCAAGCTGCTCATCTTCCTCGCTCATTTTCATCCCCAGCAAAAGCCCTGCCAAGCTGGAGTGTTCACTGAAGAGGCCAAGTGAGAGCATCCAGCCCACAGGAGGAACCCACCGTCATTGCAGTATCACAGCTGTTCTTCGTGTGCTCATTATAGCTGGGAGACAAGGCTGAACAGAGGAGCCAGGGCTATTTTTAAGCACCCTGGGCAGATCTTAGAAAATACAAGGTGGTCATAAAAGCATGCACCATGTTTTCACAGATGATTAGAGTTATGAATCAGGCTGGTGAAAGAGAGAAAGCAGGGGCTGTGATATTAAATGAAAGGCTGTGGAGAGAAGCATCACCCAGCAGAAACAGTCCTAGAGTACCTGGAAAGCATAGTTGTTTCTATTCCTTGAAATTTATTTATTTATTTATTTATTTATTTTTAACAAGAAATAACATGTTGCTTTATTTTGTTTTGTTTTCCCTTAAGATGGATCCAGATGCAATGCTAGAATCTGGATTTCATCCAGGCTGGCATTCTGGGCAATGTCTTTGGGAAAAGCTGTAGTTGTTGGAAGCTAGATCCTGATTTGACCTCATTACTCAGATCTGAACACAGAGTGTGTTTGGAGGGAGGTTTGAGTTAGTGCCACCATGTAGGGAAACATGGAAGTTGGCAAAAAGACACAAATCTACCAGGAAAATATGGCTACAGATTTAAGCTCATCTTGGACCCTGAGGCTTTGAAAATGGTGTGTAAAGCAACTCTCGTCTGGGTTTGAGAGAAGATGGAAATGGTGAAGGAAATGTGAATGAAACGTTGAAGCAATTGGGAACTGGAAGACAGTTATCTGGGAAGAAGACAAAAAGAGGATTTGGAGGGCTGAGGCTTGAATATTTGCATCTTATTACAACAAGCAGTAGCTGTGCTTATGTTATGGGGTAGGAGCACTGGGGTAAATGCCCTCCCAATCCTCATTTCCCACTCATCCAGAACAAGGGACCTCTTGGGGCATCCAATGCTGGTTTCCTCCGTGCCCACATATGTTTGCAAGCTGAGTTTCTCAGGGAGCTGGGGGCACTCCTGGGTCCCCCAGGATAAATGCTCCCAGTGTGAGAACACCAATCCACAGTGAAGATCTATGCCCAGACAAGCTTTGATGCCCTAAAGCACAGACCAGGATCAAAAGATTACTAAAACAGGACTGGATATGAGACAGGTCCTGGCAAGGCAGCAGCCAGCTTTTCACAAAACCACGGAGACTAAAGTTTCCCAAGTCGACCAAAACTCCACCCAAACGTCAAGCTTCAGCTCCAGGTGCTGAATCAAAGACACGGCATATATTCCTTCCTCAGTGCTCCAACTCCATGCAGATATTTTGCATTTTCTGCTCTTCTTTCTTCCTCTTCTGCTCAGTTGGGCTTGTGACAGCAATAATGGCTTGCTAATATGGGGCTTTCTTGTCCAGAAGGGTGAGAAAATGTAGAATTGCTCAAACCTGAAGAAATCTGGACAGCAGAAATGGGTCAAAGCTTGGGAAAAACATGACAACCCTGTCAATCACTGAGGAGAAGAGTATGAGATGGATAGGCAGGAAGGAACAACAGGTTAAGAAGTGAGTGGGTAAAAAAGGAGGTGGGTCACAAGCTGGTGGGGAAGGATAATGGTACATCTTTTGTCAGTAAAAAAAAGTAGACTAGTAAAAAAAAAAAAAAAAGGCAAGGAAAAAAGCATCAGGTTTTGGGGTCATCTTCCAGCAAACTGCAAGATTCCTGTAGGTATGGCAGTAAGTGACACAGGACACTGCAGTGTCATCCCAGCAACCGGTGCCTTTGCTGCTCCTTTAACCCCCTCTGGCAGTACATTGTCCCTTTAGCTGTCTGCCCGTCTCACCCCAGCAGAGCTGTGCCACCTGCCCCGACCTCCACCCTCCTTCCAGAAAAGCGGTTCATGTGATTGCCCAGAGGCAAGAGACAGGAAAGGAAGGGCAAAAGGAGAGAGATTATATCAACCCATTTTTTCAAAGCAGGACAAGCGCCTACTGTTAATATGCAGAATGCCTGTATATCTCAATTACACACCTCCCACAGGGGCCTATTACAGCTACCCTGGGCAGCCAACATGTGTCAACAGAGCAAACATCGAAGACTATCTGAACATACTCCAAAAATAAAAAGCAGAGAAAGCAGGATATGAGCCTGTTGTCATCTGCTTCTTTCTTTTCTCTCTGCCCCTTTGCCATGTGGTTTTCATGTCTAGCTGCCAGGCCTATGCCTTATCATTTTAATGTGTGCATACGATTGCAACCCTCCATCTCCATCCCCGCCCATCTCCCCCTGCATAGTGGAAATTGGAAAATTATAGCATTGCTCCATCACAGCTTATACAAGTTCATATTATAGTTGAAAGACTTGCTGTTGTTGTTATTTGTTTTGGTTTGTTTGTGTTTTTATTTAGTGGTGGAGATTGGAAAGGAGGAGAAACATCTTCCCAGTGTAAGAATGAGTTTTGAAATACTGATCCTACATACACACACACATGGACATGTACATTATTCCCAAAACCTGGATACCTTAAAAATAAATAAATAAAAGGAAAGGGAGAGAAAATCCATCCTTAATAAACCTTACCCTTGGCAGAAATCTGTGCCCCCCCCCAAAAAGTAAAAAAAATCCAAGCTGTCATAGTGTTCTGTGTTTTTATTCTGAAGTTCCACTTTAGCAGTGCTCAGAAACAGCCACAGCAGAGAAGAACAGAAACCCAGAGATGGATCAATCTGGCAAATGGAGTGCTGGAGCTGATCACCCACTTCACTCTTTTAAACCCCTGTTTACTCCTACATCTTTTCCTGTGTATCATTGTCTCACCCCATAGACATTTGTACAGTCTTTGAGCTGAAGTTCTGGCAAAGTTTTACACCCAGGCCAAAACTGGTGAGAAGTAGCTTGCAGGCACAAGTCATATATGGGAAAAAGGGCAAATCCAATTTTAGTAAATATTTGATTGTGTGTGTTCAGTGGGAGTTGCCCAGTAGAGCTCTTAGCTCCTGCTGTTGCTTTAGCTGGGCAAAGGCAATGTTACTGGATGAAACTGCCAAGACAGCGCCACTGGAGCTCTGCCGAAACCTCAACTTAGAGCCATGGCTGATGTCGTTCAGTGGGGCAAGGGTTAATGCATAAGAGATACTGCGGTAGAGAAGCTGGGCAACCATGTGTCTTTTCTGTTTTAAACTTGATTTCCTGTGATTGAGGCAAGGAGAAAAACATTCAGAATTACTGCAAATAACTGCAGAATGTTTTGAAGTCCCTGAAGAAGGACCTGGTCACAGAGCAGCCTGTTGACTTTATGTGGCCCAGAAATAGCTCCTGTCTTCATAGATGTTTTCCTGACATATCATCCTCCGCATATTACTGCACCTTCTCAGAACTATCTTGCTCGTCCTTTCACTGTTTGCTGCCATATCTTTCCATTATCTGAGAACATTGTATTGTTACCATTAGACCGATTCTTATCCACTCCTTGCCTTCCCTTTTTATCTTACCAACCTGACTGCATTTCCTACCATGCACGAAAATGTTTGTTGGTATGAAGAAATTCTTTCTGTCTGCTATATTTTGCACTTTTTCATTGCTGGTTCTGGAAAGTGCCTGTTCTGTTACTTGCCTCACAGGGAAGGTTCAGTCAGGAAAAAGAGGTGAGCTTCACTGTAGGTGAATCTGACCAAAGGTCAGGTTTAGGCTGTTCGGCACCTGGCACTTCTGAAGTGCTTTCATATCTCCCTCCTGTCATAATTCCTAAATCAAAGCACTTGAGCTCTTTTGAAAATCTGATTTATTCAAAGTATCTGATGGAGAGACAGAAGAAAGTGTGACAGTTTCTATAAAAAGTAGAAAGCAGGTGGTTTTACTCTGCCATACTGCAGCAGTGGGGTACCCTTCCCCTCATCCAGAATGAGCACGCAGCTGAAAACAGACTTACTGCTGGTGGCCACAAAACCAAAAGATATCGTCCTACCCACAGGTACCCATAGTTCCTAAAGGTGGTGTCCCCAGCCATGTATGCCATGAGATGCTACCTCACTTGTGACACACACGGCCAGAGGTTTGCGTACCTTCAGCCTTGTGCCAGCCACAAGCAACTCAGCCTCAGAAAATGGTTTCCAGCCTGAAGTTGTTACAATGCTCTTTCATGAGACTGCTGACAGTGCTTATATTACTCCAAATCTCATTATTTCCTCCATCAATTTCCTCTTCCTCATATAAATTAGAGTGAATTACAGTATTCATTCGGAATAATGTATAGCCATGAACAAATTCACATCAGTCAGAAAGGGTACATTTATTCATGAACACTTGAGTGTTTATTTCAAGAATATTAGTGGGGATAAATGAGCTTCAGAGATACCAGTGCTGTTAAGTAGCTGTGAGTATTCCTCCTGGAAGTGTACTTGAAGACTTTTTGAACAGCTCCTATTTATTTCTCGCACAATGGATTAGCTGAGAAGTTCCACATGCCTCCAGATATTTTTTTTAATAAAAAGAGATTCTTTCCTTTTAGCATGTCCCTCCCATACATCCCAAGAGTAGAAACAAGGCTCTGAAACATGGATGACCACATGTTCAGCATGAGTAGTAAATCAGAAATAACTCTTATTCATTGCAAGCCATTTGTAGCTGCAGCGGCATTTAAATTTGGCTGCACCGACTGTAGTTTGAACAGTTGTGAAACTGCAAGTAATCAACACTTTAATAAAACTCATGACCTGCTTGCAGATAGTCTGGCAAAGAGAAAACTGCTAAAGGAGCTAAATCATTCGCAGAAATCACTTTCCAAGGATGATCTGGCCAACTCCAACAAGATGGCATTCATGTGCAAAAGCTCTAGAAAATCCTTTTCGAATGGCCAGCTCCAGCAGAAAAATGACTACAGAAGGCTTCTTATTAGCATGGATCAGAGCTGCTTTATATGTTCATAGAGTAGAGGCAGTATCTTGAGAAGACAGCTACCAAAAGAAAGTGTCTGAGCAGATCACTGGGCTTTCTCTGTCCCATGGAGATGGCTGGCTGTGCCATGCTGCAGCACAGTTTTGTACAAGCTCTCCAAGTTTCAAGCATACATTTGTAGTTTAAGGATGCTGTGCAAATACGTCAGTTTATTTCTGTACTGAGTTATATTCTGCCTGAAGTCTGTAGAGTTACATGAGGCTACACCCAGCAGAGACTCTTCTTCAAAATACTTAGCTAATAGTTTACAGGGTGACTCAATAATTTAAGAGGATTAGTGGCTGGAAATGAAGCCTTGCAGCAATGCATAGCTTATTTAGTTCCACTCCAAGTTCACAATTATCTGATGGTTGTTTAGTGGCCTAGGTGAACTGAATAACCACCTTCAGCCCATTTTGTAGCAGACTACTGTGTACTTATCACAGGCACCACATCACCATCACGAATGGGTTGGCAGTGTAGCAGCTGAAAAAAAAAAAAAAAAAAAAAAAAAAAAAAATCTCAGGACTGACTGTTTCAGTGCTCATCTCTCTGTTAAGACTGCACGTACAAAAGCTGTGCATGGAAAGGCCCCTGAAGAGGATCCTGTGACAGACTTCACACAGGCCATCCTAAACCTTACTCAGTGCAGACAGGTGGCAGTCACTGTTGTCTGAAGCTTATTCAGGAAGCTGAAGGTAAAAAGGTCTTTATCCCATTTGAACTGCTTGGCCAATCTTATCTCCCACTGTGGTATTTCCAACCCTCTTTACAACCTTTGTTCTGAGCATTAGAATTATTACCATGCCCCATTTTAGTGGGCAGATTTTATTAACATGCTCTTCTACCACCTTGACCTTTTCAGTACTCCATTGCTCAATTGGCTTAGCACCAGATGACCCCTTCCAGGTGGGACAATGGGGCTGGATGGAAAGAGCAGGCAGCCTATCAAAAACCACCTCTGACAAAGGTCGGCAAGGCAGAATGTGCTGCTGCAGCTCCCACAGTGGTAGAGGCATGTTCACCATCCTTTTTCCCACACTGGAGCTGCCTCCTAGGCGAGGAGCTGGGAGGAAGAAGCAAGTCCTCACAGTGGATGCAGGGAGGGTCAGGAAGAATGAAAGGAAAATGGATCCAGCTTTTCTGCCTCAGGGAAATAAAAATCAGCATTTTGGGCAAACAGCCAGCCTGGGGTTTAATGAATAGACAATGCATGAGGAGGGGTGTTGCCCAGCCGTCACGTATGTTAAAGATGCCGTTTAGAGAATAGAGAGACCCCACAGAGAATGGGGTTTCAACCCCATAGAGAATGGGGTTGAAAACCTGGAAGATGTTAGAAGTACAGCGAGCTGGGTGGAAATTTGAGCAGCATGGGCTGGATGCTCAGAAATGACAGCATGTGGGGCTGCTTGTTCGAACAGCTGGAAGGGGATTGGTAAAGGGGGTCCAGACCTGGCCTAAGCCAGGATGGATCAGGGCAATGACACTGGCCATGCCACCTGGAAAGCAGGTTTGGGACAGCAAAGGCCCTGCAGGGAGGGTTAGAGAGTAAACAGAAAGCACCAAGACTGAAATAGCAGGGCACACTAAATGAGTCCAGAGTTTGGTCCTAGGAGCTGTGTGGGTAGCCCCATCGGATTCTCTACTTTAATTTCTTCTGCTGAAAAGCCACTGAACCTTTTCATTTTCCTTTCCTTATGCCTACAGAAGAGGAAAAATAAAACCAAAATGCTTCTTTTGAGGCATTCACACCCACTGACTCCAGCAAAGTAGTATTAAAAAGGCAAGGCAAGGAAAAAAATGATAAAGTAAAAAATAAAAATCCATTAAAATCCCATTTGCTTTTACACGTAGGGCTTATTTGCAGGAAGCGAATAGTTAGAGCCAAAGACTATAATCCCAGGGCATGCACAGCTCTGTGATGTGAGGACACAGATCCAGCCCCAGTACCAGCTTGGCAAATAGCAGCCAATGTTAAGAGAGAGAAGCTGCTCTTGGGAGGGGACAGCCTGCCTCCAGCGCTGGCTTGGCAGGGCAGCTACTGTACCTGCTGCCCACAGATGCCAGGCCTTGCCATTTTTCAGATGCTGAGTGCAAAGCTTTCTGAAAATTTTGCTAGTTTGAAGTATCTCTCCCAGCATCCACGCTGTTTACTCCCAGCTCAGAGAGTGACGGTCTTGGGTCCATCAGCCAAATGGCTGCACAGTGACCCATCACTCAGCATGGGGCCAGAGAGATTGTCCCCCTGCAGAAGATCCCTGGATGGTTTATTAACCAGCAACTGTATCCCCTTTACACCACAGAACTGCTTCAGGAAGGACCCAATGGGGGTCAGGGCTGAGCTATTGAATATTTGTAGCTTCAGGCCCTGTTAGGCAGAGCAGCATCCAGTATGCTTCTGGGCTGTGCTCTTCTAAAATGCCTCATGGCTGTTTCAGGCCTCAGGAGGGCTATTTAGGCTGTCTCCAACTGTCTGCTCTGACACTGATGAGGTGGCAGCAGCTATTTCTGAACTGATCTGATGGCAAGGAAGGGGCTAATTGCTGACCCTCACTTACTTAAGACTTTCTCTCACTGCTAAACAAATGTCTATGTGTCTCCAAGTGGCACAGCCCCTTTTTCTCCACCTGTTCTTTGCAGTGTCAGGGCAAGTTTTAGGGGAAATGACTTCCAGCAATGCAAAAAAAAAATGAAAGTTCCTTTTGCTGGTACTGAGACACGCTGTCTGCCATTTTGCTTTCTTTCTTTAAAGACATGGAACTGGCATTTTCTGCTGAACGTTGTGCAAGACAGAAACCACCTAGCCAGCTGAAGCATCTGCAAAGAGGACCACCTCAAATACTGATTGTCCCAAAGATCAGCCCTTGAGAGCACTACTGAAACCTCTTGAGGTGGTGAAGGGCTGGCGGTTAGACCTCCTTCAGCCCCGACCCCTTCCTACCTCCATCTTACAAGTACCTGCACAGAACTGATTGATAAATATTGTTTTGTTTTGTTTTTGGTGTTGTTGTTGTTAAATGGAATAAACTAAAATACTGTTATGAGGTTGTCAAGGGCCACTGGGATGACCACCTCATTGCTTCCTGCCCATCACAGTCTCTAGGGATGTCTGACCCTGTCCAACCTCCATCAAGGTTGTTTGTTTTTTGTTTTTTTCCTCAAGGCCTGGACCTGTGGAGTTTGGACCAAACTAAGGTCCTGACCTGGCTGCATACTGGTCCTGGCCCTACCTTTCTCTCTTTTCATCACCTGAGGATGTCTCTGACTTTTCTTCGCTCCTTTTCTCATCCACCCCTCCCCAGAGGACAATAGCACTTTAGAAAACAGATTTAGGGATTCTCTGCAAGGAGAAAACAAGGAAACCCAGCGACAACAACCTAATCAGCAAACAGCTGAGCCAGGGATAAATTCACATGGAAAGCCTGTGTTTGTTTATTACTAATGGGTAACAGAGATGATAACCTTTTAATCCAAAACCATAATGAAATATGCATATTTGTTAATGTGCAACTATAAAATGCAAATCTTGCAAACACAATGGGGAAGGGCAAAGAAAGCACTCGGCACCAATCCTAATTTATTCCTTTGGCTTCAGACATTTATCCAAATTGAGTTGTGTATGTAATATAAAGTCAAATGAATATGTAATTGTAATGTATATGTATAACCATTTTCATCTCAAATATGCCAACTGTTTATCATAATAGGAAGTAATACATATTTTGCCGAATAAAAGGTTACCTATTAAAATATTTTTATACCCTTCCCACCCCAAGCTTTTGTGCTCTGTGTAAAAGCTCTATTTCCACAAAAACAATTTCTGATTTTCCCTTTAGAGCCATGCTACCCAAATTCAAAAGATTTAAAAGATTAACAAAGTAGAATCAGGAAGATTTTTACACAAAGTTCTTTCTTCTTCACTCTCCTCTTTTCCAAACAGCAGAGAGATTGCACTCTTGAATATCAATTTAAAACAATGTCTATAAAGCTGGGCAATTTCACCCTCTTATTTCCAGCCCCCAAAGAAACAGCTTTCCCCTCTTGCTGTCAGAGCAACTACATATTCATCTACATATTCATGCAGTAGCAACTAATCTTTAGTGCTAGTCCTGGTCACCAGTGCTTTTGTAAATCATCTCTTTGGCAGCCTGGCAGAGTGAGAGCTAGAACCAGCTTCACATGCTGTGTGTGTGCTAAGATCTGCATCAAT
Source organism: Nettapus auritus (assembly GCA_011076525.1). Lineage (NCBI taxonomy): Eukaryota > Metazoa > Chordata > Aves > Anseriformes > Anatidae > Nettapus > Nettapus auritus. The sequence continues at coordinate 10,824,131 of CM021776.1, read as the reverse complement.
TTGCGAACATCATGATTTGGGAAGAGACCAAGACAATAAAGATTCAGGACGAATTCTCTTTTCCTAAGCTCACCTGAAATTAAACTTCTTCCTGCAATGGAAAAGTTCAGGTAGTTTTTCTTTTCTTTTCTTTTCTTTTCTTTTCTTTTCTTTTCTTTTCTTTTCAATGGGCCCGTCATATGCTTGTGATTCCTATTGTGTGGTGAGGAGTATTTTTGACCAAAATTTAATGTGGCTTAATTGTCTGAAATATGAATGCACTGCCAGGAAGTCAATAGCAATGTTTCCATTGACTTTACTGAGCAGCGGACCAGAGGCAGAGCAGAGCACAAAGGACTTTGGATTCAGCCTCCACCCACAGATTCTTCCGTCCCTCCTGACATTATTCATTTTCCTGCTGCTGCCATAACTATACCCTGCGTTTATTCAGTCCTGCACAGGGCATTCACCGATTTCCTCTCTTATCTTCTAAACAAAGCACTTGCCACCTCTTTGTGTTTTCTGACCCTCCTGAGGACTGGAGCAGTGTACTGATAACCAGAAGAGTAAGGCAAATTCCATTTCTTACAGCCACAGATTCCACAAATTCAGGAGCTTTGGAGAGTTTGGAGAAACACCCAAAGTCCTCGTGATATTACAGCTGAATAATTCTCCATTCTCTTTCAACATACTTCTGAAAGCTGCAGGAAAGGTAATGTTGATGTAGGGCTATAACAGAATCCCATAAAATAAGTACAGGGGCTCTGCAGGCCTGCTCTTTTCCCCATTGCCCTGAGCTGGATTAAAATAACCTTAAAGCAATGTGTCCCAGAACTTCAGCATTTTATGTGCCCATGGCCTGGTGACCCAGTTCTCCTCTCTCAGCCCCCCTGGCCTGCTAAATCCATCTGCAGCCAGAGCCAGGGTATGGCCACAGGCCTTGGGAGGAGCGACCAAAGCTCTTTGGGAGGGGGAGCACTGTTCCTCCCCAGCATCAATCCGCTTCTCAAATCATTTATGAGGAAAGCAGCCAGGAAGCACCATGCTTAACCTCCTTCTCCCCATCGGGACCATCCAGCGAGATGGTGCTCCGCAGAAAGGCAGCGTGGGAGAAGCAGCCCATTTGCTTGTGAAGGAGGTGGGTGAAGGGGCAGGGGAGAGAAGGCAGCAGGCCAAATGAGAAGCGCTCCTCTAAAAGTATTCCATCATTTCAGACTCATAAATCATGATGCAGATTAATGAGAAATTAATGCAGTGCAGAAATTACTGGGGGTGAGGAGCTGTCGGTCAGCAGCAGGAGTGACTGCGTGTGAGACAAAGCAGTGACGATCTCCAAAAAGAGAGAGGGCTTGGCAGCCTGGACTTGTTCTTTAATGAGGAAAGACAGAGAGGTCAGCATGGGAACAAGATAGCATGCGGCTGCATCTGGGAGACAAGGGGCACTATTTAAAAATCCTGTCAAAAGACTCTGGACTGATTGGTATTAAAGCCTTATTCACATCTTCTAATGAAAAATCCTCCTGCATCAAATCACAGTATAGAAGCCTTAAAAGAGAGAGTGTGTGCACAAGCGAGAGGGAGGGGGAAATTAAAGAGGTAGAGGTTAATTTCAGTATGCTCCTCTTCTGTTTGGGGAAAAAAATAACACAGATGAGGAAAATAGCCTATTTTACCTCCTGTTCTTTCCTCTTCGATCCTCAAGTGGCATTATTTTAAGCATTTAACTTTCTGATAGCAGTTAGGCTGGTCACATTTTCTCTCCATTTAGTGGCGGGTTTTGAGCGCATCATTTATTACTGCAGTGGAAGTGATGGAGCAGACACATGATAGATGACACTTCCCTGGTGCTCAGGCATTTGGGGCTAACAGGTAGCTCATCGCGTTGCTGGTTCAAGCTCTCTGAAGCTCTCTGCAAAGCAGAGCATGCAAAGGTGGGGAGAGAGTGAAAACTGACCTTCTTTATTATTTTAAATCTAAGGGAGGTGAGGACTGTCATCTTCCAAGGTAAATTTTCTCTCTCTTCTCTATAAAAAGTGTTCTCACTGTGAGTTCAAGCCAAGGAAGTATAAACCGAGCCCTGATGTCCCAGTCCATCCATGTAAATTTGCAGCAGCAGTGACAGAAACTTGTGGGAGTCATTCTGGAGAACATGGATGTTCCCCAGCAGGTAGGGAGCCTTTATGCAAATGCAGCAGTAGTACCTTCATTTATGGCTCCTGTTGATCCCACCACCCGCAGGATGCCTGTAACCATAGCAATGGGCTCGGGTAGGAAGGTTCTCTATTGTGCGTAGAACAGACAGTGGCAGCTGATGGTATCAGAAGAAAGAAGTAGCCAGAGACAGCCACAGTGGATGATGAGTGGTTAATGGCAGAGCATGCTCATAGCCCAGGTGGGTGATAATCTGTAACAATTGTGGCTAGTCAGGTAGACAGCAGTGCTTGGACACCATGGGGATGGGCAGGAGAAAGGAACAGAAAGTGAAGTGGTGATAAATGAGGAGATATATTCAGCTAACTCAAGTGTGAACGTGTCCAGACGTCACCATGCACCATAGCTAATAGAGTGAGATGCACACAGACCCAACTCCTGCTCAGAGTGTGCAGCTCTTCCAGCTCAGCAATGGGGCCAGGGGGACAATGGGCCCTGATCCCTGAGACATTTTGGGAGCACGGTGAGGTGAAGGCAACCCTTGGTGCTGGCAAGAGATGTGAGTGGTCTTGAGATGCAGACATGTAGGAGATGGAGCCTTTCTTTATATGGGAACCATGTAAAGAAACAATATCTATGCCAAAACGCAGAGATGTTGTCATAGATATTTTCTAATACAATATGACATCCTACCAACAAATAGGGCCTAATATCTCTTCTCTACTCCAGACCAGATCTTATATATGCAGAAGTGTGGGCATCCCACAGGTGAAATGGACTTTCTTTGAGCCGAGGAGCACCACAAGTCCCTTAGACACCAGGCAGTATATTCATGCAGATACCCCCTCTGACAGCTTCTTTGGCTTTTAAGAGATATAATCTTTAATACTGCACCATTTGGTGGAATCTTTTTTTTTATTTTTTTTTTTTTTTTTTTTTTAAGTCTGTTCACATGCACACACACAAAGGATAAAATACAAGTGGAGAAAAAAGAAATCACAAAAAGGACCTTATTTATCAAAAAAACAATGGCTCAGTAGTCATGGTGAAATAGAGATATTGTTACTTAGCGATAATATGGGAAAAAAGCTATTGTCAAAATGATAAGGCCATTTCTGTTGTCTCCCCAAGTGATAATATCTCTGCTACCACTAGTGCCTCAGTATTGTTAGGATATTTCATGGCAAGAGTTAGACAAAATAAGTTATACACTAAGCCCACAGCTAACTCCAAAACCTCCAACTTCACCTACCCCCATGTCGCTGTTGACACAACAGCCTCTTTTTTAATACCATTGCAGCATTGGTTTATATTCCCCGTGGATTTTCGTCTGCTTCCGTTTAGATATAACAGATATAACATTGCTCCTGAGTTGGCTGACAAGGTACCTTTCACTGATAAGGAGCCCAACTTTGTCTTGCAATGGGTCATCAGGAAGCCAGACTATCGCATCTTGAAAAATGTAAGAAATGCTGTTAGAAGTAGCAGCAAAATGAGTTGGGGTTAGAAAAAAACAAATAAAATAAATAATAATAAAAAATAAAAATAAAAAATGTAATAATGTTGAAATAGGAATACAGACATCTGTTGAAGATCTCTGGCAGAAGCCCTGACATTCCTGTAGAGTCTTGAGATAAAATTTACCTGTCTGCTCAGAAGCAGAGGTTTTCCTCTTGCTGGGATTTGACATGGGTGTGCCTTCGGCACGGTGATGATTCCCTGTGTCACTGCAAGCCCCGTGGCAGCCCCAGACCCAGTTGAGATCTGTGCAGCTGGGGGAAGGTATGCTGCCAGCTCAGTGGCTACCTCCCTGCAGGAGTAAAGAGAAGAGTGAATAGCAGGGAAGTGCACCCCATAGCTGATCAGTAAAAGAAAACACAAATCCTGCTCAAATTGTCAAATTTTAGTAGTGAATATTTTGTATTTCATAAAGAAGCAGTCATTCAAATATGGAGCCGCCCTCCTGACTTTTCTCTCCTCTGCTCAAAGCTAAGGAAGCAGAGCACCTGGTGCACTTTCTGTGAGCCTCACTTCAAAAAGCCTTTGTTGGAAGTGGATCTTTGCCCTGTCCTCTGTGAAAACAAGAACAGCCCTGGACAAGCAAAATGCAGATATTAGCTGGATGGCCAGAGCGGGACATGGCTGTCCATCAACCACCCAACACACGGCCAAAGGACTGTGCCTGGGCAGAACCATGACAGACGTTTACAAATTACTTCTTCAAATGTCTTCACCCCCTTCTTCGGAGGCTGTGAGAGTGACGCTGCCAGAAATAAATGAATAAACAAACAGATCCACATCCCGCGAGCTCCCCACGGAAAGTGATGTGAGAAGCTTCAGCAGCAAGGGCTGTGGAGGAAATAAATTGGGGAGGGTTTTTTTTTTTTTTTTTTTTTTTTCCCTATTTAAAATAAATATTTGAGGCACACTACAGGAGCTGAGCAGCAGTGTGGTAAGTATATCAAACACAGAGAATCCCCAGATTATCCACTCTGAAGGCATTAGCTGGCTGCTGAAAACAGCCTTCTTGAACCTGCAGTTAGGAAGGGTGCAAAAACATGGAAAAGTAAATAAATAGGGAGTGAAACAGCGCCAGGAATTAATCCATCCCCTACAAGCCATCTGAATAAACAGGGGGAGGAAAATCAGTATCGCTGCTGCTGTCTGTCTGTCTACCTCTCTTCTGTAGTCCTCTCCTCTCCCACTTTCCCACACCTTAACCTGCTTTTGAAAGCAAGCTGAAGGAGAGCTACACAACTAATCAGGGTGGGGGCAGCTGCTCTCTTCAAACAATTTCTTAAATGCCTCGCTCAAGCCATCCATCTCCTCTTTGTCTCTGCTTCGCATCTTCCGGAGGCCTTTAAGAACAGGGTGTAACATGTGGAGCCGAGCAGTTGGCAAACGCCGGTTTTAAGAGTGTTTGTACATTTGCAGATTGATCCCGGAATGATCAAAGATAAATAATCTCCCCAGTGCTCCTTTGTAAAAAAATAATGAAACTTGGGAGGGAGAGGGAGGGAGGCAGTGGAAGGCAGGGTTCACGTTTCTGGGATTTTTTTGATCACTTCACTGTAATTACTTCAGCAATTTTTCCCACCCATCCCCCCTGCCTGGCACCCTCACTCTGCTCATCTCCAGTAAATATATTTGCTGATAATTAGCCCCGCTGCAGCCATACTGGCCCAGTTGCAACCACCTCAGGAGCCCCCCCCATTGCAGCACTCGCTGTTTTCACTGCCTGTGCCCATCCTCTGCCTCATTTACAGGCAAGTGCATGCTGAGGAATGAGCACGGGTGACCTCTGGGAGAGAGAAAAAACTTCAGTTGCCCTCCTGCAAATGCTCCCAAGGCAGCCCAGACCTTGTTCCCCACCCTGGGGCCATGGGCAGGAACAAGTAATGCCACAGCTCTGGCCCCTGGGGGAAAGGGGAGCCCCTGAAGCAGCCTTCGCTGCCCCTTGGTGAGATCTCAGCACAGGCTGATCCTGTTTCCACAGCCACCTACATGGTACTCGATCAGCGCGATCCCTGGAAATTAAATAAAACCACAAAATTAATGGCGGTGTTAATGCCATCCCTGGGATGAATAAAATGCCTGAAAGGAACCTTTGGTTGGCTGTTTTAGCCCGCAGCCCTTCCTGACATCTTGGGGTTACCTATCCTGCTCATATAGTGCTGTAATGAGCATCATTTCCAGATCAGCCATAAGGGGCACTGAAGTATATCTTCTGAAAGTTCATGCTTCTCTCTTAGATTTCCTAATTCATTAAGCAGAAGGCAGACAGAAATATTGCTTGGAGAACGACTATGAAACATTACAAACCTGTGAATTTAAAGTCTTTCTGCTTCAAACTTCTAACAAATTTGCAATGTTAGGATGTGCATGTACAGACAGACTTTATGTTCTTATATGTATATATAAAAATACATTTAAAAGCTTTCGCTCTGCCTTTCATGCAGGGAAGGGACTTGTAAGGAAACTTGCAGCCAGAGCACTTTCAATTAGCCAGAGTCTCTGTTCTCCATCAGCACCTGAAGACACCACAGAGAGACAAAACCAACACCAGGACTGAGTTCAGGAACAGCACAGCACGCTCATTTTCCCTGCGGGCTGCTCCCAGCTCCCAGGAACAAATTACAGTGCCAGCACTCATGGAGCCGGACCCAGTTTTGAACTTGGCACATGAGCTTGCCATCATGTTCTTTCACTATCACATTATCATTTCCATGGTAAAATAAAAAACTCAGAACTGTGCCTTTCCCACCAAAGAAGCAGCAGAAGCAACCCAAAGTCTCAGATCCTGTGGATGGTGATAGCTGTTTAGACTCTACAAATATGCCTGGCACTTTGGTCTCTGCTGGATTTGATAGACTTTATCCAAACTTCAGAAATCATCCCTGAATATTGATAGGGAATTTTTTTAGTGGAAGCATTCAGCTAAAAGCAAGCTAGCAGAAGATAGGGAAGAAAGGGAAAGAAAACATTAGAAGGGGTCACGGCTGGATTTGCTGAACAAATGAGCTCTCTTGTGACTATGATATCTCATCATACTCCTCTCAATTTTGTTGTAGGAAGCGGCATAAGACAATGACTGACCTTCAAGTACAGGGTGGGAATATGCAGGCTGACTCTCAACAAGCAAACCCACCTAACAGGGTATAATCAGTTTTCCCCACAGGAGATCTTTTTCTACATTGCTGTTTAATCTCTCCCACCGTAGAGCCGGGTGTGCTTTTAAAACAGATCGATTATGCATTAAACAAAAAGAAACCAAAACCAAAACAAAAAACAGGGGATATTATGGCTTGTGCCTGTAACATGAAATCAGCTGGAGTGGAGGCGGGGATCAGAAGCACTCAGCTGGCCTACTAAACCCTTGAGCAGTGTGGTTGCAGGCAGCAGATGTGATGCTGCCGTGGATATACAGGCAGGCAGCGCACGTGGAGCCACGTGCCAAACATCCTGCCAGCCTCGTGCAGCCAGCCCTCCCCAAGCCTTCACATCCCATTAGTGTTGCTCATATTAAAACAACACATCGGGGCCACAAGGACTGGAGGCTGCACGTGCACAGGGTGTGATGCAATCCCCCTTCCCCAGGCTTTTGCTAAAAAAATTGGTAAGGCGAATGATGGTAGGAAGGTGAACGTCGGCCCAGGTCTGGAGGGAGAGGCTGCATCCTCAGACTGTAAAGGTGAGTTTTAAGAAACAGCTCAGCCGGTTCCCATCCATTCCTGATATGCTTTAGCTGCTCAATTTTCAAATGATTTCAAACCTTCCAGGCAGAGCAGGTGAATCATTCACACAAAAGGGGGTTGCAGAAGAGCTGAAACTTGAACACAAATTTACTCCAGACCCTGAACCACAAAGCCAAAATCATCGAAGAGAGGTCATTTCTTCCAAGGTCAGAAATGACCAACCCTTTCAAACACTTGTAACATTGGGTCCTAACCCTTAACCCCTCTGTCTCAGCACAAGGCCTTTTATCCTGGTTCCTTAGGGCTTAATTTTCACCCCAACTTATAAGTGAGGAAGAGGAGTGTGACAGGAGGAACATGTGGACTGGGTCTCTCTGAAATCTGTTTTATCAAATATATTCGACCCTGACATAGAGACAATAAGGTACTGAACAATTAAAAATTAATTTCCAGACTTGACAGTGCAGGATAAGACAGAAACACTGTCTAACTTTGCTCACTATGGTTTACAGTGGTTTTTTTCTCTTGTTGTCTCCCTGCAAGCAGGTCTCTGGGCTATTTGATTTATACTTTGCCATCTGCAATGCATAAAAGATGTGGCACTTTTGCTCCCTCATGAATCTTCCGCATTTTTGTTCAAAATTTCACTGAAGGTGACATGACAAATTACCACTAGAGTCAATTTGTGCTGGAGGAGGGCATCATTAAAAAAAAAAAAAAAAAAGGGGGGGCCCAAAAAAAAAAAAAAAAAAAGTGTAAGGGGAGGATGGGGGAAAGAATGAGCGAAAGAATGAGCTTGTGACCTCTTTGAATATGTCATGTTCCAAAGCAGTACAACCAGCATGAGATGAGACTGGCAGACTAATTACCCACATGGCAGGTTCATGGATTCAGGAGAAAGGGAGAGCTCAAAAGCTCATTTGACCCATTCAGTAGGACTGGTCTGCCTCTTGTCAGCTTTTTTTTTTTTTTTTTTTTTTTTTTGTGGGGAGACAGAAAGAGGTAGAACATTTCACAACATCGCTCAGAGCTAAGCCTCTCCATCCTTCCCATGTTTCCATCATTGTGACTCTGCCCCAGAGTCCCCTCCTCTGGTCCTCTGTGAGTCTCTTCTCATGGCTGTAACCCCAGAATTCATGGGCAGGTAGGAGACCATTTGGCTATGGCAGATGCTTCACTGTTTGCACTGCGTGAAGAATGCTTCGGTCTTTGGCTCAGCTCAGAACAGTCAAGTAGCAACAGGTAATTTGATACAGCAAAAGAAACGTTTAACATGATCGTTTCATTTTCCCAAGGAAAAGAACCCCAGTAGGCAGTATTATAATGATTCATGTTGCCATGTGTTACTTCTCCTACATCTGCACAAAGGTGTTGGAAGGGGAGCTTGTTTGTGTGGTGAACAGTGTCCCAGTGTTTGCTTCTCTATCTTCTTTCAACACTTTCTGCAGACAGAAAACTTGTCTCCCTTTTGCAGGTCTGGGAACATTTTTTCTTTGTAATCAGCCATTTTCACCACGAATGCCAAGGTATCAGCTGGGAACAAATTCTGAAATACTTGTGAAAGTATCTGTTTTCACACATGGCTGCTGGCAAAGTAAATATTAGCGAGGTTATCCACCGTCCTGGGTTACACTGGATCTGGTATGTTTGGACTCCTTTGGTCCTAAAGGAATTTTACATTATTTGTTTTTTACTAAATCCACAGCCATTCCAAGTGGACTGGAGTCACATTAATTTAGTGTTTTGATTCCTCAACTAGAGCCAATTCATTTCAGGGGTGACTTTGTACTTTCACTTCCTGATATTATCTGTCACAGATATCACTTTTGCACACAGATTGCATATTATAACAATTAAAAGATCCCAAGTATTATTTCTGTTTACACTTGGCTTACTGGTGAAAGAAAATGAAAAAGAACACATGGGCTTTAGCACAAGCAAAATCTAGTGATCTTTTTAAATCACTGCACCAGGCTTAGCAGATGCACCCTGCCTAGACGCACCTGGAGTGCTGCTGAATTTACAATACACAGTATGTCTGGGTTTAAAAGTCTTCTATTTTAGGTATACTGATTGCAGGACACAGCTGCCATGCAAGCAAACATACCAAGTGCACCGTAATGCATGGTCCATGGCATGGTGACATGGTCTGTTGTGCGACCAGCCTATGTCCAGGTAAAGCCAGCTGGACATCCCACCAACACGATGTTAAACTGCAGTGTTTATCCAGCTGATGTTCCATGGAGGAAAGCCATGCTCTGGAAAGCCCTGCAAAGTGTGGTGGATCCCAAGCCTATCTGGATTTCAAGTGATCTAAAGACACTCCCAGTTAGATATCCTTGGACCCTTCTAACTCCTTGCTGATTCCTGAGGATTTCATTTGGAAAGGGCTTTCTGAACTATCAAGTCCTCTGTTACTGCAAGCAGCAAATTGTTCAACACTTCTGTAAGACTTTGGCCTCACCATATCTTTTGAAAAATAGGTGGTGCCATGACACAGTGAGTTGAATGACCAGAACCTCAGAGCTGCCTTCCTAAACCTATCTGCAGCTGGTTTGCTACCTCTTTTCCCATCTGTGCTACCATAAGTCATTTGCAGCAAAGGCCAAATCCAAATGCATTTGCCTGAACCGCAGAATAAAGCAGCAGCAACCGAAGATCTGCAAAGGGGGGAGAGCTGAATGGAGAAGGGGATCTCTCTGGAAAGTTGACCTGAGGTTAGTTTCTGTCTGGGACTCAGGCTGGCATTGTCCAAGGCTGTCCATCCTGGGCTGACAGCTGGTCTCCCCACACACCTCCATTTGATCAGATCTTCCCCTCCCTGATTTTTCCCCCCTCCATTTTAGCCTTGAAACTGAATGTGACAAAGCTCGTGTCCCCCCTTTCATCACACCAAGCACCCTTTGCTCCTGAATTCCTTTTTCTGCAAGCAGCATTTGGGGACACAGATTGACTGAAAGCTGTGATGCAGCATAAGCAATACCAGAAATAGAATCTGAATGACCCAACAGGAGCCTAGTACCCACTAAATGATTGAAAACATTTTTCTCACTCCTTTTCAAGGAAAAATAATCCACCTGCTTTTGTACACTCACAGCAAGCCTTGCCTAATAGGGCTCTCCTCAGAAACCTCCCCACTCACTTGCTCCAAAACTTTGCTTCTACCCATCTTCAAACCCTTTGGACCTATGATTTGTCCTTCCCTAACCAGCTGAACACAGGTGTTTCTTTCAGCGTCCCTTCTCCACTAAGTGATGTTCCAGGGCTGTGTTGTTTTAGTGGAAGTGATACTCCTCATATTTTCCAGGCTCCTCCTACCTAATGCTATCTATTCTATATGCACACTGCTCTCTAATAACTACAGTGCAAGTGCAGTAGTAGATATTTTCATCTTTCAGGAGGTGACTGACAAACTAGATTGGATGCTCAGTCCTGTCATGTAGAAGCTGACCTGTAGGACCAGTGGTGCCAGTGACTTCACCCAGGTCACACAGGCACAACCCTCACTACTATTGTGTAGCAGTTCCTGAGCAGAGCAAGCTGTCAAGTGCAAAGGGAAACAAAATTTATGTTTGGAATTTTTGGTGACCCTGAGTATGGCTGAACTGGATACACTCTCCACTGCCCAGTTTCCACACAGGTTTATAGAAATTAGGTCCTTTCAGTGCTTTTCACCTCTTCTTTATCATTAAGATAAGGGATGCTAAGCAAATCACCCACTCCTTACATCCTTCCCCCCACAGCATGGTTAGGATACATACATCGCAAAGAATCTCGGGGAAAGAGGGGTGTACAGAAAGCCTCTACTCCTTTAGATTTATACCTAAAGCATCTTCTAAAGGAGACTCAGAAATACAGCTGGGACCCATCAAGGCTGCCAGGAAAGAAAAGCAATTGGCAGAGACCACTGCACAGTCCAGATGATCCCATATTCCTGGGCTCAAATTCATGCCCCTCTCCAGAAGTTCAAGGGTATTGAGATCAGATGTTTTCACTGACCTCATTATATATAGAGGGACCATCTGCAAAAGCTCAGATCTGGCTCCAAGCATCTTCCAAGTCCAGGTCTGGGATTTTGATTTGAACCTCTGCCTAACTCATTCAACCTCTGCCAGGGCACAGTGAAAGAGTAGTGCAAGATACCAAGAATCTTTTTGTTAGTAGGAGTGCTGGATCAGATTTTCAGCAAAGCTCAGCTCCTACTCTTAAATCCTATTTCTGGCCCGCCTTTCAGTTGTGGCCAACTTCCTATGGCTCTCCTGCAACCCTGGCCTCTCCATCCTTGCCCATTTCACACCTATCTTCCAGATTAAGGAACCCATCCTAATGCCTATTAATAGACAATATCAACCTGACATACAGTGGCTGGTGATGCATGTAAAGACCATCTCCACGTGCAAAGGTATGTTGTAAGTGATCCCTTCCAAAGGAAATGTGGGAGATCAACAGATTCTGCACACTCCCAGATTCCCTGTAGGTCTCACACAGGCAAAACATTTCATAAATAGCAAGCAGCCGTGACAAGACGCCTTTTCTCTTTCCTTTACTTCTAAAAAAAGAATTGCATCTTTGAGATCCCATTGACAGCCATTCTCCCTTAACAATCTGCTTGACTCAACACAGGCCATGCTCTTGAGACTTGTTAAGGGAGGGCTGGGGAAGACATCTCTACACTGTTCTCTTCTTTCCTCCTTTCTTTAATCAAAGAAAGAAAACAGGGGAAAAAAAAAAAAAAAAAAAAAAAAAAAAGAGGAAAGGAAGGCAGGGGAAAACCAATAGCCCCCTCCTCCATATTCCTTGGTTTTCTCCTCTATCTTCCTGGCTGTCAGATGCTCCAACATTCCTTGCACGTAAGTGTTTTGCTTCAAAAGTTAGAAGAAGAGAGGGAGAAAAAGAAACTGCATTGCACAGTCCCTGTTGATAAGGTTCAAAGAAGACAGAGATGCCTCAGAAGCACATGCAGTCTCTTCCTCTCTCCCTTTTACAAGGAAAAAAAAAAAAAAAGAGCTAAATTTCATGGCAGAATTTGCTTTCTCTTACTGCTGTTATCTTTCCTTGCACACAGGCTGGAGGTAGGGGGAAGATAGAAACTGTCCTGTTTACCTTGCAATTTCTCTCCACCCTCAGTCCCCTTTGAAATGTCGTCTCTAAGCTGCTTTTTTACTCCCTATTTTTAATGGCATTTGTAAAAAGAAAGGAAAAAGTCTGGATACATTTGTTTGCTGAGTTGTATTTTTTCTCACTGTTGTTTTAAAACTTCCAAGAAGCTAGGATGAGTCTAGCTGAGTTTACTCAAATAAAAACCCTGCCAAAAGTCTTTGTTGTTCTTAATATTTCCCAACATTGCTATTATCTGAATTTCCCCTTTCGCTACCCCTTGATATATCCCTCTAATTTTGCCTCCTTGCTCAGCACTGGAGTAGCAAGGAAACACCACTACGTTATCACCACATTATTCATCTGGGAAATCCAGCCAAAGAATGCTTTGGCCTAGCAAAATAGTCACAGCCATCTGTCCGTCTGTTGTGCTAGAGGAGAAATAAGCACACAAAAAAAGTAACCAAGAAACACACACTCACGTTTACTAAAAAGAAAGAAACCCAAGAGCCATGAAAGTCAGAAACTAGCCTCTGGAACCGGCAGTCACTGAGAATATTAAGATAGAGTTTCAGTCACTTCACTGAGATATTTCAGATGAGCCTGGTGAGCTAAAAGCCCTCCCTTTATTGCCTTCAAAAGGGAATTAAAATAGCTAGGAGATTAGTGTAGGGAAGTCTGTAAAAGTTAAAGAGCTCATCAGACTGTCCCCTCACTTCCCATCTGTCTAATAGAAGCATCAATCTGCTCAAGGTACAACGTCCCCTGCAAGGGCACCCTAGGACAAGTTCAGCTGGAAAATGAGGTTAATTCATGCTTTCTCTTTGAGGTGGTTAGGACACAGGTGGTCGGTAGGTACCTCCTTCCCTCTTCTCAAGCAGCGAAGTCTTTTGGAAGCAGCTTGGTTCCTGCTGGCCACACGGGGTGGTAAAGCCATGCGTGGGATGAACGTCTGCTGACGTGGTCCAGCCTGGGGAGAATAAGGCTTCGCCTGCCTAATCCCACTACACCTGATGAGAGCAGTTTTTCAATCCCTCTTGGATCTGATCAGCAGAAAAGTAGCTCTAAGACTGCACCCTGAAAATGTCCACGCATGCCCTGCAGCTGGGCTTCTTCTGTATCCTTTGTTGAAGAGCCGCCTGCGAAGGGATGAGCTGGAGGGATGAGCTGGTGCCTGGCAGGGCTGGAAATAAGGGGACGGAGGGGATTTTCCTCAGCAGTGAATATCAGAATGTTTATCTTTTCCCTACTGTTGTTGCATCGACTGCCTGAGATGAGTTAACAACTCAGAAGTGGCATTTGAGGAGCAAAAAAAATGGGTTTGTCAAAATACAAATGATAAGAAAGACCCTTAGTGTTATCAGTGTTTACTAGTGAAAGCTGGCTGGGGGAGAAAAAAAAACCTGATTTATCCCAGGCTGTTAACTATATCCAGATTGTTGTTAAGTTAACAATTTCTACCAAACACAAAATGCTCTGTGTCTTCTCTATGTAGTCAGGAATTAATGTTATAGGTGGAGAATATTCCTTGTACAGCAGTGCAGTGCTCCAGGAGGGCAATGGAAGCTGCAGGCCGCTTTGAGCCCATTGCACAGGCAGCAGAGCAGGGAGAGAGATCTTCAACTGAAAGCAATAAAATAGTCCCTGCTGCTCCTACCTGGATTTGGTCCCAGTTCAGCAAAAATTCTTCTCCCTTCCTGGGTGTTTTCTGGCCAGAAAGAGAAGAAACTCAGAAAACTCTGAGAAGTGAAGACCCAGTGAAGCTTCTGCTTGGCCTGAACATCCAAAGAGATAAGAGACCTAAGCCCTACGCAGTTAACAGATAAGTAATGTTGTTACTATTGAGCTCTCTCCAAGTTCATGGATTTCATCCATGTGACGAAGGTTATCGCATGTGCTGGATATCATTTAACGCTTCCCTAACCCAGGCTGCCCCAGGGCCACTGCTGAGAAATGACTTTACTTTGAAAACAGCATCATATTGCTTCATGGAAAGCCTCTGTAGTGGAAAGCTCTGTCTGGTCTTCCCAATAGCCCCACTCATGCATCATGAAAACAGCCGGGCCACTTCCATTACTATACCTTCGGTTTGGCTGGGAAGCTTCATCTGACATCTGAATCCTGACTTCCAAGCCTAAGGGCAAATGTCCATGCTTGAATCCTTTAAAAACAGCCCTGGTGTGCAGCAGGAGAGCTGGGTGCCCCAGAGACTCCATTTTCCTGGATAAATTTGTCTTGTGAGCAGTCCTTGCTGTGCAGAGGTGTTTCAGTTGCAGTCCCCATGCCCAAAAACCTCCCGCCTTCCTCAGCATACACAGCGTTTTCCAATCATAAATACTTTTGGTGTTAAGTGATCTGCCAGTCGCAGTCATCAGGAAACAAAACAGAGATCAAAAGTTGTTTCCCTGTGAAAAAGAGGGACAGAGGGAAAAAGAGAGTCTGGGTTGTGCTGGGTATGGCTCTCCGCAGCCTGTGTTGCCGATTCTGCATCAGAAGAAGGGCATTTCGCAGCCAGTGGAGCAATCCTTCCCCAGAGCAGCAGGATACCTAGCAAGTGAGTCTGAAATCATTTCAGAGCTACCTGCATGCCTTTCCTTTTTAATTCATAGGAACAGGAGTTCAGATGGAAACTCCAAAGCTGTAATGGAGCAATTTGGGAATGCACTTTTATAAGCCACAATTCAGAATCTAGTTCCCCATGTGCCCATCTCAGATTCTGCGCTGTGAAAGAAGCATTTGGGGCAGAAGAACAAATTGCTTCAGAATAATGAAAGGAAGAGACTTAGACTTTGTCATCTACCCTGCAAAAAATGTGAGTTCCCTTAGCAAACAATGGAACAGCAATAAACTTCCCAGTAGGTAAAAGCAAACCCATGCTGGCTACTGCTGTATATTCACAGCTGGCCTCACCTACCCTATTCTTGCCTGTGGGCATGAGATCAGCCTGTTCTGCAAGTCACCTCGCTCTTGATGCCAAAAAACTAAAGTTCCTGCCCATCACATCTGAGGCAGACATTTCAAAGTTAAACACCTAGTCTGTTTTCAATTTTTCCTTCAAATACCAGAAGTGATTGCACCACATTATGGACTAATCGCCTGTCAAATTTAATTTCTTAAGCTGAGGCCGCTTTAGAGCCAAGTGAATGAAAAGGAAAAAATATCCTGTCCAAACCCACTAAATTATTATTTTTATGCCTGTACAGTTACCTATAAATGGGAGCTTTTCCTTAACCTTTTGGTTTAACTTTATGGCAAACACATTACTGTCAGACTAGGGCATTATATGCAAAATTTGATCTTCCAGTAGGTCTTCATATCTAAACTGTAATGAACTGATTTTCATGAAAGTAGCTCTAGGTCCAGCTGGGAGCAAAGTCCTCATCTGTAATTATTACTGAAGATCAAATACAGACCTTTGACATCACTTCCTAGAGGCTATGTCTATATAATCTGTTGGAGCAAGACTTCCCCCTTCGTATATATCACAGTCTACCTAAAGATTTCATAGTGACATAAAGGTTTAATGCCGTTCAGTCCTAGGAAGGGACCTCGCTGATTTATTTGCTTGGTTTCCACCACAGAAAGATAAATGCCATTGATGGAGAGAACTGTGGTCAAAGAGTGGATTTGGTTGCTTGCCTGAAACTAGGCTCAAACCCAGGTTCTCATTCCTCATGATTTTGGAGGGTAGATTTCAGATTTTGACAGGAGGCTGATGGAAGGACATGTGGATATAAATCCACACATATTGGGAAAAATCTAAGAGAAATCTCAGTGTGAAAAGCTTTGGTGGAAACATCTTGTAGCTCAGCTGCTAAAATATCTAAAATTTGCGTCACAGCATGGCTTAGTCTCTTGGCCCTGAGATTGTAAGAGCAGAAAGGACAAGCACTGGGGAAAATGGGAAACAGAGACCAGAGCCCTTGAGGAACTGGAAGGAGAAGGGTTCCTAAGGCCTCCTAAGGAAAATTTAACTGAAACAGGAGAGAAGTAACATCAGAGGCTTCCAGTAAAGACAGTAACCCTACTGCTATCAATAATTATTATATCTTTGGGTTAGGGAGTATGTGCAGTGAATCTAAATTTTCCCCAATGAGACATATAGGTATCAATGGATTTTCTTTGTTTGTTTGTTTGTTTGTTTGTTTTTTAACCTACTTAAGAAAACACAATACCAAAGCTAGAAAAATTACCTGGGAGGAAACAGCACTATCAAAAAGAAAGTTATTTTGGACAAACTTTGGGAAAAAAAAAAAAAAAAAAAAAAAGGAGGAAAACAAAAATTAAGGTTGTCTATGAACCAGCAGAAAATATTTGAAGATACTGTAATCATTTTTGATGCATTATCAGCTAGCAAGTCCAGTTCTGATTTGCTTGTGTTTTTCATCTGAAGATCCCAACATGCTTTATAGTCTCCCTCTGCCTCCATTCTTATAGGGAAGCAGAAGAGAAATTCGTTACAGCTGAGTGCCTCAGGTCACATAGACAACTGACAGAGCTACCAAGTCTCCTACCTCCCAGATGCAGTCTAAGTTATTAATTTTCTCATGTGGGTGTAGCCTGTAGCTAATGAGAAGAAAGAACAGTGAAAAAAAATAAAATTATCCCAGCTCCTACCACCTTCCAGAAGTGTCCACCCCATTTTGTCAATGGCAGATCTAACCCGAAGTCTCTCACATTTCCACCATTTTCATCCTGGTTGGCTCAGTCTCTCTCCCCACTGGTGATTTAACTGCCCTCCACTGCACTGAGCATCGTGGCAACCCCTTGTGTAGCCAGAGGTGGAAATGTTTAATGGGGAACAGGGCGGGTACTGCTGAAATGGTAAGAATAATTGTGAAATCTGCAGTTCTATGTGCAAATTATCATCAGTAAACAAGTTACCAGCCAACAGCATGTATCTTAAACAAGATATTGCCTGGAAGGAAGACTTCAGGAAATTTTACCAGGCTTCTTCCAACTTTTTAAGAGATAATAGGCTGCACCTGAACACAGTGGTTTCACAGCTCGCATGTAAACCCATGCACAGTGAGATAAAGGGTTTGCTCTCATTTTGGCATAGCAGAGCGAAGGGTGAGGAGTGCTACTGAAGTCTCTGCCAAATCCACACTTCTCCCAGGCCTGCTCTGCATTCACATGCAGCTCACCAGCACGGGGGAGCTGAGGAGGGAAAAGCACTTCTAGTCCCTCCTCTGATGCACAGAAATCTCCCTTCTTGTCGTCTAGAAAGAGGCTTTGAAAATGAATGGGGCTGGTTCAGCAGCTGTCCCTGGTAAATTCATTTGGCTGGTGTACATTCATCCATTCATTCAGGGCTAGCACCTTTGTCGAGGCAGGTATTACGGTGTAGTTTTCATCTGAAGGCATTGGCTACAGTGCTTAGGGCTTTGAGCAACTCAGTGTGGCAGGATTTTAGAGAGAAGCTTTGCAACAGGAAGGGCAGTAGGTGCAGGTGAAACACAAAGTGTGCCCACAAAAGAAAAAGGCCAGGAATACGACTGTCCCCCTCCACCTGCTCTCCCTCTCTTCTTTTTCAACACACACACGTGCACCAATTTTATTAGAGCCAGCTTCACAAAGGCAGCAAGCACAGCAAGCATGAAGGTCTGAGTATTATTCTGGAAATAAGATGAATAAATAGCCTTGGGAGAATGCTTGCCTGTTATCTCCCCGGCTGCAGCCCCTTGCCTCTCTGGGGAACTGCTGCTCCACGTACAAATTGGTTGGTTCAATGAAATTGTTTCCCCTCTCTGTCCCATGTCCATCGCTGTCTCTGTGGCTCTCCATGGGCCCAATCTCCGGGGCAGACCCCAGCCACGTCCTGAACCGACATCCAAAGCCAGATTGATGCCACACTTACCCTGTCACTCTGCTGTCTTTAGGAAGGAAACCTGGGTCTCATGCTGTGTTGTGGGTCTCCAGGGTGGATAGCTTGGGACATGGGTCTCACTGCAGAATACACCTGTCCCCCACCCTGATATGGACACATTCAGTGCCTGGTTTCTCTTTGCCTAAGTGCCTTTGCAAGCTTACAGCCAACTGGTGGGAAACATGAGATAATGAGAGCTTGGGTGGAAATTGTGCTGGCTGAGTCCAGCCTATTTAATGTGTCCAGAGAAACTCTTTATTTTTTCAAAAGAGATGCAGAAAACAGGGGATGATTCTCCATTGTTCTGTGCATTACTGGCAATAGAAATGGAAAATATCCTGGACCAAGCCAAGAGCTGCTCAACACTTCGGGGAATACGGAGGTGTAAAAGTTGTCTGCCAGCTGCCTTATCCCTTCTTCCTACCTTGGAGTCAGACAGGGCTTACAGAGCAGCCAGCAGCTGGGTGTCCCACCTGCACCTCCTGCTCCCAGCCACGCACTGCAGTCCTCTCTGCACAGCACCAACCCTGCCATGAGTGCCTCAGGGAACTAAACCAGCAGAGCATTCACTTCTTTGTAGTTACTTCTCCTATCCTGCCACACTGGTGTGGAAGTGTTCCCCCCACAAATGAACAGGCTGCAGGGGGAGCTCAGGTCTGAGTATGAATCAGAAAGGAATGGTCAACACAGAGCAACAGCCCTCCTTGATTCCTGCTTGGCTCCTCCAAGAGGTCCATCCTGCTGAAGTGGCTGAGGGTCAGGCTGGATGACAGAAAATAGGAGAACAACCTTCAAGCCAGTGGCTTAAAAGGGTTTGATTTTCTAAGTATTTGGATAATGGAAATACCTGCAGTCAGACAGCACCACACAGGAACTGCTCTGGAAAAATCAAGGCTCAGGGGGTGGATTCATGTCAACAGTCCCATCTTCAACAAGGATGAATCCTCTGAATCCGCTCATTCAACTCTGCAGGAAAACTCTCTCTCAAAAGGTGTAAAAGGAAAGGGAGGGTGGGAATGCTCTTTATATGAACCCAGGCATCCTGCCTGAGAGTAAGAGAAACACCCATTAACTTCAAAGCCCAGCTTGTTTGTGTCTTCCTTTGAGAGGAGAGAGCCCCAAGGAAATATCTTTATTTAGAGGGCTCTAGAGAGATATTCTGTGCTGAGCGGAGAGGAGCAATGGGCCAGGAACCAGTGAGCCAGCTCCCCTGCCAATGCCAGCCTTATAATTAGGTGTGGCTGGGTCTTGCATGGGAAGGACTGGCAGGCAAGGTCCCAAGGCCATTCAAAAATGATTGGAAAAAGTTGCCATAAATGCATTGTAATGAACAGTCTCCTGCCAGGCCCCGGGGAACCGAGAGGAGGTGGGAAAGCTCAAACAAGTTGATCCCTAATAGGTCTTTTCCATTTCTGATTTCTGTGATGTGCTGTACACAAAACAAGGAGCAGCAGCTAAAATCGATGCACAGCCCGAGCTGAGCAGAGAGGTTTTAATCAATCTGAGAAGCCGTTTATTGTGAGGATGCAACAAAGCGACAGAGATTATCACTATTACACATGAAACTGGAACATGGAAAACAAAAAAGGAGCATTGAGCTCTTGCTTCGAGGGGGTTGGAAAGTGTACCAGTCATCTCTCTCTTGGACTTAATAGTGGCATAGCAAGAGACAATAAACTGAGGAGGGGAGTGGAGACTGGGGATGATTAAGTCTCAGCTACTGATCAATGCTGGGTTTACAACAGGAACGTGTTTGTCTCCCTAAGCCTGGGAAGGAGAAGACAGCTTAGCCCCTAAGGTGAATGATGTTTTCCTTTGACAGTTCTGTGTGAAATATTGAGGAGCTGTGAGCAGGCTGGCTGGAAGGACAGTCTGTAGGAGGGCAGATGTTTGGGCCATTGAAGGAAGAGTAAATAAATATCTTACATGTATGTCTGAGCTGCAAGAGAGAACTGGCCATTTCTCTAGCGGCTGGAGAGAATGGAGGTTCAATATATTTGCTACAAATACACGTCTTCCAGAGAAAGACACCCCCTGAGTTTCTGCCACCTTCTGTGAGGGGTTTGCCTGGCCCAGTCAGCCACTGGTCTCCACTGACTTATTTGACCAAACCAGTCCCTCTCAGAGAGGAACCTCCCTAAACTTCAGTGGCCAGGATCCCTGCCAGACCTTGCCCCAAGTGCCAGAAACAAGTCAATCTCCTTTCATAAAACACTAGAAAACACAGTGCAACAGGAGCCATTTTTTCACTGCTTTTCAGCTGTGTCCTCACTCACATCATTATGTATGCATTTTCCATCCCCATTTTCACTCCAAAACTTTCTCCAAAACCATGGCTGTAAGAAATAACAGGCTGAACAAGCACCTGATTGCTGCAGAGAAGAGAAAATCCAAACAAAACATTCATTAATTCCTCTTTAAGGTATCTTTTCCCCCTGCCTCCCCAAAATGAGAGATGTTGGGGGCTGGCAAGGAGGAGGGAAGATCCCAGCAGAAGAGCCTAACTATAAAAATACAAGTGCAGTTGCTAAAAGCGCAATCTATTTTCAAATGATGTGCTCTAATGGAATGTTGCTGTACATCTTTTGATGAGACAGGAGTCTATTTAAAAAGACAGGCGCTTTCGAATGTGCTTTTAAACCCCGTCTGTCAATTAGAACAACATCAAGGGTTCAGTGGCTGGGAAAAAAGATGACAGTAATGAAAAGCTGGGAGGGCAGCAGAAGAAAAGAAAGATTTAAAAAAAAAAAAAAAAAAAAAAAAAAAATTGAAAAAGAAAAAAAAAAAAAAGGGGGAAAAAAAAAAAAACAGTATTTTCAAAAAAAAAAAAAAAAAAAAAAAAAAAGAAGAAGAAGAAAAAAAAGAAAGGTAATGAAAGTAAAGCAGAATAAAGATTCATAACGAATAAGGCAGAATAAAGATTCATGGCACAAGATTGCACTCATTTGTTCCCCCCAAATTATATATTCATTCATAGCCAAGAAGGACGCTGAGTACAGGTAAGTAGAAAATTCAATGCCTCTTAAAGTCTGATTCCCTGCATTACTCAGCATCCTAAGTCAGGGGGAAGAAAATGGTGCTCAGCCTCTCCCTGGATGTATCTCACACTGGGAGCTCTCCCTGCAGCCTCGCTAAAGACACACAAATGTAAGAAGATAATTTAATCTTGGAGAGGCACTCAGATACTAAGGTGAGGAGTACTGTAGGGAAAAAGCCCGTGAGGAAATTTATAACTGGTATTAAGTCACAGGAGTGAGAGAGCAGTAAATAAGGCACCAGGCCACAAAGTGAACCCAGGAGGAAACAAAACATTGGGCTAGGAGTCCCCTGAGGGAAAAGCGCCTGACCTGTGTGCAGGAGGGGTCATAGGAGGCTAAGCTGTGGGTGGACAGGGCATTAGAGGTGGGTGCAGCACACGGAGACCAGGGCTGACATCGCTGAGCATGAGGTGCAGCTCCTGCCATGCTAATTGTGCTTCTAGAATCATTTTGAGCATACTATTTCCTTCATCAAAATAAAAGAGAAAAATTAAAAAGGAGGAAAATCCTAGAAATTCCATCATTTAACACCATTTTGTCTCTCCCCTCTCCCGCCTTGGGTCACTGGCATGCTGAAAGCCTTTCGATCCAACACATTGACCTCTGTCACTTGGGCTAATGACAGAGATGGATAGCAGTAATAAGCTGCTGTGGTCTGCCTGGGTAAGGACTGCGGGGAGGAGGTGGCACATGCACGCTGCCTTCAACCCTGGCTGCTGGCAGCTGTCCCCAGCCTGCTCCCTGTGCTCCGTCACCCCATCACAACACAATGCAGCCTGTGCTGACTGGCTTTTCTCAGGGCCACAGCCAGCTTTGGTGGCTCAGTCTTCTTTCTTGACCTGAGTGGCTACAAGGCAAGATGTCCTCAGGGTGCTCGGTGAGCCCATGCTCTGGCTGCTCTAGCTGTGTGCATTACCAAGGCACCATGCTATACATTGTAGGTTTTCCTCTGCTTTCTCAAGTCTGGTGCCTAAGCTCACCCCTACACAAGACAAAGGTCTAAATGCTCCCATGGCTGTCAGCTGCAGTCTCTCCATGCCATAGCTCCTGCTTTTGCAGAACTTCCCATGTGGATCCCATGAGTCTCACCTGAAACAGCAAAGTCCATGTCTGCACCACCAGAAAGCACCCTGCTGCCTCATACATACCTGAGGCAATGCTGTCCTGAAAAAAGAGCAGAGATTTCAGCAGACCAAGTTGAGTTTTTCACCCTTTGCATTGCAGAGAAGAGAAGCACTTGCCAATAAAAAGTCCTGAGCTCTCATTCCTCTGGTTGGAATTTAGAGACTTTTGTTTAGTTGGTTTCTACAACTATACATGGTTTATGGCCACTGTTGCAGTGAGCCTTAAAAAGTCACAACATTTAACACACCCAGTTCCTCCAGAAAATAAATAAATCTCTCTCCCCATTTCCCTTTTGCTGCTCTGTGGAGTTGTTCTTAAAAGCCGGGGCACTATTTCTCCAGGTTTAAATGCAGACATTTGCTAGGGGCATGCAGACCACAATTCCCTTGCAGGAAGCCATGGGCAGAGGCAGCACCACAGCAGGGTTACAGCACCCAGGGGCTTGGTGAGGGCTGGCGTGTGCTGAGCCCAGTGCTGCATGAGGTATGGCATGGAAGTGGTGATGCTCTCATTAAACCACCGTGATGAGGAATCCTCTCTCCAGATTACAGCCAAGTGAACAGACACACCTGGATGGGCAAAGCTGAAGGGTTTGCATGGCTCTCCTCACCTGGCATCTGCAGAAAGGCTGGGCAATCTCTCTCTCGTGGGCTCTCCCTCCATGCCAGTGTAATTAGCTTAGCCTGCACGGAGAGAGGTAATAAAAGGAATATGCAAATGTTAAATACTTTGAATTTTGCAGAATTGGCTTATGTATGGTGACTTGTTGCCCTTCCTATTAGCTTTTTAATATACCTCTGCCTTGTTTCTATACAAAACAGAGCTTGTTCACCATGTGTCCACCACCCAAAAAATTGCTTTGCAAGTATTAGCCATACTAAGATGTTAATTGGTGTTAAATATTGGGGCTGGGTTTTCTATAGCAGGCAAAGGAATTTGGAGTCCCAAAGACCCTTGTACCTAATTCCCTTAGGTCTAACTCCATATATATAGTAAAAACACCACAGGGAAAAAATTAATGGCAGAGCTGGCTGCAGCAGAAAGCTCACAGCCTCAGAAACATGAACATTTTATTAGACCTCAGCACCTGAAGGCATTCCTTCATGTTCACCAAAGGCTGACCCACCAGAGCAAAATTTCCATGGTGCCCATTCCACTAGGGGAAAATGAGTACAGCTCTACCACGTGCAGGCCAGTCCCCATTTGCTGTCTCCATGGCAGGGGCCAGTGTTCCCATCCCTTGAGGACTGGGCCCTATCTGTGCTGGGAAGAAGGGTACATCTCACAGTGCTGGGCATGCAGCTAGGGACCAGCACAGGGTGCAGGATCTCACCAGCGCCCAGGCCAGGAGGCACCTCCCCAGGCATTGTGTCTGGGGGGATGATGCTCCGGGATCAGGGTGGTCAGGGGGCCAGGATCCCTCTCTCCCCAAGCTTTCCCTATCATGCAGGCACCAGCAGGACAACCACTCTCCCAGCTGAGATGTTCTCCTCCCTGTCTGGAGTTGGATCCAACACAGGCTGCGAGGTGCTCAGGCACTCCGGCAGAGAGGACGATGTAAGTACCTCCACAGAGTGGGTGTGTTTAAGCAGCTACTGCTCAGATCTTCAGTCATCATTACCCAGAGAAACCAGCTGTTCTTCTGCTATTTATGATCCCCCCCTTAAATCTACCCTCCCTATGACTCAACCCACAGGCTTTAAAGTGTGCAGTGTATTGACATTTATATAGTACATTTCATACACTTCCTCTCAAAGCTTTTTACAAAGCCATGAATTACATACCTGTCATCCACTGAATTCATTCATCCAAAAAAGAAGCAGTCATTATGCACTCGGCAATAAGCCTCATAACACTACCCGCCATTGAGTTTGTGTATGTGTGCACCAAGGAGATAAAGTTACTTTAATGCCATCTCTGCTATTAATGCAACAGAGAGCAAGGGAGGGGAAGTATGGGGGGATGGGACGAGCGATGGGTGGGAGGGTTTGGGTCTTTCTCTGTACCAAGATGTGGAGATGTAGCATACATTAGCTTCTTAAGAGGCTGCAGCTGCAGGGAAGTAATTATGTGAGTGGCAAGGTACCTTCATCCCAGTCTATAGGGGAGATAATAAAACAATGGAATATTTTGCATTTGTTTTGCTCCTTTCATTCGGGGATCCCAAAGTGCTTTTTAGACATTAATTAATTCTCATTAAAGAAAAAAGAAAAGCAACACCACGCCACAGCTCTGGAGCAGATCTCATTTTGGAGATGAAGGCATTGACAGGTTTGCAAACTTTCTCCAAGATCCAGGAAGAGTTAGTGGCAGAAATAAAAACCCTGGAGACTTGATTCCCTGATCAGTGGTCCAGCTCATAGACTCACCTCCTTTTCATCTACGCTTATCAACCCTGCTTCTTTTTAATCAGTATTCCAGCGGGATGGCTTTCACTGTTCAGGTATAGGATGCCTTTACTTTCATCTCGATGAACCAAGCATATGCAGAGCAGCAAATTAATATCCCTGGACTTGATTGCAGATAGACAAAAAATACTCCCTTCAGAATCCAGTGATTTTAGGATGTATTTTTCCCCAACCTTGTAAAACCCATCTGTGCTGAGAGGAACTGACAGAGACCAATTCAAAGCCATAAGGACTGAACTGAATTTGCTGCATCCTGTGACCTCAGAATGTCATTGCAGCACTGTAGGCAACAGCAGAGGAGGAGGAATTAGGGTAAATGATGGGGTAAATGTTGGCTTAGGAATAACATACCACAGGGTTTATTCTTTTCAGAGGAAATCCAAGACATGGGCAAATATAGAGCCATTTGCACGTGTTCCCTGTTTTAGATTCTTGGAAGCTTGAAGCAACTTAAAGCATTGAGACATTAATGACTCCCACATGCCCAGTCCTAATCACTTCAGGTCTTTAAGATATTTATCTTCTATATAATATTGGGTTGTCCAAGGAGTGCCACCTCCTTTAACAGACATAGTCAGCTCTGCTCATTGCAAGTAATGGCTTATGCAAGAGTTGTCACATCATCCTTGCATCAGAGTCCTTGGGTTTTACTGACTTCCACTCTATAGGACAAATATGATCGTACTTTCTTTAGAAGGAGATGTCTCTTTTTCCAAGGGAGCTGAGCAATCAAGACACAGAGCTAAGTGAGAAAGCTTTTGATATTCAAAAACATTTCCCATCTCTCAATGGAAAGAGGATAATCCTATCTAAAGCAAGTGAAGAAGTTGGGGATGGGGAACAGCATATATGTTCCTACATAAAGTGTGGGAAAAGAAAGTGCCACCATCCTCATCTTTCCTATTCGAAGATAGGCAAGAGGAAAACTGATGCTTGTGTTTTTTGTTGTTGTTGTTGTTGTTGTTGTTTTCTTTTTTTCTTGTACCACAATCAGGTGGTATTTCAGAGAAACTTTCAGTAGATTCAATCATTCTAGATGGGCAGGAACAAATTTAACTTTACAATAAAATGAGCCCTGAGAAATCCCCTGTAGAAATACCATCAACTCATGATTTCCAGTCCATGAATCATGTCCTGGACTGTTCTGTCAGTGGTTGGAAAGAATGAGTCCACATCCACAATGGCTGTTCAAGAGACCTGTATCTCTCTGCCTGACTCCTGCTCACGCCTCTTACCAATTTCTGCATATACTAATGATGAAGGTCATCCAGGTTATGAAATGACCCTCAACATTTCTGGTCAGGAACGAAGGACCAAAATAAGGAGACTGCTTTGCATTTTCTGAAAGTATCTCCTTGTTCAGAACACAACCTGCCAAGCACTATCCCAGCTCTGACAGCTTCCAGGTGACACAACCACTCAGCTTATATCAAAAAACCCACAAGGAGAGATTAGAGAGACAATCCAGTAGATGGTTAGACATATAGACATATAAATGAGAATATGCAGATCCTTATTTGTACCCCATCCTCTGTATCCTTGCCTGCAGTGTGGTATCATCACTCATTTCTAAGGGGTTTCTGCTTTCTGTGCCAGGTAGAAGAAGCAAGTGCAGTTCATTCAAGGCCTTGCTGTGGTATACACATGTACAGACTGTGTACAGTTACAGTGATGATAAAACCCTTGTAGAGAGATATCCTGTCTCGCTGGGTATGAGTCAAGCCCCGAGTTTGTAAATTAATGTGCAAACACTGTGTTTTCTCAATGAAAGGCTCTTTCAAAATTCAAGTAATTAATTTATTAGCATTAGTATCATTTAAACCCACCTCCCTATCTTCTCTTCCTCCAGGCTCCAGATGATATATAACGGTGCAACACTAAGGTGTGGAGTGTGCTTATAAGGCTGCAAAACTCATCTGGCAATCAAACACACTGGTGTCCAAACACCATCCTCCCCTCTTCTCAACCCAAAGGCCCCAGGGAACAAGCAGGATCTAATATGCAGACCCTCATGTAGTCTTCAAAAGCAACAGCAGCCATTCTGGAGAAATAGCTTCCCTCTGTCTGCATCAGCTGAAAAGCACAAACGTGGAATTGTTTTTGCCTCTGTGCACCAAATTGCACTTCTCAATAGGGTTTTGGAGTTTAAACATGTTTAAAATCTCTCAACAAATGGCAAAATAGAACATAAAGCAACAAAGAGGGTATTGCTTTAAATCTAGCTGACTGCAGTTATTACAAAAAAAATATATATATATATATATTTATTTAGTAACTTCTATAGCAAAGCATTCAGCAGGCTACTGCTGAGATTTTAAAAGCAATATGTTGGATTATATGCCTAATACCCACTAATTTAAATGAAAAATAGAGATAGGCATTTAAATATCCTACATATTCCATCTCTTCCCAACACACACAGGCTCAGACTCTCACATGCACACAGAAATCCCTTTGGCCACGTGGTGGTTTCTGTAGTGGAACTGTTGAGCTGGTTATTTGGAAAGATCAAAATATCATTGCCAACTGGCAGTCAAGAGGGAAGAGAACTCTAACTTGAAATGCAGGAAAAAAATGGAGAACATGAAAGGATTCTCTTCACAGGGTGAGGACAGAAGAGCTAACACACATGCCTTAGAATAGACACCACAATTTCTTTGAGGGTTGAGATGCTGGGGGCATTTGGATTCGTACTTCATTTTGGGTAACTCCTACAGAGAAAGACTCTCCATCCTCTATTCAGACAGCCCTGAATCTCAGCCACAACCAGAATTTCAGCCATTACATCTGTGGTTTTGCCACCGGGGATTCCTCAAGCCCATCTCATGGTTCAGGACAGGCTAATCCCACCTGTAAGTGCATTGTGTATCAAGTGTCATACAAAGGAGAAAGCTGCTGCATGAAGCATGGTGTGTTGCAGATGAGGGCAGAGGGGGCTGCAAATTGTAGGAAATTTAAACCTTGTTCCAGTTCACAGTGATGTCAAACCACAGGAAATGAAAGCAGAAAGTGGAGATTTATGAAAAAAGTGGCAGGAGTCATTATTATGTGTGCAGTATTGATTGAAGAAGATCGTGTTGCCCCCAAATCGAAATGGCTTTTACGTGTTTGGGCCCATCCTGACAAAAACACTTTCTTCTCTGTTGACAAGGCCATGTTGCCATGGCGATGCAGGGCTGGATGCTTGGCAAAAGCACGTTTCGATAAGGCAGGTCTAATGGATATATTTTCACAACATTCACAGTTCCTTTCTGCTCATTTTCTCCTGAGCAGACTCGTCCACATCTTCCATTTTGCCACTTGATGAAAAAATATCTTTTTAATCTTTTAATTTAGCTTAGATTTCCCTCCCTCCAGCACCAGAGCTTGGCAATTAAACTACTTATCTGAGATGCTCCACACCAAGGCCAAGTGCCTGCTTTTCATTATCAGGTGCGGTGGCTTGTTTTCACCCTCCCTCCTTCATGTCTGAAACTCTTTGCTGCCAGCTGTATGTTATAGATGTTGCGATATAAGCAGCTTATAGTTTTCATGTCCTAGCTACTGGAAGAGGCTGTAAGTTCATCTCTTCTCCAGGACAGCCCTTCTGAAGTGCTTGGGACCATAAAGCAATATTTTTTGCTGGTTCATGTTCTAGAGAATACACTAGTACCTGTCTTTGCCAAATCCATGGATACTAATGCAGTGCCACCTAGAATAGAAGCAGAGTCCAGTCAAATGTTTTTCATTCTGAACATCTTTGGTTTCTTTTTAATATAGGTAAATTCGTTAAAAAAAAAAAAAAAAAAAAAAAAAAAAAAAAAAAAAACAAAAAAGGGGGGAATTTTTGTGCATGTGTATGTACATGGATACATATATTCCCCAGTACAAGTAAGTCATGTCACATCCATTTCAATTTGAACATATTTTGGTGGTTCTTTCTACTTCAGCATCTTTTGTCTGACTTCAGGAATTTGTCTGAGTTTACTTTGCAGGAATAACCAACAGGAACTTTTACTAGAAGAAATGCTTACAGAAACATGCTATTTGAATGGAAAGAACATTTTGAAATGATATTTTCAGTAACCAAACTGAAAATATATATATATTCATCTCACAGAATGCACTTATGCCATGTGGCCTCTGTGACCAATTAAAACTAGTCAGCCTCCTTTGAATTGGGGATAGACTTAATGAACTTCTCCTGAAGAAAAGAGCAAACCAGGAAGCATTTGCATCAGCAAAGAATTTCAAACAACCAATTAGCTGGAGAAATCAACACCACAAGCATAAAAAATTCACAAACAGTAGAAGAGGCAAAATTCATCCAATAAATTATTCATTGTCATTTGTCCAGTTTCCCTTAGATTTGGTTTAAGTTATTACTAATTAGTTATGGAGCCCCTTACTTACTAGGTCAGACTTCATTGAGAAGTGTAGGAAAACTCACTTAAACAATGATATGATGGCAGCTCCTGGGAGCTGGTAACTCAAAGCTTGCATCACCAAGTGACTCTTACAAGTTCTCTTGTTCCAGCTGTCACTAACACATTGCCATTTTCAATGGTGACAGTCATCAAACAGAGCATTCATCTTTCCCTTCCTGAGTCAGGGCTGAGACATGCTGTTGGGTCAATATTTTGGAGGTGTCATTGTTCAATGCAGTCAATGAGTGCCCCAAGGATTGTAGACACCAGGGCTGTCAATCAGACCTGTTACAAAGCTTGGGTGTTTCTTTGTCCTTTTGTACATTCTAGTGGTCTTGGAAAAAGAAAAAATCAAATGAGATTAAGTATCATAAGATTCCTCGTTTCTTTGGCTTTGCCTCCGTCTGGACTGTATGTCATATAACAGGGCTCTGGCCCAGGACGTCGGCTGTGAGATGTGAGGCAAATCCAGTAAAGAAATAATCATCCAATAAGCAAATTCATTTCATCTCCTCATGCTTCAATTTTCCCATCCACAAGACGCTGCTAATGATACTTTCCCTTCTCTAAGATCTTTGGATGAAGGGAGCTGTGTATGTAAAAAAAAAAAAAAAAAAAAAAAAAGAGAGAGAGAGAGAGAGAGAAACAGCATTAACTCTTTAAAAAGGCTAATCCTCTTTGTCTGCTTTAACTACAGAAGCATGGAAAGCCCAGTGTTAGATGTGCTTCTGCGGCACAGAAGAACTGTAATTGGGAGCTCAGAAAGGTACAGGGAAACAGGAGCAAATATGGCCAGCTGCAAGGAACAGCTTCGACAGGAGAAAGACTAGGTAGGATCCCATGGATCAGAAAACAGACCCTCAGAGGGGGATGTTATGAGGCTTAGGGGACTATGGGTGGTGTGAAGGCAGTGGAACAGGAGTTCTTATCATGTTGCATGATATAAGAACAAATTGGTGGCAGATTTAAAACTTGCAGACAGCCCTTTACAAGACAGCCCTTTCCACACCACCCCTAGTGATGCTGGGATTGTCCCAAAGAGTGTGTTACTAACATAAATGGAACTGGATTTTAACAGCACCCTTGACCAATTTACTGATTCTGGGGAGAAAAGCCAGGGACCCCACCCCACCCCATCCCTAGGATAACTGTCCAATTTTGCAAGGTTATGAAGACCTGTGCACAGTTCTTTCTCAAGCAGCATAAGTTTGCAGCCATATGTATATGTGTGAAAATGACCCTAGCAGGGAGATAATACCAAGACTGAGATGGCATCCTACTAACAGGTCATTTTCATCTTTCTGTGGCCACATACTCTGGCTGAACACAGAGTTTACTTTGGCTACCTTGTAGATTATAGGATGTGAGGTCAGAAAGGTGGTCTGAGTACACTGACACCTCCCTTGTAGATTTTCTCTGTGGAGTTTTCACATGGTCATGCTTCA
This sequence comes from Nettapus auritus, assembly GCA_011076525.1. Classification (NCBI taxonomy): domain Eukaryota; kingdom Metazoa; phylum Chordata; class Aves; order Anseriformes; family Anatidae; genus Nettapus; species Nettapus auritus. The sequence goes on along the minus strand of CM021776.1, from coordinate 10,793,418 downwards.
TTGATAAAACGAGTCCCAGGAAGTTTTATTCATTTTGCTGCTCATTGTTTTCTCTAACAGGTGCGATCGCTATAATTAGGTCTGTACAGCGGCATTTTCTTGTTACGCAAATTCCTTCTGTCTCTCTTGGGTGCTCTTGGCAATAGCACTACAGTGGCTGCTGCTTAAAGAATGAGTGAAAACGAACTGTTTTCTTTCCTTCCTTTTTCCTCATTCATCCACATTAAGCCAGGAAAAACATAGCCTCCACCTCTCACAGATCTTTTGCTCCTTGCCTTCCTTGGGTTCAAAAGAATTCACCAAATGCCCTCACTTATCTCCAAGATAAGCATCTCCCTTGAAAACAGCACAAACCAACAGCAGGAATATGAAAAAGTGCACAAGTGAAGAGCTTGGTTGGCATGAGATGATAAGGAAAGGATGAAGGCTGTCTCTGTATTGCTGCCTTGTGCCCCGGTTTTGGAGGGAGGGCGCTGGCATCTCTGCCAATGCCTCTGAGTCATGGCAGGGCCAGGGGGAGCACAGGTCCTGCAGGTCAGGCTGGGGGAGAGGCTGGCACATAGTAAATGATGAGGTGTTCACTACATCTCTTGCGGATTTAGAGGCTGTCTTTCCTTCCAATTTAATGCACACACATATATAAATTAATATAGATGTCCACATATGAACTGCCATCACACAAGTAGTGTAGGCAGGGCCCAATTCAATTATCTGGAAATGCATGGTGCACCCAGTTTAACCAGTGAAAAGTTATCATTCCTCCAGGCCTGCGCAAACCACCCTCCCTCTCAGAAAGCAGTGGCTCTGCCTAGAAAACAAGGGAAAACATGGCTCTGTTGGCACCGTACAGAAGTGGGATATTTTCTCTGTCATTTTCTTGCCTCATTATATGACGTGTCAAAAAATGTAAATTCACATCATGCTGTGGAGTGGGGTCTTTCTGGGAATGACTGGGTTGCTTTTTGGCAGTGGCCTCAAGGCCTGATCAGTTTGAGGCTATGAGGAGCGACAACGCGCTGAGAAAATGAGGCTCTCAGGATAACAACCGGGGGGGCATATGCTTCTTTCAGTCAATCAAGCCCAAACTCAGCCACGGAGCAATCAAGCTCAATTCAACCGACTTCTGCATTATTATTGTTATTATTTATCACTTGAATTACTGGAGCACCTTGAGGATGCAACTGAAATGAGAGTGGAGAGGGTTGGTGCTGTACAAAGATATAATGAGAGCGTGGCAGCCCGGGTGAGCACACAGGCTACGGAGACGAGGCCAGTGGTGAGCCGAAGAGAGATAAGGTTGCAATTAGGCTTTGGCAAGGTCAGTCTCAGCAGGTTTCAGGCAAGCTGTTCAGCATCCCAGAGGCTCGAGGCTCCCTCCATAGCTGGTGCAGGCAGAGGTGGCAGCACAGAGCTAGAGTCCAATACAGGTCCTCTGTGGAGCTGGGTGCTCCTCCCTGGTAGGTCACATTGGTATGTTACCCCCCTACAGGGCCAGGCTGCAGCAAGAAACAGCAAATACCACTGCCCACAGGTCCAACTCAAGCCGGTACTAGCCTTGACAGCCTGTGATACACACACCAGTTTTTTCCATCCAGTATCCTAAAGACACAGATAGGCATTCCTATCGTGCTCCACCAACCTTCAGCTTTGCCATTCTTCTTCAGATGTGGACTGTCACATCTCACTGAATTCATTTCTTGCTCTGTGCTTCACCTCAGCACCTGGTGCTGTCAGTGCTAAAGCCAAGGCGTCCCTTGGCACTCCAGCCAGGGTCTGTCCCAATGAGACAGGAGTCAAGCCCCTTCCCTCTGCCTCAACACCTCATGCACGCTGACTGTCATCTGTAAGTAATATGCTAGGCATGTTTCTTTTTTTCACTAGGAAAAAAAAAATGTAATTTAGTTTCTAATTACTAAAGAATATAGGGGGAAAAAAATAAAGAAAAGAAATTATGACTACCAGATGGCAAATCACCATTTAGCAGGAGCAGGCAAAAAGGGGACTCAGTCAATCACGGTGTAAGTGATAAGACACCAGAGTGAACTACGAAAAAGAAAGGCAGCTCATTTCACAAAGCACTAAATTATTCTTACTGGGACTTCTCCTCCTTCTTTCCCCCTTCTATTTTTCATTCTGAGCCATAAAGCAAGTAATTCCACTGAGACCTTCTTTTAAATGATTAACATTTCCATTTTAACTTTTGTTTTTGATTGTGTCCCTGCCATTAATCTTTCTGTCTCTTCCTGTGCCCTGCCGTTCACCTCGACTTCTAACTTCCTAATTCTCCTGGCCCATCTCCCAGCAAAGTAAGCCAAGCTGCTGGGGGGCACCATGGCTACATCAGGACAAGGCTGGGGGCTCCACATCACCTGAGAGGTCTGCTATTCACCCATCAGCAGAGGCACCATCCCTCCAATGAGACATCTAGCTGAAATCAGCTCCCTGCACGTGCTTAAAAGTTCTTTCGGGGGCAATATAAAAATCACAGGTGAAGTGATAATCCTATGATAAACCTGGCCAGCAATTCCTGCCTGACTGCGATGGGAGCTGATGATATCCATGGCTGGCTGAGAGCTATTTCTGGCTCTGTTCCTTTCCACCAAGTACCTAATTCATCACTTGCGCAGCGCTGAAAAGTTTCGGGCAGCGTAGTGCCCTCAGCCAGCACCATGATGGTGTCTGCCATTGCTGCTTCCCATTCAGCTGTCCAAGGAGGCTGGGTGCAGGATTGGCCCCGGAGAAAAGATGGTAGGATATGTGCATCTCTGCACGTATCTGGGTTAAACCAGAAAGTAGTAGTAGGAGCAATGGTTATTTGCTGAGGGCACCTATTTTGCCATCAGTCCCAGCTGTGGATTCCTGGGCTATGAATGAGGTGACTTCTGTTCCTGACCTGCCTCTGATCCCAGCTGGGATATTCCCAAAATCTCCTCCTACCTCAGTTTCCCTCTACTGTCAGACAGGTAAATATTGTTGCCTACCTTTGTAAAGCTCCCTATGAACCACTGCTAGGACAGAGCAAGATTTGTATATTTATTTATTTATTTATGGCTGCTCTCTGCCCTGGGTTTGCAGAGGAAGCCTGCTCTTACCCCGAGGCACTGCTAACCTGCCAGCACCAGCAACAGGAGGGAGCAGCCCCAGGACTCCCTGCCGAGGTGGTACTTTGAAGCTAAGGGTGTTGCAAGTGCATAAATCCCTTCCTACTATGTGCTTCTTTGCCCTGTTGGCATTTATGGCTTGCTTCTGTGTTTTAGGAGCATTACAGAAAATACAGATAGTCTGGCATTTTATTACTCATATTTCTCTGCTCTTAATGACTGAATGGAGCACAACTTGCTAATGAACTAGGCTGAAATGAATGCATTTGTGGCACTAATTGAAATAAACCCAAGGTCTGGCTTTTCAAAAGGAGCAAAACCTCTAGCACTCTAAAAAAAAAAAAAAAAAAAAAAAAAAAAGCCTCTTTTCTGCCTTTAAACCCTGCCTGCTGTCTTTCACTATAGCTGCATTCAGGTGTATGAGCAAGGCAGATTCTGCTTGCAGGAAACGGATTTGTAGTGCAGGATGCTGGGGAAGGGGCTTGGTGTTGCTCCCTTCCTCATCTATAAAAGGAGTTCATTAGAGGCAGTAGGGTTTTCAGGTAGCAGAGGGTGATGTGGAGATGGCCTGGGAGCATGTGGATGGAGGTGAGGCTTTTCCTTTTTTTTGTAGGCTGTGCGTATTCACAATGAGACTGGTAATTGCACGATGTGGTTTGGTCTTCTCTAGAAACTATGCAGGCAGAAGAAGGGGGTTCAGTCAATATGTGAAGTACTTTTAGCCAAGAAGAAAAGCTTTAGCTTTTAGCAGCGTAGGGATGCTGCTTAATTGTAGCAGCTTACAAATATGGATACTTGCTTGTCAATAAAAACCAAATCTAACACTTGAAGTGAAAACAAATTAAAATTAATTAATCAGTGGAAAACACTTCATTTGAACTGGGAAAAGCAAATGCAACTAGCAAGTCTAGGTGGACAAACAAGATAATCAAATCAATACCCCCACTTTTCTTACTGGCACACAGCCACAGGCTACAAAGTGAGAGCAGGCATGTGGATCCACTTCATTTCTATTAGTTATCAGCTGGTTCTGTAATTAAGTGGAATCCAAGCCTGCTGGGAGAGTTATTGCCCTGTCCCTGGGTGGATCGCTTTGTGAGGGGGACAAGTTATCCATGTTGCTGTTATCTCGTAACACACTTCTTGCTTCTGGAAAGATTTAATTCTTTTTTCCTCTTTTCCAAAGCAGAGCTTGCTGTGAAACATAAATTGGAGAGGGGTAGTAGATGCTGAAGAGAGCAACCCAGTCCATTGCTGTAGTTGCTAATCAGTGCCATTGTCAACAGGAATAGTTGTAAACGAGTAGGGCCAGGTGTATGACTTAGTTAATAATGCTCTAATTGAGACTAGATTATTGTGCCCTGACACAGGAGCAGGGATGCTTTTACTTCTTTTGTTGTTGTTGACTATTTAAAAATGCTGCTTAGATCTTGCAGATGGCAGTCATCTTGCTCAAATGCTGGAATTGTGGCCTCCCATAAATAGAATAACCACAGAAAATGCTTAAGGAAACCTAGGAAGAGAGCACTGTCCCTTTCCTCATCTGTCTGCCCCAGCAGCCTGTTCTCATGGGCTGGAAGCAAATCTGCTTTTAATCAGTTAAAGAAGTCCTGTGAAATTTAGGCTATTTTATTTGAAAAACTGATATCGGGGAGTCTGGGAGTTCCTCTTAGATCTCACCAGAGATGTCTCAAAAGCACTTCAACAGGAGAGAGCAGGACTTTCTTCTTTCATTGAATTTTTAATTACTTGATATTTCTCTATAAGAAGCAGCTAACTTGGTCCTGGACCTAGCTAGATACTGGGGAGAAAGTTTCATTCATTCAAATCTGTTGCAAATTAATTCCACCACAATTCTTTGTGGTTTAGCTTCACGCAAACTTTCAAGTGAATGAGTTTTCTAGGTGGGGTGGTAACCAAAAAAGACTATTTCAGAAAGGTGCAGACAATATTTGCCATACATATATATATTGACTTTGAAATTACAAACCAATTCAGATCAGAACAAGAGGAGTTATTGTCACCCCACTGGTTCCACCAAATGAGCTGTATCACCTACACATTCAAGTGGGTCACTGCAAATTTCAAGTAGCTCCAATGACTCAGAAGTCAAAAAAAAAAAAAAAATGGCTTGGAAATTCACTGAAAAAGTGTGCATAACAAGGAATAAAAAAAATCTGAAGTAGAACAGTTCTTCCTAGATCCGTGCTAGCGAGTACATAGCTGTTCTGTGCCCTCCTTGCCTTTTTTCTGTTCTTTCTTAATTTTCCCTCTTATTAGTTACACTTCAAGCTTTTTGTTTAGGGAGCTGAAGCATGTATTTCACCTGCAGCACTTCTTATTCCTGAGATGAATGTGGATCTGGTTTTGAGGCTGGAAAAATATTCATTGCTATGAGATTCGGGGTCTATTTGCTATGCCAAAAGCTTGTGGAAAAAAAAAGTTGAGTCCTGATGATCAAGATTGCATGCATGTGTTTGCATTCACACCTTAATGTGCATCTCTATGGCTCTGTTCCTTCCTCACCCCCCTTTCCTCCACCCAAGGTCTAATTAAAACAAGAATGCACCGGGCTGCCTTTTGCTGTGTTTCATCTCCTGATATTTTTATGTTAAATCCACCAAGGAAATCTCCTGAAGGCTTTGAAGTCTTGGGGTGTGTGAATAAAGATGTCACAATGGTAGACACAGGGCTTCTTAATGAGGACAGAAGGTTTGATGTCGGAACACTTCAGTGCCCGAAGGAAAGAGATGCTCTCCAGCACGTTCTCTCTTCCTTTTTTTTTTCTTTTTTTTATTTTTTTTTTTTTTTTTTCCCTCTTGCTCCAATGGCCTATTTTTTTCCTCTATATCTTTTGTTCTTTCTCCACCCTTCAAGGAGGAAGGGGAAAAATGAGAGGAAATGCAGGGGAAATGTGCAGTTTTACAATTGAAAAATCATTGTTCATGCCACTGTTCCTTCGTCTCAGTTAATTCTGGTGCCATCTGAGTTCATCCCGGTGCCCCATCCAGCCTCCTGCTACCTCTTTTTGTGTCAGGACTAAGGTAACAGTCCCTGCTTCTGTGTCTGTCTTTCTCCCATCCAGAATGTTCTGTCTCAAGAAAGGAAACTTTAGCTTTACCAAGAGGAATTTTTGCTTGAAAGTATCCCCATGAAATCAAAGGTTAAATTTAGTGTAACTGAGAGAAATATCTGGTCCCTAGAGTACAAATTTTGTTATCATAATCCTGAAGAGTGAATCAACTCCAAGCACTCCTTGGGACCTCAGCACAGTTTGATCTGACCTGTCTGCTGTGATTTTGTCTTCTGGACCCTTATCCCTCCTGCTTTCCTCTGTTACATCTGAGCAGCCAGTTTGTAAAATCATGGGGCAAAGGAAAAACAGAAGTGTATCTCATCCCACCATTCTCCACCCTGTGGACCTAGTGGAACAACAGGATGCCATCAAGGCAGGGCTGGACACCCTCTTGGGCATATCAGTTGGTGGAGAAAACTTCTAAGTTCCATGGGAAGAGGCACTCCTTGTATATGGGAAGTGCCCATGGAGCCAAGCATCCCCTTCCCTTTGGGATGTGCTGCCCTCTGAGGGACACAAGGTTGTCTGAAGTTCATATCTATGTGAGAGATTAGGGGAGTACTTTGTTTTGTAGCAGGGAAAGGAAAGTTTGGGGCAATGCTGTAAATCCAACCAGTGGCTACAGAAGCCAATTGAGCTCCTAAGGATCCTGTCTGCGTACTTTTCATTAGGCTCAACCATAGCTGCAGATTCTGCTGCAAACCTCAGAATTTCAAGATCAGCATGAGTCAGTCCCAAAGTGCTGAAATATTTAAGCTTTTTTTTTTTTTTTTTTTCTTCACTCAGGAGCTGGATTTATTGACACCAAATGAGCTGTATCATGTTTCATCTAAGAAAACCCTGATGTTTGGAGTTGGAAGTGGTGATGATGATTGCATAAAGTTAAGTTTTTTGTATTGACTGACCACATCTGCTCAGTTCCATCCTTCCCAAATAAGACACAATCTTCCTTCCCCATCAGGATTCCTTCTCAAATCCTATTGCCTTCTAGCCTACTTGTATGATGCTAATACCTGGCTGGAGGAGGGAGATGGAGGTCGAGGTCCCAGATTGCAAAATACCTGTGCAGGTATAGGATGGATTCTGTCACAGCAAGGGGAAAATGAGTGCTTTTGCTTTGCAACGTTGTGCAGAAGGCTGTCAGCCCTTTCCTTCTCCCTCAAAGAAAATCAACGATCTCTTTTTACCCACCTCTTCTTTCAATAAATAAAGTGCATTGCTCCATGTGATTCACTTTAAGGGTATATATTGCTCAGAAAGGTGGAGGTTTGTGCTGAGAAATACAGCAGCTCTGACCCTCATATTTACTGTGCAAACCTGCTGCAGCAACCAAAGGTGCCCACTGTTCCCCTGATGGAGGATGCAGCCCCTGTGGCAGAGATTTGGACAAGGTGTTTCTGCCTAAATGTGTGGCTCTCCATCCCCAGACAGTAATTTACCACCAGCCTCTGCACTGACAGCAGAAGCTAATGCAGCAGCAGTGAGCACAGATCCTGGGCAGGGAGGCAGCTGGGCTGGCAGCCTGTTACAGCGAGCTCTGCCAGAGGCTGCCTGCCCAAACAAGGCCCCTCACTGCCTGTTGAGCTTGACATTCATTGTCATGACCTGGCCTTAGACCAGGGCTCTGACTTTGCTGTGCTTGAGACTGTGCAAATTCAGCAGTGTCAAGTTGTTTGCTCGAGGGCTGGCAATTTTTAAGTGAGTGTTAAGTAATCCAGTGGGTGTATGAGCTAAGAGCTCAGGTTGTCCTGTACTTGTATCTCTTTGCCAGCCCCTTTGCAGGCTTGAGTGCCACAAAGGCTTGTTCTGTAAACCCAACAAAATCCCAGGGAAACATGGGGCCAAACTCTGGTTTTCCAGAGATGGCCAGACCTGGTCTCAGAATGTGATCATCCTTTGAATTAGAGAGCACTTGTTTAGGCTGCCCAGATCTCCACTGCTGTTACACTGAATGCATTGTTTCCACCGTCAGACAGAGGATTAAGTCCTGCTTAGGTTTAAGGTCGCCTTCTCTCTCAGACTGTGTGAAGCCATCTGGTTTTTGTGCCACTGACCTTTGTCAGTCTGCATTAATTCACAGAGGCTGATGAAAGAGTGCAAAACTTGCATTCTGCAGAGCCATGAGTCACTGCTGGGAGCTAGATGGGTAATGAAAAAGCTGTTCAGTTTTGTTTTGATTTCCAGATCTTCATGAATAAATACCTGCTCAGACCCAATCAAATTGTTGCCTGTAAAATTCCCTTCCTATTACTTTGATCCTGCTTGCCTCAATCTCTGAGCTCCACAGCACCGCCAGCCTGTGTGCTGCCACAGACCCAGCCACCAGCTGTAGTATGGGTTTCTGCATCACCCTCTCCACACTGCATGCCAGCCTCCTTCCTCTGCTTTTCTGTGCTCCTGAACGCTTGGACTTCTTTCCCAAAGTCACCCTGTATACAAGAAGTCACCCTGTATACGAGCAACCCCCCTCTCTGTCTTACAGTAAACTCACGCAGCTCAGCATCTCCAGTCCAACCCATCTAAACCAACATTTTTAGCAATAGGCATATTTTTTGCACAAACAGAGCTGTATCTAGACCTGTCAGCAGCTGCAGGAGCGTGTCTGTTGATATAAAGCAACAACAACAGATGAAAATGACTGATGGGCCCTAATTGCAGAGGTTTCTGGATGTACCCCTCTATCACCAAAGCCTTTGGGAGGAAAGTTGTCTGTCCAGAAGCATGGGTAGGAGGGAAATCAGGACAGGCTGCCGGCAGAGGGAGCTTCCCACTGCTTGTGGCAGGGTCTTGTACTGCTTCTGGTACCCAACCCAGGGGTGGGAAGGGAATGAGGGTGTGCATCACACACCACTTAGCCTTTCCCTCCCTCAGAGCCCTGGGTCGCTGCAGTAGCACAAATGCCATCAAACCACTCCAATTTGATTTGCCGAACTTCAAGAGGTCCTTTGGTATTCACAAAAACAAACAAATATTAGAAAGAAAAAAACACTTTCTTCAATTCATTCTGGAATGTATTTTCTTTCCCGCTTTGCTGGTCGTGTGATTGTTTGGTTTACTCTGTTGTTTTAAAAGGTCTGTCAGGCAGCCACAGAGGAAAAAAGATTTCCATGTGACCAGTCTTGTGCCATGCAGAAAGAATAGCAAACAGTTATATTAAGCAGCCTAGCAGCTCTTCGTAGGGGGGAAGTTAGCCATTTGAGCTCTATTCTGTCCTTGTGAATAGCATCACTGGGGACTGGACTTCCAGTTTGGGAAATCCAGTTTGGTGTGCTCCCATCTCAGCATCCGCTTGCTGTGCTTTCTGCCTCCCCAAAGTGTTACACTGAAGAGGGATGGGAAGAACATGATGGATCTGAGCTGCAAGGCTGCATGATTGCAGTGCATCCACTCACGTGAAGGGAGAAAGCTGTCAGAGATAAGGATGGGCAGTCAGAGGTCACGGTCCCCTGAGGAAATGACCAGTGACCTCTATTATTGGAACAGACATAAATGAAAGTGGTCTTGATTGCATCATTTGTAATTAATCAGCAGAATTGACATGAAAATAAATAATGGGAAAGGGTCTAAATGAGATCGGGTAAAGCTGAAATCTGACCATTCTGCTACCTCCTTTCTCCTTTGTAACTAGATAGCTCTAAGGACAATAATCTAGGGCCAAAGGCTGCAATATTCCACATTCATGATCCTACTGTAGTTAATTGTTGTCATCTTTGCCTCAGGAAGGATAGCTGCTGGACTAATATTTGGGGATATTGACCCACAGTTTCCTTCCAAAACTGAGTGCCTGTAGGTGAAGGGATGAGCCCTCATATCAAAGAGTCTCATTATGCCAAGCACACGTATCAGGAGACAGAGCATAAAGGTGAAGGTTAAAGCATCTGAAGGTCCTGCCTCTAATTCTTCTCTGTGCATTTCTGATATCAGGGATGTACAGAGGGGTTACAGCTACGCTTAGATCTTGCCCAGTCTTCCCACAATCTATGAAAACAGGTGAAGGAGAAACATTTACTAGGCTTTGAAGCATATGGAGAAAACCACAGAAGTGTCCTTTGCATGTGAATAATTGAGTGTAGCTGAAGCCACTTGAATCCTCTCTGTGGTGAATGCTTTCACAACAGTCATAGACCCAGAGTAGCAAAGATTTGTCCCTAAGGAGTGTTTCAAAGGCCACAGGTTGTCCAAAATCCTCCGCTATTGTAACTAGCTGAGAGTCCATGTGCCAAGCTCCTCTAGCAAGATTTTCTTGTAGATGGTGATGTTGGGATCAGGTGAGCTGGCAAAAATGGTGTGTGTTCAGCAAAATTCAGTGCTCCTTTTTTCCTCTAGAAATTACTGGCATTTCAAGTACCCACAGTGGCACTGCAAGCCAGACCTTCTGTGTCTGGTTAATTAACTCAGTGCTCAGATGAGGTTGGTTCACAGAAATGGGGTGGAAGGGATGAGTCAAATGAGGTTTTCACCACAATTTGGAAAAATATTTGCTGCACTGTAGAATTTTGACCAACATATCCCCCGAACCCCCCATGTGTAACAGAAGGCTTGAGTGATTTACCCTCTGGTGTGACCTCAAAGCAAGCATCATGCTGACATCAGCATCTGTGTGAGGTGCGAAACAAGAAACCTCGCAAAGGGAAACCAGCTCTCATCAGTCAGTTCCAGCAAGCTTTGCAATGAACTTGCTTGATGTCAAAAAGGATGCCACAGCCATGAAACACCTCTTTAGGATTGCTTTGGGTTGCAGTGCTACTCATGCCTGAGACTACTGGCCTGGAAGTACTCAAAAGCAAACGCACTGTGCATCTCTTCCAGTGTATGTGCTTTCTTCCACACAGCATAACCAGTTCCCCGTTCCTGGTTTTGGCTCTGTTTTGCAGACCTTGTGCCAGAGGCTGACCCAGCTGAAATCTATGTTTCCAGTTCTGCAGAGAAGTCTTCAGCTTTTTTTGTTGTTCCTGCCTTTCTGGCAGCAGAATACTTTAAAAATCCTGGTTTTCTTAAAACCTCACTAAGTCCCAAAGTGACAGGCAGTGGCCCGTGATGGTCAAAGCAGCAATGCTTCTTGGAGGATGTTCCACCTCTGGGAGTCAGTTTATTCCCCTGATGCGCAAAATGAGATTTTTGACTGCTTTCCATATAGCAAATATGCATGCTGCCAGATTGCAATCTTGATTATATCTGTATCAACCTGCTTAAAATATCGTTGTCTGCAATGAAAGTGCAGGAGGTGGACCAGATGTTTAAGTTGTACCTGTATGCTCCTGCTTCCAACACAGCGAGCTACCTCTGCCTCAAAACCCAGCCCTTTCTCCTCTCTTCTCTTTCTGGCCTCCTGTGTGTGTGGAAGTAGGAAGTTTTCTGCCAACTTTTGGCTGTTGTTGTTTTCCTCTAACTTTACTGCAACTTCTGGAAAGCTGGTTCAGGCTCTCTATGTTGTAGTATCATTTCCTAAATCTAAAAGTGGGCTGCTCATTTCAGCATGTCTGTCACTTGGCCTTTTCTCTCTCTGAGAATCAAATAAGCAATATTCCATATTCCTCCTTCTCTGGTGAGCAGAGCTTCTGATGCCTGGCCTAGGGTTAATCGTAGGGTTAACCTAGTCATGAAAAAAATATTCTGGGAAAATGCAGAAGATTTCTCGCTTGGTTGGACCAAGCAATCTTTCTTTTTTAAATTCAGTGTCATGGGCCAGCCAAAGAGATCTCTCTTTCACTGTCACTCTCTTTTGCTGTAGGTCAGCAACATGATGTGCTTCTCGTTCCTTGCAGCTTCAGGGCAGAGCAGAGCTGTAATTTGCTCTGGCCATTTCAGAAAGTCAGCTCTACTTTCCGTTTGCTTCAGCGGTAAGTTAGGGGAAGCTGACCAGCAAGACCCAAACCGCTTCTGCTCTTGCTTTGGCTTGTCAGCAAGTGCGTTCTGAGAGGGGGTGAAAGGTGCCTTCCTTCTGCAGCCTCCCCCTTGCAGTAGTGCTCAGAGAAGCAATGGACTAGAGAACCTGCTTCTGCAGCCAAAGATGTCCTGGCAGCTGCTGGCCCAGTAAGGCATAAGTGAAAGTTCCCCTGGGCTCCTGTATCCCCAAGGGAGTCACTGAGGCTGGAGATGGGTCAGTTACAAGTGTCCATGGGCTGAGAAGCTCATCTGTTTTCCTGGGGGATTCCCATGGGGAAGGTTGAGGTACTTGAGTTGAGGATGCTTTCTCCAAGGGAGGGAGGAAGAGAAGGCACCCTGTTGCTGTCTTATAGCTCCATGTGGGGCAATATCTGTGTCCCACTGGGAGAGTCAGTGAGCCCAGAATTCAAAGCAGAGGGTATGCAGAGGGGAAGAAAAAGCAAGAGGACTAGTAACAATGACTTCAAAGATAAATTCTGCTAACCTGAAGCCCTAAGGACCCAGGGGGCTCTCAGCAAAGCTTCTGTGTGCTCTGCTGAGCTCCTGTCACAGAGCGTGGCAGCCCAGCCACCCACAGTGTTTGTGCACACTGGGGCAAGGTCCCCTTGCAGAGCCTAGAAAATGCTACTGAGAGCTGCTCATTTCCAAAATTCTTTTTAAAAGGCTGTATGATCTGATAGGAACTGGTCTTTCAAATCACTTCTTTTACATTACCTGCTGTTCGTGAGCTGTTCTGTAAGAGGCAACCAGATCCATCCCTGTGTCCAGTCCCAGCTGCTGGTGGCTCTGAGGTGCTGTCAGGTGTCGTACCGCACAGCGGGCTCTCTTCCCAGGGAGTGGGGCCAGTAGCTGTAGACTTTAGGTTTCAAACTGCTTCCTAAACTTCTAGGATAAAAGCCATTGGAGAAATGTAAAATATTAGTGGTATTTTAAGAAGGTGTGTGGGTGTGTAGACACAATTAATTTTCCTTTTTTATAGGCCTACATGGAATATCTCCATCTCCGACGATGCCTAGATCTGTGGTGTGCTGGCATCCCAGACGAAGGCACCGCTCTGTTTGTGTTAACAGAAAATGCCATCGAAATTAACAGTGCACGAACGTTGTTGTGGTCAGACGGTGTCAGTGCAATAAATTACCATACGTGTGAGAGGCGGCAGGCTGGGAGTCGCTCTGTGCTCCATCCTTCCTGGGCTGAAGCAGCTCGTTCTTCCTTGTTAAATGCACACGGTAGCAGTCATAAGGGATTTTTGTCCTGTTAGCCCCCAAAGATCAGAGAAGAGCTGTTGCAAAGAGGAAATACACTGTGGAGGATTAAACAGCAGAGGGTATGTGCGCTCGCGCACACCCGGGCAGCGTGTCTGCTCTTGTGCTCTGTATTGTTATTGACACACTGCACCTTAATGGCTATAATGTCAATGGGCACTTTGGGACCTTTACTCGTGGATTATTAATGCATTAGACCACAGCTTTTATGGGTTATCATGTCAAGAGCGGTGGGAGTGGATGCCTGCAGTATATGGGCAGAATAAAGATATTTTTTAATCAGAGCTGCGTATACAGCACAGCCTTGTACTAAACCTCAGAAATCCCATTTGCTGCTGTGCCGTACCTGCTCCCAGTATGTGTGATCTTACTGCGGCTTGGAGGGCAGTGTGGAAACAATGACAGCAACCAGAAAGGAAAAGGGACTGGAAATACAGCCCAGGGAAAGGAAGGGATGCTTGTCGTTGTAACTAGGCAATTGCGCATTGCCATCCCAGGCTGGGGGAGATTATTTCCTGGTGCTAGCCACTGATACCCTGCAACATGAAGATTAATAGGCTCTTTATTTTATTGTTAGGAACTGCAGGTGCTGCTTTTATTTATATAAATGTGTGCTGGCTCCTGGCTGTGGGCTCAGCCCAGGACGAATTCTCCCGCGGGACTTCAGGGAGAGGAACTTTCTCATGCTGCCTCTGCCTGAGAGCCAATGTCACATTGCATTTGAATGTGAGCATGGGGTGCCTGCATGGCCCTTTTATGGAAACTGCAAGTACCTAGCATTCACCAGGGGCTACATCTTGCTGTTTTAAAGGGTGTTTTTTGAACACAGCATAACTTGCAGGGGAGAGTGATGCCTGGGTGCAAGCAGTTGCAACCAGATTCTCTGGCTGACTTTTTTTTTTTTTTTTTTTTTTTTTTCTGGGTAAATAGTGTGTGTACATCTACAAAGTCCTATTTGACCAGATGCAGTGATTAGATCTGTAGATGAAGCGGAAAGGTCAGTATAATGAGCACAGACTACTGTGCTCAGGGACCTGTGAGTAGTGTGGCAGGAGCAAGGACACACTTAGCGTGGTCAGAAATGTCCTCCCTGACATCGCACCAACATGGGTGCTTCCAGGTCAGGATACTGGAGCAGCAAGAGATGGGCAGCTCAGCCAAAGTTACGTGAGTGAATCTAAATAAGCTTGTTTGTGGCAGGAATTGCCACCCTTCTCACAGTCTGCTCCATTATGACAAGACCTGGAGAAATCCTAACAACCAAACTACCTGTTGGGTGATAAAAATAATAAGCCATGACAGAAACAAAAAATCATATCACAGGTTTTCACCTCTGAGGAGGAAAAAAAACATGCCTAATACATGACTGTAATAGCATGAAGCAAGAAAAGGGAAGCCCGGGGGACCTGAGCCCGGTTGGATGCTGGTTCTGCAAAGCTGGAGGGTGTGAGATGGCGCTGACACATGAGCGAAGCTCCTTGTTTGCAAACTGCTGTCACTGCACTAAAGGCCCACATCTTTCGTTTTCTTGACTTCTCATTCCCTCAACTTCACATTTCAAGGAGGCAAAGAAATCCCCCAGTTTTCCCGACAGTGCTGAGGGGAATTTGACTTTTCATCATGTCATATCTGGGCCATGGAAAGGCCCCTGCTTTTATTGTGTGACGACACGGAAATTACCGAGTAATTACAGGATTACGCAGCACCCTGTAAATTAAATGTTACCTCTTTACCTTTTATAGAACAAAAAATAACCATGTAATTACCTAGTGAATTAAGCTGTTAAGGTCTCATGGTAATTATACATGGAGTCAAAAGCTCCAAGTTCTTCTGGTAGTTACAAGTAAAGAATAATCTTTCATTTTTAAACATATGTTGCCGTTGGATCCCAAAGCCTGTGCATTTCCATTTTAATAACACTATGGCCTGCCCAAATGAGAAGAGGCATATGTCTCCCATCTGAGTGTGCAAATAGAGTGAACATGTATATATAAAATAGATTGGACATATGCAAAGCTGACCCAGGTTCATACCAGATAAATTATATGGACTGAAATGGAATAGCAACAGAGGTAAAACACGATTAGTCAGATGATAACGTTTAAAATTATGTTTAGTTTCCTAGCACTGGAACTTGTTTTCACAGGAAGCAAGTCAGCATGATACTATTTTTATTATACACATGTGATCATATTTTGAAAACAGACAATCAAACCAGTCATCGGGAAGCTCTGTCCCCTAAAGGGAGGCTGGGGACTTGCAGCGTGTAGTTGGCTTTTGCTGAGCATCAGCATGGAGGGGATCACTCGCTGTGGTGGGAGATGCCTGTGAAACCAAACACACTGGTGATCTCAGTGGATGCTTCTGGCTCAGGTGAAGGGTTTTGCTGTGGGGCTGAACACCTTTCGGCAGCTCTGGGGCAGACCTCTTGGGTGTGATGGCTCAGCCCCAGCCCCTCCAGAGGCAGCCAGGGAGAAAAGTTGCATCAAATAGCTGCAAAAGGAGAGGGGTAGAGAAGAGTGAGGGTTTGCTGCCTTGTGGCAGAGCCCAGTCCTGCCAAAAGAACTGCAGGAACATGTTTCCCTGCTTAAAAATCACTGTCAGGTGGCCCAGATCAGTGCAGTGGGTACAGAACATGGGAAAAGCAGCAGTAGGACGAGAGAGTGTCCAGCTGCTCCTCGCAAACCAGGAGACAGGGAAGCTCCTGGGCACCAAACAAGCAAAAAAAAAAAAGGGGGCATCAGACAGGTGATTGCAGGTACTGAAATAGATGGTCAGGTTTTTATTCAGCATGAGGATCTGCACCACTTATGAATTGCCTCTCTTGCTCCGTACATCCTCCGCTCTGGTCAGCTGGCTGAAAATGCCCTTTCATTCTTTCATTATTTCAAGATTCACATTGGCTTTTTAACTGTTCTGCATAACTTTTTCTTGTTTAATTTTTAACCAGAAAATGAAAGCACACTGAAGTGCTTCAGGTTTTCTTCTTTGTTTTTTTTTTTTTTTTTTTTTTTTTCTTCTTCTCTCTTTCCAAGCTTTTAGGAAAAGCATTCAAAAAAGTCCTAATGAATGTTAATGATGAAATAATAACCAGCTTGAATGTCCTTTCAGATCAGAAATAGACATTTTTATAAGTTCCAAAACCAGATTCTTTGACTTCGTAATTTTAGATCCCTAAATCTGAAAAATGGGATATTAGAATATGCCTAACACCATCTGAAAGGTGCAGCTCTTCAAAGAGGTGTTACATGCACTTACTAGCTAATTTTATAGCTTGCTTTGAAATATGTAGCATGTTTCATAAATGTTCACTGTGTTAAGTGTGGAAGGAAATACAGAACCTGGATAGGGAGCTGGGTTTTTCCTTTAATGATGCTTAACACTGACATTTTAACTATTAACATTGTGTCTGCCGTTTCTATTGCAGACCTAACTATTTCACCTACAAGTCATCCCTATTCCAAACAGTAATTGCTCCAGGTACCAAATGAATTGAAGTAATTATCTTCTAACCTTTTTTTTTTTTATTTTGCATTTTTTCTCACTTTGGTTTTTATATGATTAGCAATTCTCTATAGCACCATGTTTCATCATATTTAACTCCTGCAGTAATGCTGCATGCTGAATGCAGTGACATGCATTTGCTTCAAAGAGTCATTTATATCCCCTGCAAGCAGGTAGTCTTTCCCATAGAGATGCAGGGCTGTTTTGGCACAAACAAGCTTTTTTACACGCGTTTGTTGCACGATTTCTTTCACCTTGTGTCCATTAGTGTTACTGCTTTGTAGTTGCTATCTGGTGAATATTAAAAAGCACCCTTTGGGATTATATTGGAAAATGTGAAAAAAAAAAAAAAAAAAAAAAAGGCAAATCACACTCCATCTCATTCCTGGTCTCTTGCGTAACATCCCTTCATCCTGACACAGATTACTGCGAGCATTGTACTCGCCCAGTTCCTCTGCCTTAATAGCCTTACGTCTCATTCGAAGTGAGATCAAAGAGAGAAAAGTACCAAAGGGCTTACATTCAATTAACAGGAAAGGGGCAGGCTTTATACGTGCTCAGCAGAAGCTCTGATTGCAACAAACTGCTGACTACATATCATGTACTATCGCTATCAGCATGTGTAACACCAGCCTTTTCCCTGCCGTGCTGAAAGGTGGTCTGGAAAGGCAAATGTCATTTTTGTGCTCTTCCTGTGCTTTATCGGGATGGATAAAGCTGGAGCGACCCATTACAGGGATGCTTGGGCGGGTGGGGGGCAGAGCCCCCCTTTTTTTTTTTTTATTTTTATTTTTTTTTATTTTTTAATTCTGAAATCTCCAGACTGGAAAATTTCTGTCAGCCCTGACCAATGTATTGGACAAGTTGAATTTTTAATGATGTACTACTTCCCTCTGCTCTCTTACATGGATCTCAGAGTTGGAGGCTTAGCCTGCAGCAGTCAGAAGTCCTAGGGCAAAAGCTGAGACTTTTGACCCTTTCGGTATATTTGGAGTGTATAGCAATGAAATAATCCCCCTCTTGTTTCTCAGAACAAATTATCCTCTTCTTCCCCTCCTTCTTCCCCTCTCTGGATATCTGTGGCACCAGCAAAATCTGAATGGGCACCTGACAGCTAGCTTGTACCCAGTGATTAGGAGGAAAATGAGGGAAGAGGGATGCTCTATTGGGGGTTCTTCCCACTTTCCTCAAAGAAAATGGGACCACTCACTGCCATGAAGATGCAATACTGGGAGGACCAGAGACCTTTCTCACTATGGCAGCATGGTTTTATGACTTTTCCATTTTACCCCATTAAAGGCAGAAGAGAGAGCGGCAGAACTTGGAGCATAAACATCAGTGGAAAAAATAGAGAGAGCATTAAAAAGGTGGAGCATGGATCACTGAGATTTTACTGTTTGAGCACTGCTGAAGTTAGAGATTATAACCCATCCACTACGTAGCCAGTGCTCACTGCTGTTAGCTCCAGTTACATCAAAACCTCACATTTCCCCATGTTCTGCATATGAAGTTTGGGAAAAACTTCATTCCCTAGTTTGGTGTTACTGCTGGAATTTTAAAGTATTTTTTTAAAAAAGCTCTGAGAGAGCATGGATCCCTACTGGTAGCTGAACTCCCTCTCCACGAAGCTGGTTGCTGAAATAATTTCCAAACAGAGCTGTCTGAGCTTAGGTACAGATGCATAATGCCCTGCTTTACATCCTCTTGACTTCTAACGCAGAAGTTGCAGAGCAGGAAGCTCCTCATACACACACAGGGATTCCGTACCTGCTCTTCTTGCCAGGAATATTCTCAACTACTTTAACCTTTCAAAATTTCCTGCTTTGCTGTGGGAGATGACCACTCCACGCATTTCTCACAGGATAACAGTGAGCTATAAAGAGCTCAGCTGCTCAGTGGAATCAGAAAGCACTGAAAAGGTCAAAGCATGCCAGTACTACAGAGGTTTCCTTCTGATGTGGAGTAGCCTCTGACCTTCACTTAACCCTTACTTTAAATGATTGCAAATTAAGCTGGGCAACTTAACCTGTGCTGTAAAAAATCTAAATGAATCTGTAAAAATCTGCACTTTGGCATCAATGTCAGGCATGTCCTCCAACACACATCTGCCTGTGAGCCTTACCCAGCTGAGTTATACTCAAATAGAGCCCCACTAACTTCACTAGTGCTGAATGACATGCGTGCATTTGTACCACTGCAGAGATGTTCACTTGAACAAAAGCACATCTGACTGGAGCTCCTTTCTGCAAGGTGTTTTTTAATCTTCCTGGCTTATACAGGACTTACAGCTCTAATATATGGTGTTTGCATAGCAGTCAGAGCAAGGATTTCAGCACACTAAGTCCATCACCTGTTTTCCATCAGCCAATCGTCTGTGCACTGTTGCTCATGACACAACTTTTGACTTTAGCTGGGCCATATCCAGTCTCCTGGCCTCTAGGATGCCCACCAGTGATTAAATGCAATGACAAAACTTAGGATAACTCTGCAGCAAAGCACCCTAGGGCATTCCTCATCTCAAAGCTTCTCTGTCTCATCCATGAGGTGACACCAGAGTGACCCCAGTCACAGGAACGCTGACTGGGAGGCCTGTGCTTGTGGTCCTCTGCTGGGCCCCAGCCTCTGAGCAAACCTTTGACTTGTATGTAAGCTCCTCCTTTTTGTGTTCTTTAATGTGCCTTTTGTTTCCTTCTGCTCCCTGTGTACCTGACCCTTTATTTTTCCACAGCAACAAATGTGAAAGAAAAACCTTTTGCTGAGGTGCAAAAACAGAGTTTATTTTTTTCCAAGCCACATAAATCTATATCCCAATAACTGCAGCTAAAGCAAAGAGACACCTTCACAGGAACAGACCACAAAACAAATTCTTAACTCCAGAAAGAACCCAGCTTTTCACCTATTTTGTTGATATTGAGATAGGGCAGCAGTGCTGGGGAAATAACCTGCCCTGTGAGCAGCTCAGATTCACTCAGTGCTGTGGTCCAGAGATGGCTGCTCAGTGTCTGATTTACTGGCCAAGAGGATACTCCACTTTCTGAATTCCCATGGAGATGGCCTGATTTCCATAGCAACTGGATTCTCTCTCTTGCCTTTCCCTTTAACAGGTAGAAACACACATCCTGAAAATGCTAGATTACTCTGAGTATTTATGTACTTTCAGATGCCAGTACACTTTCTGGACTATGTGCTGAAATACAGGCACCTTAATTATGTTTTTGTATCCAGCTTTTGAACTGGCGGTGACATTATCTTCTATCCCCTGCTCTTAAGTTTTGTTGTGATGTGAGCATGAAGTTTTCTTTTTTGCTTTCTTTCTCTTGTTCTTTATTAATGCTCCAGTTTTCTACTGGGCAGCCTGCAAAGCAGAGTGATGACTGTTGAAGAAAGCTCTTGGGGAAAGGAGGGTATTGATAATACCAGCGAACAACAATATCCAAAATGCATGTGGTGTATTTCGAGAGAGAGAGGTTGGTTGAATCTCTGCCCCAAAGATGGATTAAAAATGCATGCTATAATTCAGCATGTCAGATAGGAGATCATGTTGGCAGTAAGTATATACGTTATTTGTCACCTGTTTGCTGTGACTTTTTGATGGTTTGAGCTTTTGATTTTACATGCTAACTCGAAGTGTCCTCTTTTTAGCTCTGTCCTTCATCAAGAGCATCTCCACTGCTCCTCCCTTCTAGACTGTAGATTGAATAAGTACAAAGAACAAACAAAATCCACAAGGAGTTGGCTTGACTGGGAAGTTTCTTACAGGCACTGTGGAGGGATTTATAAGGAATAAAAGAGGCCAGACCCTGCAAACCATCTCCCCGCAGATCTGCTGAGAACAGATACAGAACAAGGGGCCATGAAAATAGGCTCTTGGGTAGTAGTAACATAGCACATTGGTCTGGTTCCTCAGGAAAGGGACTTCTACAGGTATCATGAGGCATGTGTGGGAATTACAGGGGTCTTAAAGGGCAGAACCAGTACCTTGATTTGGATTTCTGGAGGACCAGAGAGTTGAACTGCTCTGCGAAACACACAGATTATGTGCAGCCTGGAGTGCCTCAGTGACTGGTGCAAGAGCTCCTGTGTGGCAGTGTGTGACAGCACAGTTAAAGGAAGGGCAGCAGGTGGTGATAAGTGCATATCCTGTGTCTGCAAGGGTGGCTGCAGTGCGTGAAAGGCATTCCTGGCAAGTGAAGCTATTTGTGGGCCCAGCAAGAAGGGCAAAACCCCTGGGGAGCAGAGCGGTGGGGCTATGCTCTTCCAGAGGTGTCCCTCTTTAGCTACAAATCACAAGAACACAGTGTCTGTGCTGGGGAAGATTTTCACAGATGTACCATTCACCCTGCAGAGTGCACCAGACCTTCCCCTGCCTCACTGTCCCCTGTCCCTGAGCATACATCGGCCTGGATCCAGGGGACTGGCACCGAAATGGTCAGCTGGAGCAGCCCAAGACGCTACAAGTGCATCCGAAGGTCGTGACAGCACTTTGCCAATTCACTGACCCCATTATGTTCTGAACTGCAGGAGGTTATGCCCGAAATCAGCCTAAAATATTGGCTGATTTTCCCGTGCCCCCCAGTCTGACCCCACAGTCGAGTTTACATTTTTAAATCTCACCATCAGTGCGATGTCCACTTGCCTCTGCAGCTCCTGTTGGGCTGTTCAGCTGCCAGTAGCATATCCCACCTCCCTTTTACATCCCCACCTGCCTGCAGACCCTCACCCGCCGTCGTGCAAGGTTTTCCATGCTTCTTCACCATGAAGCCCTCCCTCCTCTCTCCTCCCCTCCTCCTCCCTCTCCCCAGCTGATGCTGAGAGCCGGGGAGGAAAGCATAGCAAATTGAAATAAATGAGAGCGGTGGAAGAAAGGGGGAGGCGAGGAGCGAGCTGCCAGGCCCTGTCACTCTGGGGGTCCCAGGGGAAGCGGTGGAGGGCGACAGCAAGGCCAAAGCCTGGTCCTTGGCTGTGTCGGGAGCCTTATTGCCTGTGACCTTCAGAGCACTTAGCGCTGATGAGGAACATCCAGGAGATCTGAACGGGGCTGGTTTTGGGGCAGGAAGGGCATGCATGTGTATGGGAGCATGGGGAGAGCAATGTGGGTCAGGGGCTGCCAACAGGCAAGGGTGGCAAGGGTGGAAGGTTCAAAACCCCAGCAGGATCCTCCTGAGCATCCTGCTCCCCAGAGGCAGCCCAAGGAACCCATTTGGGCTCCTCAGAGAGATGCCAGCCAAGGGCCCATAGAGGGCACTGATTTGTCAACAAAGAGGAGAGAAAACATACATTTGGATAAGAAAGACAGGCATGAAGGGCCCAGGCATCCTTCTGTGGCTCCTGTAGGCGGGTTATTTCTAAGCTAATGATGGACTGCTTCTTTTTTTACTTCTCTGGGCTCTCTTGGAAATGCAAAAATCACTGGGAGGTGGGAGAGGTGGCTTCCCCTTCCCGTTTGCTAGAGGAGCAGATGGTCCCACAGCTGATTTCTCCTTGCTTCCCTCTGTTGGTAAAAGATACATAGCCTAGCTCTGAGAATACCATTTCTTGGCAAAGATGTTCCAGAAAAATAGCAGGGAAATTCCCAGTACTGCGCTTTCGTGTTTCTTCAACCTCCTTTTTTTTTTTTTTTTTTTTTTTTTTTTTTTTTGTTTCTTTAATTCTACCCCCAGTGGCAAGGTGCACAGCTGCAGCTGTGTTTAGTTACTCAGAAGCAGCATGTGGTGCAGGAAAGGCTGCAGGCTCGTGCCCTCTGTCAGGTCCTGCTGCAGCTCTCGGGATCTCTGCCCTTTGCCCTAGGGCATCACCAGCCTGCCCTGGGGCTGGCAAAGCAAACCTCTCAGGGCAGCTCAGTGAGCACAGCCCAAATTCACTGTGGGGTCATGGCATTCATACTTGGGGGTATGATGGAAAAGATGAAATTGTCTTGCTGCCTTCCCGTCCCCAGCAGCTCTTCTACCTGCTCCCAGCTCATCCCACTCCTCCCGTGCCAGGGAGGAGGCCCATTAGCAGCAGCTCCGCCGTGATGTCTCTTTAAAGGAAGTGTCAGGAATAAAGATTTACCTCCAGGTTTAGGAAGACAATTATTGTACGTTAATTAAATATGAAATGACACTTAAGAGCATATCCATTGCCTTAACAGCGACTCTCTGTAATAATAATAATACTTAGCACTTACATAGCTCTCTCCATCTATACAGCGCTTCACAAACATTAACTAATGAATCCTCACCACCTCTGTGTGAAGCTAAAGAGGCTGCTGGCATGATGGGGAGGGGGGAAAGGAGATGTATCAGGGGAATAACCTCCTCTTGGCCTGCTGATGCTACTGCTTTTCAGGCTTCTGTGGTAGTTGTTCTCCCTCCTCTGTCAGCCTTCCCCTAATTGTGCTTCAGCCAGCTTGCATGGAGGAGGAGGATGTCAGCAGCACAGGCAGGTGGTGCCCGCGGTCAGTGCCGCAGCAGGAGCTGATGCTCCCCTGGGCTTGTCTGCAGCTGGAGTGTTTGGGTTGTGACCGTGAGAAACGAGGTCCTGGCTTTGGACATAAACATCTGTAAAATGCAGGAGCCCATACATGGGCTGAAATAGTTTTTGCATCTGACTTTCTGTAAATCAGTGCAGGCGAAATCATGACTTGCCTTCTGCAGTCTTCCATCCAGGAAACCTCTCCTGAGCCTCCTTCACCTCCCTAGAATGGGATTTTGAGCTGAAAGGCCAACTCTCATGGCCCGTGTACTTCTATAGGAGCAGACTGTCTCCTGGCAGATGTGCTCACTCTGAGCTCTCTCTGTGCTGGCCCATCCTTCAAGACCACCACTTAATGAAGGAGCTGATAGATGCTACTCTATGTCTACATCTACATTTTCTGTTGTATTTACCTTTTTCTCACTGCAGCTGCCTTTGATTGTATATTATTTTTCCTGGAAGAATCTGGAGAGAGAAGAGAGACAAGTTTCTTTCTCTCCACAAGAAGTGGCCCTGACTCTCCATCCCACCACTATGCTCTGACCTCCATTTGCAGCACTTTCATTCCCCCATCTCCCACAGCAGGCGTGACTCTGTCCCTGCTCTGACTTTTAGGCTACACAGTCCTGTTTTGCCTGTTTTACCAACATTTTGCCATTTTTCCCCCCAGGAAGCACTGATGGGGCACTATGTCCATGCCCTCTTCCACAGCTGGGCTGTCTCACCATAACCACGAGAGCACAGGAAGGAAAGCAGAATGGCAGCAATGTGACCAGGGCTGTTCAGAGGGAGGAATGCAGTTATCTGTCCCTTTTCATGGAGGGGCTTTCTGCACAATCTGCTTCCAGACTCTTTTTTTTCCACGAGCTCATTCCTCTTAAAAAAGTAATAAATATTCAAAAAATACTTGCTCAGATTAACAGCTATACACCAGCAGATTCAGCACCTACAAAGTCAATGCCTGTGTGTATCCACTAAGCAGTTGTCAAACTGCATTGCTTTGTAACATTTAGGGCTGGTTTGGAAGGAGGTCTCAAGGCTACACTGTACAAAACACCCTGTATTAGCCAAGGGGGAAGAAAAAGACAACATGACCTAGAAAATGTTGTCATCTTCAAAGTTTCCCAATTCTGCTGCTGTTTATTTAGCACTATGAGCCCACCAGATCTGTTTCCAAGTCATTGAGTTGTTTTTGTCTTCCAGAAAGGTCTCAAGCAAGCCTCTGAGTTCGAACATGCTAATGTTTTCAGACGTAGTCCTGTCAGCACCAGTGGTTTCAGCTGTGTTCCCAGAAAACTCCCTGGTGGGCTTCTTAGGGTTGCACTGAGATATGAAAATGTCACACGGTGCTTCCTGTAGCTTGGTGCAATATCAGAGATTGCCTCTAATGTTAAACAGAATCTGAATCTTTCTGCATAGATCACAGTTATCTTGGCTTCCTGCATTGAAGAGCCCTTGATAAGCCAGTGGGAAAATATATTTTGTGTGTGAGAGCTCACCTGTCTCAGCCCTGAAGGTACAGAGCAATGGAAGCCAACTTCAAATAATTTATTTATGCCTCAGTCCTTCCTGTCTCAAAAGTTGTCTTCCCCCTGCTTTTGATTTTGTTTTGCAAACCCAGCCTCAGACCTCAGGTGCTTTTGCAGATCAGGTGATGCCAGTAATTCTAGCACCTTCTTTTAGTCAGAGGGAGGTGACAAGGTTGGGTGTGTTTGAGTTCACATCTCCAGCAATGGGATTTTTTGGTGGTTCCTCATGAAAAGCCTCCATGTATGGCGTGACTCTGGGGGACACCTGCCCCATGCATGGAGAGGATTGCATGGTGTGCACCTGTTGATTTGCACCTGTAAAGGACAAGAGCAAAATACACTCAATTCAAGCCATCCAGGGTTCACCCCTCAAACCCCAGGAGGCTTCTCCAGCCCTGGGTGCAGGCTGGCTGGAAGCAGCCTCTCTCCCACTGTCATCCTCACGCCCACATGGTCTGGAGCTGGGCTCTTTCTCCTCCTTCACAAGTTAACAAATTGGCCGTTCCCTGAGAGAGGATAATTTCTTCTTAATGGTAGCCATTTTTCAGCACGTACTTTGGCTGCCAGCTTTTGAAGGTAATTGCATTGTTATTTAGGAAAGTCAAAGGTGCATTCTTCCAGAGAGGCTCTGGCTGCAAGCAGGCATGCAGAGAGCTGGCCAGGAGATGGTTTGGCGCGCTCTTGTTACAGTGAGGTGTCACTGCAGGCAGCCAGAAGACAGGGATGGATGTACATCTCCCTCCCCACTTCCTTTTCCTCCCCAGAGAAGAATCGGTAGAAGTGTTCCACTGAAAAAATCAAGATGGGCATTCCAGTGTTGAAAAAACACAAGACAAAGTGTTCTTTTTCTGATAAGAAAGTGATGTCACAAATGACCTTATTAAAAAAAGGTAAAATGCTTGTTTACTTAAAGCACTTGTTCAAAGAGAGCAAGGAAAAATGTGGCTTTAGGATATTTTTCTTTCTCCTTTCTCTTTCCTCCTAAATGAGATTGAAATACAGTTTCACATTTGCAAGACCCAGTGCCCTTTCTGCCAAGAAATCCATTGACAGTCCAATCAACAGACATGTTCTGGTTACAGGAATCAGGCATCAGTCAAAAGCTTGAGAGCCAGATCCAGCAAATGCAGCGGATAATAGTATTGAAAACAGCCGGTGGGGGAGATGAAAAAGTAATTGGAGTATAGGTAAGAGCTGGTATAAGCAGGATGGATCGGCATATTGCTGACATGAGGAAGGGAGGAGGCAGAGGGGGAGAGCTAATGAGAGGGGTCGTTCTAATGATAGAAGTAGTTCAATGTGTCAGGCTTTTGTTTTTCGAGGGCTGAGAGGATTTATTTGTGCAGAGGCAGTCCAGCCCATGGGATTTGTATGCCACCTACGCCAAGAGCAGCTCCCACAGCTGGTTCAGCCCCGGGACTTTGCAGGCTGGGTCCATAGCGAAAGGCCAGATGGCATCCATGGGGAGGACAGCAGGGATGGACTGGCCCTGAAAGTGGTGATATAGATGTGTGCAACTGGGGGAGGTTTGCAGTGAGGGGCAGAGCGGGGTTAGCAGACATACCATGGGGTGAAGGGCTTTGGGAAGCCCCATGCACTGGGGGCTGCAAGCTCCCCAGGGGGACTCATTACTATGAGCAAAACAGCGCTTCTCTCTGCATGCTCAGGGGCTGCATCACTAAACACAGTCGTTTCAATCTTGGCAAGCCCTAAAATTTGCTGATTTCATCCCAAATGTAAAAATCTAGAGAAGACAGGAGTGAAAATGAACAGAATAGAATTTGATTGTATGGACTATATCTCCTAATATATTCCAGAGCCTTTGCTAGTAAAATACCCAGACTCTGATTAGAGCAGTGAGCATGGGAGAATTACTCACTTCCTATGGGTACTATGACGAGCAAATTACCTGAATTCCTTGTAAATCTGTAACCCTCTTTTGGGACTCAGCACTATGGAAATTACAGGAAGGGGCTGTTGATCTCATGCGCTGTGGTATGCACTCCCTCACAGTGAGGCTTGGGTGGGTTCTTCCTACCTCACCCTGCCCCATCCAGTTTATTTTTGCATCTCTTTCAGTTCAGTTTCTCTGCTCTACTGCCCCAGGCACTCAGCTCCTACCTGGGCTGTGCTGCATCCAAAGAAAAGGGGGGGGGGGGGGGGAGGGGTAGAGGCAGAGGAAGAATTGAACACTCTGTAAAGATGGCACAAAATATTCCAAAGTAATTCAGATCCGACTTGAGCAAGTGATAAATGAGAGCAGCATGGCAGTGACAGGTCAATCAAATATTTATAGAACTTCATCCATTAGCATTGCAGCAGTAGAAGGAGGCAATGAAGTCAGGGTTCTCACAGACCTGTGAGGGGCACGGGTGCTGATCAGCTTCCCCAAAATCTGTCGGTGTGTATCTTGTCCTGAAGATGTTGGGAAAGGCAAAGTGGTGAGACATGCTAAAAGAAGGTTGGGATTATGCAGCACCATATTTTAGAATAAATTCCTCTGATCTCCTTGGTTGGATTAATTTATTTGCATACTGGTGGAGAGATCCTTGCACCAAAAAATGGGAAAGTAGAATGGTGTTTTTAGGTATGGGTGTGTGTGTGTGTGTGTGTGTGTGCCTGGAAAGGGCATCAGGTTTTGCAGTTCTCTGGAAAAGCAGTTGTTACAATCAGTGAAATGCCAGAAAAGGTTAAACCACAACAACTCTAAACCACCCAAGAAAGCTTAAGGAGAGAGCAGAGTGGAATCGGAAAGCCTATTTTTAGGATCACATGTTATGATTTGATTAATATTTTAGGAGGCAGTTATCATATGCTAAGAAGCTGAAGGATTATTAGCAGCATCCTAATGTGCGTACTGTCAGGGTTTTAACAAGGGGATCCTAGCCGAATTTCTCCCTCCTCACCTTTGATCAGTCCCATAGGCTGAGGGTGCAGAGAAGTGACATGTGGAGGCACTGAAAAGTTCAAAGGGCTGTGTGGAAGGCATTCTTGTGATTTCCACACTTAGATGAACATGCCCTGCTATGGCCTATGCTGAGACAGGAGGCTGCAGCACATGGCAGACACCAGCAGAGCCAGGCAGCAGCAGGCTGGTGAGGGGGAAGGACCACCCTGGGCTCCAAGAGGATGAATAAGTGCTTGAATTAAGGCTTGAACTGAAGGCCTTTTTCAGCCCGTGTATGAGATCTGTATGTCTGGCCAGAGAAATGTGCTTCTTGCATCCCTTCTCAAGGTTCCCATCTCCTTCAGCAGTTTGGGAGTCCCCAGGTGCGCTCTGCTCATACTGCCAGTGCTTAACTGTGCTGGATCTGGGACTTGTGCAGTGCCCCTTCTGGTGCCATTCACTCAGTTCCTGTGAATTCAGGAGGAATGTGGGAAGGGAAATGAATCCTTTCTTCTTCCTTCGCTGGTCTCCTGACAAAGTTTCATTCATCTGGCCTGGAAGCGGTAGGGATGCTGCATGCCAGAGGCAACCACTCAGCCAGGGGGATGAGGCAGAGCCCAGCACTTGCAAAGAGCCCATGTGCTGGAAATTGATGATCCCAAGTTGCATGGGGAATTTGTATGAATGGAAGGAAACACAGCCAGTAATTGGGATCGGTGGGTGAAGTGTCAGCAAACAGAAGAAAGGGATACTTTGGTGACAGTGATAAATGCTAGCAGCTTTTGGTCTCATCTGGAGGAGTGAATTGGAGTGAAGACTTTGTAAGAAAAGGAAGGAATGAAAAGACAGCAACCTGATGGAAGTTACAGTGGAAAAGGGCCCAGAAAACAAAAGTTCAGTGGAGCGTTTTGGGGGGGATGATCAGTGGCAAGCCACAGGAGTCTTTCCCCGAGGTGGAGAGGATCACTATTTTTTATATTCCTGGGAATAAGCCAGCAGGCTGGAAGGGGGATCTTCTCAACAGCCCTTCCTTTCCTAAACTCGGTCATCTCCCAACCCACCCTCTTCCTCTGCTGATGAGACTCCCCCACATGCCACCTTGCAGCAACCACAGCTTCAAGGCTGGTGGTGCATTGAGCCACCAGACCCCATGCCTACAGCTGCAGAGCCCCTGGGAGCAGCCATGGGGCTCTCCCGGTTGAGCAGCCCGGACTGGGTGAAGGCTCTGAGCCTTTCACGGGTGCAGGAGCCAAGGAGCTGCAGCTGGGTGTCTGGGGCCAAGGGACAAGGCAGCCCTGCAAGTGCAGGCTCTTGGCAGACAGTGGCCTGCTGACCGTTTGGGGCTGGTTTATTTTTGTCAGCCAGCCCAGCAGATATGACTCAGGGAGGAATTTGCCTACAAACCAAGCATGTGCAATAACAAGATGCCATTTCCAGAGTCATTTCTCTGACCCTCACCAGCGTTTCAAAACACGTCTCGAATGCAATTGGCACCTTAGTGCTGCCAATTTTAGAAACATTTTGCTTTGGAGGAAGGACTCGAGCACAGAGGTGATTATCCCTCCCCTTCTGGCAGCTTCAGGACTTGTGCGGCTTGCAGGGAATGTCAGAGATGAACAGCATGTAAAAGAGCTCCAGCAAATGCTCTCTCCCAGAGCACCAGGACGTGCCTCTGTCCTGCTCCTTTAGACTAGTGAGGATCTTTGCCCCTTAAATGAGAAAAGATCCTGGCTGAGGTAGCACAGACATCCATCTAACACATCCAGAGACAGCAGCACCAGCGGCAGGGAGAGGGACTGATCCTGCTGTCAGCGGTGCCAGCAGAGTCAATGGGAGTCGATGTTTACCTCTGTTACACGGACTCGGGCAGACACTGATAAATGTTATGAATTTTAAAAATTGAGATTCACATTAGGTTTCTTTAACTCATTTTAGATTTTCTGCTTAGCTTTATTAAGTGGCTTTTAAAAGCAGTTTAGCCGCTCCAGCTACACTGCTGCAGCCCTGCCTGTCTCACCCTGGGAATAACACAGAACCCGGGGTGGTGCAGGGAGCTGGGAAGGTACTGGGCACAGTGCAGTGTGTTAAGTAGTTGGTCAGGTGGCAACACCAAAGGAGAGTGGGATAAAAGTGGGAGAAGAAGGTGAGGAATGGTCCTTCCCTCCATGTGCCTTCCCCAGGCCAGTTCCTCAGTCCTACCTGGACATCACGATGAACCCACAGGTGGGTTAGATTTTGTGCTGTGCATTTCTTACTATCTCCCTCCCCAGATGTTCTTCATGAAGCCCACACATGCAAGCCTCTTCCCCCATCCTTTTACCAAAGCACTTTGCCATTCTAGGGCCAGGGTCTCAGAAACAGCAAGCCACAGCTTTGCTTTCCAGTCTATAGGTCAAGTTTGCAACCTCTAATCTTCCCAGCTCCTTTCAGAAGAATATCCCATCAGGCATCATAAAAAGATGCAAATCAGAGATATTTCCTCTCCCCTCAAGCACAGGCAGAGGAATACTATTGCAAAAGTTTGGCTTTCTGGGTCCAGAAGGACCATACAGACAGGCAAGTCTAGGCACTTCCAGGCAGCAGATCTCAGGCTGATCTCCTGCACATTAGTGTAAACCAGGAGTAGCCCCAGTGGAGTGAACTCAGCTTCCTCCTGACTTTTTGAGGCCTGATCCAGCATCCCCTGAAGTCAGTGAGAAGATGCCAGCTAACTCTTGGATCAATCCCTACCTGCCTTGCTGTAATAACCATAAGCTGCAGGAAAAAAATACACATCTCCCCTGTTCCATCCCAAAGTCTGCCTGCCACCTGCCATTTCATTTTGCATGACACAATTATCATTTTTAATAATGCCACCGCATTTTCTTGGCTAAAGAGCCTCTGGAGACCCAGTCTGAAAGAAAAGCTTCCCCATCTCCTCTTCTCCATGCCTGCAGGTGTATCTGTATCATAGCAAGCCCTTCCTAAGCATCTCTTCAAAGACACTCACAGCTTCGTCTCCTGTAATCTAGATGCACTTTTGACATTGCTAAATAATTATGCAATTACACAGTAAACTGGTGGTGGGAGATATGTGAGTGGCAAATCTCTGTTCTGGTGATTAAAAACAGCTACCTTGCCTATTGTGAGAGGCAGCAGAGCTCTGACTGCGTGAAAACTGAAGCAAGGGGACCTGGTATGGACAGGAGAGTAACACTGATTTGTGGGAGATGAACCTCTGAGAGATTTACTCATTGGGTTTTGCTTTTTAAAACATGACACCACTTGTCTGCCAGGGAGTGGGACAGGGCCAGGCACATAAAAGCCTGAGCGGCTATAAACTACCAAAGATGACCAAGTGCTGCAGGTTGGGGTTTGCCTCAAAGGACTTAACCTTCTTCCCTATTAGCATTTTATTTTTGTCCATTGATTACAACAGAAGGGAAGAGATGGAAAACTCATGTAATTCCCAGTCTTTGGGGCTGTGGCCTGGATAGTAAGTGCCATCTAATCTAATAAGGATGCTTTGCAGGCTGGCTCATTTGGGTTGTCCTCTGTCCTTTGGGAGCCTTATCTGGATGAGGAGTACAGAAAAGAATTAAAGATCCCTTCCAAAAAAAAAAAAAAAAAAAAAAAAAAAAAAAAAAAAAATCCATTCAGCTGATTTTTCTGCTCTCTTTTGAACAGTGCCCTGCTGTTTCCCAAGAGCTGGGGGACACCTCGTGACAACAGACTGACTTCACACAGGGATGCTCATGACACTTTGTGGGGAGATTGCCCAGCAGCAAGGGGGAGAATTGGCCAAAGCCAGTGAGTGTCCCAAGAGCACACCTCCCCACCACTGCTCTCCACCTCCTGTTAGGTTTCCTCAAGCCCCAGCTCTCAGGGAAGGGAAGAGTGCTGGCTGCATACACGGGCTGACATTCCAAGTGGCGGTGGCAGGTGGGAAATGGATCCATTATGTCCCAAAGTGAGGCATCTTCCCATCCAAATCAACTTGCTGGCACAGATAGCCCCAGAACACTGTTTAGATGGGGGATTTTATTCAGATGGCATACTAAACTTATTTTTTCTTGTATTTAATTTTAATTAATTGTGCTGCCAGGGGTGAGTTGAAATGGTTCTGTTTTTAATTTTTTTCTCCCCGCAGTGGACGTCCTTAAACTCCTTCCTATAATGATAAGGTTGTAGCTTGCAAAAAGCCAGACTGGATTTATTATTCTGCCTCTTCCCTTGTCCCTTCTAATCCTAGAGAGAGCATTGCAGTGACTGCTGGTTAGAAAATTAGTTAAGTGAACTGTATACTGTATTCTCTGCCTGTATCACTCCTTATTAGGGAGAAAAGATAATACTGTTCCCCCTCTCCTGTCCGCTCACCCTGTATTTCATCTACAGCTCATGTAGGGAACATTTCAATTGACTACTGCAGCCTGCTTGCCAAATGATGCACAACTCAAAGCCCTGAGGATAACTCTGGACTTTTGGTGCAAAGTGCCAAGAGTGCGATGACATCCGCAGAGCAAGTTGGGGGAAGTATTTGCCGCTGATGCACGGATGCTAACGAAACAAGCCTGTTGAAGTAGATTCTGCACTAGGGAAGCAGCAGGCACCTGCTTCATGTCTGAGCACTGCCCCTGCAAGCAGTACTTCAGATGTTTGTAACAAAGCGCTGCAGTTTCCCTTTGAGTCCCTATGGTTTGAGTCCTCTAACCAAATGTGGTCAATTTGGTGGGTCCCAAAGCAGAGTAGTGCCATGGTTGTGAGCTCTGCCCCATGTAGACAGCTCCTCTATTCAGGAAAGACATGGAAAAAGATGTTTTCCCCTATCTGCAGCCTGGCAGCATGATTTCTTGTCATTAGGGTATTGCCCACTGTGAAGGCCTCCTCCTCCAGATGGTTTATGCATCATGTTTGGAGATCAAACCCATAGGAGGGCTGCAAACGGGAAAACGTACCTGGCAGTTGACCTCTTTAGCAAAGTGTGGACAAGACACCCTATATCCTGTTTAAAAATATTGTCAGAATTAAACTGTATGTGTAGCGGGTAGAGAGCCAGAAATGTCCTTGTAAAACATTATTGCTATGCAGTTAATAGTGGGTTTTGCTTGTCCATATGGACCAGTTAAGGAAAGGAATTTTCCCGAACTAAGTCAATTTATTGCACAAGGGCCATTTTAAAGGAATATATGACAAAGGGATAGATGAGCCTGTTATGAGAATAAACTCCCAGAGAACTAAAAGGACAGCCCCAAGGAAGGCCAACCTGATAAGAATGGAGAGCTATTAAATGAAGATACTCTTTGTGCTCCAAATCCAAATATATCTCATGCAAGAGTAGAGCTTTCTAAAACAAATCCCTGTGACAGATGAAGGATTTAGGCACAGCCAGGTTGTCTGTTTAATGAATTCCCGGCATTTACCCCATCAAGGGAGGAAGACCCAAACACTGCTGTTCAGAACCTTTTTCATGTGGATTAGTGAAGCCACAAATGACAGAAAACTAATTTTGCCTTGTTACTCTCCTTCACAGCTCATCTGTCCTACTTTTTACTTATAAAAGAGTGAGTAATTCAAAAAAGAAAAAAAAAAAAAAAGGCTCCAATATTTATAGATGCTCTGGTCTCTTTTGGGCTCAGTGAATATATGTGAGCCATGAGCCTAATTGCATATTTTAGGCACATATGTAATTCTTCAAATGTTTCAGAAAATCCTTGCCTTGGCGGTGAGGAAGGAGGCTCAAAATGAAGCCATAGACCCTTTCCCATATCAGACCACATCCTATCCTGCAGGGAACCCTTCTTGCTTTATTCCTACATCAAGCCTGGTCGGAAGACAGAGCTTCAAGAAGCGGTGGAAAAAAATAGGCATAGTGGATTGTCTGATACACCAGAAAAAGCAGCAAGGCACAGGTCAGTCCACTAGGGTGTTGTTTGGACTGCATGGAGCGTCAGCCACCTTTCAGGCAGTAACAAACCATACAGTGAAAGCCCATGTGTCATGCTGCAGTCAGTTACTGCTTGCTTTGTTTGGAAGGTGGGTACTGAAGTACTGCTCATGGAACATTTAATTGCTGACCTCCACTCACTGCAGATGCCTGGCCTCATGGCTAACCCCAAACAGTTCACAAGAAACAAGAGCCATATGATATTTTTTTTTGTTTAGGGTTTATTTAATGAACTGATCCACCTGACAGTTTACAGAGCAGGCCTTTTGTCTTAGCACAGAATGGGAGCCCCTGGTGCCTCTACCTCTAGAAGCAGCCACAAGACAATGGAGGGGTTTTGTGCTTGATCCAGCTGCCTGAGCTGTCCCTCTGCCCTGGCTGTGCAAAAGAGATTCCATATGGCCATAAAACCATAACAAATACTTTAGTCTCATATGCAAAAGTCTGCATGTGTACCCAATACTGTGCAATCCAGACTCCCACATCAATTTCCATAGCGAAGAGCCACCTACCCTCCAGCTCGTCATCCTGAAGCCACAGGAGACTGCAGGGGCAAGCATCCCACCACCACAGCTTCTCCAGGAGCTGGCGCCTACCAACAATGATCTCTTTGTTTGCTGGCTACTTGCCCTGCAGGATCTGCACCTCATGCCACAGCCACCTGGGAAGAGACAGGTGCTCAAGGAGCAGTAGGTTTCCCTTAGCTCTCCTGTCCTATCAGGTCAGTGATGTTTCTGATAGACCCCTATGTCTTAACTGGCTTTAAATGCCTGGTTTTGGTCCTGAGTGTCTCCCCAGGAATCACTGGTGAATCAATGAAACTCCCCTTGGGATTCACAGAGGAAAAATACAATGGGGAAGCTACTGCACTATGTCCAGATCCAGATCAGATTTGCAGAGCAGCCCAACTGTCTGCCTTCATCCTTGACCTTGCTTCCTTTCCCTTGGCACCAAGCAGTCCTCTTTCACAGGCTAAATAGCACAGGAGATGCTGGGACTAGGTGTTAGCAGGCATCCAAGTGAAGAGCTACTTTAAATCCAGGCTGACTTTCTGACTGCTCTTCCCTTTCTCCTGAGCCACCAGCTATGGAAATTTTTCATCTCTGATAGAGCAGATTAGCTACTGGAAATGTCAGAGAGAGGCTACAGATGGCTGCACTGTGGGGAAATATTTCCTTGCTAGTCCTGGAAGCTGCTGAACACCAGACCCCAGGAGAGAAGCTCCACAGTCCATTGCATAAAGTGCCTTGGCCTGTGAGGCTGATAATACTGAAACACCCCAATGTGCTCTGTTTGGTGAGATCCGCTAACAGCAGCGACTTAAACCTACAGACAGCTTCTTGGAGGAAGGCGGGGTGGTGTTCTTTTTTATTTTTCCTACTTTCATTTCTTTCTTCTTTAATTTTGGTAATGGATCAGAGTCAAATGAACAACATCTGGCAATTAGCACATCCCTTGCCTGGCTCCGATCTGCCACTAAGTTCTGAGTGTTTGCCTTTATTTTTAAATGGGTGGCTGTCAGAGAGAATTAAATGGTGCCTAAAGAAGCATACAGACGTTATAATTAAAGGCACGCCATCCTTGACAGGTAGCTGGGAGTGGAGTTCAGAATTTCAACTTTTCATGGGAAAGAGGGCTGTCAGCACACGCATGTGCTGTTGAACTCCATGTGTTTCCCCCAGCTGATCTATCCCCAGGTGCTTTTTATACACCCGTACTCGCAATTAATTGTCTCTTTGTGTGCTCCATTTCAGCAGCACTCCAGCCTGGTATTGCAGAAAAAGAGCATACTTTAAATCTAGGAATAAAACTGGCATCCATTAGCTGTGATTGCATGTGCTTCTGTGGGGCTTTGCTGCTAACAAGGATAGAAATGATTTAATGGAAAACAGAACAGAGAGCATAAACCTGCCAGCACACGGAGCATCCTGAAGCCATGTAGTCTGTAACCCAGGGCAAACGCCTTCCAGCTAGGAATGAGATGCCTGGTGCTCTGGGCACTTTCCTGCTAGGCCATACCATTATAAACATGGTCCTTCCTTGCTCCAGGTTTTCTCATTCCACTCCTAATTCAAACAGGGCCAAATCCTCCTCCCTTCTACATAGACCCATCCAAACCACAGTCCCAGATGACTCTTTTAAGGGATAAAGGGAGCATGAAAACTGGAAACTGGGTTCATGTGCTGCCTGCTCAGCTTTGACCTGGCACTGAAAGGAGAGCGAACACCACCGTAATGGGATCTAACCTTGCCTCACACCCCTACTCAGAGGATTGCAGCTTTGGGGTTGCCAGTCCAGCATCTTTCCTGTTGTAGGCTTAGGGCTATGATTCACAGGTCCTGAAGGTGGCAGACACTGGTGCCCTGTTGATCTCAGGGCCATGGTGGCTTCACAGAGGTGGTCAGAGCTGGTGGGAAGGGCTGTGCTGCCATGGAGCTCCTGTGCTGTCAATAACTGCACATTTGGATATTACACCAGGCAGCACCAGCAGGCAGAGTGCAGCCTATCCACATCTTCCCTTTCTAAATCTGCACCTGCAATGATCCATGATTGCTTGGTGGTTTTACATGCTGTCTGCAGGCTCAAACTGTAGGTTTTTTTTTACCAGATCTAGTCTCCACAATATCTCAAACAAGGTAGCTTCAGGACAGCGATGTTGACAATTTTAAGTTTTCAAGCAAAGATTGAAACAAACTCACTCCACTGATCCTTCCCAGTACCTTCACAGCACCTGCTTTGCATTCCATCTTAGTGTTTAGCAACAACCTTGTGAAAATATTTCCAACTACCCACCCATTCCTGGTTGAAACCTAAAGTGAATTTGGTACAACAGATAGAATCCTACAGAAGAGAAGAGAGAAGGAGTTAGGAGGGAAGTGGGGAGCAGCACAGCATAGTAAAGGAACCATAAGGCCGATGATCACTTGAAGTTGTCTGCAGAATGCCTCGCTTACAACTGCTAGCAGTGCTTCAGCACTGAGGAAGCCTTGAGGAATCACCCACCACCCCCAGGCACCCAGCCCAGCACCCCCGTACTGGACTGAGAGCACCCACAGGAGTCACGGCACGAGCCCACCTGACCTGCGGCATCCAGGAGACTGTGGCAGATTGCTTTGGCACTGGCAGTGGGTACAGAAAGCAACACTGAGGGCTCCAAGCCAGGCTGATCGGTGGCACTGTGCTGGGAAATAACCCACCTCCCTGTCTTCTTGCAGCAAAAATGTCTGTAGATGAAAAATGACAGAAGGAAGGAAAGCCTGGGGGAAAATGTTAGAGGGATGCACTTCTCTCTCCCTGTCCCACACCTCCCACCCTACTCTACCTTTCTCATCCCACTTCCAATAGGTATTTTTCTCATCCCCAACCCCCTTCCCCTGCTCTCCTCCCCAATCCCTCTCCCTGTCTCTGATGGATGGAACCATTAGTGGAATCACTGTAAATAATGTGTAAAGTTAGAAGTTACAACAAGGTATCTCATTAAAGCCGCTTCACTCATCTTACTTCCCAATTAATGTTTAAGGCTTCGCTGGAATGCGGTGACAATATGTCACAGCATATCATTGTGGCAGGCGACAGGAAGTTAATAACCCACTGGCCCTTAAAGGAGCCTTTAATGTCAGCTGCAGAGGAGTAAACAACGCTGGTTTATCCCCCTCAAAAAGTCTGCCCCCACCCCCCTTTTTTCTTTTTCCTCTTTTAATTCAGTTCAGGAATGAAAGAATTTGTGCTGAAATAACATCATTATCTCATAAAGCCATCTTCCCACAGAGGCAGAGCACAAAAGGTGTTGCCCAAGGGACTCTGGGATATTCGGCGCTGTGACAAAGTTGCTCCAACTCCCCACCCCAAAAATTCGAGAACTCATGGAGTGTTTGCCTTCACCGCTCTTTCTGCCTCCACTTGGGGCCTCTTTCTTTTTTTAATAAAAGAAACTCCCTCGTTCTTCTTTTCTTAGCAGCAATTTCTACCCCCTTCCCACACCTTCAAGCCCCTAAACACAACTTCACAGCATCAGTGTAGTCAAAAGTTTCCTTTCATGTGTAACGGTTTTATCTCCCATTATTGTAACTTTCTTACTTTGACTACGCTGCTTTCTGGGGGACGAGTCATCTTTGCCTTTCATTCCTCTGAGCATCTGTTCACTTTGAGTGCAGTCGCAGCTCTTTACCCTCCTGTTGCCACGTGATGGGGCTTGAGCTCTCCTGGACACCAGTTACCACAGGCTCCAGATGGGATCCATCCCCAGCAGCTCCTCTGGAGTCAGGGCAACTCCTCTGGTTTGTCCCAGACCTGCCAAAACTGTACCAGAGCTCCTGAGTCCGGAGGAGGTGGTATCACTAGCCCAGTTCTCTTTGGGGATGTAAAGATTCGCTAATCACACTGTGACACAACATAAATGGCCCATTATTGGAAAACCATTTTGTAGATGTATTTCTCCCATGAAGAAGAAGAAGAAAAAAGTTTAAAAAAAAAAGTGTCTGGGACCTGGCGACCTGCATCCGAAGCCCTGTTCAGATCTCAAACTTTGTCCCTACACCTCACTGGGACACCTGTATACGTGACTAATTCAACCACCCGTTCCTGCCTCCCCACACTGCTGGAAGTGTAACAGATTGGAAGTTCACATAGTGTTTGGGATCATCAAATAAAGGCACTGCAGAAATGTAAATGTGCTCAGTTCCTTCCTCTCTTCTCCAGCTCAAATACATTATTGATTTGCTCATTTACCAGGGGCCACTTGTCAAAAGTATAACAGCATTAGCAGCACTTGATGTAATAGGGGAATGGAGAGGTCTGTGATTAAGTTTAGACAGCCTTGTTTGACTTAGTTAATTGGTTAAATATATTCAGTTACATGTGATGCTTCAGATTTTCGGCTCCAATAAGGTATAATATTAATTTTAATTAAAGCTCAACAGAGTTGGCCAAATATTTCTATTTTCTGAGTATTTTTCTTAATCATATAATTCATATTCTGCTATAACAGGGATTCTGGTAGCAACTGAGGCCTGGAACCTTTTTGTTTGACCATTTTCATGTAAAAGATGAACTAGGTAGTCTGCCATTGAGATGTGAATTTATTAAAATCTTTCTGTGCTGAAGAAGAAATGGAGAGGAGTTAGTTAAAATTCCCCTCCACTTCAAGACAAGATTAATCTATGTCTTTCCAGAGAGACAATTTTCTGCCTTTTCTTAAAAATCTAAAATTCTCATGAAAGCCATAGCTGCAAGAACTTGTATTTCCTCCTAAATTTGCCAAGGAGCCTTCATATTGGCTCTCAACCTTAGGCAATCCCTGGTTCGATGGTTCTTTTTTGAAGATCGGCATCCATCACAACAGGAGGGTCAAACAGCATCCTACGGCCTGCCTTAGCCAAGGATCCCAAAAAGTGGGACTCTTACCATAAATCCCTGAGTGTCTCCAGAGCTCTGACAGTTCCCACCTTATGCAGGATATAGGACACTGAGCCCCACCTCCTTCAGTTCAGCATTCCTCAGGGAAGGCGATATTTGTGCCAGGGACACTCCAGCATGAAGTCAGATTTGCCAAGAGATTTCCAAGTTGCCAAGAAATTTCAAGAAATTGAAATTGAAAAAATTCCAATAATTTTTTTCTCAGCTCTATCCTGGAGAGACTTCAGGCTGGCTTGCCTAACACCTATGGTCCTTGGGCCACAAAGGTCTCCATCCCAAGCACAGATGGAGTTCTGTGAGGAATGTGCAAGTCCCAGTAACACTACCAGACTCACATAAATGGAGCAGATTCACCTGACCTCCTCGGCATAGCAAGGCATCCAGCAGGTGTTCAGAAGGGGGTGGAGGAGGCTACCTCCGATGAACCTTGTTGACGTAATAATTACAAGAGTGGATATTGCCTTCCTAATGACAGCAATTGAAAGTGCAAATACAGCCGCAGTGCATTAAAAATAGCCCACTGCTCCCATGAAGCAGCAGCTGCATTTGAGGACTTTTCCCAGTGCAGAGCTCACAGGACCGCCCCCCCGGCTTTCCTGCCAGCTCCCCACCCCTCTGCTTTGCATTTCAATTATTTTTCCTTCTCTCTCTTGAAATGCAGACTGAAGGATCTGAAAGAAGAAAGATGGAAGGCAATTCTTGTACTGCCTACCAGCCATGCCTGGATTTCTTTATATTACAGGCGGTCAATTAAAAATATGTGATATTTTTCTTTTACAGTATTGGGATCCAGCTCTGCAAGCCTTTAATTATCTTTATAGGTGGAGCCAGGACTGGGAGAGGGTGGAAACAGCATCTTTTCTTTCAGCTGATCCATCCTTGAGAGGATTCAGCTCAGGTATTTTGAGCCTAGTGATAAAAAAATAACCCATTTTTGCATGTTTTTCCTCCTCGTCCCTACCATAAGACCATTAAGGTTCTGATCTCCTGAATTCCACAGGACCTAAATGTCATATACATATATAAGGATTTTGTTAAATGAGGGCCCCACCTTGGCCCTGTGGTCACACCTTATCTAAAATGTGACCTCATAAATGTTCCTTAGAGCATCTGTATGTGGCATCTGCACATGACTTCCCTGACATGGCTGATAACCCTCAGCACTAATGTGTGCTCGTGCACTTCTGACTATATTTAATGACACAGCCCAGGGTGACTTTCTACCACCTATTGATTGTATATCTGCCCCTTAGAGATAACACTGTAGGGGAAGATACTGTGGTCCTTTTCTCCCCAGAGCTCTGACAGGAATACCCCAGGTCTAGATGGTATAGTTCCTTACTCTCCCTGCTTAGATCTTGCTCTAATCCACAATGGACAACCCTATCTCCCCAAGAAGGATGGTTGAATGAGCAGTCTCCAACATGAAACAGAGGAGGTGACAAAAAAATCCATTACACTGTGTGAAGGATTCACTGAAAGCTGCTGCCTGGGCTGTGCAAGGGCTAGTGGAATAGCACTGGTAATGGTGTTCAGCAGGTACTGGAATGGGATAATGCATAAAAACAGGCTGTGACTCCCAGTGTAGCAGCCCAAGGGAAGAATCCTGACATCTCTTTCTTGTTCGGGGTGTCAGAGAACCCAGAGTTATGCTCTCAGGGGAGTCGGTCTTGGGGCCAGAGTGGAGCGAGATGTAATTATGGAATAATGCCTGTTCTTCTCCCACCACTCCCCCCTTTCTAAATTAGCTGTCATGTCACTAAAACCGTTCCTGTGTTCCACAATCAGTCCACTTAACGGTAACAAAGCAGTGCAGATCTATCAAACTCACAATGAGTTCCGCTAATGACCGCTGAAATTACCAAAGCCGTCCTGCTTCCCAGCACCCTGGCCCTATCTCCGCCTCTCTTCAATCATTGTTCTGCCTGGCCCACAGGGAAAGTATTGTGTCAGAGGGCATGTGAGGCCACATCCAGCCACCTGGCATGTCACGATCATGCCTCAAAAAACTATTCTTCCTGGAGCAAAGTGCTGAGGCTGTCGGGTTTATGCCTTCTTTGCTGCAAGGGTGATGCTGGGGAGAGTTCTGGGCAGTTACTGGAGGTACCAAGGGGAAAACATCAGAGCTAGAGTCAGCAGTGAAATACCAGCAGAGTGCATTGTTCCTGGTCCCTGATTATGCATTTAGCTGCATTGCTAAGCAAACAAGCACATCTTTTTTTTTTTTTTTTCCCCCCCCTTTTTTTTTTTTTTTTTTTGTAACTGCTCCTCGGAAGTGCAATCTCACTGCTATTCAGATACAATGTGGCTTCTATTCTCTCTCCCAGTTTTAATTATGTGTCCGCCACTGCTTCTTCTTCAAGCTGGCGGGCTCTGAGATTCATAATTTCAGCCTGACACCATAGTAACCACTTAGTTTGATTCAAGACTCTAATGTCATCACTGGCTGGTCTTGAATAGAGCAGGGAGAGAGGGTGTAATTTGAAGGCAGCATCACATAGAAACTGCAATTATTTCTCCCTTTCGGAGGGAAATGTAAACAAAAGGTCATCGCTGGTCAGTGCTCTTCATTTCCATCCACACACATACTGACAAGCTGACTTTTTTGTTTATTATTTATTTCCTCACCCACCCACATGCCTCCACACCAACACCAGGAGCAGCAGCCAGTATTAGTTATCACCCCTCCTTAGGGAATGTGACTACATCCCTTGGAGAATCCCTCTGGTATTTAAAAATGGCCTCAGACAGCTTGTAAAATCATCTGGGGGTCCCAAGAAGACCATGAAGAGGGCTGTCTCCATGGGCTTGCAGCCTGTCCAGCCCTCTGCAGCCAGATGCTGCAGCAACCAGCACATGCCAATAGACAGCCCTGGCTCTGGGTTGCCTATCGAGGCAAGGATCAAGGATGGGCAACCCTGTCCTTTCAAGTCAGGGGCTTGTTTCTAAATCTCTTCACTCTCTTTTCCCTTTCTCCCATGCAGATCCCATGGAAAATTTCCTATATCTTTCCCCCCAAAGATAAATACATGAATCTTTTCTGGAGACCAGACTCTGTGGCTCCAAAGTGACCCCAAGAGCTGTCTTGTCCTCCACCAGCTCAGAGGGCTGCCTTGGACTCACCCACACAGGCTTAGAACAAAAGAGCCACGGGGCAACAACGCCATCATCATCCCAGTTATTATACCATGGACTGTAGTTTGCCATGTCTCTGGACACAGCCTGTCTCTAATCCCACTGGGGAAGGCAGAGACACATAAGACGGATATCAGCAAGACAGATGGATGTGTGCACACAGCGAAATGCAATTCACTTGGTAGCATTCGCTGCAAATCCCGCTGCAATAAATGAAGCTCTCCTGCCCTCCCCCTATGGCTCAGTGATAGAAAGGAGTTAAGTGAAAATAAATGCTCATATCAAATCACAGGTATTGATTTTCTGAGCTGGTAAATGAAGGCGCTTTATCTCCGATGGGAGATTGAATGTCTGTGTGCCATGCTTTGCTCCATTTTCATAAAAAGGAAGGCATGGTGGAATTATTTTACCTGGCTTCTCATAAAGTGTAAAGGGAGCAGATTCTCATGTCAATGACAAGAGGTATCAATCAGGAAAAATGCCATGAAGACAATGGAGCCGTTGAGGATTGTCAATGGAATAACAAGCTTGGGAG
This sequence comes from Nettapus auritus, assembly GCA_011076525.1. Taxonomy (NCBI): domain Eukaryota; kingdom Metazoa; phylum Chordata; class Aves; order Anseriformes; family Anatidae; genus Nettapus; species Nettapus auritus. The sequence continues at coordinate 10,750,709 of CM021776.1, read as the reverse complement.
GCTGTGCTTGGACATTGACTCGTCCTTCAGCAAATATGTGTCTTTCCATGTCTCTGTGGTCGTTTTCTCCTGACAGTAACCTCTTCTCCGTGGTTTACTTTTTGTTTGCTAGAAGTTAAGCTTACTTCTACATCATTTAATTCTGCTGGCTGGTTTAAGATGAGAACAAGGGTTTCACTGCTACTTATGCCAGTTTTGAGCTCTAATGAGTTCTGAGTAGGAGCTGATATTGAAATTATAGGTACATTACATTTTAATAATCCACAGAAAAACCTTAAAGGGAGTTGTCCATGGCCTTGAGGAGTGGTTTGGAAGATCAAAGCTGACTGATGCAAAGTAATTCATGTAGTCAGGAGAAGTCACGGTCTCTAAGGTCCTTTGGAAATGCAACCTCTTTTTGACCGAGTTCATCTACACAGACATGCCTTGAAATGAAAAAGCTAAACTCCTGGGTCTAAGATCTGCAGATCTGTGTCCAAATCTTCCATCTTATCTGGCAGTTACCCATCTTATCAGGTAGATTTCTGGCACTAGCAATCCATCTCTGCAGCCATCCACCCATTTCACTATTCAGCCAGACCTGATGTATTTTGCTGTTGATATTTTTTCAAAGTAGAAAAGATCAAACATATAAAAATAGATGCAAAGAAGCAAGTCATTAAAAAGCAGGCCCCATGCCTTTGCAGCAGGCATGGAATTCTTGTGGTATAAAACTGTTCTGCTGAGCACATTTTCACTGCCTGCCCTTCATGGCCCTGCACCCCAGACAGATGTGAGAGGATCCAGCTGAACCCCGTGACAGGGAGAAAAGAAAAGGCAGGTGGATTTCAGCCAGAAGTGGTTTTTGCATGGGGGACGTTAGGAGACACTTTGTGTTCCTGACTTGGAGCCTGGCTACCTTTTATACCCCCCCAGTATTAAGCAGACAGACAACTCCTGAGTACAGAATCTCAACTCACAGGAATATAACTACTGATCTTAAACTCTGGGGCTTGTCTGTGTTGACGTGAAGGGACTTGGCATGAAGTTCAGGGTTCCAGAGAGGTTATCCATGATGACGTGACCTGAAGCTATTGATCACGCCTGGCAAATTCTACTGACCTCTGAAGGAGTGAAAACAGGCCCAAGCCCATCAGTTCAGTGGAGAAAAGATTGTCCTGTCATGGATTTCCCAGAACTGATATGGAATTAAAAAAAATAGACTGGTTGTTGATGCCAACTTTCACTACATGGGAACATATATGGAGGACAATAAGAGAAAAAATTGGCTCTTGATTATAAATGGTTCAATCTGAGATGTGTGAAGTGGCAGTATGGGTCTAAAGAAGCAAATTCACACTGCTGGGAAGAAAACTCACAGTATATGGGAAGCATGAACATGACCCTGTAAGGAAATGTTGTTAGGTGGTCTTTGCTGTGCAGTTGCAATGCAGCGCTATAATGATAAAAGAAATCATTTTGTGACAGCATCCTCTGAAATTTACTTTATTATTTCCTGGTTATTGTACAGCCCTTCTCAAGGCAGACTGTGAGCATAGTCCAGTAGCTCAGATCTGCCCAGGGAGGTGGTCACTTGAAATAAGTGAGTAGAACAAGACACTTTTGTAGATCTCAGTTGAAGCAGTCAAGTCACTTTTGTCAGAACCATGCGGTAAATAGGTGAGATTTTCTTTTTATTCCCAGTGGGAGGGTTGAACATAAGGCATTAGCATTCTATTTTGGTAGGATTTCTATTTTCCTTATGACAATTGTTTTAAGTCAACAAGATTTTTTAGCCCCTCTTTGCATCTTTTTTCTGGGGGGGGTGGTTGATTGGTTGGTTGGTTCGGGTTTTTCTTCAAAGGGGATATTTGGTGTTTTTCTTGTTGTTTGTTTGCTTATTTTGGGGGGAGGGTGGAGTGAAGAAAGAGGACAGGTTGCTTTTTTTTATTATTCCCCCGCCCACATGTCTAAGGTCTCTTTTCCAATAATGTTCTTACTGCAAGAAGTGGAAACTTTGCCCAGTACAACCTCTCTATAGAGTGTGAACATCAATCCTCTCTTATTAAGCTGAAGCTAAAATGCTCATAGACAAACTGTTAAAAAGAAGAAAGCATCTATGCTGTGGTGGAAAAGGTAAAATGCAGTAATTGTCCAAACCTTTCAAGGAAGAATATCTCAGTAGGGAAGGGAGGACTTTTTTCCTTTCTGTGGCAAATTGCCAGAAGACTCCAGGAAAGCTTACTTCACCAAGAGATATTTATTTTTAGGCACAAAATCACCTTTATCACCCTTCATTTCTGCAATTTTTTTCCAAATGCAGAGAGAAGCAAATACCTTTTCCCACCCAGTTTGTGCACATGCTATCCTTCTCTAATATTGCTGCTCTTTTTTAGTACTTTCTGAATCTGATTTATTTGCAGTCTCCAAAAGGAAAAAAAAAAAAAAAAAAAAAAAAAAGGCATTCCTTGTCATGTCTATGTGGGCAACAAGAACTAGAGCATGTGTAGACATATAGGGTGGATTAATCTGATTAAATTCAGTCTAAGTCTAAACTAGTCACCCAAAGCTCCTTTCTTACAGTAGACAGACATCTCATCAATATACAGTCAATGGAACCAGAGGTGCAATTTATCTCTTTGCAAAATAGATGCCCAAAGTAGGTCACATGAATCACACCCCTAAGAGCCTATTTCCCCCTGTTGACTACAGCGGGATCCTAGCATGACCAAACCATTTGTAGATACATTTTTTTTTTCCTGCTGTTCTGTACCCTTGTGACTTTGAGCCATTCTCTGTCTCTGTGGCTCCATTTCCTACATATAGCACTGAAATAATGCTTTCTTCCTTCCCCCTGTTCAGGATCATCTCTTGAACCAAGTGCTAGGAAATAAGGGATGAAGACATAAAAATATGGCCCAGTGAGTTGTTGATCTCTAGAATTTATGCATAACCTTAGTCCAGATAACAATAAACATGAAAGTCTGATGGCTGGAGAGGTATCTGAACTTGGTCAGGAATAAGAAATGGGTTGACCGGGTATTCTGGTGAGGAAAATGCCTTTTTCCTTTCTCTGCCATGAGATGTTTTAAATGACCTTTAGAAAAAATGCATCTGGGAACTCAAGCAAGACAGCATGAAAACAGAGCTGTGAAATGCACACCAGCCAGCTCAGGTCTAACCAGAAATCTTCCAAAGCAGAATCCAAAAGTCAGACGTGAGATTTTGATGCCTAGTGAAGATAACTTTTTAAAGCATAAGAAAGAAGACTGTTGCAGGCTGAACAAGTCAGCGCTTCTCATGAATCCAGAAAGACGGTCTATATATTATTTAAACCATCCAATTTATTGAACAGCTCAAACAGGTTCTCTGTACAGCAGTCAGAGCTGATGAGGGCTCACAGAAAACTTTGCAAAGCATTCTGCTTTCAGCCAGTTCTTCAGCCGCAGGAAGTTTTGCTCCCTTGCCTGGATCATTTGCATGAAGAAAGGTCTTTGCTTCTGTCACCTCTTCCCTGCCTCAGAGCAGAACTTCTGGTGATAGCAACACAGTCACCTGTGCCGCTTCTGAAAGATGTGTTGTAGAGCTTCATGGCCCTAGGCCAGCACCTTCAGATGCATTGATGACTCTACTGGCAACATCATAGCACAGGTGTATCAGAGAGAGCAGGCAAAGATAAACCTTTAATAAGTTCTATTCTGAGATCTGTTGGAACTGGAATAGCAGGCTAGCTAGAAGGCAAGTGCTCCCCCACATGTGTTTGAAGAGAGAATTGTGTTTTAAATTCTTTGCAGTACCCAGCCAGCAAACTGCCCATCTGGGCATCAAAATGATACATCTGCCACAAAATAAGGTCGAAGTCCACGTGTTTCCAAATAAAACCCACATAGGCAGAGCTCTAAAAGCTGAGAAACTCAGAAGTAAAGCAAACTTTCTCACCCTTCAAATAATCTTGGATCTTAGCATTTCAGCCTCTGCTTGGATAAAAACTTGCATCTGTGGTTGAGGTACCTAAACAAGCTTTTCCTTCGTTAGTAGCAATCCTTTGCCTCTCCTGGATTTTCTCACATCTGAGTCACAAAGTGATGTGTTTATATTGGAAATGTGTGTGAGCAGATCTTCCCTAACTAGCAGGGGACTGGAGAGAAACAGCTGAACAAGTACATGCTCGTACATGCACAGACACACACACAATGGACCTAACACAGCTAGTTATAAATCTAATAAACTGGCAAGCACTACAATCCTTATGCTGCCCATAAATAATTCACTGCCAAGATGCTTGTAGGAACACCACCTTCTGGATAGTCCATGGGAAATTCTAACGGGTACCGAGCCCTGCTGACTCTAGTTATTAATCCTGTTTATTGCTGCAGTGCCAAAGGGCCAACACAGAATGAGCCCCCTTTGGGCTAAGAACTGTATAAACACAGACTCTTGAGTTTAAAAGGACTTTGGGAGGAGAAATCACTGGTATAATGATGTTAGCCCAAGCCCCAGGACTGTCAAGATTCAAAATTTCTTTCCTCTCCAAGAAACAGCAGTAGCTTTTAGGCAAAACTCTCTGCTTTATGTTAGAAGTAGACACAGTTGCTGAGTCTGGAGTCTGACAAGCATGTGAATGTCTCCAGCTCTAAAGGATCTGGATGGGCTACTTAGGGTGATCTCTTTACAGCATAACTTACCCTGTTGGGAGAAAGGGGCAGAGAAGAGGGGAGATTTTGCCTCTTCCTTCTGGGAATGCTGTGTTTCAAAAATGTAATTTCCTTGCCAAAATGTATGTGTTCTCCAAGAGAAGGACTGCTCTGCACTACAAACATGCAGAAGTCCCAGACCTGGTGGCCTTCCCATGTTTCTTCACCAGAACTTTTCCAGGGAAGTACAGGGACCAGTTTGTGTGCCCTCCCAAACTCTGGGTATGTTTACCAGAAAGAGCCAGGGAGGAAAATCAGGGGAACAGGTAGTTTCTGTAGCAGTGGTGGTAGGTGAAACAAACCAGCCTTGTTTCAAGGGGCAGCTGAACAGCCATTAGACCATCACCAACTTTGAGCAGTGGTCTAAAGTTAAGAATCTAAAATAAAATCCCATTATCTTGTGAGCCAGCCTGTCCCTTTCCATTGTGATTTCTAAATATGCCTTGGTAGAAACAGAGTTTTCAAAGGACTGTTGTTGAAAACATTCATTTCAAGGAGTCCCTTCTGCTCCCCAGCAAAGAGCAGTAAGATAGGATTCAGCAGAGGCAGCTGTAATCTCCCCTCCACCACTCACTCTATTGCAGCTTAGAAATGGCATTTCAATTGCCTTAGCTGTAAAGAAGGGGAGAGCTACTGCTCTACAAAGCTCTCTGGGATCTACCAGTAAATGCTCCCAGTCAGTGCTGATCGATATTATTGATTCTTTTTTTAAAATCCTGAATCACAGTCTTGATTTTTTTCTAGGGGCATAACTGAGGCGAGGTGGCTCTGTAGTTCCCTGAGCAAGGCCCCTTGCTGTAACTTACTGGCCATGAAGCACAGAGTGGGTGTTTGACCTCCTATCTGAACTGCTCACATCATCATAGTCTACCAGAAGGGTCCTGCTCATACTCCATCTGCAAAGCAACCATTCTGCCTGCCCATTTGTAATGGAAGAGACTGCTTGGGCTGGTTTTACACCAGATTTCAGAAGGTCAGTAATACTTCCAAGCTTAAGCGTGGGGACTGAACGCACTTGAGGACACCCCCAGAGTTCAGGGTTGGGATTTTTTTTAAAACAAGTGTAATAGGGATGCTGCTTCCCCATACAGCAGCAGCAGCAAAGGAGAGTGGAGGTAGTAGTACCAATGGGCAGTGGGTAGTCACAGGAGCTCTGGTGATCAAAATGTGATGAATAACTCCAGGCTGTGCCTTGAGTCTAATTCTAAGGACTGTGGCTGTGGACTGCAGGCACTGAGGTGAAATTCCCTGAAATTAGACATTTATACATATGTATATAATACAATTTGTAAACCATAAAGCTAAAGTTGGTCCTACCTCTTCCAAGGTGCGTTTCCCAATAATGCCTTAAATGAAGTGTCTCAAATAAGGATTTAATTTAAACTCAATAAGGAGAGTTATTGCTCCATAATGAAATGGAAAGTAGTTATTACAAACACATTTACCGAGGTTTAAAAGCCTCGTAATAGATATGTAGAAGCTGTGGCCTGGCTAGGAAAGTTCAGTGAATATCTTCTTAATCTTACACAGGTATTTTCTTTTTTTTGCTCGGTACACAATTACTATTTTATTAAATTTGTATTAAGCAGCAACTATGGATGGGAAAACAAACCTCGTTCTCCAGCATTGGCTGTTATTGCCACCCCTCCAAATGACTACTAGTAGTGTCATTTGGAGTTAAATTCAGTGCTGCTGCCCCTTCCACGGCCATTAAATGTACAAGATCGAGGCTCATGTGAGGAACTAGAGACCTACTAGGATCAGGTTTGGGATGCAGGGTGCTGATTTTTCATTAGCTGCTTAGGAAAGACTTCTGACCTGAAATATGGTCTGAAGCAGCTTCAGAGGAGCTGATTTGCTTCGGACCAGAACAGGATTACCTGTGGGGTGGTGCTCAGCTTTGAGGATCCTGTGCACCCAAGAAAAATACAAGTGGACTTGGTTTGGGTCAGGGAGTCTTCCCCAAGATCGAGGGAGCAACAGTGTTTGAGAGAGACGTGATTCCTCCCCCTGTGCTCAGCCACCCACCCCTGGGGCTCACCATCAGTGCTGTCCCCTCTCTAAACACAAATGCTGCTGCCAGAGTAGTTCTTGGGGAATCCTGCCTTAGTCTGCTCCCGTTATTTGTAGAAGTTTCCGACACAGAGCTGCTTTCCCAAGACCTCCCTCCTGCCTGCTAAGCATTAACCTTAGCTAGACCATCCCAACCCAGGGCAAAAGCAAGGAGCTCAGGCCTGAAGGCAGCACGTGCAACAGAGGATGCAGGTAGGAAACAGAATCAATGACTTTAAGGGGAGAACTACAATCATGCCCCATGCTGTCACAAGAAAGCCATGCCCCAGCTAACAGAGGAAAGAATCACACTCTTTTTCCACCAGCCAGTGACTTAAATTGATCTAATGCATGAAGTCATCCTAGCTAATCCTAATTTTATAGGGTCTAATGGCCACCGCTTAGCTGTGATCACACTTTACCCAGTGTGTGAAAGAGACACAGACTGAGTTAGGGTGGATGAGAAGGCAAGTGAGAGATTATTTGCTTTACAGCTGTAGAAAATGAGGTACAAAACGGGGGGAATAAACCCACCCTGACTGAGTAAGGCAGTCCAGCAGCACATCACAAACTGCACGAACGGATCCTGAGCAATTACAGAGATCTCTGCTCTGTATTGGTTTTAAAGATTGCTCTCCCTGTAATCTGTCTTTTAGGATCTAAATGGCCTGTGACAAAAGGCTTCTGATTAAGCACTTCTTTTGCTTTGTTACACTTCAGGGTGAAACTGGTGCTCCTGAAAATAAAATAACTGAATAAAGATGAGAAGGAGAGCTGGCTGACTGCAAACTCCCAGTGCAGGAGGCTCGTCAACATCAGGTCCACGTCGGCCCTGCCACTTCAGCATCCCACAGACCACTCCGAACTTGTGTCTTCTCCCACCATTCTCTGCTAAATATCCAAGTATTGGGGCTAATAAAACCCTGCCGATATAGTACACATTGCACCCAAGGCACCCTCACAAGCTCCTGGCACAGCCAAGTTCCTTTCCAAAGCTCTCTGAAGTGAGAAGCATCAGAGCAAAATGGGGCATAAAGATTTCTTCACTTTTGTCTGCTTACACCATAGTTTCTGCTTAAACAGCAGCCTAAATGATAGCAGTTTTCATCGAGAAAGAGCCTGGATTTAACTCCTTTTTAAATGCAGAGACTATAGTACATGCAGCATCACCACACACCACGCAAAACTCTTCACTTGACACTTCACACACGTAAATTTTTTGCCTCTCAAGAGTCCCAGTGTCACAGAGTTTAAATTAAAGATGTCACTTTTTTTTTTTTTTTCATAAAACAAGGACTGTCGGGGCAAATTATTGTTTCAAATTTATTGGAACTTTACCCACAATACATTCTTGGTCAAACATAACATTCTACTCGACCAGAAACAAAACATTTTTTTTAATATTTTGAGAAGCTTATTAAACATCTATAAAGCATCTAAGTGTATTTCTAAACCTAGGTTAATTTTTTCTACTATGATGATTTTTTTTTTTTTCAGGTATTCTAAAACTGAGACCACTCATCAGAGCACACAAAGCCGCAAAATTATTTGGCTGACCCACACCTGCAAATCAACAGAAAATGTTCACAGTGAAATTTACATTATATTAAATTTATTTTTCCAGTGGAATTTTACAAAATTTAGAAGAGACCAAAAAATTAATTTTCTTTAAAAAATATCCAGTAATTAGCCTTATAGTACAGGGGGAACAAGCAAATTAAACGGACTAAAATCAACACTAACAAACTCAGCAATGTTGTCTCCACTTGGGGAAAGGGAAGATATAAATCCAACAACCCGGTGCACAGGGAATCCATCATCTTTCCCTTTTAGCAAGCCCAGCAGTTGCTGTTACACCAGCACAGACATGCTTTTCAGCCATTACAACTTGTAGTGCTCTGCAGACATTTAGCCCTACAGGGCACACACAGCCTTTAGCTTACAGCTCTGTATTTGCTTTCCCACAGGACAGGTGAGATGCTGCATTACACAAGTGCAGCACAAAGAAGCTGCATCTCTGCTGACCAGTGTGGAACAGACTCTTCAGGCACATGCATGGCTGATATGTGAGGAAATCCTCTTCCTCCTGATATGGCCATCACACCCCATTAGAGTGGACAGGGTTTTTTTGCAGATGCCATCCAAACTGCCATAAGTATCCTATTTTGCAGCAGGCCAAGACCCTGTACCTGATGGGCTAAATCCTGCTCTTGTTTGCTGTCTTTTTTATATGCCCTGATAAAGAGTAGAAAATCTCTTCAGGGGTAGCAGGCAAAAGCAGGGGAATATCTGGAAAACATCCATGATTTTTTGATTTTTCAAGCTTGTACATTGCTGTTCTGAGGCGGAAAACAAGTGAATCTCCTCCTGGCCCTAGAGCCCTGAAGAGGTGAAAATGTCCCTACAGATGTCAGAACAACTCTCTCCTTCAAGTCTCCAAGAGATCTTAAATGGCTGTTTCATTCCTTAAAACAAAAGGGCAGTTGGTGCTCCTGAGGTTTTAGCCTATAACTAGATGATTCCTTTATTGTCTCCTTCCCAGCATCCTTCCCTGTGCTTTCTTTTGCAATTCCATTGTCTAATTTGCAAGAATGCATCCCATGAGCACAACTTTTCCCTTTGACCTCTGCCCCACCCCAGTCCCATCCCTCATTAGAAGCACAACAACTTTCAAAGGAAGTGTCCATGAACAGAAGTGAGAGACAGATGGAGTTTCTCATTTGGGGTGACAGGTTTTGTGGATAATGATTTGAATGAGGGAGATAAACAGCAGTAGGAAACCTGCAGGCTCAGTGGCTCAGGCCCTGTCCTGTCTGCCTTGGAGCAAACAGTAAAAGATAGCCACAAACTGACTGGGGAAAAAACAGGATGTAAGCTTGATTGATAAACTCATTTCTCATTTCTTAAAACTTCAACAAGGTTGAAAAAGATGCACATAAATTTTGCGTATAAACAAGAAAGAAGCGTTTTCAAAGCTTGTGATCCAGAGGGGCCCAGTAGACAAGAAGGTAAGTGGATAATAATAATGAACTGAGTTGTCCAAGCTGGGCCTGCAGAGCACATCTCATGATCCATCCTGCCCAAGGTGCCCAAGTCCCTCTTGCCTTGGGAAGCCATAGCACAAACCTGTGGATGTTGCAGTCACCAGAGTCCCAGGCTGAGCCATCACAGCCCCTTGAGCCCAGCTCCACTGCAGAAAACACCTGTGGAGTGCTGACTCCTCACTCCTTCCAACGCATAAATGCCTTCAGCCGCACCTCTGGGGAGAAACCAAATTGTCAGCAAAGTAAATTGCTTTTTGGATTGCTTCTTGTCCCACTGTGAGAGCTTCACTTTAGGAGCTATCTTGGGAAGGGATGGCATGGCTAGGTGAAAACCCCACATCCCAGAGGCTGCTCCAGGGGCTCAGTATATTAATAAACCAATACCTTGAAGCTGAGGCAGGAATGCAGGGCAGCCGCTGCTTCTTCAGGAGACTAGTTTTCTGCAGGAGCAATGGGGGAGAAAGACCTATTTTATACCTAGATAATAATAATAATAATAATAAAGGGAGACAAATAAATAAATAAATAAAGAGTGCTTGATAAATGCATTATTAGCTGTAGTGGGAGCAATTATAGGAAGAATGGGAAGTGACAGCTGCAGGCCCCAGATAGCCAAGGCACAAAAGGGGAGTTTTAGACAAATGTCCTGCAGATAATGGGTTTGCTTCTTGTCTAGTTTGGGGGAGGGAACTGGCAGATATGGGAGGCATTAACAGGCTGTGCCACATGTAGGGAACAGAGATGCTGCCATACCAACTCTCTGCAGGCACAATTTAGCTTTTTTTTTTCCCCAGTGCATCTGACTTTGTATTTGTTTAAAGCAATGTATCTTCCACTGTCTTCACCCTCTCTGCAGTGAGCTATTCTCACGAGAGGGAAAAGAGGGCCCTGGAGTTAACTGCTTTATAAGTTTGTCCATTTTCAGGACTGGAAGCTTAGCTAATAAGATTGTGGGGTGACCTCTGGAAATACGGTCACAGCCTATGAGAGAATCTGTGCTGGGGTGCAGTGGAAAGTTGATGTCAGAGACAATCTAGAGACTTCTATCTAGAGGAAGAGGTGCCTTCTTCCAGATATCTCTGGAAGGCCAAGACACAGAAACAAAGGCACTCAATGGGAATCATTCTGCTCTAGACCTTGCACCAAATATTCAGGCCAGAGTGGCTGAGAGCTCACTAAACAAGCTCTTGCCTCCCTGCTGCTCCCACTAAGGATGGAAAAACAAAAGCAAATCACTGCCATTTTTTCCTGCAGACCAGTTCTATCCAGGGCCCATAAGTCTGAGATTCTGAGTCCTACTCTTTGCCCTTTCCCTGTGAGGCACACGCCTTTGTTGCTTTAACTCACAGCACTTTTCCGGTCACACAATAATGAAAGAATTCTGCCATTTCAGGAGCACTGGAAAGTGCAGGTGATGGAAGGCAGAGGGAGCATGACTCCCCTGTACAGCAATGTGCTCCACAATAACAGCATGAGAACCAGCTGCAATTTGGTGGGGATGCTGACACGGAGGTCAGACAAGCTGTATTGTAATTTGCGTCCAGGAAAATGCAACCAGACATGACCAGGCAACAAAGAATCACTCTTACAGTTATTACAAACAAAGAGCATGCAGTGGGAAATCACAGAGGCCTCTCTACAAGACCCCTGTGTCTTCAGCTTAGCTCCGTCTCAGCCTAATTACATGGCCTTGTTTGCATTAGTTATTGTCTATGGGTTCTCCCATGTCCCCTTCTTGCTGAGTGTCACTTGGAGCCATTAACAGATTGCACGACCATACTAGGGATTCTCCTAGGGCATACACAAACTTTCCACACCAAATACGATCAGTCCAGCCTGGGGCAACACCCAGAAGGGGAGATTTCAGCTTAAATGGTTAGAAGTTGGGAAAGTTGTAAGTAACAGAAAGTGGGGGTCTAATAATAGGAAGCGTTAGGCAGCCTTAATAGAAAGCACATTACCAGGCTTGTGCTCTGCATATAATGTATCTTCTCCAAGTTAATTGCTCATCAGTTCAGTACATAAACAAAGACTGATGCTGTGACTGTGCAAGCGGCAGGGCTCATTCCCCAGTGAGCTTCTTGCTGCAAAAAGAAAGGCTTGCTCCAAACACCACGTCCTACCTGCCCACGATAGCAAAGCGCCTGGGAGATCAGCTGCCTATAAACCCTGGAGGTCCTCCTGGACCTAAGGAGCTGGGGTTCTGTCACCCTGTGAAGGCTGCTCTCTATCCTGCTGCCAACAAACGTGTCCAGCTGAAGCAGGGTTACTGCAATGCCTCCGTGTCATAAATGCATTCCACTCCTCACCCTCAAGAAGGCTTACAGGCAGGTTTTGTTTAACTTCAGCTCCTGCCTGGTGTTCTCAAACCCTGCCAATTTTGCTTTTCCAAAAGAAGCCACCTACAGGCACTGGGACAGAAGTACTGGTCCTGTAAGTGCCAAATTATGTGAGCAAGGAGGAGGCTGAGAGATTTGTGAGGGTTTGGATGTGCCCAGGGGACTGGGAGCAAATTCAGCAGTGTCTCTGCCTATGTGTAGGAATATGTATAGGTCTAAAGCTGGAGGTTTGATAGTCTCTGAGGCAAGAGGAGCCAGTAGGCAGGATGGGTATGGATTGGAGGGTGATCCAACTGGGCTGTGAGGGGGTCACAGGAGTTACTGACAAGAGCAGGAACCTGATGTTTACCAGACGGAGACAGCAAGGTCATGACTTTGCAACTAGCCTCAATGGGTCTCACAGCCTGTATCAAGCCTGTGGATACGACATAGCACTAAAGGCTGAATTTGGACAGCTTGGTAAACATCATATTATCATCCCAGTTTGCCCCTGCTGGAACAGAGCTCCTTAACGCTTGGCTTGGAAACACTTTCTGAAGCAGCCTTAAGGGTTATCCACGAGAAATGCCTGAAATCTGGGATTCCCAGTCGCATGAATGACTGGTCTCACCTGGAATCATACGGCAGGAGGTGTAATGAAGTGCTGGTCTCTGGCAGCAAATAGGTCTAGACAGATCGCCAGGCTGCTTCTAAACAGCAGAGAACGAATGGCCAGAGGTGAAAATTGTTTGCTCTCAGGAGTCCGCTGTTTGCAATCATCTCAGTGCCCAAGAAGGTAGCATAAGTTATCCCATGGCAAAAGATATTCTAATTTGCCTTTGGCTTAGCCTGCAAGACTGTAATCAGTGCTGCTAATCTTTAATAAAAGGGGTTCACAGGAGCCTTTGTTTATAATGACATGGTGGGTGATAGCTCTTTCTTGTTATAATCCCCTCTCAGAAAACATCTGATGGGGAAAATGTCTCCCCTGACAGTTTGTTTAAATTTTCATTTGCCAAAATGCTGAATAAACTTCTTGTTTGTCTAATGGAACTAGAAAGAATTGTGACACTTTTATTGTTTGTTTACTTCCTCACTAGGGCACCAGCTAAATTGAAGATGTCATCACACAGCACTGAGAATCAAGCTTCTTAATTTAACTGATTGGTTTGCAAACAAGGGTCTCCAAAGCACCACTGAGACACACAGGCTTTCCGGTGACCACAGACTGAAAAGCATCAATGAACTACAGGCAGGAGAAGCAATGCAATAGGGAGGTAATCCCAGAAAAGCTGCTGCTTTTACAAGGTATTGCACAGAAGCATTGGTCAAACGGCATCTGTAAAAGCGGCAGAGAGAAGACAAAGAGAGCAATGCATTTTCCTATAAATCCTACATAATTAGCACCTGCTACTGGATTAATGCTAGCACTAATTCTGAAAAGGGAGCGGAAGTGATTTATTGCCTGAATTCCCTCTATTATTCACTCTTTTATTCCCTTACAACCAGGAGGAGACTTACTCTGGCTTTACACCACACCAAGAGAGGATGGACTGCAGCATTCAGGATGCAGATGGAGGAGCAGTCCCCCATGAATCGGTGAGATTTTCAGACAGATCAAATGTTGAGCTTCACGTAATTGGCAGAGATCCTTTAATGTCTGAGTTTAACACTCACCTACTAGAAGAGAACACAATTAGGCAATGAGATGTGGAAGAGTCTGAAGTGCCAGGTATAATAATTCAGCTGTAGTAGGCTGTTCAGCAGAAAGCCGAAGGCTGAGAGCTGTCAATTACACCAGGGGTGAATTAATACAACCAAATTCATGCACTGAAGCATCTTATTATTGCTATGATCACATTTTATTATGAAGCAGTTTGGGTGAGGTTATTTTTTTTTAATTTATTTATCTATGTTAATTTTGTACAGAGGCAAATAAGTTATGAGTTGGGAATTGTATTAATTTCACTGCTTGGAAATATTTTAATAGCCGATTAGGTCGCTTGTTAGTTGTGTTTTTTTCTTTCTTTCTTTCTTTCTTTCTTTCTTTCTTTCTTTCTTTCTTT
>CM021776.1:10699235-10736546 GCA_011076525.1 Nettapus auritus | reverse complement strand
TTTCTTTCTTTCTTTCTTTCTTTCTTTCTTTCTTTCTTTCTTTCTTTCTTCTCTTTCTGCTCATTATGAAATTAATGTTATGTACAACAAGCACCATGGGGTAGCAAACCATAACCCCTCTTGGTCCCCATCCTACACATAATTTACTAGTAACCCTCCAAATTCAACTTCCACACCGATATTTCCTTACCTCCCCCGTGTGCATTTGAAGGGCTGGCCTCTCTAGGGCAAACAGAAAAGGATTTCACAGTCCAGAGGCAGATCTCCCCATCCTCCCCAACACAAATAAACTGCATTACTGAAAGTGCGAGGAAGCTCAGCAATCAGAATTTAGGATCCAGGAAAACTGTGACTTGGACACATCCAGCAAATAATGTCACATACAGGGCTGCACTGCACCATCCCACCCTGCTGCAAGCAGTGCTGCTCTTGGGGAACCAGACTGGCTGGGGGGAACCACGTAGTTAAGGGAAGGCACTTAAATGTCTTCTTCTAGGGTAAGGTATCTAACCTGGTTGAAAGTCAACAATATTTAAAGACCAGCTGCCCTGAGATGATACCAAGAGAGGCTTTGCTATCCCGTTCCAAGAAAGAATGTCTGGGTATTTGCCACTTTTACAACTTGGACTGAAAGTCTCAGGCAGTCTGGAGACATTAATTAGTTCTTTACATTGAGAGAACAGGGCTCTAAGGTTTTCCTCCTCCACTTGCATAGCAAGGGCGAGGTGAGATTCATGGTCTCACCCCTGCTAGACACCCACCCATGCAGGAGCACCTGGGGCTGGAGCAGCAGGGCATTCACCTCGAGAGCTTGGGCACAGCCAAGGAGAGGAAGATTGGCTGAAGAGAGCTGGGATATGGCAGATAAAAGTCTCATGCATGTGTAGCCCAAATCTAAGTGAAAACATGCTGGATTTATGTGGGATTTCAGTAGAACTGGTTTGGGGACAGGCAGAGGGCAGGAACATGGGATGTGACAGATCTAGGCAAGGCAGGAGGTAGAGAAGAGGAGAAGGGAAAAGTATTTAAATGCCCCAGATAGAGATTACAAGGCCACTCTGTTGCCTCGGCCACTGATAATTCTGCACAAGCTCAGCGAATCCAGCTGCTAACATCAGAAGCTCAAAAACTTGGAGGAATCCTACAGTAACATTTTTCTTTAGCTTAATTACCAAAATAGACAAATTGGAAATTGGCCCATCATGAAGATAAATAGCAATAAAAAACAAATGCAGTTGAGAAAACTGTTCCTTCTAAATTATAATTAACCACCCACCGGCAGCTACCTGGCAGAGGTGAGAGGGGAGGCTGCAAGCAGCCCCTCGGCTTGGCCAGCAGCGCTTCCCGTGATGCTCCTCGTTACTGCACCTCCGGGGCACTTAACGCCCCATTTTGCTTTCAGTGCAATTATAAAAGGCCACTTACATTTGCCACCCCCCCTTCTTTGTCTCCCCACCCCAAGATCTCTAATAGTCTAAATTATCAGCAAATTGCCTATTTGATAAGGGCAAGCCATTTTGCATTGAGAGCTGAACTATTTCCCACTTCTGGGGGATAATATTAGGCAAATAACAAGCATCATTCTTTTGACATGTACAATTATTTGCCAAGTGTATGTTTGAATAGCCTGCTCCTTTGTGTGACAGGGTCCGTTCCCCATTAGCATACTTGACAGATGAATATGCTGGGTCCTTGTGGAAAACCTGGCAGTAACCATGGTGATTGGGAGACAATGTTTTGAGTGAGGGATGTATTATCAATTTCAACTGGAAGTAAAAAAGTGTATCGCTAACAAGCTGATCTGCAATCCAGGGGAAATACATTGTTCCCAGGTAATTAAGCCAATCTTGGTACCAGTTTTAAACTCACATAAATTAGAGGCAGAGGTATCTACCTATTTTGTTGTTTCTCTGTTTCCCGATGGAGGTTTTCCTCCTTGATTTTTAATTAAAGTTCTCAGTGAAAGAACTGAAATGTGATTTTCTTTGTGCTAAGGAGTTCTGGGGGCAAAGTGGATAGCCTGGACAGACCCTGTCTTTGGGTGTATCAGAGAGGGGTGAGTGGCCAGTCTTGCTAAATGAGGCTCCCAGGGCAGTCTCTCTCTTTTGTCTGCCACCTTTTGGGTTACCCTGGCTTTTATTCTGAGCTTTCTTTTTGGAACTGTAGAAGGAGATGTTGCCCTCCTATCACTCCAGAGAAAGGCAGCTAAGCAGTGACTTGTGGACATCTCTTCTGACTTTTCTGAACCTTGCCTTTGATGTCCAGGCTCTGCTAGCTCCTGGGCGTATCACAGCTGTCCCCAGTGAGAGGAAGGTGCTGGCCGAGTCCAAGAGAGCCCCACTGATTGCCTCCATTGGCTGCTCCCTGAACAAAACCATGCCCCTGCTGCAACTGGTGGGGCAAACCCCAACCTTGCAGGACCAAGGAGAGAGGAAAGAAGAGAGGGAAGCATTTCTATTTGCTGACCACAGAGCAGAGGGGGAATGCCTCTTGTTCCCATTTTGTGAAGGTGATTTCAGGTCCAGAGGAGCTCCAGTGTTTGCACTGGGTCCCAGCCCCTTCTGTGTGCACAGATTTCCTGGTCAGGGTCCTGTGGGAAGAGGCAGACCGACACCACCACCCACTCAGGGCTACCTGCTGCATCGAAAGAGACAGCTCTGGATGCAGCAACGAATCCGTCATAGGGAGGAGAGACATCCTTATGCCTTCATTTGATTAGAGAAGCTGCTCACATGCTTTTCCCCCTTGGGAAAGACAGACTAAATAACCTCTGCATAGCAATGCTTTGCCTCAAATCTTGCCCATTTAAATCTATACAGAATAGGTGAACAGCGTCTCCATTTTGTCCTGGTAGTTATTTTTCATTAGCTCTGCCTGGGGATAGATGGACACAAAACCCAGGCAGGGAGCAACAAGACCAGTGTTTTCCTCACACTCTTCTAAGAAAACTGAGTGACCTGTTTGAAACCCCTGCCCAGTTCCCCCGCGGACCCCTTGGATCTCTGTAATACATAACCTCACTTTACTGAAAAAAAGACAGATTACAGAAACAAGGTTACTATTAGCAGTATGATTAGCAACATATTCTCTACAGTCCTTCATTAGCAGGAATGTCCCTGCCTTTTTAGACTCAAATTTACCCTCATTTTCCACACACCTGGTGCTCTCTTGCTTTTACTATTGTAAAATATTGACATGGAAAAAGCTGAATCAGGTACCTGAGGTCAGAGAAGGTGATTTGCATTGAAGTAATGAATCCTACTGCCTCCAAGAGCTCCCTTTCTTGCTTTTTCCTTGTTCCTGGTTCTTTTCCAGGAAAATGTTTGATTTTTCCTTTTTTTTTCCCCACCCCCAGCCTCTGTTCCCACCGTTTTCCCTGTTTTGGACTTTGGCAGGTTGAGAGCTACAATTAGAGCCAGTGTTTATGGTGCTGGCCATATGGCTCGCAATGCAAAACAGCAGCTGCATGGGAATCTCGAGAGGAGCCCTCCCCAAGGTCACGGCGCACAAGGGAGCGCATGCCCACCAAGGTGCGACACAGGAGCCTGCCACCACTTGATCTATGACTGCGCATGTACCGATCGAGCACCTCTGATGCAAACTAATGCCAGAGCAGCTGTGGAGCACTGATTATGTTGCAAAGACGGACACTCAGCAGAGCATCGGGGACACAGAAACATCAGGGGTTTATTCCTCCTTTCAGAGGCCCACTTCAAGTTCCTGAAATTAGGAGGGAGATGGGCTGAAGTCACTTGGGACCTTACAGTGCCTTAAAAGTAAGCTCTAGGTCAGCACTGGGATGAAGGTTTCCCTTTTACTGGAGGGTCTTCTAGAGGGATTTTATCTGGGTACCACTCATGGAGATGCACGTGAGACAGGGACTCTCATGGCAGCACGCATCTTGCTGTCCCAAACCAGGGCACTTTGTGCCCATTCTGTTTCTGCAGTGACCCTCCCCTTTCCATCCCAAAGATATGTGACAACATGACAACCACTGTGGCCCCTTGTCTGATTGATAGTCTCAGCTGTGTCATCCACGAACACAAGGTAAAAAATCCCATTACTGCAATCACAAATGCATTATACACATATCTAAAGAGCAGAGATTCATTCCAGATTAGGTAGAATTTTTTTTCCTCAAGGAGGGACAGTGTTTAAATCACAAATTTTCTGTGCAAATAGCCCTGTAAAAAGCAACCTGAACAACTTCTTCACCCAGCTGCCTTTCAGGAAACCTAGCACCAAGCTAGCCAAGCTGGGATTTCCTTCAGCTCTCTCGTGACATTACCAGATACGCTTTTAAAGATGTCACATGCATAAAAGAGCAAGTATGTGACCTGACAGAAGCAGGCATTTCCCAGGCTGTTTATCACCCTCCAATAAATGAATGAGAGCATTTGATGCTTAGAGGCTCTAACCAGCCCAGAAGGTTACTGCGCCAACTGCCCTGCTCTTCCCAGAGAGCAGAAAAGTACATGTCCCAGAGTCTGACACACGGGCCAGTGAGCTTTTCATCATCGTGCAGGAAGCCAGCGAGCTCTCCATATTGCATCACAGAGCCCATCTCTGAAATGCATCCATTGCTGCACTTCCAGGATGTCCCCATTTAACAGTGTGGCAACACCACACAGCAGTGTGGGGACTGAGGAAGGCTGCTTGCCTTTCTGAAACCACTGAAAGAAGTTAGTCCAATGTTAGTCATTGTTAGTCAATGTTAGTCTTTCTGTAGGACATGGCCTCCCAGTCCTTACCAGTCTGACCAGGACCTGAGGCTTTAAATCTCACCCAAAAACATCAGGCAAGATCTTGTCTGCCTGTGTTAAGGATTGCCCCCTTAAACTAAATCTGTATGTGAACGTGTTGAAGAGGTTTCCCTGCTGAGCACTCCAGTCCCAAAGTTGTTATCTATAATACCATGTTCAGTTCCCATGTGGTGCTCACAAAGAGTAAAAGAAATGGGTAGAGGATGGTACATACACAATGTCTCATAATATTATGCAAAAGGTTTTATCAATGGGTCTTCAGGAGACTAAAATAGATGAAAGGAGGTTGAATCTGCAATAATAAAAGTAAATAATAGAAATGTTCGGTGAGAGAGCAGGGAGGAAGGAAATAATATTTTGCATTACCTTGTGATGCCCCAATGTCCAGTCACAAAAATAAACAAATAAAACAGATTCTGGATGGTGGCTAAAAGTAAAGAGAAAGAGAGAAGAGCTGGCAGGGCAGAGGTCTTTTCTGGGATCAGACATTCCCTCTCATGTAGACAGAATGCTTAAACAGTGGACATCTTCCTGTGAGTCTTTAACAACCCCTAATTTAGGTTTTACACTATGTATTGCTATGTACATGGCTGCAGAGAGCAATTGAAACCATCTTAATGAGGTACTTGGGCTCCTTATATAGCCCATGAAGAGAGCTGGTGACTGACAAACAGCTGAGAAAGCCTGGGAGCTATCAGAGCTGCTCTGTAGAAAACACAAAGCACAGCATAGCATGAACTTTTTCCCTTCAGGCAGGAAATAATTGCCTGCCTTCCCAAACCAGGGCACTTCTGTGCCTATGTGTCAGTGGATAGAGAAGTTCTGGGCTAAGTGAAGCAGAAAATAGGAATTAGACATCTCCAAGGTTTGTCAGCACAAGGATGGAGGCTTTCTGGATTGCTCCCTGGGGTGCAAACACCCCTCACACTTTGCTGGCCAACCTCACCCATAGCTGGCTCTGCAACAGTTTGTTAGCGAGAAAACCCAAATCAGGTAGTGAATTCAAGGTCTTGAGGCCAGAATTGCTTGGGACCTCACTGTTATCTGCACCCCCTGCTCTGAGAGTGACAAACTGGGAGTTGAGGGGAAGAAACAACCAACCTTATTTCCATCTGTGATAACAGCACCTGGTCAAGGTGCTGACCTGGCTGTGTCCCACAGTGGAGATGCTGTTTTGGACCTTTCCACATGTTCTCCCATGAGACAAGAGCCTCAGGTGCTGCTCAGGTCTGCAAGGCATCCAGCCACAGTCATGTCCCATCCCACAACACAGCCTTTTCTGGGCTGCAGCAGCTAACTGTTTCCAGAGAGCTCCAGACTGAGTGTTACTATTAGACATAGACCTACAGACACATTAAAACATAATGAAGTGTCTTAATCACCCTTTACAAGCTAAATTTATCACAGGAAACCCTATAAAATGAAAGTGAAAGAGCAATTCTGCAACCACCCTTACCCAAGATAGATAGAGAGATATTATTTGCGGTTAATGAATGGCAAATTCATTGCTGTCTCATCCCCATGAATGAAATATGTGGGGATGCAGAGAGAGGACTCTGGGCTACACAGAGGACATTTTGCAATCAGCTCACGGCACCTATTTAAACTGCCTGGAAACTCAGTTACGCTGATGCTCTAATGCCCAGATACAGGCGTGCCTGCCTCAAAATCCTCTGCTAACCTGGGGCTCAGCAGCTTCCTGGCCCCTCCAGACTTGATTGCCTCAATCAGCAGGATTTTCCTTCACAGAGCCTGGGGGTAGAGCACCATGATTTCTGCAGCTTCCTTAATGAAGCCAAGACATCTCAGCCTAAGTGATATCTTCCCCTGTATAATTAAGTATTTGGCAAAGGCTAACAGTCTGGGGTAAGTACCCCAGGTACACAGTGCCTGCAGTACCTGGCCTTTCTTCTCCTGGCTCCTCTCCCCAGCAGGATCCTTCACACCCCGGCAAAGCCCAGCCCAGCCTTCAATGCTGCCCTGAAGAGCTCAGGTGTGATGAACAGGCCAAGGGGTTGTGGATTGCCCAAACTCCACCAGGCATAGTCTTAGGCCTTAGCTCTGCTCAGCACAAGGCCAACAGCCTCTGTCCTATGGGCATGCCTTGGCTGTGCTGTTTTCCTCTGGCCTTAATGACAGCAAGGCCTTGTGTGTCCTTCCAAAGGCATGTCCTTCCCTGTTCCTCAATCACTTGCAGCACACAGACCCAACACGTTACACTACAGCTTGCCACACACGAGGCCAGGCATCCCTGATCAGCTCCAACAAGACACCAGAGAGCAGACAAGCCTGCCTCCCTTCATGCCATCATCCCTGCCTCTGCAGCACCCAGCCTTTCCCCAAGAACTGCTGTGCTTGGCAATGAGCCACAGCCTAGGGCAGACCAATAAAGGAGAAGTTTAAATAATTGGCTTTCAAGCCAAAATCCGCCAATTTTGCAGTCTCCACTTCCCATCTTGTGTGCGCCCTTTCTGTGTGCCCTTCTACCTCTTTGGTTACAAACTTAAACTGATGTGCTCTAAAGTACCAGATCTCTTCTCTTTGTCTGCTCTAGCCCTGGCCAATGCAAAGGTGAGCTGTTCTTCACAAGCCTAATTTCTACACAAAGCAGCAGGGGCAGGATGCACTCTCAAAGGGTAAGTGTTTTAGGACTGTTCCAATGGGCATTTTAGGAAGCCTCAAAGCACAGTTGGAAAGGTCCAGCTCCCTGCTTTACTACTGATTCACTGCAGGAGCATGGATAAATAAATCATTTCACCTCTTTCTGCCCTCATAAAAAAAGAACTGATGATGCTTTTCCTTTGTCAAGCACCATGAGATCTCAGGGTAAAACACACTCAGAGTTTTATTAATTCTTCTTTGGGGCTCTTGTAATTCAGGCCATCCGTGTGGTCATGCACCTTTGAAGTAAATATCAGCAGGAAATAGAAAAAGAGAGCTCTCTACCATCCAGGGATCAGACAGTCCCATCGACTGCAAACACACAGCTTCATTTAAATGAGTGGGTGCTGTGTGCACACAGCAGCTGGGATGTTCTGCTCCCAGCACAGCTCAGCTGTATGTCCTGAGCAACCTCTTGGACACACATCCAATCAAAGTGACAGTGTGGGAAAAAATCTTTCTTTCTACATTTGCAGTTCTGCCATCATCAAAAGGCGTAGCATGACCTTCCTGCCAGCAGATGCTGGCTAAGCAGTGTGTTTTTCTTGAGGGTCTCATATATCATCCTCTTCTGAAACATGGCCGCGGCAGGTAACTGTTAGGCTGTGTGCGATGCACCTACTGGAAGATTGTACAAATACTGCATCTTCGTGTCCTTGAAGAGCCTATAAATAAATAGTCTCTTACCTTGACTGCAGGCTGCAGCGTTAGTCAACACTCAAGCAGTTCATTTGTAAATTTGTACACAATAGAATCCAAGACACTTGAAAAAGCAGCAGAATGTACCTTTTTTGTGTGCGAGTGGATTTAGTGCTTGAGCGAACTGCCAGACTAATAGGCGAGGAGACCGAGGGTTCATATTTATCCACAGCGATACGGCTCAGGCAGCCATGGTGTTCATGCTCCCTCCTTTCCCATCCCAACAATGCCTCCAGAGCCTTGCAGGGGAATGGAGGGACCTGGGCAGCCCTCTACACTCAGAAGCTGGTTATATTGCAACATGACTATGTCCACCCCTGGGACACAATTCTTCACTGGGCCTTGCAACCTGAGGAACGGCAGGACCAGGTTTCCTCCCACTCCATGTCCCCTTCCTACCTCCCTCCTTCAGCTCGGCTTTTGAATGGAAAAAAAAAAAACCTGTCTTGTCAGTTCCAGGTACTCAGCAGACCTGAAAAGCAGGTCCAAGGCAGCGCATGGGAGCTAGATGTCAAAATGCAACATTTCTCTGCTGACTGCTTGCTTTTTATGCATCGTGGTTATAATCTTATATTTTTTCTTTTCCCCTAGCTCTTATTAGCCTTATAGTTGACTGACAATTTAATCTTCATCAACTGCCTTTGCTCTACCATTTCAGTAATTTATATAATCTATGGTCTTGCCACTTTGAGTTATTTAGTTTTATAAAGTATTTTGGAAAGATGTTTGTCCGGCGCGACATACCTTGTTATCCTGCAATGTATTGCTCTGCTGCGATTTCTGGCAGTCTTGTTGTACAGGAAGGCAAGGGACAAACAAAGAAAGGCCTTTGCCTTGTCATCCGTGTGAAGCAAGCCCAGACGGATTGGTCTTGTGTAGTGAGCTATCATCTCTCGACTCAGCTTCACTGTGTGGGATCCTGTGTTATTGCTGAGGACCAAGGACAGGCTCTGCACAGATGCCTCTGAAGGAAGAATTAAAAACCATCACACGCTTAGTGAGGCTAAATGAGTATTCAAATTGGCTAATAAAAAAGTAATGAGGAATGCCTGCAGCCCTGAGCCACCTAAAGAAAATCAACAAATGCCAGCTACAATGCAAACACTTTCCACAGTAGGCAGTGGGGATTTCAAAACAAGGCAGGGGAGGGCTTGTGGGGACAACAGAGGGAAACAACAGCAGCTGCTGGAGGAAGCATGGGAAAATCATAAGGGAAATTTTCACTGAAGGCAAAGACACAGCCGCTCTGGGGAGCTCCCAGATGAAACAGGGCACAGAGACAGACTGCTGCCCCATCCTCCCCGGGGCAGCCCAGGAGGAAAACCTCACCTGGGTATTGTACAATCTCCTTGGGAAATGAGCAACATCCTGCAAGGACATCTTCAGGTTACGATTCAGGTTCTCAGAAGTCACACCCAGGCTGCTGCAGGGATGCTCTGCCACTGTGCCTGGTTTCATGAAGCACAGGGACATGCTCCCACTGCATCACTGTGATCCCATAGCATGGCCCAGTTTGGGTTGTTTCTGCTGGGATTCACCTTCCCTAGAAATCAGGGGATTCAGCCCACACAAGACTCCCTTCCAGGGAAAAACCCTCCCTACCTCTCAGACTTCATCTCTGGTGTTTCCTATCTCCTTCCATAGATGGTGAGAGCTTCAATTCTGCATTGGATGCTGAAATACATAAAGCTGGTGAAATGTGTGCTACTCGAGGGAAAACATTGCTGTGTGCAGTGCTGGAATAGTCTGCTGAGCCTCCACCTCCCTCAGCCATCCCAGTGGGATGAAGGAGAGGAGGAGGCAATGGCAGATAGGTGTCTCTCAGGAGTGCATGAAGAGAACTATATTAGCGATTGTGAAATGCTGAGGTACCCTAGGGACCATATAAGTATCTATGACAAGACAGAAAGAATAATTAGCTCGACAGCTGTGGGTACCGATCACGAGCATTTTTAACAGTATCCTGTCATGTTTTGGACTATTACTACAGTCCAATGAGGTGTGTTGCCATTTTTCCTGCTGATGGCTTCTCTTCCAAGAAGCATCGAGGGGCACATACCTTTCAGTAGGTATCTTGAGGGCCCATGGCACATTCTGTCCCTCATTTAAAACTCACGGCACACAGACCAGTGGGAATAAAGACTGACTCTGCTGGTGCCACAGTGTCAGAGAGTAAATGAGCTCAGAAGCAGGCCAAGCAAGCTTTAAAATGCATAAATGAGTGGGTAAGGAGATTTCCTGGCCTTCCAGACTCAAAATCTTTCCCTCAGCAAGTTCTCTTACGTTATTTATCTCTTCTGCACAAGAACAGTGGCTTAGCAGAGTGGCTGAACTTCAGAATGTGAAAGAACAAGGGTGAAAAAGTTGAAAAATGTGTCAGCTCCAGAGACCCCAGAGATCAAACTGGGGTGAAAGTTTCCAGACTTGTGCTTGCATGCTCCATACACACCTCTATAACACCCTCCAGAACAATACCCTCCTCCCCACAAGAAGCTTCGAGAGCCAGGAAAGAGAGACAAGCAACTTTGACTTTTGTAACACAGACAGGAATGTCAAAAAAAAAAAAAAAAAAGGAGTATGAAATAAGAAAATCTTGGAGGAGAGCAAGGGAGTGTGTTTTCCAGAAATATATAATCTGTAATTGGGCTAATTCTGATGTATTTGTGTCTCCAATTCTTTGTTTCCCTGTTGTCTGCATAACTCTTGATTGGAACATTCGATGTTGCTTTTGTGAGTTCCTAAATCCAATCCTCTCTGATGATGTACATGAATGTGCATCTGATGGATGTTTTCCAGCACCTTTTTGTTGCCTCAATTAAGGGATAATGAGCAAGAATTGTTCCTATTTGTAAAACATCTCCTGCTATTTCCTGCTTCCCAATTGGTTGGACAATGTGTCTTAATTAAACACAAAGCCTTGCAACATCATTCGGGGGAGAAAAACCAAGACTGGAAAGAGAGGAAGAAAAGAAGGAGAAAGGGAGAGGTGAGGGGATTTTGTCCTTTTGGTAACTTCCCTGAGGAGGCATATTTGATTTGTTGCTATAATGGTCACACCTTGCAGTTTTCTCTGGGTCTGATTCTAGGGGAATGGATAAGGACGTCGGAGCAATCTCCATTCAGATCTACAGCTCTATAGAATACCAAAATCAATGCCTCAGGGAATAAGAAATGAGATGCAGAGCCTTTCGTTTTCAGTCACCAGACAAAATCCAGTCCATCTCCCAAGGTGCAAAGGGAAATAACCATCACCTGATGCCTGCTAGGTCCTGTGTAACATAAGCTTGCACACAACACATAAGAAAAGTAAATAAAATAAAATAAAATAAAATAAAATAAAATAAAACAAAATAAAATAAAAGGATCACACTATGTGTGTCTGAGCAGAGATATGCAGGAAAGATGAGGTCACAAATTTTTACTAACCTCATCATTTCACGTTGATATATACCTGGGTGGGGGTGAAGCTGTCTTTGCACTGCCTCTGCTTCTGTGTGAAAGGAGAGCGGGTATGTCATGCCATCTTTCACCAGTACACAGTTCATTTGATTATATGATTTTCAAATCAAATCCATCCAGATCTGCAGAAAAGCATATACCATTAAATTTCATGTTTTAGCCCAATTAAGAGCATTATAGAGTGCCATCTATTATGCCTGTGAAAAAGCAGCTTTGGCCTGATCTTTAGCCTCTAAGATCACCGTCACCCAACCAAACACATTTCATCCTCAGTGTTTAAACTCCAGGGTGGGTTTCTGCTCAGCTCATGTTCCTCTGAGCCCAGGTCCATGAGCCCGGCTGCTCGCCCTGCCATGCGTGCCGTCTCCAGCGAAGGGGGAGGTGTGACACTTGTGGGCAGGCTTGGGCTGTGTGCTGCCATCGGATCCCATTCCCAGCTCATACTTGCAACCTCTGCCAAATTCTCTCATCCACAAAGGACGAGGGGCAACCGCAGGAAATCCTCACCCTGCCCGGGGAGCCTGGCCCCTGCTTTAAGTGGAGCCATATGTTTAATGCTTAACACAAAACACTGTCAGTGGAGGAAAGCGATAGGAGTCTTTGGAGCCTGTGTTACACATGCAAATATCATCTGTGAAAGGCAGCTCTGTCTCCCTTAACACTGCTTGTAATCCTGATGTCATCCTCTTCACTCACACAGTGTTTATTTTGTCACTGTGCATCTCAGCACAAGACTAAAACCATGCGGGGCAGCAGTGCTGTGCATGCGTCCCGAAGCCAAATCTTCATCCCCACAGAATACACGTGTTTAAATATAGAAATTGGGAGGCATGACAGAAAGATGAGGGAATTGCATCTGGTCTTTGTCATCTTCATGTAACTCTGTAGTGGCATCTGTGAGTTGAGAGAAGCTCCAGCTGAAATAACTGGCCAACCCTTCCTGTCTGCTGGGATATCCTGGGCAAACCCATGCCCCGGGCTGTGCTGTTTCTTTAGATTTGCTCCAAGGAAGCTGGGAGCTAAACTTGGATCTGTGCAGCAAAAATATTTCTTTAGCTCTAGTGTACCTAATCCATCTGTAGCTGAGAATGAGGAGGCACTGGGAGAGGTTAAACTCCATGACTTAGTGTAGATAAAAGAAGGCGTGTTAACCCATCTGTATCCTGACACATTTTTTGGTACACAAAATAAAGAGCAGGAGCATAAGCATCTCCCATTACTCTGCCTCAAAGACAAGATCTGCAAGCACCTTGCCAGATAAGAAAGAGCAGCTGAATTTCCATGGTCCCCTCAAAACCTCAGCTTCCCTGAAGCTGCCAGTGAAAGGATGGGCCACTTTGTTCTCTCTGTTGATACCATGTAAAATGTGCTTAGGTGCTCTAGAGATGGAGGCTCCTGTAACAAGGAGATAAGCTTGAGGTACTGGCAGCTCTGGTGATAGGGACGGGGAGGTTTGAGTGCTGGACACAATACTGAGACTCTCAGGAAGACATCAAATGGGCTGATAAGGATATTCCCCATCCATGTGGAGCTGAGACCCAGTGGCCAGACCTTTATCTTTCCCCCAGATGGGCTCCCCACTCTCCTTTGTGAGAGAAAAAAAAAAATAAATGAAAAAAAAAAACTTGTGCTTAGACTAAGAAAAATAAAAGGAGCCAAACCTACCCAGGGTGCTGCTTTCTCAGGAGGGGCCATGCCAACCATGCCAACTCTGCGCTCTTCCCCTTATCCCTCCCCCTTTCCTTCTTAACACCCCATCTTCTCCTGTCTCCTCCTTTCCTGTCCCCGTTCTCCTGCCTGTTCCTTGCCTGAAGAGTCAGCAAAGCCAGCGACTTCCTACACAGGAGCACAGCTGCTCTGTGCACAGGAGGTGCCATAGGGTTCTTCCTTTTTTCCACTGTACCTTAAAAAAAAATCTGCTAGCCACTCAATAATTAATGCTTCTGAGCACTGATTCAGCATGTCAGGAAGAGAATTTTGCACTCTTATTGTAGTCTTTTGTAATTGAATCTTATGCTGTTATATTAGTGTGGCCCCAGGTGAGTATGCAATAGCTGAGGGGGGAAAAAAAGGTAAGATAAAGGAATTACAATAGAGCCAAGCTAATGTGAGAACAAGGCAATGTCTTCTGTGCCTCAAGGTGTTAAGTTAATCTCTGATAAGTTATTAACTTATTAATGGGCTGAGAAGGGATGAACTACTTTTCATCCAAAGTCCCAAGTGCTCCTCATCTGCTTCCACATACTTCTCCTTGTCAACCTATTCTCCTTCAGCGCTGCTCTCCGCTGCTCTGCCTTCCTTCCTCCGTGTATCCTGTTTCAGCCTAAATGAACTCCGATCAGAAGAGTTCCTTGGTGGAGCCATCAGATCGTGCTCAAAGCCTGGGACGTGGGGACTGCAGAAAAATTCAGGGGCAGAAATCGAGAGGATGAAAGCTAAAGAAGGCATTACATAAGTTTCTAATTAATCTTTCCTTCTGTTGCTGACTGATCACTGATGTGGAGAAGCAAAAAGAAAGGCAAGAGGTCCTCACATTGAACAAAAGGACTCAGAGTCACATGCACGCATCCCAGCTCTATGTCAGCACTATGTTCACGGGGAATATTTCCACACTTGAAGACTGATGTATGATTCATTATCTGGGACCGTGACATTTGCCAGCATTTCTTCTGAGGTCTTCTTTGCAGTTCTCACTGATTCCAGTTTCTCCAAAATAATTGAGCAGCAATTTAAAGCTGATGAAATGCAACAAAATTCTAAAAAGTCCAGGGAGAAGCTTCTGCTGAAGAAGGAGGGGCAGGAGTCAACCTTTTGGGAAAGTGGGATTCATAGCTGTGTCAACCCCTTGCATGCTTGCTGTTGCAGGAGATCTCTTGGGAATTAAGGTCTGTTCCTAGCTCACTCTCAGGGGATTCACATCAGGGTCAGCACATCAACGCAGCAGGCTTCTGACATCGTGACTGGACCAGAACCTCCCTGCAACACCCTGCCAGAGCATGACATTTTTTCTGAAGTGTTAAAAGCAATCTGTGCTTTCAAACTTCCTTTCCAATCTCAGACTCTGGTGCTGAGTTTGCAGGAAGCAGATAAAAAGGATAAAGTGTGTTATAATCCACAGAAGATGATGAACCCGATAATTCTTCCACGCACAAAAACAGTGACCTTTCAGCTGGCAAAAGGCATTGGCCATCACATGCCTTAGCACAAGGCAGGAGGGGGGTGGAAAGCAACCATCAGCCAACTTTGGAAAAACACCCAAGGGATCTTCATTGAATCAGCTGAGGCTTCATCCCAAATCTCTCCGTTTGCTCAGAGACAGGTTGGCATCTCTGTCTGTGCTGCTGCTGCTGCACAGGGTAGAAAGCTCAGTGGAGCATGAAAGAGATTGTGATAAAGATACACTGCCATCCTCCTTCCACTGGAAACAGGCTCAGCTTTCATATCCAGATGACATCTCAAACACCAGCACCAGAGAAGGGGGAGGGAGCTGCTCTTTCTTTGCCCTTTCTGGTTTTGATATTGTGATTATTATTTGCAATTATTTATCATTAGGGTGGCTTCTCAGGTATATAAACAGAAGCAAAAGTAGTCCCATTTCCCTCCCCTGCTTCAGTGCACGTACCTCTTTCATGCTGCACCCAAGCTGGTTGAATTGTTCGTGAGATAAAAGCCTTTGTAGAAGATTCCCCTGCATTCCCATTTTGTGAGCTATTCCCATGCCAGTTCTGCTTTCCAGCAATATCAGCTGTGCATATAAATTCTCAGGCTCATCTGGATGAATCCTCTTCTGCCAGACGGCTGTTTGAAAGCATTCCCTGAGACCACGTGCTGTTTGCTCTGTGGAGGCTGGCTGGCACCGATGGTCCCTGGGATGCTGCTGTCCTGCCAGGACACAATGCACTTGGCACTGTGATGGGGAAGGGGTAAAACACCTTAGGCCAGTTCATAAGCAGGCTTTTCTGGCCTTTGCCAGGTGACAGCCATTTCAAGATGGTCTTTCTGTCAGCTTAAGTTCATAATTCATGCCAGGTGCATAGGAGGGTACCATAGGAAGCATTACCAAAATACTTTCTGTGTCATAAAGCAGTTATACTCAGAAAAGCAAAACTGGGTCTTACAGGCATCCAGCCAGCAAGAAGAAATGACCCACAGAAAACCAGGTCAAAATCTGCACTGTCCCAGATTCCTTATGATACCTTAGGTGTGTTGCTTCACTGAGTCTCATTTCTTCTCCTTCTACTACAGTACACGTGGCAATAAAACAGCACTGCCCCATCTCACAATGGTGCTGTGAGGATAAACACCCAGTGACCAGGTCCTTGCATCCTCCAGCAGTAAAGACCACCAAACACTTCTGAGAAACAATTTTACTCCACCAAGGCAGTATGAGCTTTGTCAGGGATGGAGAAAAACGAGACCTGATCATTGATTTCCTGCCCCATTGAGTAACTTTGGGAAAGAGCAAGGGAGGCATTGCACATCCTACCAACCCTGATCCAAACTGTCATTCTCATTCATGTTTATGAAGTGTCAAGATCTGCAAGCATTTTTACAAAGACGCAGTGCTTGGCCAAATACACAATAATCAAAAGGAAATGATCAAAACCTCATGATTATGACCACAGCATAAACACAGAGAAGCAATCCCAAACCACAGCCAATGCCTCACTGTCGGAGAAAATCATCCAAGCAGACTCCCAAGTGGTAAACTCCAGTGACAAATGGAAGCCGGCCTCCTCATGGACACGGGAACACAGGGGTCCACATGAAACCATAAATCATCCATAGCTCTATAATGGCTTCAGAACAAATAATGCTTCCCTATGAACATGAGCAGGGATCTGAGGCCTCTTTTTAATGCAGGAGTGAGCCTGAAGTAGTTGGCACTCTGTTACCCCACCTGGTCACACCGAATCCATGTCAAGAGCCTTAATGCATGAGGAACAGAAACCAGAGCACTGGTTTACTGCCTTCCTCTGCTCAAAAAGAGTCTGTCCATGAGGGCCTAACTCACCACCACTGGCCTACACCAAAAGTAAGTCCAGCCCAAGCTTGCAACTACAAGCAAATTCACACAGCTTTCAGGTTGGAGCATACTCCCGTCTGCCTTGTTCTGCCAAGCAGACCAACTCCTGAAGGTGCTAACCTGCTACAAAGTATGGAGCCCAGCACACAGGAGTAGTTCAAGTAAATTCAGGTGTGGTTTCCCTTGCTTATCAATACCTGTTGCTAGGCAGGGGAAATGTGACTTACACCTTCCATGCCCCCCTGCCTTGGATGGTATACAAAACAGAGAGGATACCTAATACGTAACTGCACAGTCTCCCCTGAAGAAAGCAATGGAATTCACTGTGCTTGCATTCCTATGTCCCTAAACCTGCATTTACAGAGCCTTCCATGTCCCCAGAATTATTGCCCTCTGATGCAGCATTATCCCATGTTGACTTGTTGTCATATTCATGACAGCATTACAGTCCCTGGGGAAAAAGGGCTCCTGGCAGTAGTGCTTTGAGAGACCCTTTATTATATTGACGCCAACAGAGATTGCCTCTTTGATAAATGAGCATGTACCTATGAATAAATACAGGAGTATATTTTATATGTATTGTATATCTGCAGTGACAGAGTAGAGGTTTGTGCGGGCTTGTGCTTTTAATATGCATGGAGGAAACAAGGCAATAGTAACTGGCAGCTGTAGGTTGCTGTGTATATATTCCAATGACAAGTGGAGGATCCTGGACAGCCATCTAGACAAGATGTTCCCATTGCATTTGTTCTTTGCAGCAGCTGGGAGATACCCATCCTGCAGTCTGACCGGGTAAGATACTGTTTGGATGCATCAGAGCCTCTCTATGAACATGAATTTGCTATTTCAGTTCTGCTGGCCTGCTTTTGGTCTCTCTTGATGCAAGACAGCTAAAGAAAGTAGAGGTTTCCATGTATTCCCAGACTAACACAAAGAAATTGCCTGCATTAGAATTATTGTCCTCTTGGGATATCCTCCTGAAGGAGCCGTGTAAGTGTGGGCTTGTTGCTGGGATGCTTTGGTGCAGCACACCAGTAGGCTGTGAAGAAACGGGTCCAAAATGGTTCAAGGAACAGTGCCCAGCTCCACAATCTCTTTTGGTTGCCAAAGCCTCCAGAGGAAAGGCACTACTTCTTCTGCAGCCCCAGGTTTGAGAGCCCCCACCAACCCACACCCAAGGGAGGTAGCTGTGTGCTAGCCTGCATGGAGAGCAGAGCAGGAAACCACCATGCAGAAACCATCCCTTACAAGAAGCCAGAGCAGGCAGAGAACACCCTTTCACTGAGTGGAAGAAATCTTTCTCTCAGTGCTTAACTGGGAGGTGTCAGCGAGCCAGCCCCAAGCAGACTCCATCCTCTAACCCGACTCTGCAAGAGGGGAATTGGGAGGGAAAGGAGAGAGCACCCTAGCCGTGCTCATACCTCCCCAAAACAAGCTCACAGTCCCCAGAGGAGGGAATAGCAACCTGCCCCTTGCCTGGCACCTCCCTGCCTGACACCTTGCCTCTGCCTGGGAGCAAAGCAAACTCATTTCCCAGCTCCTTCTGACCCTGCATGAATGCCTTCTTGTTATATTCTCTGAAAAGTTTAAAAGTTGTCTTTGAATACCATAACAGCAAGGTGATGGTTACCAAGGGAACAGGCTGGGAGAAGGTCAGGCTTTTCTGGGTATTTTTTCATGTTTTACTTTGGCTGAAAGTTTTTCCAGAACAATTAGGCCAGTGTCTTTCTATCTTGGAGAAGCAAAGCCTTCACCCACTTGGAAGAGGACTGATAAGAGAGGAAGGAGATCACTCAGATTTCCCACACCCGCACACCACCTTCTGGGGCAGTTACCCTCAAAATTGCCTGTGATGAGAGAATACCGTGGTACCATCAGCAGCTGTGCTTTCAATCCAGGGACATAACTAGGAGACCCCTGCCGTGATGAGTTTTAAACTGAATTTGCTTGGAGGCCGCAGTGGAGGTACAGTGTAAAAATATCCCCTGAGCATAAAATAGAAAACTGAGCCAGCAACTTGCCTGAAGTAAATCAGCACAGCCCTTGGAGCTGTTGCATTTCCATGGAGCTTTGTTGCTTTCACCAAGAGAAAATTCAGCTCTCCAGGAAAGACAGTAAAGCTGAGGTATAAACATAAGCTCTCATATACCGGGACATCATGCAGCCACAAAGTGAGAGGGGTGTGGAACAATTTCTGCTGCCACAGGAGGCCCCAGACATGGAGTTAAAACTAAGGTAGCTAAAGCAGGGCAGAGTCTGATGTTGCCTTTCATGTGCCAATTGCTCGTCATGCTTATCTCCTGGCCAGAGAGGACAGTGGACCTCTGCTCTTTTAGGAAAGTGGTTACCCAATGACTGGGTTCATTTATTTAAGCTGTTTTCCCAGCTTTTGGTGTTGACTGCTGGAGAAGACGGGCTACCTAACTGGGTGAAGTTTGGGTACAGCAGCACATGGCAACTATTGTGCTACTGCTACCAGTGTTATCTTTGATTTGCAGTGTCTTTGTTATCCTAGGGGGCTGCCTGAGTTAAGCAAGATATAGGAACCAGGGAATGACCATTTTAAGTTCCTCATGTATGTTAAATGCCAGCTGCTGCCAGTCTTTCTCCTCTAAGAGAAGAAAGGTGGCCTGCCAGGCCACCTTGCCCTCAGCATATCAGTTTGGATCTCTTTCAAACTCCTTCACTAGGAAAACCACTTTTGCTAACGAAAATCTATAGCTTTGCTGGCTCTAATTGTGAGTCATGCTAATGGGGGTCTCAGGAGACCCTTTTTCTGTGTAGCAGAGCCACTTGACGTTAGTCAACATTAGTTGCTCTTCCAGTCCCTGGTAGGGTCAGGCAAACAAGCTCTCCCTCCTGCAAGCAAAGAGCTGGTACTACTGAACATCCCAATGTCAAGGCAGGTCAGCCAAGGTGTAATGGTCTCACATGGCATAACCATGAGCTGCAATGCTTTGTACCAATGGCCAAACAGAGCACTGCTGTGAACGAAACTCTTCCCGGCTCTAAAAGCAGTAAACGCAAATCAAAACTCTTACCTCCAGCTCAGCCTTCACAAAAGAAAGCCCAGCATTAGCTGGGCTGATCCGTCAATGACATATGGTTTTGAAAGAACAGGTTTTGATTTGCAGACAAATATATATTCCCAGCACTGAGGTGCATTGTGGCTTGTGCTGAAATAGATGTTTTAGTGCTGAATTGCTGGGACTGGAGACTTTTATCTCCTCTTTCTCAAGCAAAAACTCAGTGCAAGTAGCCTTCATAATTTGTCTGTGCACAGCCCTCACACCAACACGTGCTTGTGCAGCGGGCATGTGAGCAGGGGGAGACTGCAGATGCAGGTGGCCCTGAGCACAGCCCTCACCAGAATACATTCATCAGCTGTTGGACAGGCACTCTTTCATCTGATTTACTGATATTTAATATTTAAACACCAGGTGATCCTTCAGCCCTGGTGAGTAGGTGTTCAATAAAAACAGAGGGGAACCATTTCCTGGCAGCCCACCCAGCCTCCTCCATCACTCGATGCCAGCACAGAGCCCTCTCCTCTCCTCACTCCCTAAGCTCATGGGGAGGATGTGCCACAAGCAGCTCAGCTCTTCCAGACCTAGCCACCCTTCCCACCCCTGTCAGAAACGTCTCAGCATCAGGACCCAGCAAAGGGAAATGCTACCTAAGGAAGCAGTTGGTATTCCTGCATTCACCCTGGGAGGAGATTAATTTGAAATAAATGAAATAAAATAAAATAAAGAATAAAATAAAGAATAAAATAAAGAATAAAATAAAGAATAAAATAAAATAAAATAATAAAACAAAAAGTAAACAGTAATGACAAAGCTTTGTTCCCCTCCCACCACCCTGTAGGATGAGCAACCTGCTGGTGTCTGTATCTTTCTCAGGGTCATCTTTTGCTGGGTAGATCTTTAGCCTCATCTTAACACATTGCTCTTCAGTCTGTCTTAACATTGCCCTTTCTTAGTAAGCAGGGACACTGCCCAGCATCTAACAAACTGTATCCCTGCTTTCATTGCCTTTGAAATAATAATTCTCTGTCCTGACACATTCGGGTGGCGCATAGGGGAACTTGTCAGCTTAAAAATCACTGCCACACTTCTGGGACTCTGAATCCAGTGGCACCTGAGATGACTGAAACAGGAAGAGTGTTTGAAAACCAATTTGCTCTCTGCTCTTTCTACCTCTTTGTGTGCATTTTCAATTTCTCTCAGCTTGGGGGATGAGGCTCGGCATTAGTCTCATGTTTATCAGTGCTTGGCTCTCAGATTGTCACTCTCCAGCCCCGTCTGCAGGCCCTGCAGGTGGCACTTCCCTTCTCCTAAAGAAATAGCACCCCCACCATTTTTCTTCCAACTCCTGTCCAAAAAATACTTTGTGCGGGAATGTTTCTGATGGTGTCAGGCTTTGTAATAGTTCATTCATTTCAACCCTAAATTTGGGACTGAATTTGAGCTGGCAGTAGCTATTTAATATACAGGACCTGTCTTATTACATCTCTGTCTAATGCATATTTGGGAGCTTTCCCTGAAAGCTCTTGTATAAAGGAGTATTATGACATCAGGAAGTCTAAAAGTACCTGAACTGCAGATGTGATAAATTCAGCAGGATGATACGTGCCTGGAATTTATACTTGCCTTTTTCCATTGGCAAATGGCCGCCTGGGCTCTGTCCCCTGGGATAGCTGTAGAGAACAGCCAGTTTGATGAGCCTAACCAGCCATTGGATGTCACTTTGGCTCCACACTAATTCAAGGGAAACAGCATTTATCTGGCAGCCAGGCAGCCAGCTCTTCGGCAGCTGAGAGTTTAATTATCAAAGGTTCAGGCGAATCTTGCTCTTGCTATCTCTGACCAGCTGCCGCAGAAAAAAAGACCTTCTGGCCCCATCCAGAAGTTTGCAAAGCTCTTGCAAGTTTCCTTTTGCTGTTAAAATGACTCCCAGCCCACTTGCCCTTTGCTATGAAAGCTCTGGGCTGGATGCCACTAGGAAAAGGAAAAAGGGAAAACAATACAGAGGGAAGGGCTCTTGGCGGATGGGGCAGAGCAGGTGGAAGAAGGGAATGGGAACCCTGGGCAGACGCCAGCTGGTGCCTTGTTCTAGCTTGGGAGTTCCCACTGGTAGATGGACATGGGCATGGCTTCCTGCACAAGCAGCATGCCATTCACTCACAGTCTCACTCTGCAATAATGGAGCAGAGCCACTCTTGGCTTGCAGTCAGTCCAGGCTAGCCCTGTTTCCACTGGTGGACCTCAGCACAAGCAGTCTCAACAAAAAAAAGCAAGGGTTACACCTTCCCACCCCACCCCACTTCCAGTGCTTGGGGACTCCCGGATTCCTCTCCCAGCTTCACTATCAACCACAATCAGCCTGAAAACAAAAGCTGTTGGTATTCTCTCAGGTTCTGCTCTTTATCCAGATGTGTGGTGTGAGCTAGACACTCCTCCAGACCAGAATGAGGTTTGATTTCCTATAGATCCTTTGTGCTTTAACGGCAGGAATGTCCCTGCCCTTTCAGTCCTGCAGCGGCTGGTTAATAATGGGGCCACTTAAGTGCCTATCGAGAGAGTTTGTAACTAATATGCTAGTGATGCACCTGCTTTTCCTTATTCTCAGGCTCTCTGCAGACACAATCAGACACAATTGGCCATTCTCAAGGCACATTTATCTTTTGAATATGAAGGCAAGAGACTCAATTATCTTTTTCAAAGGTAAGCTAAGATTCTGGCGAGCAAATTAGTTATCTCTCCATTCTTCCTCAAAATGCCATCAGGAACCATCATAAGCAAATACTATCAATCACTATCTGTTTTGCCTAGTTTGCCTGAGCTATCAGCAAGGATCTGTGCAGGGAAATGTGCTCTCTCCACTCCTCACCCAAGAAAAGGCTTTCCAAAGCCTGGGGGTGATTTCATCAGTAAGACCCCAGACCCCAGGCCGATGTAGCTGGGCAGCTCAGAGCATGTGTGAAACTAAAGGAAGAGGATGGAGCAGGAACCCACAAACTGCTGTACCTAGTTGGGAGCACAGGGCCCTCCCTGTCCCTTTCCCACAAACTCAAGCAAGTTTGGAAGCCACCCAGCCAACAGCTCCAGATGAAAAGGAGACATACCTTAG
Organism: Nettapus auritus; assembly: GCA_011076525.1. Lineage (NCBI taxonomy): Eukaryota > Metazoa > Chordata > Aves > Anseriformes > Anatidae > Nettapus > Nettapus auritus. The sequence continues at coordinate 10,713,806 of CM021776.1, read as the reverse complement.
AAAATTGAAGAAAGTTCCCTGTAGAAATTTGATCTTGGGCTCCCCCTCGTAGTCCAGAGGCACTGTCACTGAGGCTGGGTTGCCTTTGGTGTCTTGTTTTTCCAACCTGCATGAACAAAAGTGTTTATTTAACACCATCTCTCCAGGGTTTCCTCTGCTCCCTAATCTCCAGACCTGACAGTTTACTTACAGCATCACCAACTGCAAACTGATTAGTCCAGTCCCCCTTCTCTTCTCCCCCATGGTTATCACTTTTATTAACAGCAAGGGAGTGATAATGGGGAAAGATGATCAAAGCGGCTGGTATTAACGCTGGGGATTAACGGTATTTATATTCCTGATCAGTGCACTCTCAGTGTGGAGAGGAAACTGCCACAAATCAGCCTTTTCCGGCTGAGAGTTACTGCAGTGCCACTACCTAAATAGCTGCTGGCTAATGAGTCCTTTGCGGCTGGCTCAGGGAACAACTTGCTCACTCGGCTACTTCTCTTGCAGCCTAATGCACCCAGGTTTGTGTCTGCAATGACACTCAGGCACCAGGTCTTGGGTTTCCAACTGCTCTTGAGGGCAAGGTCCACTGCTGAGGTCAAGCCTGGTGCTGCAGAACAAGCAACAGAACTCCTGTTGTGGCCAGTCTGAGCTGGGATTTTATTGTGTTATCACAAGGGAAAATGAACAACCTACATCCCGTGCTGGGATTTCATGGAAGTGCAGCCACAATAGGGAGTGAGGGAAGAAGAAAAAACTCTATGCCAGGTTTTACATGTAGGGCAGGAGACTGAAGTCCTCTCCAGCCACCCAGAGAGAATAGATGTGTTTAATAAAGCCGTGTGCTGCTGTATATTGATTCCACTCAGATTCCAGAAGCAGCTTAGTGGCAGGCAGGGATGCGGGGTGAGGAAGCAGGACCTTGGTCAGTTATGGTTGCTGGCCACAATACAGCAAAGTGAGGTATGGAAGCTTCATCTGGCAGGGGCTCAGACCAGGGCAGTGGGCAGAGCAAATGGAGAGTACTGGGAACAGGGAGACAGGTAAGAAACACTTTTGGAGATGCTGAATTTGATTTCACTTTGAAAAGTGAAGACATGAGGAAGCTGTTCACTTCTCTTCTGCCTCCCCTGAGCAGTCTTTAAGGTGTTACTTGGCCCTCACCCTCAGAAAGCCAGCCCACTGTTAGGCCCCACTGCAGCATCCCCTCCCAGAGAGCAGTGCATGGATGCTCAGAGGTCACCTGAGGAACCAAGACAACTCATTTTGAAACAATCCAGTCCACATAAGCTGGCCACACTTCAACACTGAGGCAAAGAAGTTGATCCAAAGACAAAGTATTTGGAGAAATAAATACTTTACAAGAATGAAAAGACGTCTTACCCACCAGCTCTGGGCAGCTCTTGGTATCCAGCTAGCAAGGAAAGTTCAGCCTAGGTTTGATTTGCAAGTTTGAACACTACCATCTGAGCCATAACAAGCTTCCTTAAGAGAACTGTCTATCTGGATACTTGCTGAGACCCTACCTTCTTAATTATTGCTATTAACAAATAAGGGATCTTAAACAATACCCTGTTTGTTTCCATGTAATTTAGGGTCATTATTCCCTTCATGGCCAGTTAGATATCTTCGCCTGTCTACACAACTATTTCTTCTCCCCTAGCCCCTTGTGGTTCATCACTGTTCCTCCTCTGTGCAGTGTAATAATGTTGAAAGGGTTTATTTATATAATCATAATAGGTTGCTGTGGAGATTATCATTATGTCATAAGTATTGGCCAGGGAGTTTTGGCTGAAGAATGAGTTACAAAGGGGCCATGGAGGTGAGCCCTGCTGTTTTAGTGCACACTCCCATCCTCCCACCCGCACCATGGACCATCTGCATTCACATACATGCACAACCCCACCTGCAGATGATGGTCCCACATGTGTAAACACAAGCTGACTTGTGCTGGCATAGTCTCAGAGCAGACATTTTATCCACAAAGCAGGGCAGTGACAACCAGGAGGAGAGGAAGGTTTTTACCCATAGGAGGTAAAAACCAAAACAGAAACACAGTTGTGAACCACAGGAAAAGGTTGGAGCCAGCTGGGGTAAGGTATTACTTTAACATTATATATATTATAACATTAATGCTCCTAAGCCTCTTTTCCACCCATTCTTTAACCTCTCCATCCCCTTTCTACACACACAGTAAAAATCCTCTTTACTTGCAGAACTATGCAGGGCTTGCAAAGCCCTGGGTGAACCATGGGGACTAATCAATCCTACACACAACCCATTTACTGATACTCACTCATCAAAACTGCTGTAGGTAGCCCATCTGTCGCAGGAAGTAACACCACTCAACCAAAATCTTCTTTTCAGGATAAAACCTTTTGTCCCACAGGCTGCTTCCAAGTTCATGATGGGCAGTACAGCCAGTCATGACTCCTTATATGCCCCACCTTCAGCATGTATTTGTCAGCAGGTCGTGGTCTGTTCATGTCTGGTGTATAACCAGAAGGAGCAAGCAAGAAATGAAGGCAAGTGTTTTCTCTGTGTGCCTGCACCCATCCGAGGACAGCAAAACCATTTATCAAGCTGCCCTCCTAGCCAGCTCCGACTGAAGGTGATGAAGAAATGCTGATTGGCACTAGTGGGCTCTGGATAAATGGAGCTCTTTGCCTTGGGATCACGAGCTCAGAGGAAGGTCAGTTCAGTGTTGACCACCATTTGTTAGCCTCTGGCAGCAGCTCAACAACTCCTGTGAAATAAGGAACCAGTCTTGGCTTGGGGCCCATGGTGTCTGTGGCTGTGTCTCTGCAGTTGCTGTCTTCGCTGGACTCTTGGCTGGCTCCGCAAGGGAACAACAAAGCAGTTCAGAGCCCACCCTAACAGTTCAGCACCTCTCTGGGAGATCCGCCTGGAGTAACACAGGGGGAGGTTCTGCTGTGCTTTGTTGTCACTGGGAGCAGGAACAGCTCCCATTCTGGTGGGAAGGTGAAGACCAGACAACACCAGGAAAAACTTAAAGCAGCTAAAAGATCAAACTAAAATAGGAGGGGGTCAAAATCTTCTGTGGAAAAGGGGAAGGAGATATGCCTTTTCCCACCCCCCTAACTCTCTTTGCCCCATGCCCAAAGCAGGACTGTGGGCTCTGCAGCAGCAGAGCTGTAGTGCTGCTGTCTGCATGAGACCCCAGGGAGGGAGGGAAGTACAACCCACATGAACTGTCCAGGTGGCCTGGGGGCCTCAAATTAAACATTATTGTAGTAAATGCTATAAACCAGGTCACTATCACTTGCGTGAAATTCACTTATTGTTTTAAATCATCATTATCACAGTCATAATTAAAATCAAGCAACAGCTTAAAGAAACTAATGAATATTTTTATATGTGAACTTATCACAGGAAGGGAGAAAAAAACCTGTAAAGTGAAAATGTGCCTGTATTGCTAATAAATATTATTGGAGGGACTCCCAGCTTTCCACATTACCACAGTGTGATATGACAGCCTATAATGGATTACTCAACTGCCCGAAGCCATTGTAGGAATAAATCCCTTTTAATATTCATGTGCGGTCTTTGAGAAAATAGATGTAAGCAGTTAATACTTTTCTATAGACAAAACAATGCCGTTTATCAAAACAAAATGTGTGCTTGAAAACAAAACTCACAAAGCTCCTGGACTCATTCTTTTTCTGCAAATCAGAAAAATATAAGACCCCCCCCCCCCCCCCCAAAAAAAGACAATTTGGGGCAAGATGGTGCAGAAAAAGATGAGGAGGGGCAGGATATTAACAAGGGTGGGTAGAAAGGGGGAAATGGCATAAGTAAAGGTAATGAGTAGTTTGTGAATCTGTACTAGTAGGCAGGGCATCAAAGTGTTGTGCAGGAAGGTGTTGGATGGCAGCTGGCTGCTGGCTGCCCTGTAGAGAACTCTTGGGACCAGAGCGAGAATATGGGCAATGTATGGGAATGAGGTGCAGTGCTCCATGATGCTGGGTGACTCTCGGGCTTAGCAGTGTTTATTGGAGGGTAGAGGATATAGTGAAAGATGTGAACGGGAAGCCCCATGTGGGGCCAGCTGAGGGCTCTCCTCCCCAACCCTCTACTCCATGTTCCTGCTTTTTCTTTGGCTGCTGATCTATAAAACCTGCCGGGTTTTTATCTCTGGTTTGTTTGGGGTTTTCTTTCCCTTTACACAGTGGAACAAGGGAAGCAGCAGTGTGGACAAGTCTTTGTGCATTTTTTCATGGTAGGGAGTGAGGGAAATGGAGGTTAACTCTTCCTGCCCCAGCTCTTTGCAGGCAGTTGATGCTTGGAGGGAGAACCGGAAAACAAAACCCTCTCAGGGACTGGAAGGAATGGCTTCAGCCTCTCAGAGGTGAGAGGGCAAAAATGAGAGATTTCATCTCACAAAAGTAGATACAGCTGAAATGTGAACCCAGCTTTCATTCGGCAACCATGATCTCTGTCTATAAATGGCTATAGATGTATCTGAAGCTGTGAGGGAGAGAGATGCAGAAACGCCTCAGTTCCCCTCCTGCTGTGAGATCTAGGCAGCAAAGACAAGCTTAAATTGAAGCATCAAGAATAAATAAGGCCCCCCTGGGACTCATGCTGCTTTGATATCTGTGGCTGCCTGGTGGGCAAAAGAGTTGGCTCACACTTACCTTCTGCTTGCCCATGTTCAGAGAGAGCCTGCAATGACACCTTTTGTCCCTGGCAGAGCCACAGCAAATGCAGCTCGGGATCTGCCTTGGATTAGAGTAGACATGGTCCAGACTGAAGGACACACCATGTGCTTGAACCAAATTCAGCTCAAAACGAAGCCCAGGAGACTGATACCGCTCTCCGCACTGCAGGACTTACAAAGTTATAAGTCTGCAAAGCTCCTTAGGGCACACGTTGTGGCCTTCTTGCCAAGTGCACTGGCTATTGGCCAGAGTCATCTGTTGAACCACCCACAACACCTTGAGATGCTCCCGAGCTTGAAAATACCCTAGTGGGGGAAAGGGAAACAAGCAAACAAATATCTAGTTTTGTAAAAGTAATTCTGATCATTGAGACAGGAAGAAAAGAACTTACCGTGTTGGCATGTCAAACCAATCAACTGAGATTTAATTCCCACGTCATGTCCATGGAACAGCGGGTTTTCCCATGTGGGCAAAACTTCAGTTGAATAACCATTTACATTGCCAGCAGTGCTGGAAAGATTCTTTAATTAGAAATACTCCAGGAACACTTGTACAGATAACATTTTTCTACATCTCTTTATTAGTTTATTAATTTATTGTAATGGAAAGCTTGTTGCTGAAAACACCAGGATTGTCCCTTTAAATGCCAGATAGTTTCATAGGCTGCATTGGGTGATATAAAAGCGGGCCAGTTTTATAGGTCATACTCTTCTTTGAAATGGAATAGGTCCAGGAGACAATTGGGCACCAGAATGGGAGAAATTCCTCCCACCCACCTCCTTCCAGCAGAGCAGAGGTGTGTCTTGCTTCGAAAGGGAAAGAAAAAGTTTCACCTTCTAATTGTTGTATTGAGCAGCTCATTGACTGCACTTTCTGTTCAATACCTTTTTTTACCACTCAGATTGTCTAATCAAAGGTTTTTTCCTTCCTTGGGTTAGCTTTGCTGCCTCTAGCATTGATCCAAAATCGGAAGTGAAAGAGGAAAACAGGCTCTGGGAAAAGAGAACACAATTAACACCCAAGCGGCTTCATTTTTTTGGGTGCTTTTAAACATCTTGCACCTCTCAGTCTGTTCTCCCATTCTTTTATTCTCCCTTTTGTGTTCAGGAGGTTTCTTTAAGGAAAGCCTTTGTCAGCAGCTCAGGGAGAAGATTAAAGCACCCGTCACAGGCAAACAGGTTACTTTTTGTGTCCGAGTTCTTAATCCACTTTATTAAAATGTTCCAAATCTTCCTTCAAGAGCAGAGATCAGAAGGACATTTCCCTGTCACCCCTAGCATGCCTTCCTTCCGGATACTTGTGCTTCATTAGAGGATTTAAAAAAGCAAAGGCAAGGCAAGGAAAAGAAGAGAGAACAAGACTGCAGTGACTGGTTAATACGGGATGTGGAGCCTTCCACTTCATGGTCACTGGTACTGCTCTGGCCCCAGGCTGGAAGCAATTGAAAGCTTTTCCCATCTGAAAGACACTTGGGTAAGATCTCTGACTATTTTTACCTTTGAGGTTCAAAGAAGAGAAGAACATTTGCAGTGAGCAAAGCCAAACCTCTATCCAACCTGCTGTCCCGTTTCTAACAGTGGCAAGGAAGGTGCACAAAAGGGTGAGGATGTTGAGACTGCTGTGCTCTGTACTCTGCCTGCTCCCAGAGACCTCAGGCCTTGCTTTTCACACCTGAAAAGAGGACTCTGGGGTTAAGTAAATCTTAATGTGTTTTTGTTTGTTTGTTTGTTTTTATTTTTTTTTTTTTTTCCATGACTTTGTCTACTTTTCTCTTCTGGATGTCTATAACCCTCTGCACTAATGTGGCTCTTCCAGATTGAGACTGAAGAACATCAGCATGAGCTGCTAGGTGGGTACCTCTGATCCTCAGGGGCACCCAGTGAGTCACATCCGGTGAAGCTTGAAGGCTAAACTTCATCAAAACCCTTGGAAAACAAAGTGTGTGATTCCTCTGGGCAGCCTCAGGAGATGTCTCTGGAGAAACAAGTCTAGATTAGGTCTAAAGACCATCTTGGACCCGATCACCTCCTCACCTTGAGATGCTTCATCCCAACCTTCCTTTTCCTTCCCCTCACGCTTCTCACAGTGGATTTTCACAACTTCTCTGCCCTTATCCTAAGATCTGGCCACAATGCATTTAGTGCAGGAAGCCAGTGAGACACACTATCTGATTTCCATCTCTGATGGTGGAAAACTAAATTCAGGACAGGATAGAAACTGTGCCAAGAAGCCATGTGAGATATCTAATGAGGTTATTGCCATAGTGGCTTTCCTATGCACCCTGTTTTGGATTTCAAAGGCTGCTCCCTTTGAATAAGTAGTTCCTGTTTTGTAAAGCAAGTGCATATGATGCAGACACTCCTCATGCTTCCTCGGGGTGCAATTACTTTCTTATCTGTCATGTACTGCTGTTTCTCCTCAGCTGAAGTAAGTTATCCAGCATGAGAGCACAGGGTTAATCTTTGAGTAGGGACAGTCTAAATAGGCCAGAGAAGACCATGGCAGTCTGAGAGAGCAAAAAGCAAGGCGGTGACATCTTGGCAGGCAGAGATGAAGAGCAATGTGTTCCTGAAAGAAGACCATCACACTTCACATCAGTGCTGATTCATAAAATGGCAGGTTCATTAAAGATGAAATACACAAAACCTACAGTTTGAGCAGTTTTGTACTCTGCAAAGCACCTATGTGATTGCCTTTTCCCCTAACTCTTGACTTTCCTGAGCCGAGAGTATCAAAGTAATTTGATTTTAAAATGTGTAATCCTATTAATGAAAATGTGGTTGAAGGTTATGTTTTATTTATTACTCAAATTACTGTAATTCTTTGAGGCCTGCTTAGTTAGAGACCATCTACCTGCAACTCGAGAGGCAAGTCCCTTCAGTTCCCCACCCCAGGTACGGTCACATCACAGTGGAGACATTCCCCAGGGCTATGAAGGGCTCAGTGCAGGGCCTTGGTGACTTTCCTGCATTCCTGGCTGCCTTCAACACGCCCTTGCAAAATTTCCTCTCCAGTCAAGGTGCCTGGCAAACACCGAAATAAAAGGAACCGTGAGCTGAGATTGCTCGCACTAGGCTCCAGCCACTCAGTGTCACTGCTGTGCCTTAATCACAAAGCATCCTTTTTGCTGCCTTTATAGCAGGCGTACTACTGTGTTTTGTACCCGCTGACACTCCTGCTCCAGGTACGGCACTTTACAGCAGCCTAGCCTGCGGCTATCCTGGTGTCCCATGTTTATCTAGTCCCTCCTGATGGCCTCCACAGCACATTTGCTATGTTTTCAAAGCCTGTTTTCGAGCTGCTTTGAATTCCCTTTGTGCTCAGAGATCTGCCTCGCTCCTCGAGCTCCATGCACCCTCACCAGCAAGGTTTTTAAAGCAAGGCCATAGCTGGAAGTTGTCATTGATACGTGATGCAGAACAAAATCCAGCTCGCTCGAATGCAGCTAGATTGGCTCAGCGGGGCTGACAATAGATGAACCGGGTCTTATCAGCGAAGGGAGCAGATACAACGCAGGAGCAGCATGCAGGGAGCAGATAGCAGCTTTGCAAAAGAAGCCAGCCTGGCTGATGATAGTGCAGGGCTTTTATTATTTTCCTAGCTGGTTTTGACGCTGTTGTTTTAAAGCCAGCACCTTTCTGACCACAGCCACTGCATTAATGGCGAAAAGAAATAAAAGTGACGGACAGCCCAATGGAGGAGAGCTGCAATGAAATGTTTCAGTGGGGCACGTTTGTCCCCATGAGCCACTGCCTTGCTGGGCAATTTATCCCTTGCTCCAAATGCATTTGTTGGATTTAATGACAAGTTGGTGGCATTTCTGCAATTAATCCTATCAAAGGGAGGTGATTTTACACGGTGCTGGTCCCGTATTTCCTACCCTGTGTTTTGTTGGTTTTTGCTGTTTGAGGAGCTGCCAGCTCTCTCCCAAGCCAAGGCACTACAGTTCATGGCAGTAAATGGGGGTTATTAGCCAAACATCTTCTCCTGACATCTGAAACCAGCACAAATAAAAAGTATAACCTCAGATTGTCCTAACAAGAAATCTCTAAACTGTAAATATGCAACAGCAAGAGAAAGTATTTCTTTGCCAGTGAAACACTTTAACGAGTGGATAGCTCAGCAAATCTTCCAGGCAACTGCTTTCCCCTCTGCAGATACTGAGATTTATGGTAGGAAGGGAGGGGGAAAACAAGCAACCCGGGGAGTGCAGTGGGGAGGGGATAAATCATGTGCACTTGGGTTCCACCTCATCCTCTGGTTTGGCTGGTCTGATGCTTTTGCAGCTAGCCTTGCCTCAGATCAACCATTAATGGTCCCACTCAGTGGGGACCTAGAGTCAGGAGGGGAAATAGTTGCAGTGCCAGAAATCACAAGTTGGCCTGGACAATAAGGAGCAATACATCCTTCCAGTGAGGGTAGAGATGACACATACCCAAAGCTTTTAAATATCAAGTGCTCTTTGAATATTGATGGACTTCTTTGGAGGGAGAGAAAAAAAAGACATTCAACAGAGGTTGCAATTCTAAGAAGCTTTTTCATATTCCTTTCCAATGAATGGGTTCTTAAGCCCATTACACTTCTGTCCAATTAATTTTCTGATGAATACTATTCCCAAAACAAAAATCATGGTACCTGGAGGAATGGGATCCAAAAGAAACAATAATCTGTCCTAGTGCTTGTGGACTAGGAGACAAAACAATAAGCCCAACATACATTTTCCAGAAGGCCCTTCCTAGTGATCATAACCTCCAACAGCAAAGTGCTTTCATAAAACACAGTCCTAAGAAAAGCTTTTAATAATAGGAAAAAAAATAAACACAAATCAAAACACCACCACCACCACCACCAACAACAACAACAAAAGAACTTTACAGCACATTCTCAACTGATTTACAAGCTCTCTGAGCTGGTACTGGAGCCAGTCTTCCTGTCGTAATGAAATTTTCACTCCCCTTGGACCTGAGCTCCTAGCTGGAGGAGAGAGCTCGCATCCTGACTTGCCCATTGGCAGCGATGTATTCAGCTGGGGAATCTGCCGTATCAGTGACAGTGTAGAGCAATTCTTGTTCTGACACCACATCATAGTTTGAGGTGAAGCAATTTAAATCAATAATAGTCATCTTCTGAGTTAAAAAAAAAAAAAAAAAAAAAAAAGGCAGAAATAACCCTAAAAACTGTTGCTGTTATCTCACCTTGGTGTTGCAAACTGATCCATTCAGTCTGTTAGCTGCTGGGGAAAAGTTTATCTAATATCGTCTCCACGAGCACTTTCAGGTTCATTCTTGTTTATTAAGGCTCTGAAGAGGGACCAAACCGGACACAGAGACTCAAAGGAAGCTCCTGAAGGAATGTGAAGGTCCCACTGTTGAGGACATACAGATGAAAACATCAGCAGAATACATAAGACACTTTGCACTTTCCTTATTTATCCAAAAAGCTATTTTTGTTTATTAAAACCTAGTTACTAGCTGCATCTTGCCAATAACCTGGAGTGCTTGCTTGGTTAATTTAAGCAAGCAGAGCTTTGACGAAGTAATTTTACCGTCCTCGGGGATCTGCCAGCTTATGCCGGTCTTCACTATTTCAGATGAAATTGAGTTAATTTTCACTGAAATTGCTTCTTAGCAGACAAACACATTCCCCATCATTGCGAGCTTATGCCTCTGCAGCTCTATTATTCTTTAATTTACACACCCCGGCAGCGAGGGATTAATGCCTGAGACATACAAAAGGCTACAGTGTGGAGAGAAGGGGAGGAGAGAAAGAAAGAGTGGAGCTCTGTGGGGAATAGGTAATGGTGTTTCAGTTTTATAGTCAAAACATTTAAAGTTTGGCATTAACACGGAGTCAACTCTTGTCCTTTCACTCTAGAAATTCATCATCTCAAATCTCAAGGCAGAAAGCACCTCAAGCACTCTGACATGGCAGGCCCCTGCAGGATGGCCAGGCTGCTAGGGCTATCACCAGGATATTGCAGAGTGCTTGACATCAGGAGCCCAGTGCTGGAGGCAAAGCTGGTGAGGAGCAGAGCTGAACAGAAGGCCACATTTCGCCTTTGCATCTTCCACTGTGCTCGTGCTTCGAACTGGAGTTCTCCTGGGAAAATGCTGCTGCCAAGGCTCTGGGGATTCCCTCAACTGTTCAGAAACGAAAATACTGGATTCTCGTGAGCATCCAGACAAAAACATAACTAGTGCCAAAGCATCTGCAAATGGATGGAAAAGGAGGATTCCACTATCTAGCTTTTCCAAAGAGAATGAGCAGAAGTGCCAAATTTAGCAGTTTCTGTAAACTTTCTAGTGAGCATTAGAGTATAGAAGTGAGTATAGAAGCGTTTTAAGCCAGCCTCTGTTGATGGCTGAGAAGAACAGCAACTATGCTTTTTTGTATTATCACTTCAGTTTTCCTCTTATTGTATACACCTCTGAGTTACAAACAGGTAATTGGATAAAATATAGCAATCCTGTATCTGCCTGTTGGTATAAATGTAGCGATGCTGTAACTCAGCATTTAAATTCCTTATCTTCTTTTGAAGGTCTGCCCTTCCTTCCCATTCTGTGACTACCAGAGCAACAGTGGATTTGCAAAGTCCAGCCCACGCCACTGCCCAGACAGCCTGTGTCCACACAGACACATTAATGCTTTCTCCTTGCTCCCTTCTGCACATGAGAAGCTTGCTACCAGTCTTCTTTATTAATCTGCCTATAATTCTTTTCTTGTTTTCTCTGCGCTATGATGCCTACCACACATGGACACCACAAGGAAGTTGCTGATGTGCTGGACCACTGCATCTTACACTAATGTTGTCTCATTGTTTCTAACATCCACCTGTTCTTTCTGGCTTTTTATTAGACAGTAAGCTCTCATGGGGTAAGAGCTATCTTGTGCCTTTGGTTTAAGCACCCTGTCATCATGAGTGCATGGCTTGAAGTCTGCAAAATTTTAAAAATTTAAAAAATAAACATAAAAAAGGTCTTGGTCTTCAAAACAAGGCAACTGTATGAAATATGTTCTTGTATATGGAATGTGTATCTTGTGATATACAGGAGAACAGACAAGGAGGGTCCTTTCCAGGCAAAAAACTGTTCCACTGAGGTGAGCAGTAAATACTGAAAAGCATAGGGGAAAATTCAGCCACCTGCAGTTAGGGTATGAATCCTATCAGCTGGTAGAAATTCCCCCAGTTGGAACTGCATACCTATTCCTTGAAATAAAAAAAGCTGAGAAGCAGCCCCCCCCCCCCCCCCCCAAAAAAAAAAAAAAAAGGCATATTCAATTATCTAAAGAGATGTGTGATACGGTAGGGCAAGGTGGCACCAGCAACATACCAACAGCGAGGCTGGATGAGAGCATTGGCTCAGGCAGGTGTATTTTGTCCTCCTCCTGCCCTCCAAGAACAACTTCTGCCATTTTCCCAGCAAAGTGATTTCAGAAAGCAACTCCTTTCAGCAGAGCTGACTTTTAGCCTCATGCATTTTTATACACTCTCTGCAAGAATGAGAAGGATATTTACATTTTTTAATAAGCCTGACAGTTTGAAAGTAATTGGGGATTTATAATGGGTTTGTTTAGGTCTTTTTGTCCACTTGAATTCCAACTGCTAGTCTTAGGCCTAATAAGCAACATTATCTCTATGGTGATGAGGGAACCTCAACAGGAGGCCCTGAAGCCAAAGAGGAAAGCACTGGTGTGTTTTGTTGTGTTATGATATTTTTTTCCTTTGAACCTGCATTTTCAAGTGAAAGCAGCATAACAAAATCTAAAGCAAGAGCAAAATTCCTCCAGCCATCCAGGGCTCATAACTCTGACTTCTTCCACCAATTCTCCCAGGGGTATGTAAGCCAGTGTCTGATTTCTATCAAGGTGTTTTTCCTTCATTACAGAGATTTGCATTTCTTTGTTCTATTATGGTTCCAAAATGATCTTAACCCTGATTTTCTTTTGGTGGAAATCAGGTGTTTAATGGTAAGGATGGAATTAACCTGCAAAACTCCAGGTCTGGGGTCAGAGTCCTGCAGCTGAATCTCAAGAACTCAGTTCTACTTCTTCCTAAACCAAAAAGACAGCTGTACAAGGTGGAAGGGAGAGAGGGAAAGCTGGGAAGGGATCTGATCCAGCTCTGACTGTGGGGTTTTAGTGAGGATTTCTATCAAAAACGGAGACTCATGGCAGTCTCTGGCTTCCTGGGCATTGCTGAGGGACACCACTGAGAGTACAGTGCTGGTTGGTCCCATGCTCTTCTAGAAAATGGGCTGCTGACAAGTTACAAGTGACATGCTCTGACCCCATATTTCAGACTGCATCCTTCTTTCTATATCAGTTCCCCACATTTTTAAGAGAAGGAATTACATTTTCTGTCTTCTGCGAGAGTGAGGATATAAATGCAACAGAGAACAGAAAGGCTTAGAGTTGAAAAGGGGGTAGGAAGGGCCCACCAACACCCACAAAAATAGTGATAATGAAGAAAAAGGACAGGACATTGACACCTCTAGTCAGCAGACTTCAGGAAATGGGGTCATTTCAGCAGAGGCAAGCAGCGAGCAGTGGTGCTCTGGAAAATACCTGAGTTTATTCAGGGAGGAGCCTCTTGGTTCACATCTTCACCTCCCCATGCCTCGGCCCTCCACAGCATGCAGGTCACAACAGCATATTGCCTCCCATGTCCCATGTTATTATTCCTGTCTTGGAGCAGCTAAAGCTGTGGAAAGAATGACCGTCATAAGCGAAGCAGAGCGGAGATGTTGCCATTTGCTATTCCTATTTCTTGCTCTTGACCAGGTGCTTTGGGTTGAAACCTATGCAAGACATACCTATGCAAGGGATATCTTTGTCCATTGGTGTCAGGCATGGGACTGTGCAATATTTTTACCTCCCCCCACATACTAAAAAGGGACAGAAGGGACAGTGCCCTTTTCTGGTGTTTTCTAGATCCCAGGAGGGACTTCTCCAGCCTCCCTGCAGCACAGAGCTGTAGGATCCATTCCTTGACCTGGCACCCAGACCTGACACCTATGGCAGTGCTACTTGCCTGTCTCTGCACCTTTCCAGCAGATGCATCAAGTGCATGCAGTATTTACAGCTCCCAGCACCCTGTGAATTTGCACTCCCGTGGCCACTGGCCTGCCCACCTCTCGTTTCAACCTCGGGTTAAGCCTATGCAGAACATAGGCATCTCTGATGTGCAGGGCAAAGGCAGAGGAAAAACCCACCTTCCTCTGAAGCACAGGGCATTACAGGCTGCTGCCAGAGGCCATGAGGAGATGGGGTCAGGAGGGGACAACTTAAACACGGATTTGAAAGTGCTTTGTGGACTGCTGTGAAAAATGGTGCTGGAGAAAAGGAGCTGAGTGAAAGAGATGATGAGGAGGGCAGCAGACAGGGAGGGGGATGAGGGCAGGGAGATGCAGCTAGGAGTGAGCAGAGGCTGCATTCACCTGCACAGCCCCTGTCCCTCTGCATGGTGGTGACAAGGGACAGGAAGCCACGGCTGCTGAGACACACAGAGGGAGGGGTGGGGAAGAGAAAAAGACAGGGAGAGGAGATAAAGAGAGATGGGATGGGAATGGGAGAAAGGCAGCAGGAGGGATAAGGGAAAGTGGGAAATGAATTGAAATGAGTTAGAAAATTCCAGGCAGACGAGCTTGAGCATTCAGCAGCTGAGATGTGGGGCTTCATTAGTACAGACCGATGGAAGATAGAGACATTAAGGAAGGAAATGTGTGACTCACAGGGGAAAATGGGAAAAACAACACACACCATAGCAGCTGCTCCGTTTACTTCAATTAAAGAACAGCTCAAAGGGTATGTTAAGGGGAAAAGAGGGGGAAACAAACAAAGGCACAAACAACAACGGAAAGGAAAGGAAAGGAAAGGAAAGGAAAGGAAAGGAAAGGAAAGG
>CM021776.1:10646044-10699225 GCA_011076525.1 Nettapus auritus | reverse complement strand
GAAAGGAAAGGAAAGGAAAGGAAAGGAAAGGAAAGGAAAGGAAAGGACCAAAGCCACAAACAGATGAAGCGAGTGTTACCCTCAAGCTCTTAAATGAACTGACTCAGGTGTCTGAATGGAGAGAGAGTCTGCCTCACCTTGTGCCTCCTAGTAGCACATTGCAGCAGGCTCCAGGGTGACGGGAGAAGCTGCCCGAGCCTCTCCATACTCTCAGTGCCACCCTATGGCCACCCCAGCCCTCCTGCCCTAGGCTTTGCGGCCAGCATCAGCAGGAGCCAGGCAGCCTCTGGTGGCCACCTCGTCGGCCAGGCCATCATGCCTGGCTGGGATGCAAGCACCTTCCTTCCTTCCTTATCTCTTCCTGTGGTGTATTAGGAGACAAGGAACTCACAGACATCAGCTTGGGATACTTTTCAAGGAAAAAAAAAAAAAAAAAAAAAAAAGCTAACATCAATTCCAGGCAGAGACTTCAGTTACTTCAGCTGCCCAGGACACAGTTAGCCCTGCACTGGGCTAACAGGAGGATGACTACAGGGATCCCTGCCCCCCCACATTGCCAAGCCTGATTTCTCAGAGCTCATAAACACTGAGAAAGGTTGTAATCAAAATTTCATGGATTCCAGAGAACCCTGTTTTCAGCTTTCAGCTGATAAATTCTGAAAGTGAAGAACCAAACAGACCTGGAAGAGAAAAAGTGAGACAGAAAAGAAGGGACAAAAGAGACCTCCACTTCTCTAGGTGTTTCTGCCTTGCAGCTTTCACTAGGACAAAAACTATATTAAGGTTTTATAGAGGAAGAAAGTTTTCAGTCGAGAACCCACTGGCTGCCCTAGATCTCTGTTTTCCTTACCAGTTCCCTCACATAAGAGGTTTATCATTTTGCTCCAGCTGTGACACCAGCCTGCAAGGGTTAGTTGCTTTGCTTGGTTGACTGAAGCCTCAAATCTGGAGGCTACTGGTTCAATCCCAACTCATGGCCTTCCCAGGTGATCAATACAGACAACCTCACAGTGTCAGAAAAGGCCTGCTTTCATTTTGGCAGGGGAAAGATAAATTCTGTTCAGAATTTATCCTTCACTCCTTATCTTTGTGGATGCTTCCCAATTCCTGGATACTGCGAATCTGTGACCCTTGGCTGACTCATTCCCCATACCAGCACCGCAGTGGATTTCATGACAAAGTCCCATGGTCTGGGGATAATTACCTGCTCAAAGTCTCAGATGGAGTGCCCAGATACAAGCAAACTCCCAAACTCCTGACATTTATCACTCTAAAGAGCAGCCAGCAGAAAAGCAGCCCCTATCAGATAAGCAGTGTCAGTCAAGATTTCAATGTAGTCGGCTGCAGCTTGAAAAGGACACATCACAGCGTATCTGTAGAAAGAAGCATGGCAAATGTTAAATCTCCACAGTGTGGGAATCAGCACAATGGATCCCATCTCCATAAGTGATAATGGGAGCCCGTAATTCTCTTTTGCGAACTTTAATGCCAAAAAGTTGCCACAGAGAACCACTGAGGACACAAGGGTTTTTTCTTCAAAGCTTCTGAGATAGGCAGCATTAAACGCGTTCACTTTGAGCTGGCTGTGTGTTAAGCTTCCTCTCCATCCCTTTATCTCTTCCCAATCAAGCTGTGTCTCAGTCAGCACCCAGTTGTTAAATTCTGGATGGATTAAAGAGCATGAGAAAGTGCTTTTTTAAGGAAAACCATGTTTATCCATCACTCATCTGGGTGAGTGTTAAACTTTAGATCCTCTGCTCCTCTAATGATCGTTGCATGGCGGTGCATTCAGAGTCTTTGCTTTGCACAGTAGTGGCGATGTTTTATCTAAAGACGTCTCTTTGCCCAAGATTAAATCTGAATTTGGATCACCCTTTGGGGTCTAATTGTGTAGGATTTTGGTGGCAGTGCTGCAAGGCCACAGAGTGTATGTGCAGGAAGCAGAGGACAGGAATTCCCCTAGTTCCTGGCAGAGCCCAGGAGATTTCAATAATATTTTATGCAGAGGAGAAAATGAAATTCAAAGACAGCAAAAATAGCTTTTCTTGTTCAGTGTTTAAAATGATAAAAGAGGGAGGGTATTCTCTTTAATCAAATTCCTAGATTTCCTGCTGGCTTCCGACTAATGACTTCTCAAAAGAAGCATTGACCGGTTTCAGACCCCTCTGATGGCAACGTGGGTGGACAGAGATCAGACAGACACTAAGTTCCGCAATACTGCAAAGTTTTGACACCACATTAGGCATAATTGCACCTGTCAAAGACAACATACTGCTGAAAGTTTTCTGTGGCAGAGCTAATGGGGGAGGAACTCTGGCAAAATTCTCCATGTGGTTTCTGTGTGCCTCAGGCCTTCAGAGACCACCTTGACAAGCAGGTAAGGTCTTGCTGGGCAGTGGAAGGCTCTGGTTGATGTTGGACTGAACAGTTTGAAGCATCTTCTCTTTTCTTGCTCCAGAAAAGTCTACTGTTTGCATTTTTTGGAATTGTTACCACTTACAGAGGCATTAACATAGCAAAAAAACACCTGCCACAGAGATCTTCTAGTCTGTGATCCCCAGTAAAGGGCAAGATATCTCAACATAGCACCAAAATGCCTGATGACACTGGGCAGTCTGGTAAGACCAGGTGTAGCTGGTTCTCTGCCCTTCTTGACCCTTCAAGTGGCTCCTGGGAAAAAAATAATTAAAAAGAAAGAAAAAAAAAAAAAAAAAGAAAGGGAAAAAAAAAGAAAAAAGAAAAAGAAAAAAGAAAAAGAGGTGTTTCACCCCCAGAAAAAGCATATCCTCATGAAACCCAAGAACAGTGCTGGTGGTAGCCAAGAAATACCTTCACCAGCAGCACCAGCACTGATGGGCCCGAATTCTTGCCAGCCCAGCAATGCAAAAGTGATGTAAAGTTCCCCCCAGAAGAAAAGCTTTCCTCTTCACAAAAGAAAGCTAAACCAAATGAAGGCTAGGTAAAAAGGCCTGTGTCAGGGTAGGACAGAAAACACGGGGTCTGACAGTTTCTCCTCAGCTCCGAGCAAATATCCTGGTGCTAACACTGCCTGTGTGGATTTGGAAAACTCCCTTAGAGACCCTAGACTATGCTGGGTACATGCTAGCAGGAGTAAGAACTAACAAAAAGATACATGAGCATTATATCAGAGCCTACCAACGACACTGCAGATGAGGCTTATTTTCCTGCCCAGCAGCACTTCCTCCACTGCCACAATGCCACAGGCGTCCAGCTGCACACACCCTTGGGAGCAGGAAGGTCAGCACCCTGTGCGTAAGGACGCAGTCCTTAGCCAGGTGAGATTAAACTGAGGGAGAAGGGATGGAGCACACCAAATGCAGAGAGCCTTAGATAAATGCTCATTGTCTTCGACGAGAGCTGTGTTTGAATAAGACGGGAAAAGTTAAGGGTTTGGCAGACTGTATGTAAAACATTGCAGAACGGCTGCTATGCGCATGCAGCTAGTTTCCATGCATAATATATATAGGAGCATACCATATGTTTAAAGCATCAGGCAATCAGGCCAATCTTGGATCACGTTATACAGCTTTCCTACGGTGTTGCATTTGTTCTAGACAGATGCATTTCTCCATCCCCCCACCCCTACCCCTCTCTGCCTGCCAACACTCAGTTATGAGGAAACCAGGTGTCCTTCTTAAAAAAAAAAAAAAAAAAAAAAAAAAGAAAGAAATCATTATCCAGAGGAATCTGTCCAGGAAGACAGTAAATGCCCATCTCTGCTATTTTTATTTCAAACAGGAAATATGTTGCCAAACAAATTACCAAACGGACAAACAGGAATCAAAACAAGAAAAAAGGGAGGCATGAAAACTCATAGGAATTAGGCTCTGAATTTGCAAAGCCAAATGCTAATCGCGCCAGTCCTCAAATGTACAGAACAGATGAATTCAAGAACAGAAAGAGCTCCAATGATAGCAGATCTGCTCTGGATGAAACATGTCCTGCATCAGTTATGAGAGGGGCTGGATGCTCTTGTCTTTAAAGTGTATGGTTTGATTTGATATTAATTCATCAGCAGTATCACAGATCTCAGGGGCTCATCTCTTCTCATTATAGGTGCTTTGCATATGTGGTTGGAAAAGAACCACCACTGCTCTGCCTCGTTGCTGCTCCCTGCTGTCGCTGTGTTACCCAACTCGGGAACTCTTGGCAGACCCCTCCACATGTCAGGAGCGGTGCCGGGCGCTGGCCAAGCCCCATGGGTGCCGTGTGCCCCGCCAGCATCAGTACCAAGCTGGCCGGGAGGAGAGCCCAGCATTTCCCAGCACGGGGTGTTGGCAGGGTGAGGATGTGGAAGAAGCCCAAGGCCGACCTGCTTTGTGCACATCACCCTCATGTGAGCAAGTGTAGCTCTCTCCTCCTGTAATATTTCAAGAGGCCTTGCCTCCGTCAGCCTCCGTCAGCCCCTGGGGGGGGACAGCAAAACCACCTGGCATGTGAAAGCCAGCAGGATCAACAGCAGAACAGCTGGGAAATGCTCACAGCTGGCTCTCTATCCTTTACATGGAGCTTCTTCCACTCTTGCGAGCTCTTAAGGCCATGTTTTATATCCTAATTAAACTGAAAGAAAAGGAATTGGATAACAGTCTAAAAGATTTGCAAGCTACATCTATTTCAGAAAATGACTCATGTTCCCACTAGTGTAGCTCATCAGGTCCAGCACATGCTCTAATGTGTGGGACTAATAGATTTGTAACAGTGATATCTAATATGAGTCTGTTCCGGTTACATACTTATCATGGGTCCTTGCAGGCTTTCCATCAAAGCTGCTGAATGAAAGCACTTTTTTATTAAAGAAAGGAGAAAAAAAAAAAAAAAAAAAAAAAAAAACTCTTTGCCCATAAATCTCTCAGCACATTAGCCCCCAAAACAACTCACTGAGGCAAGGTCATATTTCCCTTACATTCATTTAGATCCTTGGGAAGTTCAATGAGATGAGAAGACAAGACAAAACACAAGAGGCTCTGTCTTTCAGCTGCTATGAATCAGCGTTGCTCCCCATCAGCTGAGAATCCAACCATATATCTAGAGAGAGCTATAGGAAATATATAACAATTTCTTGGGGTCTGGTAATGATGATCCATACGGTGTCTTATTACTTGAGAAGGAAGGGAGTGACTGCAAGGACAAATGATACTTGGCAGGTGAGAGCAGGTTTTACAGCCCCATGGGAAGGACTCCCTTGTTTTCAGAGGGCTTGGGTTGGTTCCATGGTGTTGGAGGTCACCACAATTAAGCAGAGGGGAAAATATTTTGTTACTTTGTTTTGTTTCCAGGCAGTATTTCAGTGGGACAGCTCCTGATGCTAGTCCCTGAAGGGAATAGGACGTGACAACTCAAGCCACTGAGGAAGGAGCTTAAGTGAAATATAATCATGATAATGCTGCTCTGCCTCTCAGTTATCTCCTATCCACTGCTCTGAACAGCAGTGAAAGCTGCCAGCTCTGAACCCTGTACCATGCGCTGTCCCTTTGATACTGCAACTCTCTCCTTCATGTTTACACCCTTCAGATATTTTTAGGCTTTTTTTCCACACAGAGAAGTACGTGTTGTCAACTCATAGCCTTGTTTAGCGGTTTGAGGCTTCCCACATAAATCAGTTTTTCCAAACACCTGATCATTTAGCTATCAGAAGGCAGAAAGGGTGGTCTGGTTGCTCTTCTTTTAGCTTCCTCCCAGGTCTCATTATCTGGTCACATTGTGGTGGTTGGGACCGAGCGTATGGTTTGTTTTGAGGACAAATTCGAACCACGTAAAGAAGGGCTATTCCTTCCCATGGAAAAATTTGCCTCCACGGAGGCAGATGAGGTTATTTGTAGTAGTATACTATTTCAGACTGATCTCCAATTTGTCATCTGCTGGCATCTCAAGGACCCTTCATGTACCTTACCCAGAACTGGTGGAAAATAACTTGTCAAAATTGTTAATTTCTGATATAGTACACGGAAAGGGTGTTCCCTGAAAACACCACACTTCTGGGTTAGGATGACTTATTTTTTGTGGAGGATATTTGATTTTTTAATTGTTTTTACAATAAACATGGATTTTCTCCCCAGAGAAATAAGGTTTTAATCTGCTTCACCTTGAGGCCTTCCAAATCTCTTTTTTTTTTCCTTTTCTTTTTTTTTTTTTTGTGGGCTCTCTTAACTGCTTTGGATAGCACTCTTGCACATACAAATATTTGGCAGGTCAACAGCAAGCAAACATCAAATGACAGTAGCTGATTTGTGGGCATGGTCTGGTCCAACTAGACAGACAGCTAAGCACTAGGAAGTGTTCTGTTAAATAACTATTCCCATAAAATTGATTCTCCATTGCAGTCATGTTATCCAAATCAAATCTTTGTTTCTTCTTTGAAAATATGTCAGAACATCCTTTTTCTCTCCCTTAGGTACCACTAAAGCAAGCCACCTCAGAAGGTGAAACAGAAACCTACTATTTTAGAAATAAAAAGCTATTTGTGGCCAAAAACCAATGATATACCATGCTTGTAGTTTCATTCCAGAAAAACTTGGGCTTTCACCAGGAGCCAAAGAGCTCCAAGCCTCTTCTCCCAACCTCATCCTTCTACAAACTCCAAGGGCTGTCAGTGAAGAGCCTGCTGTTGGCACATGGTGAGAAGTTGGGTTGTTGGGAGCTGCATGGCAAAGACCTGAGGCTTGACAAGATCCCACCTCGTCCTGCATCCGACCCTGAGCACTTCCCCACACAAGGAGCAGCTCCCAGGGCAGCAACCTCATCTGACCACAGCCTGGCATGTCTCTCCTGCCAGGTATGAAGCCCATCTCTGTACCCGCTGGTTCTTGCCAATGTGAAATGCAATCCTTCTTCCAGCTCCTTTACGGGCTCTGTGGGTTACAGGGGGTGGTGGGTAACCATGGAAACTGAGTTGTAAAACAGCTTGGGAGTTGACGTGTAATAAAGTGCTACCACCGTGCTACACCTGAACAGAGCCCATGAGGAGGAGTAATTCTGGATGCGCCCGTAACAGGTCTGAGCAGCACTGTCCTGGGCAAAAAGTCAGGCATGGTCTGGAGGATGGGGTTAGCATCGGAAGGCAGGTACCAGCCATTAATCCAACTTCAGGTCCTCAAGATCCACAAACCTACCATATTTATACTCTTTTTCTTCAGAATTTGAAAGGTGAAGATGTGTGCTCACACACATCCTTTACCAGCATGTGTCAGACCCAGCCAGGGTTTTCTGGTGGAAACTCTGACTCTTCTCAGCTTGTTCCAAAGACAACTCATGGATGGAGGACAACATTCTCATTGCACAGATATATTTAAATACCAGATATCCTAGATAATGGTGCTTAGTAACTTACAATAACCTGCAAAAATAGGTCCACAGATCAACATCACTAAAATATCAACTTCATTTTTTTCAAACAGAAACTGAACACCAATGGTGTTCAAATACAAGTGCAAGACCAAGGAGTCTTTCAGTGTTAACACCTGAATTTCTGTCAAGAAATTCCCATGAACTTCAGTAGACTATGGAGACTGTAGAAGATGCAACTATAAAAGCCATAGCTTCAAGAGGAGAGGAGGAGCAGATGCTCTTCCTCCACCTTCATTACTCATCTGTGTTGGGGACAGTCACCATCTGGACCTGAAATTTCAGTCCAGCACTATTTCTTCTCTTGCCATATCTACATCCTCAGCAATAGCAAACAGTGATGCAAGTGTAGCACGGTCCCACACTGACACTGGTTTCTGTCTGTGAGTTCTATTCCATGAGGTACATGATAATAAATCATGCACAAGCACACTGATCAATTCCGTCCAAGCAGTGTTAGTCTCCAAAACCAACAAACTAGCACTTGAAGTTTCCTTACTCAGGCTTGCTCTACTGCAACACAGAAGTTATTCCGCACCCCAGACAGGTTGTTAAGACTCCTTTGCAAGGTGAAAGTCAAAAAGATATTCCTGTAGGCAGCAGATCCTCCCACCTGATGTTCTCAAAAGGAGGTCTCCAACAGTTCAACTTTCGCTCTGTAGCTCTCTTAATAATTAATGGGAAAAAAAGTCCTATGGGAAAATTGCCACCAGGTAATTAATAAAAAATGAAAACGAGAGCAGAAAGAATGGAGATGTTGCAGAAAGCTTGTAAATTGAAAGAGGCAGACTTAGTTGTGATTTCCTACCCTGTCTCAGAGGGTAAGTAATGCATGCTCCACGTTCATCAGCGGCTCACCCAGGACTCTCAGCTTCATCCATTCACACTTTGGAAACAAGAGACATTGTGATGAGAATGTTCGTGCCTGGCTACATTTCTCAGTGGCCCTGCATGCACAGACTTGCTAGCACAGATAGGGGAGTGGCTGTCAAGGACAATCTCAAATGCTCTATGTGGATCTATTACCAGGTGACCACTTAAAAATAAAGGTCGCTGTTTGCTTTCTACCTGTGGGCTCAAGCTGCTTATCAGCTTGATAGGAGTGGTTCATTAAAATACAGAAAAATGTCCTTTCTATATCTAAGCAATGTTGAAAAGTCCTTTTGCCTCAGCATCTGTGAAATGTTTCCCCAAAGAGCGAATGCTCTTCCTCAGGCTCAAGCACATTTATCTCAGTTACTAAAGAAGACTAGAGAAGAATTTAAAAAATAATAGTCTTAAAATAATTTTTAAAAAAATACCTTTTAAGATCAAAATTGATGTCCTCTTGGGAAACAAAGTTGAGAAACAATCACTGGAAATGCCCGGCTCCCAGCACCATCTCCAATTGCAACGTGCCAGCACGAGTGCCTGAGCTATCACAGCTGCTGGGGAATCCTCAGAGGGAAGAGGATCAAGATGGATGGTCTTACGATTAAGCTAGAAGCCGGGTATTCAAGGGGTTGTGGCATCACTTCCAGACCTCCCGCGTTGACTTTGGGCAAGTCAATTAACCTCTCTGTGCCTCTGCTTGCCATCTGTAAAATGGAGATAAGAGACTTCCCTACAGCACAGAAGTGTTTGAAAGAGACTTGTGTGTTTGACAGATGCTCTCATCCAATGCCAACAGGAGTCATGAGATTTCATTGACAGGAGAGTGATGGAGTGGAGAAGACCCACTGCCATTTGGGGTTATGTAGCTTTGTAAAAACTCAATAGGTATCTGTTCAGCTTTCCTCGCCACCTCTTTTGCACGTCTGTCTTCCAAGGCGCAATCACTCTCTCAGCCAAGCTCTGGCTCCAGTACGAGTTTTAGGAACCCACAAAGCTCATAGGATGCTTCCCACCCTCCACAAGGGCTGGAGAGGGTCAGTGTGGATTTTTGCCACTAAAATGAAGTCATGGAAATCACAGAAAAGAAGCCATGGAGAGCCCAGCCCTGCCTTACCCCTACTAGCGAGGAAGTGCCCAAGGCTGAAGGCTCTGCTGCACTGGGTCCCAGTGCCCTCACACCCACAGAGTGCAGAGCAAGAGTCATCACAGCCAGCCTGACTTATCCACCTCTCCCCCCACAGCACACTGAAGGGGCTCACTAAGCCCTGCAAACCCTTTACAGTTCTGGAAACAAAGGAACATAATTTTCCATTGCATTTTTTTTAAAACATCAGAAAAGAAAAACATTCCTGTGCTTTCACAGGGAACGTTACATTTCCCTTATCAGCTTCACAAGGCAAGTTAAAGCATCTAATCCCAGCCCTGCCAGAGCCCACCTGACCCTTCTCTGCAAGAACTCGGGAGGAGCATTTCCTCTTTTTTTTTTTTTTTTTTTTTTTTTTTGGTATTAAAATCCCATAGTGTTATTAAAAGGAATTGTTCAATTCCTTTAATTGGCTCAGAAGATAAATTCTTCCCGCAGCCCGGGGGTCACGGCCATCAGCAGCTATTTATTAGCTGCATTGATTGAGAAGAACAGCCTTTAAATGGAAATAAATTGAATTCTATGGCAAAGAGGATTCCATACAGGCTATTAATGTAAGACAGGAAGGCTTAGCTGTTTTATTTTTTATTTATTTGTTCCCCTCCTTAGCTCTGAGCCATCCTCAAGCTCCCAGCTTCTTCCAATCTCTCCTGCCAGCTATCCCCTCCTCACCATGAGGATTTCCTTACCTACACAGGCAAGAGCAAATACAAGGGTGATGGTGAAGACTTGGATAACCTCAGGGAGGCTCCAAATCTATTCCCCAGGGCCCAGTAAAAGAAGGAGAAGTGATGGAGAGCAAGGTGAGACAGCCACATGCAAGCACAACAGAAATGAGAAGGGGAGCACAGCTCTACCAGTCTCTCTGGGGCATTTTTATTTTATTTCTGCCTTTTACACTGCTCTTGGATTGTCTTTGCCACCCCCTGTCAGTTCCAGAATACATTTCATGGTGCTCGCCTTCATTCCAGAGTTTAATTGCTTGAGATTGTTACTTGTAGGCTGTTAATTTATTAAAACCAGATCTCCCATATTACTCCAGAGCCCAGAAGAATCATTGCCTTCTATTAAAGGCAGCGGCGCGTGCCCGCTTGTCTTTTCTCTCTGGTCACCTCTGTAATTGCAGTCCTCTGCTAAGATGGAAAACTCCCCCCTGCCAACTACGCATCCTCCTCAGAGCAGGTGGGCTGAGGAGCACACAGGGGAGACAAACTCACTCAGGGCATAAATGGATATAACTTCTGGGATGTCCACAGAGGAGTGTATGATTGCATTAGAGGTGCACAAAACCTCAAAGCTATTCAGGTCATGTTTCCCCAGGTGGGACAAAAACTGAAGTCAGGGGCTACTGGTGATTGGTATCATGCAGACAGACCTTGCTAAAATACAACGACAGGTGACCATAGCATCCGATAGAGCCATCACTGCAAACTGCCAAAGCACTGTCCTCACCCAGCTAAGCACAGAAAAATCTTCCTTGGTTGTCTGGACCATCCCTTCAGTCAAAGACCTCCCTCAAAGCCAGACACTTGCACTGCCTGATGGTGCCAGAAACAGAGATAACATTCATACAGCAGGATACATACATATCCACGTACCAGGATGGGAGATACATGAAAACAAGTGGCTAATAAAGGCCAGAAACTCCCCACTTTTTCTCATCCACCATCTCTCCAATGTGTCCCTCCATCTCCCCAAGGCTGTTCAGCTGCCTTCATCACACCCTGCCCTTCCTCTGAAGGGCTTCCTTGGCAGCCCATGCACAAATCTTGTCTCACAGAGCTGCTCAATAGCATCTAAAATGCAGAAGTAACATCCCTTAAGGCAGTGCTTGAGTCTAGTGTTCAAACTCGTAAAGAAAAGAAAGGGAGTCAACAAGAAATTGGGAGATGGAAAAACATCATATACTTGAGATACTGCTGAGTAGCAGCATAGGGGAAACATCCCTACATTTCCTGAGATCCCACAATCACAAGAGGAAAATAACCCTTCCCCTCCCAGTACATTACAGGTTCCAGAGTTAACGACCCTGCAACCAAGGGGGCTGCATCCCCCTTGCATTACAGCTCAGTCCATATTTTAGGCACACTGTGTGAATTCCCTTGAATCTCTGTGCCTCTGGTTTGTAACCTCACCAAGACTTTGCACAGAGCTTCACAGATGTAAAAACATGAGCTCAAACATGAGATAAAACCATCACCAAATGCTGGAATAGGGCACTGGATCCAGAAAAGCCAGGGCATGACCTGAGGTTTCCAATATCCCCAGCCTGCCACCAGGAGGGCACAGGAGTCCGGTCTCCTGAGGTTCAAAGGTAACTGATACTCCACAAGGCACCTAGATATCCCACAGCTTTTTTCCCCCAAATAAACAAGTAGCTGGGAAGCTGCTCCCAGCAGATGCAGGCACACACTGAAGCTCCCATTACCCACCAGCCAGCAATGACAACAGTAGAATTACAATAGTAAAACAATAACATTTTGTTTACCTTCTAAACAGTTAGCTCATTTTAGCACTCTGCCTCCAAGTGCTAAATAATAATGGGATACAAGACAGGCAGTAGGCTTCCATACTCAAAACAGTGTGGGTGCATCTGTGATGTTAAAGACGTTGAGAGCTGTTGCTCCACAGTCCCGATCCTGGATGTGCCGTGGCTGGAGGAGGTGGCATGAGTTGTACTTTGGGCTGCACATGGGGATTTCTCTGGGGTACAGAGCTGGGGCAAGCCAGACTAGTTGCTCTGATGCCTGTGGACTGGTGCTGACCTACATCCTTTGAATCTCTGCTTCCCTGTTCCTGAAACAGCCTGGACTGGTTTGCTTTTACCTAGTTGATTTATTTTAGAAACAAATGTCCCATGATCTAATCTGAGATCTTCAAGCAGGAACACACAGCAAAAGATGGCACTTACAAAGATCCCCAAAACCCATTTAATTTAAACAAGGCTGTTATTGGGTTTTAATATAGGAATTGATTATTATAAGCAGGCTTGTTGAGCTTAGCAGCTTAGATTTGTATCTATTTTATCACTGTTAATCTTTGATAAATATGTTTTTAATAATCTCTAGGTATTTATTGAACATAAAGCTGTCATGTGAAATAGAGAGTGAGATTGCTAAAGATACTTATTACACACCACTTCGATACAAATTCATTATTAAAACCTTTTTACCGAGGTTTACTTTTAACCACAACATAACAGATGTGCGTACTGCACAGTTAATCTATAATAAATATATTTTAATAAACTATTGATATTTAACCTGCAGTAACCATCTTAATAAATATGATACATGGGCTATTGGACAAGCTGCTCTTAGCTCTGTCAGACACTTGGAGGATACGGGGCTGGTATGAGATGAGGAGGGAAGCTGCGGCCCTCTGGAAGACAGTTTATTTAGCAGTCCACTACAGCCCTCAGGTGCCCTGGCCTCTGGCCTCATTGCTATTCCAGCCTCAGCTCTCCAGCCCCACCTTCGTACATGCCTCTGCCATCTCAGTTTAGCCCTGAGCCAAATTAACACCTGGCCTCAGATGTCAAAGGCTGTTAACTCTGCTCCCGGTGCCCGCAGACCACGCTCTGCCTACCCAGCAGTTCTGCAATGAGGATAAACATCCTCAGTGGATCGGGAGCAGGCCACAGCCCACATCCCTGGGGTGGGAAAAACAGAAGCTTTGTGAGAATAGGGATCAACAGAGAAGCTCAAATGAGGTGATTTCAGCTTTGAACTCAGTGGAGGCCAGCGAATGCCTCTGACACATGGGCTAGACAGAAGTCTGACTCCAAGCCATCAGAGGTAAAAGATTTGACCCGCAGTGCTGCTGAGACCCCCTGGGATGTTCTCAGAGATGGATTTGTCATTCTTTGCATCACTTAACAACTGAGGTTAGTTGCAACAAGCTGGCTGTGGCAAACACACAAAATTTCACTCCCAGAACTAATTGAACGGGAGAAAGGCAGGGCAATTTCTCCCCTGTCCTCTCCTCTGGGTCCTGCCCCACTTGTTATAGGGCCACTGTTACAGGCCCTGTGATCCCTCCTGCAGGCCACCGTCTGATTTCCATTTATCAGAGAGAGCCAAGGATCTTAACGTGCAACTTCTAATTGAGCTGTATCATCTGCCACAAACATGAAATTAATGGTCCTACATCATAATCATAAATTCATACATAACCCCATGCACCAGCAAATAACTCTTCGCAGTGACACTACAATGGTAAGCCGATTTGCAAGAAGCACATGCTACCCAGGAATCCTAATTAACCAAATTAACACCATCACTTCAAATCATGTCCCAGCAGTAGGACATTTCCGACTGGCCTCAGGCTGGAGCAAAGCAGCCAAATGAAAGCCTGACAGCATCTCCACGGGTCCGGCGGGCTAAACCTTTATGGAGGGAGGTATCTGGTGCCCACCCGTGCACAAGAGGAAGGGAGTGAAAACTCTCCCAAGTGTATCTAAGTGCCAACCCAGGACACGCTAGCCCAAGAAGCAGCCCTCATTTTCTCATGCATTTCCCCAGCTTAACCTGCAGCGTCAGGAAACACCTCTTGCCATGCTGTGAGCTCCAGGGGCTTGTAATACTGCCAAATCCCTCTGGAGAGTGCCAAATGGTGCCAAACGGTGCCAAGAGCCAAGCCATGGGTCTGGGGTCATGGAGCAGAGCTGGCAAGAGAAGCCAGCATGGAGCAGTCTCTGTGAATCCCAAACCCACTTGTTTCCAATTGTTTCCAATTGTGCACCCATTTCCAATTGTGACTTGCCTGAGCTGTTTAGAGCTCAACATCTTTTTTTATCTCCTTCAGGACACTCAGGTTTTTCTACTTCTGCCTTGGGAAAAAGAAGTCTCTATTTTGGGAGCATGTGGGATTCAAGCCCACGACAGTCTCAGCGCTCCCTGCATGAAGGACAAGAGCCACAAGCCCTGTGCCAGAGAGCCTGGCTCACATCTCTCCACATTCAGCCTGGATGATGAGGGGGCTCAGTCCCACCAAAGGGCTCTCACTGGGGCACTGAATGATTTTGCCACCCCGGCACAGTACAGGGCTGAGGGCTCCCCTCCCTGCTCTGAACAGATGCTCCAAATCCAGGACAGGGGGGTGTGGACTGCCAAAAAAGGAGACTCCTACCAGAAGTGGGGTTCGAACCCACGCGGGCATGCGCCCATTGGATCTTAAGTCCAACGCCTTCACCACTCGGCCATCCTGGTGGGCTGCCTGCTGCCCCCTTGACTGCCAGGTCCCCCCTCGAGGGCACACACCCTGCCAAGCCATCAGGGTCACAGCCTGGGGCACTTCCCAACCCCAAAACCTCTTCCTCTCCTCACTGCCTTCTTTAAGTTCCCTGGTGAGCTGGCCTCTGGCAAAGCACAGTAAGAAAGCCTCCTCATTCCCTTTCCTTGTACCCCACAATAAATGTTTTTTTATCCCATGTGCTTTTCAAAGCAACACTGTTTTTCTTCCATGTCCTGGTCCCCCACCACCAAGAAGCAAATCTCTGCTCAGCCCAGCTGGTACACCCCAACCAAACACCTTGCTGGGAAGTGCCAGCTCTCATGGCCATGGAGAATGTCACAGCACCCACGTGTCATGCTAGGACCTCAAGCAAGGACCTCAGACATAAGTGATAACACCGCCAGGCATGAAGGACATCTCTGGGGGGTGTCAGCCTGACCCCACTGGGTGTCTCAGAGGGACAGAAGCAGCTCTGCCAGCCTACCAGTGCTTGGCCAGACCAGCTGAGTGGTTAAAGTATCATCCTTCCTCCTCGGGTCCTGCTCCTCACCCCCTCTGAGCTGCACTGGGGACTCAACTGGAGTGTTTAGCCAGGACAAACTCTAGGGCATGGGAGTCCTCCTTTTCCGTTTGGGGTGAGGTGTATCTTTTTGTGCTTTTGCTTTGCCCTGTAGGCAAAAGAAACAAAAGCAACAACAACAACAAAAACCATTTTTTTTGTTGAATCACATGGGATTCAAACCCACAGCCTCAAAACAAGGCTGCATGCACTAAGTCTTTAGCCCTTAAGCCACAGGAGCCTGATGCTTTCTGTCTCTGTTTCAGCCACTCTTCCTTCCCAGGCCAGCACCTTCTCACAGGGCTGCCATCGCTTTGGTGGGACACGGCAACCTGTTCCCAGTCTTGTTGCCTCCCAAGGGATCCCCAGACATCCTGGCTCCTTGCACTGGGCTTGCACAGCCCCAGCCCTAGCCCCAGGGCTGGCCATACCTTTTCACAGGAGGATCCCATCTGCTGAGGACATGCTGGAGCTTCCTCTACCATGGGAAGGGCTGGGAAGATGCAGACTTTCCCCCTGAGTCTGACAGATTGTGGGCACCTTTTTTTGGCTCTGGTAAGCCAGAATATTTGGGGACACATCCCAGGCCCAGAAGGGGGTGTCTCTGTGGAGGTAAAGGGGATGGTGCTTGTTGGGTCTACCCTGCTTGGAGCTGAGTAATTCCCTCTTCGCTTCCCCAGAGACTGCTCACAAACATGCCTGGGGTGCCTGAGCTGCTCAGAGGGCTTGCAGCCAGCAGGCGCAGAGGTGAGAGGTACTGATCAGAAAAAAAAATTAAAAATAATTTTAAAAAATCACCCCTTTCAGTGCCAGGAGGGGACAGCAGCTTTCCCTGATTCCCTCTGCTCTTCCCATTACAGCCACAGCAACATGCTGTGCAGGTCCGTGTGTGCAGGATCGCAGCCCAGCATCCCCGGATGCCTCCAGCTGCAGCACCCGCATTAGTATCAAACGAAGCCCTGCTCACAAAGGGTGTTGCGCTTGCCAGCTCCAGAGGAATCTGCTTCTAATGAGCGACTTCAAAGCATTAATGAGCTTGCAAAGCTCTCCTCTTCGTTTACAGAGCTGGACCTCGTTCGCTTGGCATCAAGACAGGGGTCACCTGTCAGGCGAAGAGAATGCGTGTGCATGTCAGCGAATATAATATATTTGTCATCCTCTAAGAAGCAGAGATTAATCATGCCCTCTCTGAGAGGAAGCTTTTATGCCACATCTGCTCTTGGCAGCATGGAGAGAAGGGAGCTGCCTGCGAGGACGTCCATGACCCGCGCTGCTCAGATCCCTTCGAGCCCAGCTTTGAAGTTAACATCCCACCTTAACCCCTTGGGTCCGGGCTGGAATCGGCATCCTGAGGGCTGGATAAAGCTGTGGGGCCACCCCAGCAGGGCAGGGGTAAGGTGTGCATGAAGGGAGTAGTATGGGAGTGTGGGAGAGCAGATTCCACTGATGCTTGCTGCTCTGTGGCATCCTCTCAGCACAGGGCAGGAGAGGAGATGGTGGCCCAGGACAGCAAGGGCTGCACAATGCGTCTGCTGCTCCCTCCAGGGACATTTCTCCCCCAGCCATGTCCCCTGCCGAGCATCCCCTAGCTCACCATAAACCTCTGGGTTGAAACAGCCTCCAGTGCCTGGCTTACAGCTCAGCTGCACCCATTTTTGAACTGAAGCTGAGTCTCCAAGGCTGACCAAAATTATAAGAGTCCAAGTATAACTCATAAGCAGAGCCTGTAACCCTTGGCTAGGAGACAGCAGACATGCAGGCTACTTAAGGAAGGCAATACCTAAGTTAGCTGTGAAATGCACATCCACTCCCTGCCTGTGCCAAGACTGGAAGAGATCTCTGTAAGGGTAAGCTTAGCAGCAACATGCAGGCCAAACACCAGCACATGGGATGTAGACAGGCACACCACAGCCCTGTCCACCACGAGACACAGGACATAGCTCTTCCTGAGCACAAGGGGATGCTCTGAGTGCAAGGCACAGACAGCACCAAGAGCAGGCAGCTCCAGGGACCCAGCATGCTCAAGCTCACACCTACATCACAAATTGCACTTATCCAGGGGTGTCACTAGCACAGCTTGGCTGTATTTATAAATGCAGCCCCAAGCAAATGCTTCCTAAAGCCTTCCATGGCTGTGCACCACCCATGAGATTGCTTGGCTTCACCTGCAGACATGTGCAGTGTGCTGGCTGGCACTTTGCTGGGCCTGGAGTCAGCCTTGCCTCCAGGGAGGACGTAACATCAGCTGAATTACCTGTAGTGTCTCGGATGTCTCCCATGCAAATCTTAAGCTGGGCTGGCTGTACCTCGCTTGCAATATCCCCCTGAAATGACAGCTTGAAGGTGACACAGCTACAGGTTTTCAGAACACATATTCTGTAAGAGAAAGACATTAATAATGTCCTAGAGTCAGAAAGGTGTTGTCCTTAGCTTCAGAAACACATCGGCAATGTTAACTGGAAAGCAGTTCCTCCTCTCACCTTCTCCCGAAAGGGATCTCTTGGCTCTCAGTGTCTATTCAGTAGATCTGTGTTTAATTTAAACAGCCACTGGAGGCAACTGCCATCCCACACGTTATTACTGCAGCTGGAGAGCGGCTGATTGGTAGCTAAGTTAAGAGAAAGAAAAAATCCAAAGCCTTTAAGTCATGAGCAAGGCAGAACAAAAATGGCACTCTAAGAGATTTCAGGACAAAACTTCTATCCTTTATGGATGCAGGGGCAAAAATACTATCTGCACCTTGACTTTAGAAACAGGTTGGCAGAGAGAAACAGTAGGACGGGGTTCTCCCTTGAGCTCCTATTGTGCCCATCCCCTGCTACAAGAGTAGTTCAGTGCATGGGTTACAACCATCAGGAGCACTAAGCGACTCTGATGTGACCCTGTTTGGACAGAGCAGGCCTATCAGGGTCATCTTAGATGAAGTGAGACCTGACAGCTTGGCTCCTCCTTGCCCAGCTGCCTGGGGTGGTGAAAACTTCTTGCTGCTTATACCAACAGGGCTCCTGTGCTGAGTTGATGCAGCACTTAATGAGGAAGTTCTTTGGACTTTGTCACCTTAAAAAATAGCATTTCTAAATACACTATTGATGTCCTACACATACCTGTAATCTTCTGCCCCATTTGGAGAGTAGCTGGAGCTCTCTGACAACAAGGAGAGTCGAACACAGGACAGCATTGCTACTGAGCTGGTAGCTGGCTGGCACCTCGGCAGCTTTCAGAGTACAGAAGCACAGATCATTCATCCTTCCTGCTCTTCCTGCCTCCTGAGAGGCAGTTCAGGAAATCAAGCCAACCTCACTTTGCCTTCATATGATTTTCTTTAAAGAATGGCTAGAAAATATACATGGCATTCCAATAGGTGAAAGCTTATTTTCTGCAGAATCTGGCATGATGCCCCACTGCTTGTTGGCTCAAGTCAGCCCCTAAGTAACTACAAAACTTACGGGACTCTGTAGCTCAAGAGCAAAGGTTTACCATGAACCTTGCAGATACTGGTATTCAGCCAGAAAGCAGCAACAACAACAACAGTAACAATAACCAAAAAAAAACCAACACAAATGAACAAACAAAAAAAAAGACCCCTCACTGTGGGCACACAGACTGGATTAAAAACCAGTGGAGCTGTGCAATTACAGGAGGTTATTTAACCCAGAGGGAAAATATGTTTTCTTTGTTGATTAAGTTCTTACCAAAAAAAAAAAAAAAAAAAAAAAAAAAAGAAAAAAATACAGATACCAGAGCTAAGGTAGTAAGTCATAGCAAATAATGTATTTCTCCTGTTCAGGAATGATCTCCCAGCTGTTAACAGTTTTCCACAAACTATTGCTAGTATAAAATATTCTCCCAGTATTTTCTACAAATAATTTTTGGACAACAGATAGTTTCTCAAAAAAAATAATAATAATAATAATCTTGAGGACTCAGAATGCCCAAGTTTCACATCCCTGTTTCTGCTTTGGTTCTGAATGGACTTGTAATGAGATAGCTGGAGTGAACTGTTGATGTTTTAGCATTTCAATGTCATCACCTTCCCAGATCCAGTTATTCCCAGAGATATTCTGGACAGTATGTTTGTGTGGCTTGTCAAGGCTTTACCTTTGTTTAGCCTGGACAAGGTTTTGAGGAAGGCATCATCATGGACCCATCTCTCCCTGGCACTGTTCCATGCCCCTTCCAAATATCATCACATACAACACAGAGAAAATGAGTCATAATCACTGTGTGGAAAAGAAAGCTCAAGAACACACTGAGGATCTCAGTGCTGTGATACTGATGCCTCAGCTGTTGAGTGCCCAAGCCATGAATAAAAAAAGGGACCTGATGTAAATGAGGCGTTCAGTGCATGCTCATCTATTCTTGCCTAATGCAGCCCGCCAGACTTTTTCTACATTTGCTGCAGAGAGAGAAATGTTCAGAGAGGGCTTGATCCCACCCAGGGCATTTAAAGAAGGGTAAAATCCATTGCTTTCTGGAAGTGAAGCAAAGGAACAAAGTTCATCTGCTTAGCTTAGGCTAGACGCCTAGTCACAGGTAATTAGCTTCAAGGGATATTGAATCTGCCTGCAGGAGAGGTCCTTACAACAGACAGAGCCGGACACTGAACTTACTGCTTCTGGGGGTGGAATGATCAGCGCTGGAGGCTTGTAAGAAATTAGAAACCTGGCTGATCCTGGCTAGAGGCAGATGACCTCTGAAAGCCTCTTCAATCCCTGCTCTCCATACCTGAATTTTGTCAGAAATCTGTAAACCAGATTCTGTTAAGGTCATTCCAAAATCACACTAGAAAAAGCTGTGTGTTGCATATTTTTGGCTGCCTTTTAACACTACGGAGGAACTAGCCACTGGAAATAAACGTTCACCAGAGAAGTCCATTCTTTACAGGTCACAACTTAGGAAACACTGTTTTATGCTGCTCTCAGAAGCAACCCAGAAGATAAATGAGGCAATTAAGTTATCACATCAACAAATACCAACAGAAGAGGCTTGCATGTGTCAAAGAAATCTCCTGCAGTTCTTTACATGGCTGGGACAAACGTGTTGGGATGAATGACAAAAACCCTTTGTGCTCCACCTGCAGCATCAGCAGTGCCCACTGCTGCTTGGTGTCTCAGCGGGGAAGTGTGCAGGCGACATATCACATCCCAGATGTCAAGGTGCATCTGCATGAATTCCTAAAATGACATGTGTTCTTTAGCCCAGAGCTTGGCTCCAGGCTAAGAGCTAAATTTGATGTTCTCTGAGGCTAAAACTTCTTCAAAAACCATTCTAGCTTAATTAGGGAAGGGAAATTTTGGCTGCACATTCTGTAAAGGGAGATTGGCTTGGGGAATGGTATGAAAGTTGTGGTTTTTTACAAGAGCAAAGAGAAAGAACAGGCTCATTTCTAAAAGCACTGCACCTAAGAACTTCAGAAAAGCACAGAACTTCACTGAAATATAATGAAAGGCACTGCCTAAAAGCAGAACATCTCCTTTGGCTCAGCATATCCTCTCCCAGAGGCACCACATCATTCCTGCTGCTCAAAAAAACAGCTTCTGTCTCCTTTTAATAGTTTTATTTTTAGACTTCTCTCATATTTAATTCTTTCTCTTTCCTTATGTAAGGTTCTTGGAAGGGCTGCAGTGTCAAACAATAATTACATCAGAGAAAATTTAGAATCCACAGTGTTGAAACAAGTCTCTGCTCTTGACAAGTGAATGAATGTAGGAAGAGAGGGGAAGCAGTTTTATCAAGGAGAGCACCCAGACAGCAGTGTAACAGCATCTCTTGTGGGCTGGGGACACCCACCTCCAGAAGTCGGCAGTCTCAGCTCAGAGGACATCAGTACATGCCTGGAATTCACCTGGCCTGAGATCTGGATGCACATTCATGCAGTGCTACCAGCACATATGTGCCTCTCCCCACGAACAACCTTGAGGCAGGATTAAAATACAGATTTGCCATCCTTTTAACACCCCTGGATCAGCTAAATTCCACCTGCCTATAGCCTTAGCTTCACCTCAGCTAAGGAAGAAGCATTTCCCAGTGCCAGGGTGAACCACTGTGCCTCCTCTTTGTCCACGTACAGCAGAAGTGGGAGAAGACTATCCACTTCCCCCAGCCTGTGCTTCTGAAGATACGGGTACCTACCCAAAACTGGGTTCTAATACCTTTATAAATTACACCACCACCACCCCATATGTGCTATATATCTGCTGGCAATTAAATTGTGTTGCAACTCAGCCCAATAAAACACTGAATCTTGGATATGCCAATATTGCCACTGCCAGGGCTTTAAAGGAAGCCCATGGAGACAATCTGCAAGTTCCTGGCTTGCATTTTACAAGTAACCAGAGAAGGGTGAATTTGATTCTCCATCCTTGGAGGAAATTAGCAATGAAAGAGCTATTGGCTAAAAAAATAAAAAAAATAAAAAAAATTAAAAAAAAAAATAAAAAAAAATAAATAAATAGGTAAAGACCAGGAAAAAAGTTTTCCCTCTCAAAGAGAGCATGAACTACGTTGCAGAGAATTCCAAGTAGGCTCCATATAGAAATACTGACAGGTATCAGTGGGCCTATCTGTCATCCAATGTCTAAAATCAGGTTGTGGCGAAGAGTAGGTGTATAGATTGAGCTCACACATACTATGTACAAGTTTTCTAGGGATAACATGTTTATAGCATATATATATAAATATATATATATATTTCCCATATGGGTTCCCAGCTGGACTTCTTTGATGCCTTGGAAGACCAACTTGCTAAAATCATCAATGACAAAATCAGGATTCTCCTAATTAGCTGTAACCTTTGAAGAGAACTGTTGAAAGCTGAGAGCTCACCCACTTCTGCAGCTTACCACTGCCTGACAGGAGGACACCTGGACGTTTGTATTTTCATTTGTTTCCTTTTATCTCATGTAAGAAATACCAAGGTGAAAGAAAAAGAGGCTCACAGAAAAGGAGGAGGAGGACATACCTGTGAAATCTATGTCTGTCATCCTAGAGCTTCAGCTCCATTAACAGTCCTCTCCAGCATTTGAGACATTTCACTTTGCTTTTTTCTGCTTTACCTTGTGCCCACAATCACGGCTCCTGTCCTTGCATTCCTTTGTTCCTCCTGCTGAGCACAGCCTCTGAGGGCCCAGGCTGTCAGAAGATTTTACAGCACGAGCAAGCTATCCCAAGGTGTATGGTGGGTGGCTTCCTGGGAAAACTGAAAACAAAATCCAAAGTTGAAAACAGAGTTATAAATAAATAAATAAATAAGTTTCAAATTTCCTCTATTTCTCTGCAACTAATATTATTTTATTTTTTTTACACTCAGTTTTTGATAGAGCCACAGGGAACATGGACTAAGGCCCTCTGAAGTCATGTGGGCTTCAAGCACTTATCTCCCATAGCCCCCTTCAAAACTTCTGATCATAAACAACAGAAAGACAAACTCTAACATATTTTGCTCATTCATCTGCCTTCTTTATTTTTTGTGTTTGTTTTTGTGTGCATTTCTTTTGTTTTTGCTTATTTTGCTTTTGTTTATTTATTTTTTTTTAAAGTAACATATAGTCTTTCTTCTGGGATTCAAAGCCTGATTTTTAATAATTACACAAAATAAACCATGTGGGTATTTTTATGATCTGCTTTAAATGTAGAGTTTTGAAAAGTAGACAATGAAATTATTATTATTGTGTTTCACAGCGGTTCTAAAGCACAGGGGAAAAAGACACTAGTATTTGTTTATTTGGCTTTCAATTGCTGTGACAAAGCAAATAACAGCTCTGGTCTTGGTCCACAATTGAGCTAATTGGTAACACCTCAAATTGTACGTCCTAAAAACTCCTAATTAGCAGCTAAGCACAGGATGAACTAGGTAGCATTGGCTCCTTTGTGCTCTAAAAGAACTGTGCATTCATAGCAGACAGCTGGACTTAAGGTCCCAAAGCCTCTGATTTCATGTGTATAGAGGCAAGAAGTGATGTGTGCATGTGGGTGCATGTCATTTCTTGTTTATAAGAAATGCAACATCAGTCCCCCTGTATGCTGAAAGAAAGAAATGCAACACCAGTTCCCCTATAGAGATGGATGAGGGAGAGGTTTTACAGCAGTTGTCCTTTCTGCACCCTTCCGTGTTTAGATCCAGTCTCCTTTCTTCCTCTAAAGCACCGACACAGCCAGAGAGGTCTGTCCTCTGAGGGACAGACACACAGACATGGTTACAACGCTGGTCCAGCTACCATCAGTGTCCAAATGGATGTGGGATGCAGGGAACTGGTGACACACTCAGTCTGTCAGCAGTGATGCAGCCCCATCCCAGGGATGGGAACACATCAGTTCTGTACCAGACTGATGGAGAGAGTCAGGACATGCTCCACCTGAGCAACAGCTTTGTTAAAGTGCCTTCCCTCCAGCTCCCTCCTGCAGCAGGTGAGCCACAGCCGGTGCCATAAGGCCAGCAAGCGTTTAACAAAAGCCCTTCTTCGGGCACACTGCTCTGCTGTTTGCACGGCTGTGCAAGGCAGATTGCTGGCTCTTATTAGCTAAATAAACAAGCAGCAAAAGTTGAGCGAAATGGAAACACATACACAGCTTGTCTGTAAATAGAGACAAACGCCTCCATCGCATGGTTGCACCCAGCTGTCTGGCTGTTACCTGCTTAAATGGCTTTAATTTTGCATTAAGGTCAATGCAACTGTAGCTTCTCCTCCAGGGTGGAAAACATGGCTAATGAAACACTCAGGTTCCTATTGAGCCCAGCTCAATGCGCCAGCTGAGTATCATGAGGCGCTAAGCTTTTCTTCTCCACCATGGGTCCCAGCCTGGGTGCTGGGTGTCAGGATGCATGGGTAGAGCATCTGGCATTCACCAGGCAGATGTTCCTTTGTCATTCCCACTGGAATTACTGGGCATCTCCAAGTTGCAGGCAGGGCATTCTCTGCTCCCAGTCCCATGCTGCAAGGAGAGCAGAGAGCCCTCCCTCTGCCCCATCCTTGCCAGGGCTCTGCTCTTTTCACAGGGCTGCCCTGTGCTGGTTCCACTTTTAGTGATAATTATTTATTCAGCTTAAATATCTCTTCTCTCTGCCATTTACACAGGCCTGGCTTTCCTCTAGGAGTATACACGGGATGAGTAAACTATCTTTATATATAGTCTGAGGGGGTTGGCTTTAATTCTCATTTATTACTCTTCTATTTCTTTTAACTTCTCCTTCCCAAAGAATCGAGTTCCTGACCAAGTTTTGATGCAGTCCGTGAGGGTGACAGACAGGGTTTTGCTATGATCACTAGTGCGTAGGAAGCCATTTGTCTCGAACCACATCCTCCATGCTACTGAAGGCAAAATCGAAAAAAAACTTGTCTTGCATGCCTTCGAAGTAACTGTTCCAAGTATAATTTAAAGTATTGAGACATTGATTCACTAAACACCGTTGGCCTCCTTATATGTGGGCACTCAAAGTCACCCATTATTGGTGATTTATTAGCGGTAGATGTCTCTTTGATCTTCTCCAACATTGCGCACTCAATATCCCCCTCCCAGGAGGCAGCTGGGAGGACAGCCCTACCAAGACACTCACATTATTATGACTTATGGGTTGTGTCCATGGGATCATCTCCGCGCAGGCACCGCGTCTCCCTGGATTCAGGGGAATCTTCCTGAGCCCTACGATATATGCAAAAACAGAAGTTCCTCTTGGATTGAAAAATTATGATACCAGCACCTCTAAATTGCTTTTAGCGGCTTTCTGTGCTGCCTCTGGCTCAGAAGTGCTTAGTTTGCTGACAGAAATCATAGGCTCATACACACTTGAGATGGAAAAGCCCTGCTAGGTTCAGCTAGTCCATTTCTCCTACCAGGAAAGGAATATTCCCAGCAATCTGTTTTCCCTGCTACTTTGTCTTGTCTATTTTTAAACATTCCATGTAGCAGAAATACATTTAGATTGTCAGGATTTCAGAGCCAAGTTAGCTGTGGAAGTACCAGCTGTAGCCTAACCTGCTTTGTCTGGTGGCAGCAGCTAAATTGCTCTCTGCTGCCTTTGAAGTCAATGGAAAAAGTCTTATTGGCTTCTCTGGGAGCATTCTCAAGCCTTTGGTACGGATGATTAGAGCAAATAGCTACGGAGCACTGATAAGCCATTCTTACACTATCACTTTCCAGGCCATAACTGCATTTTAATAGGCAAGAAATTGTCTCAGCAGCAGTCAGGGGGCAATAATAGCAAAGCCATGTGGAGCACATGGCAAACCGGGTCTGCACAGATATGGCTTCTGCCATGACCACATGAAATTACATCCACAAACCTGAACATGTTTGGTGGAGTACATGAACTGAGGGGAATAGGCAGAGGCAGTCCCTTCGGTTCCTCCTCCAAATATAAAACCCACCAGAGCTGGTTCAGCCTGTAGGAAGCTCCAGAGTGTTTTTCCTTTCCAAAAAAAATAACTTTAACATCATGAATGAAGGGAGCCTGGCACATCAGATTACCCCTCTACTTACTCAGGCAGAATATGGCAAAGGCATAAAATACTACAGAATAATAGTATTTTAGCCAAACAAACCAAACACAGACTGGCTGTTGAATCACAGAAGTTAAGCTACCATTTAAACCTCAACCCATTTCTGTAGGGGACAGCTACCCCACGAGATGGAGCCGTGGCAGTGACACAGCAACCAGGCAAAATTCAGCCCTTTGCTTTCTCTTTCCATGTCAGTAACAATGGCAGGTAGTGGGAGCTGGGATTGGATTTAATTTAGAAGTTGTTGTGCTCTGCTGGGACAGTTTCCTCTGCCTCCACATTTCCTGTCTGGAAGTTCTCCCAGAAGGATGAATTAACCAATATATGACCTGTATGGGAAATGCACTTTATTGAAGCTATTTTTCTAGGGTGGAGCTGAACAGCTGTTTAACAGCGCATAGCTGCACTACATGAGAGACAGTAAAAATACTGAAATGAACAGTATTCGGGTAAAACTGGGCTGCAAGGAGGCAGAAGGTAATTATCTCTCTGCAATTTTTGTCTGTACACGGAGGGTAGAGGCATTGCACGACAAAGCATGCCAGCATGGGGTACCGCAGCACAACAGCAAGCACGGGAAAGGGGACCTTGGTTTTACCTCCTTCAGAGCACCTTCCTCTGCCATAAACACAGGGAGACTAACACCAGCCCTGCAAGGAAGGCCCATGCACTGAAGCTACACAGGAGTAGAAACTGCTCAGCTAACCACCTGTGTCATCACTGTGACAGCAAAAAGCAACACAGCTCTGGTATCACTGCGGGGACAGCCATGCCCAAGATGAAACACAGCTCAACCTGCTTTTTTATACAAGGCTTCAGCAATCAATAGCAGCAGTAAGTGTCACAGAAGCAGTGCTGCAGGTACTTCAAAGCAAGGTTACAGCATTTGGGGTGTGTGCACGGAGCTAGCTGTTGCTGCAAGCCAGCACTGCTCTCGGTGGAGCACGGCCACCAATGCTCAGGGGGTGAAGGAGCATCTCTTAGTGGCAGCAACCCCAAGGAGAGCTCCCATGGGCGCACACAGCATCTCTGCCCAGAAGCCTCAGGAAAGTTCCTGCTTTCCATTCCCCTCTCGTCCTCTCCCCGTGGCAGGTTAGCAGCGCAATTATGTTACTGCAGATTTACATCAGGGCTGAAGAGATGAGAATCCGAACAGAAGCTTTAAAAGCCACTTTTTTTTTTTTTTAATGCCTGACATAAAACGCCAGCCAGATTTACCATGAGTTTCCCGTGTGTGCGCATGAGTTATACACACAGTAAGTGTCCCGTCATCATGAATTCTGCCAGTGTGCTCCTTTTAACGGCACTGATCATAGGGAATTCATTTGGTCTTCATATAGCTGTCACCTGTATTACCAGAGCGATTTCATTCTAATTTAGCATTGCTTAATGGTGAAGATAAAGTTAAGTGTTAGCCATGTGGGTTTTTTTCTTGGCTTCTCTCTCTCTCTCTGACACAGCAAGAGTGCGACTGCGGGGTGTTTTATGACCAATAATTCAAAAGAGCAGGGAAAAGAAGGAGCAGCAAATATCAACTGCTTGTCAATCATCCACAGTCTTTCAGCTTAAATGGTTATACCTGGACCTCTGATCTTTTCTGCTGCTGCCTCTGATCCCCCTGTTTGTTTGGAGTTCTTTAGGTACTGCAACCATCAAAAACACATTTTTTAAAGGTTCAGGTCTAGGAAACCTGCTGTGGATACCCACAGTCACAGAAAAAAAAGTGGTTGTGATATAGAAAACTATACCTAATGGCTGCAGTATAGCAGCCAAATTGCAGCCAGCCTGGCTGGGTGGCAATGAGGGGGTACCCTATAAGCAGGCTGAATGCACGAAAACCATGTGGGGAAACAGAGTATTTTTAGAGCATTGGTTATAGAGCAACAAGTGGTTTGTCTTCCCAAGGCCCTGTGCCTCCTCCCTTTTCACCCAGCTTGGAAAGGTAATCATTCTGCATATATCACTAGCTTGTTTAAACTGGAGATGAAAAGCTACAAAAGTACAACTTAATTGAACCCTGTATTGTGTTATTACAAATGCTGCCGACCCCACTTGCAGTCCATTATCAGAGGGTTCTGCTGAATGCTTTAATTAAAGACAATAAGGCTAATAAAAAGGCATCATTTTCCTGTCTCTAGCGCT
This sequence comes from Nettapus auritus, assembly GCA_011076525.1. Classification (NCBI taxonomy): domain Eukaryota; kingdom Metazoa; phylum Chordata; class Aves; order Anseriformes; family Anatidae; genus Nettapus; species Nettapus auritus. The sequence continues at coordinate 10,671,414 of CM021776.1, read as the reverse complement.
GCTGGAGAGTTGGGGCTGATGAGATTATTTCCCACTAATGCTCTTCTGTTGTTGTTGTTTTTAAATCTTTTTCTCCCCATGGTTTGCAAATACTGTCTGAGCCTGAATAGTACAAGATTCATTAAGAACAACAACAACAAAAAAAAAAAAATTGGTTTTGTTTCTAAAATGCTCGCTAATACTTGTTGAGCCAAGCCCCTCTTCCAGATGATGGTGCCTGGTGCCTTACCCCACCCCTTGCTGTGTTTTTCTTTCAGATCCAGTCCCAACAAAAGAAAAAGCTTCCATGCATGGGCACGGGCACACACACTGCCTGGCCCGAGGACGTCCTTGCACATGGTCCCTGCCTGCAGCCCTCCGACCTGCAGGGAGGACGGTGCGGTGCTGGTACTGCTTGCCAGCAGGCAGGATCTAGCCTGGCGTAAGTAATACATATATAATTGTGTATATAATTGCATCCCTATATTTAACATGTTGCTTACTGATGGCCCATACGCAGCATCTCTATCTGCTTTCATATTGCTATTAGTGATACCAAACCAGCAGTGTTTCCAAAGCCAAGGCAGCCTCACTGGGCACCTCCCTCCAGCTTCGGTCTGAAGAGGCAGAATGGTGCTGGGGATGGTCTCTGCCTCTGGATGCACATGGGTGACCCACCATCCCCTGATTGAATCCCTCTGCCTCCAAGGGTATCAGCTTGGGCTTGACCTCAACCTCTCCATGCATATGTTGGTGCCTGGTGATTAACAAAATGAGGGGATGTGGGGGTGCAGAAAGGGGAACAGGAATTCAGGTAGTGCTTGTTGCAGGGTACACGCAGCCCCTGGCACACAGATTGAGCCCAACAACTCATCACACTCTGCCCACGGAACAGTTAAAACCTCACTAACAATCCAGACCATATCTGAACAAGAGACCTAATGGCAATTGGCGTTGTAGCCCTGCTGTGAAGAAGCCAAACCATCTAGTCCTACTGTGATTAAAAACTCCTTCTTGGACAAGGGAACAGGCAGCCAGATGCTAAGCAACTGAACTTTGCCCCTTCAAGGAGGAGAGCAAAGCACTAACCACTGAGCCAGCCCAGTTTGCCAAGACTTTTATAGGGAAGGAACTTTTACAATTAAATACAGCAAAAGGTTCCTTCCACTGTGAGCTTCTGAACACAGGTTGAAAGAAGCAGAGTCGAACGTGGAAGCCAAGTTTTAAAAAAATATCTTGATCTGAAGGTTGTAGGCTCAAAGTAGCTAGAAACCCCATCAAGTGACTGAATGGGAACAGCGAGAGGCGGGCAAAGACCACAACTCCTCCCTGGGTAAAGGATGAAGCTGTAATGGGGAGCAAACTGACCTAGTTACATATTTCTTCTCCACTCTCCCTCTCTCACTGCCGCACTTGCCTGGCTGGGATGTTGCAGAGCAAATTGCAAATAAAGTTTCTGCCATCCATGGTGAGCAAAGGGGAAATTGGGAACTCTGTGGATGTGGGCATCTCAATCAGCACCATCTCAGCCATGTCTTTAGAGGCATGGATATGTCATAAACAAAGTGCTATTGAGACCCTTAACTGGGACAAAGCCGGGCACAGGGAGGACAGGGGACAGTGCCATTCCCTCACCGAGTGCCCTGCCAGAGCCTGCAGCCCTCTGACAGCCTTTACCTTCATTCTCAGGTACAAGAGTGCTACTGGAGAAGGGCAGCAAGAAAAACTTTCCAGCCTCTGTGAGTCCCTGCTTCTCTCTGCACAGGGGTACAGCACCCTTGAAAAACCAGTCCCAAAAACACACTTGGATTACCCAATGTGTGGCAGAGCTTATCTGGGTGTGGCACACAAACTGGCTGAAAACCCACCATGCTCTCACCATAGACATGGAAAATCCATGTTTTTTGTGTGTGTTTTTTGTTTGTTTGTTCGTTTGGTTGGTTGGTTTGTTTGTTTTTTTTTGGTCCCATTTGTACCCCAGCTGGCCAAAGCAACACTAGAACACCGACCCAGAGAGCCAGGAGGTTTGGAGAAATAACCAAGATCTGGATGCCTGCTTCCTCTCAGATCTCCAAAGCATCCACCTCCACTGCAAACTTACAAAACCAATAACCTTAAACCACAACCCAGCCAGCTGAGAGGAGGTACAGGGGAGGCTTTGTTCTTGATGAGCAATTAGATAATGGAGCAGCTGCCAGGAGAGGCAAGAGAAACTACCAAGGGAAACATTTCCAAAAGATGAGCAAACCCTTTGGGAAACACCATTTTTTTGGAAGAATCGATGCAAACTGTAGGAGTTTTAATGACTTATGGGGAGTCTCCAGTCTATAACTTCTAATTAGAAATGAAGGGAGAAGAACACTGAAACCTCCTGAACTTTCCATCACTAAAAATAATAATAATAATAATAAACTAATGTGTTTTTTGTTTGTTTGTTTGTTTGTTTTCCTCAGGAGTATTTTTCAGATGTGTACTTCTTTTCCTCAATGAAAAAATGTTTTGTCAGGGGGAGAATTGGGGGTGCTTGCAAGGAAATTTACTCTGTCAGTCACAGCTACCTCTCCAGCTGAAAGGAGGGATCTCCAGAAAAGGAGTGGCACAGATGTTGCTGAGACAGAAGCCAATATGAAGCCAGGCCTAGTATCTTTAATAAACAATTGCTGTGACTCCATTTTTTGGCATCACTCACCCCCTTAGAGCCCTGCTTCTCCCTCATCAACATTCTCAGAAGGTAAAAGAAGGGGTTCACCTGTGTGTTGTGGGTTTATCGCTCTGGACTAACTGTGGTGATTCTGGGTCCTGTGGACTACATGATAGAGGATTTTTTCCAATGCACCAAGTAAACATTGCTGTCTGGGATGTATGTTTTCCACACTTTAGCTGTTCTGAGGAGTCTACACTTCAAGAGTACATTCCAGATGCAAGGCCCCAGTCCAACCCCCTCTCCCTTCCCTTGCACTGCCCAGCTGTGTTCCACACCCCAGAACACTCACAGCAATGCCGCACTCAGGTTCTGCAGGTGAGGCAGGACTCCAGGATGACTCCCTGGGAAACGATGAACTTCGGCTTTGCACAAGCAAGGCGTGAAAACTCCAGGTTTCCTCATCCAAAAAAGCCTCCGTGCAAACATCCATGTTCACCACTCCCAATCTAGATGAATTATACCTGCAAAAAAAGCAAAATTGTTCATAAGTGACACTGCCAGCACTAAGATTCAAGCCCTTTTTAGAGGGGCACGTTCATGCCGGTGCATCCATCAGCACACACGTGGGGCAGTGCCCTGCGGGGTGGAAGGGGCTGCCGGAGGAACGTGTCCCAGTGCCCGGTTTGGCTTTCAGGGGACATGGGGAGAGCAGCAGGCATACAGCTGGGGCCAGCACAATGGGCTGTCACGCTCATCAAGCAGGAGGGTAATTAGGGAGCACTTCTTCAAACACAGCTGCCTGCACTATTAGAAAGCTGCCACGTGCTTGCCATGAATAGGGAATGCTGCGGCCCACCAGCACGGAAGCTGCTGGTGAAAACCCCCTTCCCTTGCCATGGCCCCAGAGGAAAGCTTTGGAGCCAGTGACCGTGTCGGAGAGGTCAGTGATCAGTCACTATTTTCCAGCCTTCCCAACCTGCAATTTGCTCCACAAGCATCTTGAACAGAGGGGAAAGGGTAGGTCATTAGAGATGTGTCCTCAGGAAGAGAGAAAGCCATTACATGTATTAATAAGCATGACAATCGTCGCTGCGTGAGGCTGGGTGTTTATGAGAATGGACCCTTTTGTGAGAGAGACAAAACACGATGCTGGGTGAATACAAGATTCGATAGGTGAACCAAGGGATGTGGAGAAGGAAAAGAGAATGACACATAAGTTGGGACTTCAGGATAATCTCAGCTTTGGGGGGGAAGCAAAATAAAACAACATTCAGCCTGGGGCAACTGGAAATAACTCATTCAACCCTGAAAGAAATTTTGTTCAAACTGGATTATTTAACCCTTTATAGTCTTCTAAAAATCAGTCCCTTTTTCTCACTTTAAGAGTAACAGACAATGACAAAATGGAAGGTTAACATCCAAAGGTTTTTGTCTCCGAAAGTTTCACCTAGCCAAGCAAGGACACATCCCAACCTGAAATCTGTGCACCAGCCCTTCCTGCCTGCCTCAGCTCTCTCCCTGCTTCTCTTCACCACTGAGGCTCACTGACTGCAATTCGTGAGCAGTTTCCATCCTCCTGCAACTCCACTAATTGGCAATTTTACTGCGCACTACACCTATTTCACCCATGTCTGCAGGAATAGGACTTTTCTGTTCTTCCCACTCCCTTCTCTCCCTCTCTGCCCCTCCTACTCTCCAATCCCCCACATCTGCCTTTCCGCTCAGGAGCCCTTCTCATCATTTCCCCACATGCTTACAAATGTGCTCCTTTTGCACCTATAGAATCTGTACAGTCTGACCAGCTTCCTCAGTATCTTTTCATATGTACGAACTCAATAAACAATGCAAATGAGCCATATTTTCTCTGCTTGTGGTGCAAGGAGCCATTTGGAGCAAGGACCCAGGGAGATGAGGGGCAGTGCCACTGCTCCCCCTGCCTCCCACCGACCCACCCCCCAGCTTTCCAGCAAAGACTCACTTTGCAAAATTTAATTACTCTGCTAACTTGTCCCATATGCTCTGTGGCAGGCAAGCAGACAAGGCTTTAATTACATCTGCACAGGAGATGCTGGGAACCCTGATTCCCCATCTCCCAGGGACCCAGCACAGCACCCAGGAGGATGCAGGTGCTGTCAGAGCCATTGTGGTGCCTGAGCATCTGCTGTTCAGTACCAAAACATCCTCTTTGTCCTCCTCCCACCCCTCCACACACATCAACAGCTAACGGTGGGACTGCAGCTGAGGGAGGGTTCTAGTCTCTAGAGGAGAGCAAATCCTCCCTCTTACAAAGTGCTGACCACTATTGCTATCAAACTGATTAACAATCATTAATAATCCGAAAGCCCTTTCATGCTCATCAGTATGGCACTTGGGAGACATCATTCCTCAGATGGGGGCAGGAGGACAAAACCCATTCCCAGATGGCCTTTCTCTCCCCTCCACCCTCCCAGCATCAGCACCCAGTCGGTTGGCTTCTCCCTACCTTTTCGCACCCCATTTTACTTCTCATTTCACAGCTGCTTCTGTGATTGTTGATTCCATAGCCATCAGGTGTTTCAGAGGCGGCAGGTAGTCAAAACTGTTCGGGGGCACAATATATCAGGCAGCAGACAAGGAGCAGGCAGGAATTTGTTTGACATAACATTGTTATGCAAAGATGCTCACGGTACCCAAGGTGTTTCATGTAACCGGATTGCATTTTCTGGAGACAGAAATCTTTTTTTTTTTTTTTTTTTTTTTTTTTTTTTTTTTTTTTTTAGGGGGAGAAGGGCTGGAGGCAGGGGAAATCCTTTCATTCAGGATTGTGTTTAAGTGTGAGAGCAGAATACCTATTGTAGTTCCCATACTTTTAATGTGGTTTGTGGCTTGTATGATCCAGCCTGTAATCTGTTCCACATCTCGTACTGCTTTGAATTTGATCAAGCCACATCTGAATTCTGATATCCTGCTTTGCTGACTGTCTTGTGGGGAGCCATCTTCTACCAGCTATTGTTAACGTACTGGAACCCATACCAAAACCAGAACTGATACTAGACGTGATAACAGAACTCATATCAGTGCTGGAACAAGGGCCACTCACTGTTACCTTTAAACTTTTGCCCCTTGAGCGTCCCCTGGAGCTACGAGAGCATGGCTCATGGCTTAGTTTCCCTCCCTCCCTGTCCCCCTGCACTCAGGAGCTGCTACGTGGAGCATGAAATGAGGGCGTGCAGGAGCTCCACATCACCGACTTCTGTGAGAGGCAGATAATCCAAGCACCAGGGTGGCACAATAAATTGTCTGTCAATAGCTTTTAATCTCAATGCCCTTCTTTCTGCACCACAGGGCTGCAGTGAGGTCCCACACGTGCACTGGTCCTCCAGAGGAGCCCTGCTCCTGACACCTCCCCCTCTCCCTACACCTACATTACACAACATGCCCGGGTTGTGTGCCAAGGAATGGATGTGCAGCTGGTCCAGCTCCACTCTAGGGTTTGTATAGAAGCCAATTCCCTTTTCAGGACCATCATTACATCTTTTTAGGCTGGAGCCTAAAAATACCACCCAAGCTGATGGAAGGGAGGGGAAGGAAAATAAAGGGGAATAAAGAAGCAGACAGGGAGTCGAGTTGGTGTTTGGGACGTTTCAGCTAGAAAAGATCAGGCTACACTTTTGAATGGCTCACCCTCTTTCCTAGGTGCATGGTAATGGGAGATCCTGCCCTTCTGTGTTTTATGCATTTCAGTAGCAGCTCTGCCCTTTGGGTGAATCAAATTGATTTAGTCCAGTCCCCCAGTTCAATTTCTAGGGCTGCTCGGCCAGCACTCCCTAATCTGCGCACAGGATTTCATTGTGGCTAGGCGCTTCTGATCCTTCAATTTACAGCTTGGCATTAAATTGGGCTCCAACGATGCAGGGCCACTTAGATTATGTGCCTCAAAGATCAGGCGAGTACAGCTCGGGCAGTGGGAAGATAGAGGTATTTCTGGAGAAGTGGGCCTCCCTCCCTCAGCAAAAATAATCCTGTGACATCCTGCAAGTGCGATCCAGAAGGCTGCAGTTTTGTAGGCAGGATGAAATCTTGTTCAGGAGGAAAAAGAATTGAATTCTCATGGAAAGTTGGATTGCAATTAAAAGAAGCATTTCTTCTGAAGTGCCTGTTCCTCACTCACACACAATGGAATTAACTGAGCAACTGAAATCGTTTCAGACCCCAGGTCTGATTTTCCATTTTGGAAGTCAGGGTCTTCTACAACAATATCCCACAGTTTTGTTTTCCACTCCTGGGGGAAAGGCAGACAATACAAAACCACCTAATTGTAGGAGCAATGCTTGGAAGTACAGATCTCAACTCCAGTAGCACGTCATGGTCATAAATTTATGGTCATGGCTTATCACTGCCAAGCACAGGGATGCTGCCACCATCACTTAGGCCTTAGTCATTTATCAGGGTCATATCCTGGTTGGTGCTGTGAGCTGGCAGGACAGGTCCGTGCTGCAATAACAGCATTGCTCTTCCTCCTGTCTGAGAGCAGGACATTTCTCCCTAGGATATATTTAAGAGCAACCAGGACTGCATGAGCAGAGAGCTCAGCTCAGCAGAAGACAACCTGCCTGTCCTTCCATAGTGCTTTGCACCCCATGACCTCAAAGCTCCACACAACAGATATCAGCCAAACATATCCGATAGACTCTCAACCCAAAGTATCTGCGATAATGTGAGGGCTGCTCAGCAGACTGACAGAGGACTACCTGCTGCTGCACGACACAGGGACATGAGCTGTATGCCCCACAGTACTGCTGGAAAACCCTTGGAGATGCTTCAGTGTGGAGCCAGTGGGACAGTGCCAAAGGGATGCACAGGACCATGCACAGCGCTGTCCCTGCTGCCTTTCAGGAATGTCTCCTTGGCAGAGCCAACCTCCAGAATTGTCCAGGGACATCCTGGAGACAATCCAGGACAAAGCCCGGAAGCAGCCAACAGGGCGAGCAGCGGGGACAACATGGCCATGCTCCTGGGGCCGTCCCTGCCCCTTCCTGCTGCAGCAGAGCGCAGGCAGCAGAGCTGCCCCAGGATCCTGACTCACTGCACAATAATGTCCAGGCAGCTCCCATCCCGTGTGTAACTTCCTTGGCCCTGTGCTGCTCGAAGGAAACATGTCCTTTGTAGGTAATATTTTCCACACACCAGCAAGGATGAAAATAGCATTTTTTTTCCAAAGACTCCTTCTCTACCATGTCATGAGATGAATATCCAGGGTGTGTTTCCTCATTCCTAGCATGAAAGGGTGTTGCATACAATGACAGCAGGAGTGCTCAGCAAGAGACCTCAGGAATCTGGTATACTGGGATAAAGGGGATAAACCAACCACAGGGGTGGTGCAGAGGGTACAAAGAGCATGGGGCTCACCGGCAACACCCAAAAAAGACCCCAAATCCTACACCTCGCTTCTCTGCCTGGGGCATCAAGGGAGTGCTTCAGGGTGCTGGACAAAGCCACAGCACAGGGGGAGACCAAGCACCCCCAGAGCACAAGGCCATGTTGTGCATCCTGCCCCTTCCCCATTGACCTGGCAATACTGCGCAGACTTCTAGGGCAAAACCACAGGGCAGGCAGACATGTACTGCTGTTAGATCATCCTGCCAACCTCCTGGTGATCTAATAGACTCTCCAGGAAGGCTTTATTAAATTCTAAGCCAAGCTGTGTCCAGTTACAGTAATTACTGGGTATTTAAGAAATAGCAATTGGCTATTTAGAGCGCTCTAACAAACATCTCACAGAGAATTCCGTGTTCTTTAATTACTATGCAGTACCTGTCCCTTTGGTGGCACCCTCCAAACTGGATTTACGTGTTAATTTGCATCTATTCTTTTACATTCCAGCATTTTTGAAAAGCAGAGAAATTACAGGGAAAAAAAATAAAATAAAATAAATGAGAGCAGTTCTCATGTTGAGAGTTAGGGCCTGAGGGTAGAGAAAACTCAAATAAAAGCAGGTGTTATGCCAGCTTTCCCCATCCCTACATGGAAAGCCCAAACGCAGAGCAGCACTGCAGATTTCCTTGTCTCCCTGTCCCCCGTGTGCTCTCACCCTGCCCTCTGCAGCCCCCATGACTCCCACCCTAGGGCTCAACAGCTCCAAAAAAAAAACCCTAAGCCAAGCAAAGCGTGCCTCTGCTGACCGATGTGCATGCCCAGGAACTAGGGCAACACCTGCCTGGAGCTCATTTCCATGGACACGACAAGAGCCACGGCCGAATCCGGATCTGGGGCCACGGCGCCAGCCGGGAGCCGTAACCCCAGCTGTGCTCTCCAGCTCGCTGCCTGCCTTATTAGCTCTAAACAGCATCCTTATTTAACACACTTCAATTTAAAGTGGAATGGATATTTCTTACTTCAGAAAGTCTCACCTGCCTCTCAAATGGCTCTTGGCACTCTGCCCGTTCTCACTCGCATTTTGCCTTTAACAAGGCGAAACTTCTCTCCTCTCAAATGGAAGAGAGCTGGCAGGGCTTGATTGGAAGTTTGGAGTCCTTCCCCCTCCCCATCCACTTAGATGCCACAAGAGCCCCCATATCTGCACAGCCTTCTTGTTGCCAGGAAAGCAAAGCTTTTGCCAACGCATCTCCCACGTTCCTCATCACGGGAACTCGAAGCTAAAACATCAGACAGAAGCACCAACAAAGACTGGTGCAGAAAAGAAAGGGGGGAAGACATGCATTGTTCCTGGAGCCTGCCTGGCCTCCCGCTACTCCTGCCCCCATCTTTTCTTTCTCCACCACCGCTTCCTCAGAACATCGCAGCCCAAGGTAGAAATATCTAACGCCTCATTTTTTTTTTTCTCCTTCCCATCCCCAACCACACTCCTGCTGCAGGTAGCTTGAAATGCAGAGATCCAAGAGAAAAGAGCATCACTCACCGCTCCCACTTTCCTAACAAGACCTCATTATGGTGCGGGGAAAACTTGACCCTGTCAGAAGTGTCAAGCCGAGGCACCGCTTTTATTCCTCACATGGTCCCCTCCGTCTATAACTTAGCGGGTGCTGCCGGGAGGTTATTCTTTCTCTCTTTGATTGTCATGGGGAGTAAGCTTTTTCTTTTTTTAACAAAGCTATTTTAAAGCAGATGCTTAACTCTCTGTGCTATTTTAAATGATGCATAGAAGAAAAAAAAAAAAAAAAAAAAAAAAGCCCACAGCAGAGCCACGATTTAGCACAAAGCCTGGGCGAGCTCTGAAGCCTGCATGCGCCTACCTGTGTACAGAGGATTCTTGGCAAAAGGCTTCCACAGGTGGCTGCTTAGAAGAAGACAGACCCATTTGGACCAGAAGATGCTCATTGAGCTGGAAACAGCTGCAAACCTGCAAGAGACTTCTTCAGTTGCTTTAGGAGGTGAGCCCAAGCTCACCTTATCATGCTTCATCTCTGCAATGCAAGGAGTGGGCTGGAGGAAGGCTCCCAGCTCTCAGGCCCTGTGGGCTGGTGGCCAGGCTGTGACCATCCGCAGCCAGAGGAGGGAAGAATTAGAAACACCCAACAGGCAGTCTGAACACAATGCCTGATGCCCAGAAAAAAGATTTCCACCTCCATCCCCAAAGGAGCAAGGTAGGAGCCACAGGATAGCAGCAGCTCCAGGGACCCAGCTTGGATTCGCACTGTCATCTGGAGGCAGAAGTGTTTACTCCACACTTAGTTATAATTTTGGTGCGCAGCAGATTATAAATCCAGTCTCTGAAGTTACAAAAGCATGTAGTCACTGTTTATTTGCAGTGTTTGATTATTACAAAGTTGTTCATGCTCAGCAAATATGTTTTCTGATAATCAGCTGGCATTTGCTTTATAGACATCTGTGTTATTAAACACGCAGAGAGGGGGGATTTAGGGATTGTGACAGCAAATGGCCCTCGTTCAGTCTCTAAAGCATCACATGTACTTTTGTAGTTGCTCCATTGAAACATGTTGCTGTGGGTCCAACCTCCACCCAGCCCAGAGAGGTTTTTTCTCCCAAATCTCCCTCCCTTCAGCAGACGAGGCCACGCTGCCTCATAGGTAAAGCCATCCCACTCCTCCAGCTGTATCGATGCTGCTGTCTGGCACTGAATTATTTAGCTTCCCCTCACTGAGAATGGAAATGATCTGCAGTTTAAATGGGATGAAGAGAAGTCTGCATCAAAGGCACCTTAACTCAGTCAAACACACGTTGGAGACTTCCTTGCCTGTGTCTGTCAGGGGTAATAACTGTGGCTCTGATCAAACAAAAGGCCCTTCAGACCCACTTAGTCCCTGTAATCGGCGGGTTCACATCTCCTCTCCCAGCTGTCGGGGAAGAAAGTATTTAGAAGTCAAGTCAGAGGGAGATGGGGACGTTGGGCTGTGGAAGGTGAAAGACTTTTCCCGTAAATTGGATGTTGATGTGGCGCTGGCAGCCCTGGGCTTTCTCAACGCCCAAACACTTTGCCGTGTGTTCTGGCAACACCCTCCATTTTCCTTCTGACCTGGCAGGAGAGGAGGGTCAGTGTCTGCAGCACTCATGGTGGCTAATTCATATGGAAGTGCAGGGCTGTTACAGCTGTCGCTGGCACATCAAACACTGCCTTTCTCCTTTCCTAAACCTCTTCCGCCCCAAATCCACCATCCCTGACCACACTCCTCCTACACACCCAACCCCACCAGCAGCTCTGCCCTCACTGCCAAGTCCCCCCTCCTGCCCCACACCTGGGGCTCTTTCCCCACCTTCTCCATGCTGCCGACAGCGGCACCGCTGCAGGCATCAGACCCCTGCGGATGGTGGCTGTCCTCTCCGGGTCCCCTGGTGATGGGGAGCACTGGTGGAGCATCCTTGTTGGAAAGATGTCTCAGAGCTGGAGGCAAATCAGGGATTTCCTAAGCAGGGTCATGGCAGAAACCTGGCTGTCAAGCATCTTTTCAGGTAGCAGAAATACCAACGTGGTGCTCAGTGAAGAACTTGGGGTTGAACTAAAACTCATGAGAATTTGGAGAAAGAAGGATTCGTCCATCTGCCCCCCTCCCTTCCTTCCCCACTTCTTTGCTCCCCACAGGTAAATTCTCCCCTGCCATGCTACCCAGTTAGCTGCCCCCAGTTCAGGACACTTCCCTGGGGCAAGCAGAGGGATGCTCTGCCACCGCTGTGCCCGCTCAGCACCACAGCTCAGCCTTCCCTTCCTCTGCAGCCCCTTCCACTTCCCACCCCCGAGTTGCCAGCATTAAAAGGATTACTGAACAAAATGATGGGAGAGAAGGGATTACAGGGCATTATCAGCCTGATCCCCTCTTAATTAATTACTGGTCAGACATATGAAAGGACGGCTCCAGCACACCCCATGACAGTGAAATGACATGTGCAACTGGAAGGCAGCTGAGAAAGGCTTTGGTAAATGCCAATACTTTTTTAGCTGATGCAATTTCCTTCCCCAAAAGTGCTCTTTTAGAGAATGGTACCTGAACGTGGCTTCTGCTATCACCTTTGCAGTAAAGTTTGCTTTCCTCTTAGCACTCACCTTTTGCTCTTGCTTATGCCTGCACCTTCTCAGGTGGTCTGAAGCAAAGCCAGCTCTACCCCAGGCTCTGGGGTTGGGGCTGACACCACACAGAACCTTCCCCTCTCCACATGCTGGGAAAGCTGAACCTCACCTGGCTGACTGCGAGTCTCCAGGTGTTACTGAGCTAGGCTGGGGTCACTAATCAAAAGGTGCTTTTCTTAAAATTCTTACGGATCAAGGCAATCATCACAAAAATCAGCAATCCGGCAAGGAGGAGAAGGAGAAGGCTTGTCACTTCAGCTCTGCTGTCCAGAGGAAGAGATAACAGATCTATTTTGCTGTGTTTCCTGGCCTGAAAGGAAAGGCTGTTCATATCCCTCCCAAACCACTGTTTACTGGAACTGGTTAACTGTTGTTTTATTTTTCCAATTCTCAGGGTTACACTCCGGTAAATCAGAACTGTGGTCACAGCAGGCTTCAGACTGCAGGTCGTGACAGGACGTGGCTGAACATCGTCCCTTTTTCTGTCAAAACTTTCCCATGCATCTTCCCTCACTGTTGGATTGTTCCCCTACAGTCAGAACCTGAACACGACATCAAGTTTTATTTCATGACCCCCAAATCTCTTAGGCAGAGAACTCAAACAAAGCATTTGCACCAACTCCAGTATACCCACAGCCTGACCATGTTGACTATTTTTTTTCTTTTCCTTCTTTTTAGCCCCAACAAATCTGCAGCACCTCCAAATCAATAAAACAAAGAAAAGCAAGGCAAGCTGCCACTAAACACCACTTGTTTAAAAAAGATCAGTTAAAATTATTCACAGCTCCTCAACAAATTCCTGCCTGCTGTTTCCCCTGGCTGCTGTTCTGTACAATGACTGAGGTGGAGCAGGACGCAGAAACGGAGGGACCAGCCTTCATCACCCTCCTCTCTGCATGGGGCACTTGGGCTTGCAACATGTACCGTACATTTGTTCAATGAAGCAGGGATGGCCGCAGTGCTTTTCTTACTTCACAAGCTGAGAAACCCCAGTGGGGGAGCTCCAGCACAATCTTTCTGCTTCTGGCTGAGAGTTTTCCACAGGGCATCCCCACAGCCCATGGGACAGGCAGGCGGCCCCAGCACGTGAGCTCCTCTTTTTTCCTGGGGGACAGAAGCCCTGCTCTGCTCTGTGAGGAAGAGGTTAAGAGAAAGGAAGAGCTAGCAAATTTCTGAAAAATACCAGCATGCTGGTTTTGACAAATACACAAATTGGAGCCGATTTGGAATGCAGATGTATGTAAACACACATGGAATTATCCCATCCCTCCTGCATAATGTCGCCTCGCAGCCACAAAGGCTCTGAATGCTCTGGCAAGGCCAGGCTGGTTAGATCCACTCAAAAAAAAAAGACACTGGGAAGAAGCCAAGCAAAAGGGTGGGAGAAAGAAGAAAGAAGACACCTCATTGTGAAGTTTATCTGCCAGGAGCTGCTACATCCCAGGAACCCACAGGCTGGACTGAGCATTCTTCTGCCTCCTGAGTTTGTAAGGGTCTGGTGTCACACAGGCAGGAGACGCTAGTGGGTTTCTCTGGGTGGATAGTAATAGACAAAACAAAAAAGAGGAGATGGAGGAAACAGAACAGGAGGCACGTGTGCAATGAAGAGACATCTCTGTGAGTATCTCTGACCTTCACGTGTACACACAGAGGTGCCTCTCAGGACCAGCTGTCCTACACAGGAGCCATAGGAGGTTTTACAAGAAAGGCAAATGGAGTTTCAGCCCTTCTTCCCACCCACATACCTAAGAATCATGGAATATCCTGAGCAAGGCGACTTGCAATCTCTGGGCCATGTAGCAGCCACGCTGTGACTCCTGCAAACAGGAACCAGAAGTCCCAACTCCTGCTTCCCTGTCCGAACAACACCATCAGTGCCTTCCTCAGTTGCTGCCATGCAGATTAGTTCAGTGCCACCAGGACATCACACAAACAGACCAGAAGAAACAGTGTGTAAGCCCCCACTGGGGGAAAGCCCCCAAGGAAAGCCCCTGAGGAAAGCCCCATTCCCTGCAGCCCCTTCCCTGGTGAGCTGCAGCAGGGCTGGGGCAGAGGCAAGCAGCCTCCAAGACTTTCTGCACATAAAGAGCTCCTTTTTAATATCAAGCACGCATCTTTTCTATTTACCTACTGCCAGCCGTGCCTGCCCTGATACAAGCCATAAGCCCTGGCAGGGCTAATCTCCCCATCCCCACACAGCACCTGCGAAGCTTCAGTTCTGCTTTTCATAACGGTCTGTATGAACAAACCACCTTCATTAATCCCATGTCTTCCCCTGCCGTTCACAAGCATCCAGGCACCAGCCGGCTCCCTCTGCTCTAGCATTTCAAGCAGGATTTATAGAGGAGAGGAGCCCCTTGAAAGCAGGACTTTCTGATTAAAATAGATAGCATGAGGGACACATCAAAAATGGAGAGGAGAGACAGTCCTGTGGGCTCAGTGGGTCTCCTTGTATAGACACAGGCTCACCCAGGTAACTTGAAAAATCTCAGCTCTTGGAAGAAAGGAATAAAAATTAAACAGAAGAGTCCCAGACTGCCAAAGGTATCCTGCTCCCCTGCCCCTGGATGGGAGCACTGGGATTCACCACCCATCCCACTGCGGATCCAAAATCCTTCCTTTTTGAGCAAGGAAAGCTGGAGGCTTCACAGACAGGTAAACAAGCACCCGCACACATAAATAAAGCATGGTAATAAATGTCTTAATAATTAGCAGTGATACAGATGCAGCTGAGCAAATAGCCGTGGATCCAAAAACACAAACAAGCCCTCTGCTTCCTGCCCTAGCTCCAGTGATAATTGCTTGCACGCCTCCATCACAGACGATCCCAAAGCTCTGCGTAAATAGAGAAGGGGATGTCATATGGAGTGGGGAGAGGCAGTGGTGAGGCTCAGGTCTCCTGTGAGGCCGTCCCAGAGCCCCACTTGGATCCAGCACAACCCTTGTGTGGCTGCCTGCTCATACAGAGCATCCCTGCAGAGCTGTCAACCCCCAGGCCGTGACAGAAAGACATGAAAAGTCTCTACCACGGACCCCAGCACCCTTCAAGGCCCAGGACCAAGCAGGTTCAGCCACATCAAGCCATCTCCAGAGAATAAGGGAAAACTTCTCAAGATGGAGCCAGAGAGGCATTGTTTGTAAAGCCAAAAATGAACTTTGCTATTTCCGACTGCTTTCCGGGAACACCACTTTCAGATTCTTGGGGGAAAAGAAAAAGAGGGGTGAGGAAATTTTTATGTTTTACTGATCTGCTGAGCAGCTCTGAGCCCCAGTATCCATGGGGGTACAGCTGCTGTGGGGCTCTGTGGGACAACCCTCACCTGTGTTGGATTGTGCCCGTATAGGATGAGCACCTCTACAAAGCACTTATTTCTTCCTCAGTAGTACCAGAGAGAAATTATTACTGCTGGGATCAACATGGAAAAGCAGAGCTGGGACAAGGAGGAGAGCTGAGCTGTACAAGAACATAAGCACGAGCCCCTCTTTTCTGAGTTCCAACTGCAAAAAGGAATAAAAAATAAAAACCCTTTGAACTTTCCCTTTGAGTCTTGAGCTCTTCTAACTTTTTTTTTTTTTTTTCCCCCTCCACTCCAGACTCAAAGATGCATTTCTAACCTCAGAAATAAAATCCTCCTTTTGTAGCAGCCATTAATTGGCTTTTGGGAAGCTGGGCCACCAGATATGCTCCTAATCCCATTCACACTTCCAGCCCCGTGTTCAGAGCCGGTCTGCCCAGCACTTCTCTCCGCAAGAGGCTTGTAAGGGGAATAAGCTGCTTCCTTCAGCCACTGCGTCTGGCTGCCTTGATATATTCTTAAATATGGGGGGAGGAAAAAAAAAAAAAAAAAAAAGCAATTGGCAGAGCAGGTTTGTTGGGGAGACACTGATGTGAATTTGATCTCTCTAAACGGTGCGTTGCTCCATTATGGAGACACACAAAGCAATGTCAATCACTTTGTCCTAGCACAAAAGCTAAGAGCTTGCCAAAAGGTTGGCAGCAATGCACACACCAGTGTAGGTGGCAGGGTGTTATGAGACTGAGTGCCAGTTTGATCAGACCTGCCTAGATTATGAGGGTGTTAAAGTGTGTTTGTCATGATTTAAAGTGTTAAACCTTGGAAGTGGCATATAAAGGCTGACATGAAAGAGTCTGAGCAACACATCCACTCACGTGTGTATTTAAAGGTCCGGGGAGCCAAACACAGATCGTGGTTGTGAATTCCCAGCTGCCCTTGGAAAACCTTCAACTCAGACATGTTCCTATGAAGGGGAATTTATTAAGCAGGCACCAGTGGTGACATGCTTTTTTCATGGGTGGTCCTACCTCCAGAGACTGCTTGCACGTGCAGGACCTCTCCAAGGGACAGTGGGTGGAGGGGAACTGAGAGGCAGAGTTTTTCTCCTCCCATGCTCATATCCCAACCAGCACATGTCAACAAGAATCAAAATGAAATAAGAAACAAGCTGAATTACTGCCTTGAAGAAAAACCAAGCCTATTCACCAATCCAAACACATCTTAGTATCCTCTCCAGAAAGAAAAGAAAGGAAAAAAGAACACAGCATTTATTAAATTATTCTGACTTTTTCTTATTACTGTCTCTCCTGGTTCAGACTAAGGCATTAAAAAGCGAGGAGGCACATTGATCTTGTGCTATTTCCCATTTAATATTGAAGCACTTGAAGCTCATGGGAAAGGTCATTCTGATCACATCTCTACCTGAGGAGATTTGGATTGCACAAATGAACATTCAGACGCTCAAATCTCCTGCCCACCACACGTAGCCATTCCCTTTGGGTCAAACACTGCCAGGCTACGTTGTGAGCCTCCTGTTGGTGCTCACAGAAAGAAGCAAAATGTCCTTTTAAAGGAGACATAGCCAGGATGGGATTGAGTCAAGAGGAACTCCAGCTGGACTGTTAGCCTGGAAACTGCCATAAACTGTGGAGGTGAACTCCAAATGAAAGATCACACAACGGGGACCTGGAGGCAAGCAGATGGCTTTTAAAACTGGGAGTCTCGCACCAGCTACAAGCAAGTAATTACCAGCAAGTCACAGCTGTGCTAGACCACATGAGCAGGTGAAAATGTGACTATGCTAGGGTGTGATTGCACTGCCAGCATCCTCCGACACTCCTCCTCTTCCCTAGCTGGCCCTAATGCTACCAGATGTAGGGGTTATTTGCTTCAGAGAGGCTGGAGCAGTTTCTCCTTAGGTGGCCTTTAAAAACAGGGGTAGGAAGGAAGTTAACAAGATGCTCTGAAGTGGTGGATGAGTGTAGTTATCGTTGCGAGAGGTGAGGAGTGCATCCAGAGAAACGCAGACCTTCCCAAAGAGGATGCTAAAGACCAGCAAGGCACGAACTGGGGCTGGGAGAGAGGCTTCTTCACCGGATCCCTCACTGCCTGCTGACCAAGTCAGTCTGTTCCTGAATGCATAAAGACACCCTGTGCAGATCGGTTGTATTTGCCCCAGCCACAGCTGGGGGGGGGGCAGCTGATGCCACGTGCCTGATCCAGAGTGATGGGCTAGCCTACAAAAGCCAACCTTCAGCAGTCAGTCTGCTCCAAATACTTGGCTTCTTCTCCAGTGGCTTTTTCCAATAAATCTGAAGAGCATAGATACACTAACAGCACCTCAGGACTGCACATTTGGTTTTGCGCATTTCAAGAAATGAGAAAAAGCAGAGAAAGATGATGCTGAAACATCTCCTCCAGCCCTTGCAAGCCACTGTCAGGTGACCTTACCTGTTGTCTTCAAATCCACCAGTGAGAAATTCTCAGGCAACAAGCTAGTTCCTGCTTCCGATGAATGCTGGGAGCTCCTGGTCATTCACTCCTTGGCTGCTGGGAGAGGTGCTGGGCCCCTGTGTGCTGACCCACCTGCGAAACCCCAAACTCTTTTGCCTGGCCTGTCAGAAACGCATAATTAAGAATGTCATTTAAGCAAGGTAGATCAGACCCCACACACCTCCAGCCACCCTCCCCTTTGCCTTAGTTTTCCAACCCTACTGCAGAGGTTTCCCTTCCAGACCACCTGATGCTGTCAGACAAAGGAGAGAAAATCCATCCTGGCCATGAAGACAAAGGCACAATTCCTCCCCCTGCCTCACCTCTCTCTGCAGCAGAGGCTAAAAGCCACATACAGATAACTCTTCCCCTTGCTTTCTTCCTCCTTCCTTCCTTTCTGCAATCCAAGGAGAAGAGGGTGAAGAAAATGGCACTTGGATTAAATAAACTAACAATCATCACGCTGGGCTTTTAGCTGCAAGTGAGCCAAGTGTCCTGTAACATTAAATAAATGCAAGATTAACCTTCACAGCTTCCACACTAAATTATTTATCTTGAGAGGCAAAGAGGTCATGATTGAAACAAAGGGTAAATATTTGACGAAGGCGCTGCGCACGCTGGCTGCACAGCTGTTTGTTGACCGTGCCAGCGCTGCCTGTGCATCCCTCCCGTGGGGCTGGTTTCACTGCTCCCCAGCCCATCGGCACCCCAGGACTCAGCTGAACACAGGATGAGGCCCGTGTACCACCAGCCATGGCATCCTGCCTGGCAAAAGCCACCAGGGCAGAGGAGAGCCCCCATGACATCACGGGGGACGATATTTGCCATGATTTCGCCCAGCATCCAATGCATCTTAATTAGTAGTCGCATCTGCCTTCAATAGTGGAATATTATTAACCGCATGATTTACATACAACCATTTGTGTAGCCACTGTAGGCAGGGAATTACCTGATAACAAAATACCCTGCTGTTGATGCTAAGTGACAGACTCAGAAATATTAGTCTGTTTAATCAAATCACTAACAACACGGAATAGACAAAAATATTTTGCCATTCCCTAGCTGATCTCCCCCATTAAGATCCTCAAGCATTCTTCTGTCAAAGACATGCCAATTATTTTTTTTTTCCAATAAAAAATTAAAATTTAGCCACTACTGGGAAAGCATACGACATCTGTTTAACAGTGAATAGCAACATTACAGTGCGTTCAAAGGTGAGAAATGCAAAAGACTACAGCCAAGACTGATGTAATTAGCCAGGATGTACAACACCTTAAATTACGAGCACTGTACTTCCCAGAAGTGCCAGGCTTTGGAAGAAGTGGGCAGGATCTCAGTGTTAAGTCACCTGAAAATAATTCCCGTAATGCACATTTCTCCCTAGAAGGAGTGCCACCAGCTCACAAATCCATAACTCTGATTGCAGCACCCATTTCCTCGCTTGCCTTCCTGCCCCAGCCTGGAGCAGATGCAAGCCAGCATGGATGCAATGGACTTCACTAGACCACAGTGTGCAGTGGCAAAAAAAAATAGTCCGAGCTATGAAATATAAACATTTCAGCTATTTTTGAATACAGCAAATTCACAGTATCATACTCCAAGAGTGTGAAGGAAAGAGCAAGACGAGGTGCCCTCTGCCATAGGCTCAGAGGGATAGACACAATTTCTCAGGCAGCTGTGTGGCCTGTCCCCTTCATGTACAAGGCATTAAACCACTCACAGGGTGCAAGGTCAGGGAGGGATTTTCTCTGAGTGAAGGGAATTGCTGCAAGGGGCTCTTACGCTCCTCCAACAGTAAGGTTTGTGCTTTGGCTGTTGGATCATCTGCTCATTTCCACGCAACAAATCCTTGCTGTTCTGGAGATCAAAGATGCTGGTGCTGCTCTTGATCTGGTGGTGTCTCCAAGGAGCAGTTTAGCTGGTGGGGTTGGTCCTGGGCAGGGTGTGAGGGGGTACTGCAGAGCTTTCCCAGCCCCACATGGGACACCCCACCCCTTTCTCCTTGCACCAAACCCCTCCACCTGAAGATCCAGTCTCCCAGGACAGCCCATCACTGCCAGAACCCCGTGAGCCACCAAGGCACAGCCAGGAGCACCTCAGATCATCCCTGAGAGACAACATCAGGGGTCTGGAAACGAGATACCCGGACAAAAGAGCCCCTCCTGCCATGGTGCTGCCATCCTTCACCAGCGGATGAAGGCTGTGCCTCTGCTGCCAGACAGCACATGTGTTAGCACAGGGCTGGGGGGGTGAGTAAGCTGTGAAACCCTCCTGCCAGCAAGATATGTTGCTTTCTACCAATTACAAGTACAGCTATAGGTAAAGAAGCCATAGCAACTAAAAACTTGACCTGCTCTGCTCCAGAGACATAGCTGGAGCCTATTCGAGCCTTAATGCAGTCTCTTAACGCCTACTGCTGTGAATGGTTCCTGCATAATAAGGGGGATTACGGATCTATTACCGATCTGTCACCTCTTAAAGAATATGCCATTAATCACGATCGTTTATTTGCAAATTGGTTTATAATTTTGAAAATCTTTTGCAAATTACTTTAAATGGAAGAGGGTGGGGGGCAAGGGACTTTCAAAGCAGGCTTCCATGCTATTTCTTCCCTAAGCTTAGTGCCCCTATTTGAGCCAAATCACTGTTTGGGCATGCCTGCATACATTCACAGAGGTATTTACGTACTGGAGTAAACCAGATAAGCACAGCCAGACATTCCTGGCTCAGCCCCTCCAGACACCAGCCTCCCCTAGAGGCTCCCTGTGCTCTCCCTGTTCCCAATCCTTTGCACCCTTCCTAAATGTCAACCCTGCACCCGGCTCCATCCTCCCTTGGCTAGGAAGGAGCACGGCCACCCCATTCTCCAACTCCGCGGATTAAGGCGGCTTTGCCTGGATTACGGCTGCCAATCAAGTTCAAGTGCATTTTTAGTAGTTGAATGTGTGGCACAAGGTTTCAAATAAAATCATCAAGTGCAGTCGATTAAACTCATTAAGTCCTTACGGACTCGCCTGTGTACTGTGCTGTTATCAGATTCGGAGACATGAGAATTAATTAGGCCGCTGTTCTCCTTTGTCTGGATTAGCGTGCCAGGCCCGGCGCCCGGGTGTTTTCCTGGGGAAACACGAGGCCTGTAATCTCCTTACCAGCCCAGCCGGGCAGACAGAGGCCTAAGAGATTTCTTCAACATTCCCCAAAGATCAAACAATAAGAACATGCTGGTCTTTGACGTTTTTTCCTCCTGTTTTTCTTTCTCTCTTTTCTCCTCGACACACAGTGCAGCTCATGAATAAAAGGCAGCTCGGTGGGAAGGGGCAGGCAGAGAGAAATGGCTGCAGGAGCCAGCAGGTTCCTGGCACCAGGGATGGAAATGCTCCTCACATTAACCTCTTCACCAGGATATACTAGGGCTGTCCTGCAAGCTCCTGCTGCTGCCAAAAGCCTTTCCTTCTCCACAACATTCCCCTCCATGCCAAACAGCACTTAGGTCTCTATGGGATTTTCCCCCACAGCCACATCCCTGGGGTCACCACTCACATTTGGGTACAGACACATAAAGGGACAAAGGGTGCCTTCTTCACCCATACAGACCTAGAGCACTGTGGAATCACAGCTGCCACATGACACAACTCTCCAGAACATCCCATGTGCCATCATTTCTGCACATGCCACAGTTTCTGCAGTAAGTGCAATGTCTCTGGTATTTGCGCTATCCACCTCTGGGAACCACAACTCTCTCACAGAGCAACCATTGCATTTGTGAGCTGCTTGGAGAGATGGACATGCAGGTGGAAGGAAAGTACAAGACACTGGCTGCTGGGACAGCGTAATCCTAAACATGAGGACCTGTGAAACTGAGTATCCATGTAGTTCTCTGATCTATACTGGAGGACATGTTGGGCAGAAGGGCCAAGATGAAGATAACCAGGAATATATGTAATACACCCAGCTGTACTAAAATTTATAAGATTCTGGTCTCTACCTACAGAGCAGAATCCCACTACTCAAATACCAACCCTAAAAAACCTCCCTACATCACTCCCCATGTACTCTGCTCTGCAGAGAAGACATACATGGTATATATTCATTATCACAAGGCTTTTAACAGGGAACAGCCTACACTCTATTACCAATACCAATATCACACACTCTACTAATACCAACGTCATGCAAAAATGCAATACTAATATATACAGCTGAACAATTATACCTCTGCAGTGCAACAGAGACTTATAAATTCCTTTATAGCCCTTTTCTCGTGGCACAAGGAACTTCATTTACATCAAGGATCTGCAAATCTCTCCCCTCATTTTAAGGCTGCTCCTCATTTATCCAAGTCTGTTATTAGACAGGAGGCAGGAGATGGGAGATCCGCAGCCAGTGTGGACACACAGGTGTCCACATGTGACATGAGGGTTTCTCCCTCCATCACATCTTTGACAGTGACACCAGTTGGTCCTTGACTAAGCTATTGTTTTGCAGAGCAATGCAGCTGTGGAAGGCCCTTACAAAGGCATATTGCCAAAGTGAACTTTATCCAACAGTCTTTTCCAGTGGACACAAATACTTTCCGATGGGCCAGCTGCCCACAAACACACTGCAACAAATTTATGAGAACACAACTGTACTGTAAAGAGATGAACTTAAGGGACAAAGAAAAGTAATCCATATTAAGGCTGGCAAGGGCTTTGCACCTGCTAACAGTCCTGCTGAATTGCATTTGAGGGGAGCTGAACTACAGCAATTTCTAAACTAAATCACTTGGGCCTGCCAGTACTTTCTCCAGTTTATTACAGAAATTTACTCACAAAGGTCAGTGACCCCGCAGTCAATGACTCCCCCAGGTGACTTCCCGAGCCGTGTTAAGCCACAAGCGTTTGCTCTCACTACCTCTGATCTTCTCTTTCTCTCCTCCTCCTCTTCCACTTCCCCGTTTCACTCGCCACTCCACTGAATCCCTTCGTTTTTTCTCTCTATTGTCAAATCACGGGAGCAGGGTGTGATGTGACAAGGCAGTGCTGGAGGAACAATAAGGGATGCAGACATGAAGGAGCAACAGAGAGGCAAAAGGGCTGAGAAGGAAAGCCGAGAAGCTTGAACGTAATGGAAGGGAAAGGGAGGTGTGAAGAGCTGCAGGGTTGGCAGTAAAGCAGATACAATCTCAGGAACGATGGAGGATTTTCATACCTGCCTCCCTGTACAGATTATACGAAGGCAGGGGTGATGGTGGGAGCAAAGCTGCATCCTCCAAATTGCAGAGGGCCTCCAGAGTCACGTTAGTTACAAAGGTGAGGAGGAAGACTAAAGGGCAGAGCAGGTGAGAGGGGCAAAGCAGGTCTGATGGCATTGCATGGGAGAAAAGGAGGGCTGGTGGCCCAGCCTGTCTTGTGATGAAAGTAGTACAGCCCAGCCAAAGGAGGTCATCCAAGGGTGTCAGGTGAGTTCTGCTCTCCACCAATTTCCACTCCTTTCCTAAAAGGGGACATAGAAAATTATGCATTTCCTTAGCCCAAAACTTCTGCATTTAGACTAAATGAACCCCACCAAAATCTTGTCTAACTATAGCCAAATTGAGAGCGCCAGTTCTGCTCTCCAGCAAGTTCTCCAGGCCTGATATAAAACCAACCCTCATCATTTCCCCAGTAGAAACTCGAGAAAAAGAAATTCTTCAGGAAACACTTCACCCAGGTATCAACTGCTAAAAGTTTGAAGGCATCCCAGTCCCCAGCAGGGTTTCTGCCACTTCTCCATCCCTGCCGGCTCCCTTCTGTTTCTGCCCAGACACCTCTCTGAACCAGCCTTCAGCACTGCTTGTGGTTAACACAGCTTTCCACAAATTATTTATCACAAGTGAAAACATACAGAGCGAGCAGACATCCTTCCTCCTTTCCCAGCTCTACGAGGTTCTCCTTCCAGTGTCTCCTTCACGTTTTTTTTCTTCTCCCCCCACCACACATAGGGAATCAACGGATGTCTCTTTAAGGCCCTGTGCCTGCCACCTTGCAGTACACCCTTGTAAATCAGATAAATATTTCAAGGATCCTTATCCTAGGAAGATTGAGATAATTGCGTCAAATTGAAGTGCCTCTTTTTTTTTTTTTTTTCTTTTTTTTTTTTTCCCCCCTACTTTTTCTCTTTTCAGCTGGAGTCTCTTGTAGTAACAGGTGCGCTGACTGCTAATTCCTGCACAGGAGTTGCTCCCATTCTCAGAAGGGATGGCCCTCGATGGCTGGTCCCAGGCAAGCTCGTGAAGGGATTTTTAACCAAGGTATGCTGTCAGTCAGGAACTTCTTCACAGCTCATTCCAAGTCTCTCTCGGAAGAGGCGACATGGAGATGTGTTCTGGAGGTGTCTGCTATGGTGTGCATAGCAAGTTTTGCCTGTAAGGTTACACAGGATTGGCTCTGGTGTCCTCCTCCCACGACATACCTAGTGCTGTACAAACCCTGAGGAAGACATGTGCAGATCCAGATGAGGAAGGTGAAGTTTTAGAGATACATGAGGGATGCTCTTTTAGAAAAAGTTGG
This sequence comes from Nettapus auritus, assembly GCA_011076525.1. Lineage (NCBI taxonomy): Eukaryota > Metazoa > Chordata > Aves > Anseriformes > Anatidae > Nettapus > Nettapus auritus. The sequence continues at coordinate 10,646,952 of CM021776.1, read as the reverse complement.
AGATAATAGACTTAAAATACAGCCTGATGGCTTTCAGGTTTCTCTGTATGTCTCCATGTGGCAACAGTAGGCACGTGTCCGTATGCAGTTCTTCCACAAGCAGTCCTGCAGAAAGCCCACAGGCAACTTCTCCAGAGGCTGTGACATGGTATTAAACAACTGTGCACAATCAGAGAGTTCATGTGCATGGGAGGTGACCTTCATCCATGCCACACAGCATCCTGCACAGAGGAAAAGCTTGCTCAAGACAGCAGGTCTGCTCCAGGCCTCTTCTGAGCATAAAGCAAATTCCTGGAGTGCTGAGTCCTGGCTGTGGCCTGCCAAATCTCACAGCCCTCGGGAGAAGGGAGGGCAGGGAAGTGAGGCAAGAGGGAAAGAAGCAGAAAAGAGGGAAAATACTTCACCTGAAGTGAGTCTAACAGGGTCAGGAATTCGCTGGTAATGGAAGAAAGGAAAGGAACAGGAATTGGGCTAGAGCAGCCCAGAGGCAGGGATGAGTGGATCAGAGGGCTGAGTCTCATGAAAATCAGTGCAGGAAGCACCAAAGGAGCCAAATTCCTTTGTGGATCATTTTGCAGACTGTTTCACACGGTGCTCATGGCTCCTCTGTTCTACCAGTTCTTGCAAAATCTGTTAAAACGCTGCAGCTGTGACTTGGACATGACATAGGGACACGCATCTGGGGCTGCTTCTTCCTGAAAAGAGTGAGAGCATGGAAGATACATGGGACAAGAAGGGCACGGTGGGAAAGGAAAAAGAAAGAAAGGAAAGAAAGGAAAGAAAGGAAGAAAGAAAGGAAGGAAGAAAGGAAGGAAGAAAGGAAGAAAGGAAGGAAGAAAGGAAGGAAGAAAGGAAGGAAGAAAGGAAGGAAGAAAGGAAGGAAGAAAGGAAGGAAGAAAGGAAGGAAG
>CM021776.1:10519408-10645644 GCA_011076525.1 Nettapus auritus | reverse complement strand
AAAGAAAGAAAGAAAGAAAGAAAGAAAGAAAGAAAGAAAGAAAGAAAGAAAGAAAGAAAGAAAGAAAGAAAGAAAGAAAGAAAAGTAGAAGAAGTAGAAAAATACAAGAGCAACAGAAGAAGAAAAGTAACTAAAGTGACACACAGCAAACCTGATCGTGACCTCAGTGATAATACAGGACACAGGGAAAACAAAACACAAAAAGAACAAAGGACAGAGAAGAGCAGGATTGAGGTGCAAGGAGATGGGACATTAAGAAAACAGCAGGAAAACTAACACAGTAGTCAAGTCAAGTCAAGAAGGCCCTGAGTGATTTGATCTAAGCTGGCCTACTCCAAGTTGATCCTTAATCTCTTCCAACCCATACCTTTCTGTGACCCCTTTGCAGGTAGGAGGGATGCTAACACCATACGGGAGGATGGACAGACCCCAGAACCAGCCCCTATTTCTCACTGTCATTGTCATGTGCATCTTCCCCAAGTAGAAGCCATGAAAACGCCTCCCACCAGCTGTTAAGAACAGAGAGAGCTGCAACAAGTTATTATCCCTCCCTCCCACTACAGTGGCTAAAGCCACCAGAAGAGCAGGGGACAGGGCGGCAGGTGAGGAGATCAAGAGGCAAGCAGCGATCCTGCTGCTTTTCTCCTGGGGGGAGGGAGAAAACTTCACAAAGCAGAAGTCTGCGGTGTTTTGCTTTTGGCACTCTACAGCTGAACACTCAAACAAATTGGGACTGTCAGAAGGACAGAAGGTGAATGATGGTGCAATCCAAAGGGGATGATTACTTCTCTAAGAGATTTCCAAGCAGCACCTGGGGTCTCAGGGGGAGCCAGCAAAGAGGATTTTAAGGTGATTCTGGGTAAGGTGGGGAGCAAAAGCACAGAAAGTGCTCAGAGAGCAGGAATGACTCTGCACCAGAGAGGTGGTAAGCAGTGGAGATTAACGTGATGGTACTGAGCATGGCCCTCATAACAACAAGCCTCCTCCAAGTGCGTGTTAGACCTTCAAACTCAGCCAGCTCATCTAAAGCAGACGTTGGCTGGGAGAAAGCAGAGCAGACTGGCTCCAGGCCCTGTGAAATGAACACTGAGCTCAGGCGAGTGTTCTCAAGGCTGCAGGTGGGCAGAGAGAGGAGGACAACAGCTGCTTCTACTTCATCCTGGCCTTCCATTCCAGGCCACCCTACCCTCATCCCCAGCAGAGCCACAGCTCTCTGCAGACTCATCAGAGCCCATTCTTCTGAAGAAGCTCTCACACACACCAATAATAACCTGAGAGCCCAGGCAGGGCTGAGAGAAGATGAATGCAGTGACTGAACACAGCAGTTCAGAGTTGCAGCTCCAGCCAGAGCTTGGCCTGGGTGTCTCTACCCATTCCATCTTTGGGGAGGGAAGAAGAAAAACTTGGAAAGCTGGGAAACAGCCTCCCAGAAAGTCCAGTGATGAAGAAAGGATAGAGGGAATTCTCAGGATTCAAATCCCTCTTTCTGATCACAGCTACCATGTTCTCACCTTCCCCTGCCAAGCCACCAGGGAACATGCCCTCTGCTCAGGACACAAGCAGCACAAGTTCAAGTATCACCATAAATGCAGAGAAGGGAGGTTGGTTCTCCAGAGCTTGAAGGGGTTCAACCCTTGCTCTCTTTGCTCTGCAAAGAGGCTGAGGACAGGTTTCAGTGCCCAGGGGCAGGATGGCCCCTGCCCAGGCTGTGCAGTTACTCCTGGCATCAGCAGCCCCCTCGCGACATTTCCCCACCTCTCAGGAAGAACGGGCTTGACGGTGTTTTGACTCCCTTCTCAGAGACTCCCACACGGCACTTTACAATCCAGCTTCGCTCTCGCATACACATCCCGGGCTGCATCCCAGAGATGTGTGTCAGGCACGAAGTGCTGTCAGTCAGCCCCAGTCACAACAATTCAGAGCTGGGGAGAAGCCTGATGGATCGGGGGGAGGGTGCACAGGACTGAGAAGAAAAGGCTGAACAGCGAGAAATGAAAGGAGAAAGACAAATCCAGCGGGGAAATGGAAGGGACTGTTCCATACAGCAAGGATGATTTTCAGCTGTGATACAGAAGTGGTGTCAGGCATAGAAAAGGATGGAGTTGTTCGGGTGGAGGCGGAGAGGGAAGGGTCATGGCAGGAGTGACCGAGGGCAGTTCTCCCACCACCACCCAGATATTTCCTGCATAAGAAACCTGCAATCCTGACTGCCCAGAAAGGCAAAGCTGGGCAAAATAGGAAGCAGGAGTCCAGAGGAGGAGACAGTCTATTAAAGGGTGTTGCAGTGGTGAGGGAGGAGGTCCTTCCCCATTATGGGAGCTGAAGGAAATGGAGAAAAGACTTCAAGCACTGCACAGAAGTTTGAGATTAGTCAAGTATGCTCATATTATGAATCTCAGTCTCTTCCACCATGCATGAAATGAGTAAATATTCCTCGGGCTGAAGACAGAGAGAGAAGAGGGGGAGGAGAGATGACTCCATAGCTTAATTGAGATAAGTGTTCGCTGAAATACCTCTCCCCCACTTGCAGGCTGGAAGTCCTACTTCTTTTTACTCCCTCTCTGCAATCCGGGGATTAAATAATATTTAATCTTTCCCTAGAAAGTGAAAAAGCTCAAATGGCAGAGACTGAGCAGACTCCTGCTACTTTACACACAGAATGCCCTGATAACCAGGAGGGAGCCTGATAACTGTGGAAAGAACCATGGGTTCAAATCTCTCTCAGAAAGAGAAGAGATTGTAGGGAAGAGGGCTCCAGCTGCTAACCTACATGGTAGGAGTCACAAACATTTCTCTGCCCGTGCAGACCCTGATCTCTGAGCTGTACCCAGAGAAGACTTCATGAACTGGGCTCTGCCAGTGAGAGAGAAACCCATGCCCAGATTATTCTGGTGTTGCTTGGAGATAAGCTAAGCACACTGAAAACATGGGTGGATATGGTAAAGTGCAGACAAATCTTTAGGGAAGATCAGGAATACGAAAATATGGACAGCTATATTGAGCTATATTGAGAGGCAACAGAACAGGGATTCTGAGGAGCCAAACTATACCCCTAAAGTTACTTTCTGCTTGGTGTACAGCGTACCTCATATGGTTGGAGTGGGTTTTTCTTTTAGCAAAATGACAGACAGGGGTAGCAGAGTGGGTGGTGTATGCTCTGACTTCAAAAGATATTTGCTAATCTCTGAGGTGGAATCTTATTAGAAAAACGCAATAGGTCATGAGGGGTAGGGGGGGGAAGCTCTAGAAATTACATGTCACCTAGAAAATTGGCTGGAAGAAATGGGAGTCTCTCTGCAGGCTGACTCATGGGGAAAGGTGAGTCCAACCTGCCCACTTCCTTTCTCTCACCTTCTTCTCAGTCACCAGTGGTTTTCTTCTGGTGCAACCCAACCTCAGCTCCTTGGCCGAGTGCTGCAGCTGGTCTCAGCATGCACCTGACATATGGTAGATGAAAGGGATAGCAATAACATGAAGAGCATGAAGGGAAAGCCAGGTGAGGAAGCAAAGAGAGTAGAGTAGGACCCATATCCTTTAAACCTGGGCATCAGTGCTCTCAGTCACTTACCTTCACCGGGGAGCAGAGCTCATGACTCAGACCACATAGCCATGGTGAGAAGCCACCAGTCTTGCGAGTCACTTTTATGATCTAACCACTGGGGAAAAGAAATGTCCAACAAGAGGAGGATAGAGCAAGCCTCGCCCTTTGCTGACACTTCTTCATCATAAATAACTTATAGAAAAGTGCTGCAAAACATCTCTGCAAACCCAAGAGGAGACCAAGGAAAGGGAGAGCCCCAGGCACCCCACCACTCCCCCAGCCCACCCCGAACCTGTAAAGTTATCAGCCCTTGCAAACCCCAGCCTGGCTCTGGCTGGGTTAATGTGACAATCCATTTCTGACAGTGTGTCAATACAAAGCAATTTAGGAGTGCATGAAAAATCGACCCGAGGTAACAGGCAATTTCTCCGCTCTGCTGGTTAGACGGAACTGGGGACCAACGAGGCCAGCAGCTCCGTGCACACCTCAGCAGTGCCTGCTCTGCCCATGTGCTGCCACGTTAGCTGCTCTCACCAGGATGGGGATGGGGCATGGCAGGAGCAGGACATCATCTACAGGGCATGGTCTCAGAATGGGGGGTTAAGATGAGGAGAACTGAGGTCAGCATCCCACTCTTTCTCCACATTAAGACTAGTTAACCAGAAGGCATTTCAGTATGTGAAGTAACAAGCTGGTTATAACAGTGGACAGACTTTAATGTATGCATGATTGCAAGGCAGCACCCTGACCTCGAGTCCATACAGCCTGCCCCTCAGGTGGGAAGCTACTGGCTGAACACTCCAGGCTGCAGAGGGACAAGCAGACAGTCCAGAAAACCCAACAACCTGTGGCCAAAGAAGCCAACTCATCTTTCAAGCCAAACCCAGAGCATGCCTAGGAGGGAGCAGGGGCACTCACAAACATCTTCCGCCATGGTCTTGAGGAGCAGGTTTCACACCAATGCATCTGCCCAGGAGAGGCGATGGGAATTACCATGGGGAAGCTGGAGGTGCAGTGGGCAAGGAAGATGAAAGCTCTGGCATCACCCTCCTTCCCTCTCTGGCAGCACCAATTGCTGGAGGGCCATCACCTGCCTCTTGCCCGCATGGTGGCCACCAGCAGCCATCTGAGAGAGCTGCTTCCACCATGCCGTGTAAATGCATTGGCTCAAACGCCAAGGCTGGCATAGAAAAACAGAGGTTCAACCCAATCCAAGCAAATCTGTCTGTAAATGCAGCAGCATGCTGGCGGTGCTCATCCCACACAATAGACTAGCAGACCCTCCCACCACGCTAAAAGCATCACAGCCTGTTATTATTAAAAGCAGAAAACACAATGGAGCCCACACTGCCGAGTCCGGCCTTTTTCTCCCTCACAGCCCAAGGATGTTTGAGTCTGAAGAGCTGATGTAGATCCCTTGCTCATCTAGAGAGGCCAGAAGTGCTGCTTCCGCTGAGAGAGTCAGTGAAAATGATGCTCGCTGCCTGCTTTTTAGATCGAACAACTTCGAATTGGGCTGAACTTCCCGCCCATGCTGTGCACTGTACACATACTGCTCTAGAGGGGGCTAAGCAAGGAAATGCGCAGTTAAAGAAAAGGTAGAAATGGTAGAGAGAAGAAATAAAATCGCCGTGAATCTGCCAGAATGACATGCTGGGTTAAACCTACCCTTCGAAACATTTTTACCCAGGAAACCATGGGCTAGAGCCAGAGAGGCAGGGTTTGGGGTTGGGTCCTTTTTGTGTGGTTGCATTAAGAGTAAGATTCCCATTTTATTTTGATTTAATAAGCTCGTTAATGCATGTTAACAAAATTAAAAGTCATTATTAAAGGCAGATGTATGGGTGTATGAATAGCTAAGCATCAGCTTTGCCTTCAGATCATCCACAGCTTCAGCGTATGCTTCCAATAACCAGCTGTCACTTACCAGCGATGTGGTAACTCTCTTATTAAATCCTAAATGGGCATATGGAGGTTACATTTAACGTGGTGCTTCCCCCCCTCCATGACTTCTATCTTTTCCCACACAAAACTGAGCCAACTCACGAATTCCCTACAACATTTTTTCCCTTAGTTAATGGGATGCATGTTGAGATCAGAAAGGCCAGATGATGACCTGTCTTTTTTGTTTCTACATCTCTTTGGAAAAATCCATATGATTCTCCATGTGTCAAAGGAGTCCTAACACATCCCAGATGCCCAAGCGCTAATTGCACTCTTTCTACTAGAAGCCGCTGAGCTCCCCTGAGAAGCCCTTCAACCACAAGCCCTGTTTGTCCAGTGCTGCCACGTTGCTGAACAGCTTTGCAGTAACCAGCTGGCAAGGTCGGCTCTTGGAGGAGCCATGAACAACAACCCAGCACAAACACCTCCTTACTCATAGACTGCATATTCAGAGGCTGCTGGAAACCAGGGCACCATGGGGATTGTGAGAAGCAAAACCTGCTTCTGCGTTGAGCGATGGGGCGAAGGGTTAAACGAGAAAATCGATCTCACTTGCAAAGTTCCAGTAGGGCTACAGTAACAACACCACCAGATGCAAACAGTATTTAAAATCAGGATAACTCTTCTGCCTTCCATTGGTTTTCTTATCTTTAGCTTTTTAGCTAAGGCAAATGCAATTAGCCATGCAGGAGGCAGTGCCTGTACCTGCCAGTGCTGTGGCCTCCAACTGGGAGCAGAGGGGACGCGTGTCCCCTGCCAAGTCACCCCGACGGGCTGCAGCCTCGTGGGCTGGACAGGAGCAGCAGGAAGGGGAAGCTCTGCTCTGTCCTGCCCCAGGCTATGGTCACTGCTGCCCTGGGAAGAGGAAGAGAGCATCAGGGTCTTGCTCCTCTCCTGTGTCCTCCTCTAGCCCCTGTTATCAGCCACAAACACAGGATATTTGTGGTCTACACTTGCCCACCTCTACGTGGGAAGGTCCTGTACAGAGTGCCATCAGTCATCCGCAGAAATATTAAGCTGCTGGCGAGCTGAAGCTGTCATGTGCTATATTCATTCACTAGAGGATCAAGTGTCTCAGCAAAAGCAGGAGTCCAAACGCAGAGCTTCCTCCATCCCTGATCTCATTATGGCCCTGCCACATGCACAAACCCCTTCCCCTCCCGGTCTCTCTTCCCACAGCACTGACCACAGCTCATAAATTAATAAGTGCATGTACTTTTAAAACCAGGTTTGTGGTGAGGGAGACAGTGAAGATGAAGCGGACGAGAAGGGGAAGGAAACAAGCCCAACACATACAAACAGTTCAAACACAGCAAAATGTTTAACAACATGTAAGTCCCTCAAAACCACAAACCCCTTGGTCTCTCTCCACTGGCCAGATTTGCTAATAGGTTTCCTACCAGTGCTAGTGTGAAAGGCAGTGGTGCACAAGGACCCAGCATCCTTCGTTCTTACTCCAATTATGTGCCAAGATAAATTCAAAGGGAAGAAAAAGCCTAATCCACAGTCACTCTTTAGTTTTGTGCAGCTTATTAAAACCAAAAGGACAAGATAATCCACCTGGGCTGGCAAGTTGGAGGCTGCTCATCCCCTTTCCAGAAGAAATCAACTCATGTATCCTCCTCAGGCTCCCAGGAGGCTCAGAGACCAGAAGACACTGACAATATGCTACAGAAAAGAAGAAAAAAAAAAAAAAAAAAAAAAAAGAAAAAAAAAAGTAATTATGGAAAAGGTTCAGAGGAAAGCATGTTTCTGCACAGCTGCTGAGGGCGAGCAGGAGCTGTACAAGCAGCAGGAGCTGCTGGCACCAGGCTCACGGTCATCAGAGGATCACACCGGAGAGGCAGAGCCAGCTGGGGATTTGATGGGATGGGATGGGCAGCTCCAGAGGTTCGTCCTCAGCAGCCTGAGCCACAAGGAGCCTGAAGAAGAGAAGAAAACTCTGTGTTGCTGGTAGCCAGATTGACCCTGGTGCTGGAGAGGTGACAGAAACCAGTACAAGCAATAAAACTGACAGGGCTTTGCTCCCCTCAAGAAAAGTGGGACCAGGAAAGTGGCAAGGCAGCAATGTCCTCACCAAGATGATGGATGAAGACATATGGAAGAACAGAGGAAGATCATTTAGGGCCAGCATCACTTGGACAAAGGACATAAAAGCAGTTCTGCTGGGAAAGCGCTGAAAGTCCTCCCTGGAGCAGCAGGAATGGGTTTGAATGGACATGGAAATTTCTGTTAACACCATTAGAAAGAGAAACTATCAGAACAATACTTGCTGTGGGAGACTAACTGGGCAAATGAAAAAAAAAATAATAAAAAAAAAAATCTGCAGCAGTAGGGTCCAGATATCCAAGTTACCATGGCCAAAAAGTGGAACAGCAACAGTAGGTGTAGCACCAAGAAGTGATATTGTTTTAGACTCAACATTGGCGAGTGATAAGAACACCATGGAAGAGCTGGAACTGGAAAATAACCTTGGACAGGGTGACTTATTTTAAACTTATGCTATATTTTGACATATTTTAAACAGAACAGACAGATAAACAAGAGCAGACCGTTGCCTAAAGGTTCCTGGTTTCAAAAGGGCAAACCCATTTCTTAGATATAAAAGGGTGGCTCAAGGTTCTTTAAACCAAGTGTAAAATTCCTGGGAGACTGCATCCCAAAGGTGGAAAAAATACTCAAGTAGCAACTCATAACTTGCTGGAATTAATATGGTAATAGCGACAAAAGGAGTAAGGAAAGAGCACAGAAAGGAAAATGATTAAGCAGCAGAGAAAGAAGGTTTGTAGGGTCTGTGAAGTACAGAGATAGAGTGAGAAATGCCAGAAGTCAAACTGAGTTAGACCTTGGGAAGGATATTAAAACAAATAGTGAAAGGTTCTCCAGCCATACAAACACAAAGATAATGAAGACAGAACAAGCAGTGCTGTGATGCAGGACAGGGAACAAGAGTTCACAGAAAGTCTAGGTGAGGCCCCAAGACTAAATGAATTCTTCTCGGCAGCTCTGGACAGGGACAATAATTGCAAACATAAAAACTAGGCTGGGTAACCAGCATGGAAAATGTTCTTACCACAGCTGAGAGGGAAGTGGGGATCCAAGATCTTCCTATGATCAAGTGTTGGGGCCCTCAGGTAGCCCCTGGCCCAAAGTCCTGGTGGAAGTAGCCTGTGGTATGACAGGAATGGGGTCAAGGGCTTTGATAAATTCATCAGAAAGGAGGTGGAGAACAGCAAATGCAGCACCATGAAGTAAGAAGAATGAAAAATAAATCTGAGCAGCTGCCAACCTGGTGTGTGAGGGAAGAAGGGAAGACAGCGGTGGGCTGGGGGATGCTGGACTATCCTGTATGGGGACTTTCATCATTTTTCTCCTATTTTTCTAATAATATCTCCTTGATAAAGGAAAATCTGCATGTTAGTGGATCATTTAATGCAGTGGCACGATGAGAAGTGACTTGCTGTGGTACAGAGGATGAGGCTTAGAACCCAGGGGATGTAAAGCCAGCCTGGGATCTGGTGGTGCGGCAGCAGAGGACTGGGAAAGAAGGGGACAGCAACAAGCAGCTCACCCACTATCAAGGACAGCAACGGACACAAAGAAAGGCTGCCAGGATAACCTATGAGTAGGAAGTGGCCTAAGAGGGAACACAAACTTTTTGTTTTCTTGGCTGAAGGAGGTGCGATTACTCTCTCCATCCTGACTGTAAACAAGGGAAGAAGCAATGGAAGTGGAAGGATGACACCAGTGCTAAAAATATATCAACTAGCTAGAAACATGCCTAAGCTTGGAATTACGCGTCACCAGAGCAGTAAGGCAGCTGGGGCAAACGAGGAGGAGAAAAAAAAAAGAGGGGGTGGAAGGAAAGATTTTTAAGACGGAGCCTGCTAGGAGTATAAAAGGGATTTTATGAGGTGGTTCCCAGCTGGGAATTTGGCCAAGGTACTGAGGTTAACACACCCACTACTCTGAAAAATACCAAGGGATTTTCAGCAGCCAGAAATTGCCAAGACCTGGGTTTTAAATCTCCACTGCTGAAATGCAACTATTTATTCAGAGCAGTTCCACTTGAGTAACTATGTGAAATGCTGCTCTGAGACTCTCAAAAGTCTCCCAGGGAGCAGGCAAAAAATACATATATTCTGTCTGGAGCTGATTCTCTTTCCACACTTCTCTCCCTCTCATCCCTCTTCACCACTAACAGGATTTGCAACAGAGCAGCCCAGCCCTGGAGCTGTGCAGCTCCTGGTCCCTCTCCCCGAGTTTGTCACCCCATGGAGACAATGCCTTTGGAAATCCAGGCATGAGTAGCAGGGTCCCCACAGCTGTGGGGACTGCAGACACATCTGTGTCCCTCACAGCAAGCAGGGAAAAGTGTTTAGGTGTCTGTATGAGTAGTACAGTTCAGATGTGTCCAAGAAATACCAGCTAGGAGCAGATGCCTTCAGAGCCATTCAAGGTTTTCTTAATATCAGCCTACCTGGAATGAAAGAGAAGTGAGCCATCTCCAGCCTAAGCAAAATGAGAAGGTACCAGCACCCCCAGGGGCCCAGAGGGAGCAAACAACTCATCTTACCTCTTGCTGTCTCCTTGCTATGGGGAGACCCAGGTACCCCAAAGCCAGGGGGTCTTTTGGTGAGATGGTTGCACTGCATCTTCCTGCAACAACCACCAGACATTGCAAAAAGGAACTGATATGCCATGGCCCTCCATTTGTTGAGGGGATTGTTTTTATATCCCTGCACCTTCATTTGCTCCATATTATTTCTCCCCTGTGCACTGTGATACCAGTAAAAACCTCCATGCTACCACCTGGATCAGAACCAGGGAGCGCTGCCAGCAGCAAGCAGCACCCACGGCATGGCACATGAATGACCCATGTCCAGGGAAGCCATTGCCTTTCTGACGTGCCCACATCTGCTCTGCTTCTCAAAGCACTTACTCGAAATCCTTTGCCATCCCACTGAAAGCACATTGCACCACCGTGCTGCATACCCACCTGCGGCACACACCAAAGCCCCTCAGCGCAGCACTTGGCCCAGCACCTGCCCCTGGGAGCCAGCACCTGGGGACAAGCACAGCCCTTGCTCATCCATCACCTGCTGGGCTGTGGGTGCCAGTATCCCTGGTGAGCCTACAGATGAAGTCCAGGCTGGCAGAACACACTAGGGTTGGCTGCAGGGGACATTTAGCCATAAAAGTTCCCACTTCTCTGCTTGCTGCCTGCACACTTCAGCCCTGTGCTCATAGCTTGGTATGGGATCAGACAGGTTAGCCACAACACTGTGACCCCTAGGGCTGCCAGCACTCACACCCCTTTTTCCTCATCCAAAGGAGACTCCCTTCCACCTCCTTCAGCTTTGGCAGGGTCTCAGGACCCTGAACCACAACAGCTGAGTGAACTGCGCAGGATGCAGCCCCACGATACCACATCCCAGCCCACAGCCAGCCCACCCATTGTGCTGGGTGACATACCTCACCATCCCCAGCACCTCCAGCATCCCCACAGAGAGGGGACAGTTCCCACACACCCCCACGGATCCCTCACCTCCCTTGTGCCAATCCCACCCATGCTCCCTCCCCTTCCCCTGCCCTTCTCTGCCGCTTGCACCACAGGCGCGTGTGCCCTCAATCTGTCGGCTCAGATTAGAGTCCGGAGCTGTTCCCCTCTGCCGAGCACAGAGCCCGTCGGGGCTGCGAGGCCACGTCTGCCACTGCAGGTTATGGGAGAGGGGGTCAGCCAGGGCTGGCGCAAAGCTGCGGAGGGGCAGGCAGCTGCCACCAAGATGCAGAGGATCCCCTTCACTTTCCACAGAGCAGGGTTTGTCCAAGAGGCAGAGACGAGATGGAAAGGGCTAAGGGGTGCAAGAGGCAAGGAGGGCAAGAGGAGCGGGGCCTTCTTTCCTTAAGTGGCTGGAGGTAGCTGCCCCAGCTTCAGGAAAGTGAGTTATTTTGGTTTGCAGAAGTGTTTCTTCATGGAATTACAAATAAAGGTCAATAAAAATGAAATGTATTAAATGCAGAAGGGCCTTTTTTTCTTTTTCTTTCTTTCTTTTTTTTTCCCTTGAAGGAAACTGGCTAAACACGGATGCACTCTTCTCTCCATTCCCCAAATCAGATCAGCTTCACTCCAGCTGCTCCCTGGGAGCAGTTCCTGGCCTCTGACATCCCCAAAAAGTGCCTGGACAGGAGCTGAACTCCCGCAGGAAGCCCCCTTGACCTTCACAGACCTTCACCACACCTCAGCACACACCACCAGCACTTTCTGCTTGGGCTGGAGCCCAGCACTGCAGCAGAGATGAATCCAAGGAAAGGATGAGAGGAAGGGGAGAAGGTTCCCAGGAGGACAATGAGATGTCTGCACAAGGACGTGAATTACCAGGCTGGGGAGGAGCAGGACAAGAGCTACCAGGATGCCCCTGTCATGCACACAGCCCAGCCAGGGGGTCGGGTGGGTGGGCAGTGAGCGCCAGAGGCCTCCGCTGCGTTGGCTGAGGATGACGGGCTGGGTCTGACAGCTCTGTGGCTGTCACCATCTATTGCATTGCATTCCCTGAAGGACAGCGGGACAAACACAACGCCCAGAGCCCTGATGAGGAGGCTAGCAGGCACTCAGACACAGCAAGGAACCAACCCCAGCCTCTCCAGTTCAAGCCTCTCTCCTCTTTCTTCTGGAAACACCAGCAGAAACATGGGGCTGGGAAGCCCCATGCAGAAGCTTAGCAGCAGTATTCAACCCCCCAAATGAGCCCTCAACTTATGACCATGGGGTTCTTGTTGTGGGGGCTGAGTCCACTTACCCTAGAGACCAGGGCCAGCTGAGAAATGTGGATTTAGCTTCTGAAATGCCTCAAAACCTCAGGTGTTCAATTCAGACATTTCCAGCCTAGTCCTCACTGATAGGATGGAGAAATGGATACCAGTGCTGGAGGGAAAAGGTCTGTTAGGTTGTTTATCTGTGCCCAGAGACTCCAAGACTTTGGCCCTTCCAGCAACAGGCAGAAAATCCAGCACAACCGCACCTGGACAAGTGCCACCCAGCCTGCCCTCTCTGTTCCTGCAGCCACCGAAGCTTGTCCAGCAGCTGGGGCACAGGGTGACATGGCAGTGACACAGAGGAGGCCCAGCTGCAGCTCCTGCACTGAAGAACAGCTTTGCCACAAGGTCCTGAGGTATCAGCAGCAAGGAGAGTGGCATGTCCCTCAAGCTGCCCCACCAGCTGGGACGGCTAGGCTCTCCTTCCTCTGCCCAACCTTCAACCCCACAACCCTAAAGTGTCCTCTTATTGCAGCCCAGTGACACAGAAAAACAGCCGTCAGGATGGGGGGAAGGGGTCAGATGCCAGCGTGGAGAAACCCCCCGAGTCAGACGCACAAACAAACCCACATTGCTGCTTCTCGTGGATGTCACAAGAAGTAGCACAAGCTGTAGCTGCAGGAAAAAAAATCCAATAGACACCAATTAAATGCATGACTTGATGCCTCTGCTACGGCAGCCAGTGGTGGCTTGCTGGTGGCAGCTGAGTGTCACTGGCCATTGCTGACACTGCCGAGCCTCTGTCTCTCCCAGGGGATGCCGGGGACAGTCAGTGTCGCCAGCACAACCAAAGCTGCTTGCACACGCCCACAGACCAGCTAGCTTGATGTGAAATACACCACTAAGTCTGACCTGTCCTGCCTTGAAACCAGGGAATTGCCACTTGGTCGTAAGCCCAAAAGTCCCTAGAGCATTAATAGAGGGTAGACCCAGTGGAAAAGTTTGGGGGGGGTGCTGCAGCCAGGGCCAGCCCCATCCCATGGCATGGCAGGGATCGCCCCACAACAGACACCTGGAGCAGCTGCCTGGTGGCAACATGGGAAAGCCAAAAGAGTCCAAGAGGAAGCCAAATCACAGCTCAGAGCCTCATTTTTTTGCACACAGTGATGCAGCCATCTGTATTCAACACCTCCAAAGATTACTCAAAAAAGTTGCTCTGGTGTGGTGGCCACAGGAGTGTGACTGTTCACCCCATCCCACCAGCACATGTTCCCAAAAGCACCCCTCCCAGTGCCAGCAGTCACGCAGCAGGTGTTGCACTGCAGCTAGCCCAGGCATCTGCATTGCCTTACAGCTCTGTGCCCCAGATTTCCCACAGGACTTGCGTCTGCTCCCCTACAGCCCCTGGCTCACCCTCTGTCCTGCAGCTAGGAGCACCGCAAGCACATCTGCAAGGAGCACGCTTCCCTCCTCTGATGTAAGCTGCAGCCACTAGAGGGTAATCCAGCCCTCCGAGTCACATCAGCGCCTTGCTTTGATACGGCAGGCCCAGGTAAGTGCCTGAACCCCAGTTACAGGGTGCCTTTCAGCAGATCCTGCCCAAATCAACACCCACGTTTCTCCTGGCCAAGCAGAGAACTGGGCTGGCTGCCACCAAGATGAGCAGCCCGGAGGAGGCACCCTGAGCAATGCCACTGCACCAGGGTGCTGCTTCTTCCAGTCGGATGGTGCTGCTTCTCCAAGCTTATTAAGAACTGTACAAAATAATAATAATAACGAAATAACATTTTAAAAACTCACCATAACCCTGAAATCTTCATTAATTATGAATTTTGCATGGCAACTGTTACTAAGAGAGTCTCCTCTGAAACTGATGTTCAAAGACCTTTACATCAAATCTTCAAACAGCTGAGAAGGTTCAAGCTACAAAGTCGAAACATCTGTTGCTTTCCATGCATTTTTCAATGGGGAGATCAGAGAGGAGAAAAAAGTGTACAAAATAATCCTGGTTCTGCTTTATTATTTAAATACAATGACAGCCTATGATATACACTCTGCACAGAAAGAGAGAGAGAGAAAGCAGTAATGAGCGCAGGGTGTTATACAGCTCTACCTACCAGAGCCAAAAATACAATATGCTTCCATTTGCTTTAAATTTAGCCCTTCTGGGAAAAGCTGCATTTACAGCCCTGGGGGATGAAGTCTAAAAGAGGAAAAGAAGGGCAACTTCTCCAGCAGAAGCAATGGGCTGACAGTCTCACCCCTCCTCCAGATGCCATGCAAAGCCAGGCTACGGTGGACAAGAGAGGATGTAAAGCTGTGGGTGCATATCCCAGCTGTTCCTCGTGTTACCTCTCCTCACCACAGCCAACAGGTATGAGCAGAAAGGCCTGGACTTCGTGCCAGTGAGAGGACCAGCAGACAGGGCTGTCTCATAAACCCTGCCTTCCAAACACACTTTATGGGGGCAAAAAGCAGGGTGCAGGTTCTCAGAGCAGACAGAAATTAAGAGACTGGTGCCCCTCCGCACCTGATCAGCTCTGCCTAGCGAGGTCCTTGCTGGAACTGGCCGTAACATTTTCCAAGTTCTCATTTGAAAAACTAGCATCTTTTTACCCAAAAACAAATATCTCAAGCAGCAAAACAAAGAATTATTGACATTCCCAACATTTTCCAAGGCTTTGCAAAACATTCGGTGTCACATAGGATCAATATCGCTTTCAGTGGAACATTAAGTGTGTGTATACATATATATATATATATATATTTGGCTGGAAAGTGAGAGAAAAATTCTAACAGCTTTTGGATTAAAGAGCCCAATTCAAGGCAAGCACAGCAACCTTGAACCTAGTCAAGGTGCCTCCAGAGATGAGACCCAGATGTGTGCAATGTCTCAGCACTTGTGGCACTTCAACCAAGCCCCGAGCGTTCCTGCAGCATAAGAGCAGTAACTTATGAGGGGTTTACCAGCAGATGAGCCCTTCTTCAAATGGAGGGGCTGATTCCAGCCTTCCTACCATATGCTTCTGGGGAAAGCTGCCCCTCTGAGAGCTGATGCCACTGCTGGGTTGGAAGATGCCTGGTCTGCCAAGGCAGGTTCATCTGATGCCAGGAACAAGACCAATTAGCAAACTTCAGAAGAGGAGCCAGACATCAAGTACATCTGTAGCACGAGGCTGGGAACAGCTTCTTAGGTCCTCGTACCAAGTCCTTGCTGTCACAAGCACAGTGATGCATTACTTTTTAATAAGTATAAAGCTCAAAACTTTGATTCAAATCTTCCCAAAGGAGGGTGGGATGGGTGAGAGGGAGATGTCCAGGCTCCCAAAAGCCTTGCAAATCTGTGATTCATGACCAAGACTTGCACTTCCTGCCTTGGAGCAGTCCTCAAGCACCAATACTTTCCTCAAGGCGCTTTCTTCCGCCTCTACAGTGAAGATGGAGATGTCCCCTTCTCACAGAAAAGTGCCAAACCCCTTCCAGGAGGCTTCCTCTGCCCAGGAAGCCTTCCTGCAGCCCCAGCTCCTTTCCAGGTTATTAAGAAATCCTGCTGCTGCTGGCTCAGACAGGGCAGGGACAAATTATCAAGTGCTGCCCCTGAAGGCATTTAAAATTTCCTGGTCATGGTCATGCTGAACTCCTGGCCACCGTCCTGCTTTCAGTGCAATTTGTAATTTCAATTTGGGCCCTGACAGCTCAACGGCCCTTGGGGCTTGGGTGGGCCAGAAAGACCAGAACAAGGAGATGAACGAGGAATTAACATTTTCACCATGTTCTGTCCACAAAACTGCCTGGCCCCCACGTGGCTCCTGCTCTGCAAATCCCACCAGGATTCACTGCCTCCTGCCCATGCTCCCATTGGCAGCAGCCAGAGGCTGAAGCCCCAGCAGAAGCTCCCTCCTCTCCAGGCTGCGCAGTTCAATTACCACATCCAAGTGGATTTATCAAACTGGGCCTATAAAGCAAATTGAATAATCTCGTGCTTCAGACCTATAAAACATAAGTATTATACTCGAAAGTACTTTGACAAAGTAATAAAGATGGAGAGTGGGGGAGAGGAGGGGGAAGAGCAACCAGCTCCTTTGTAACGTGCTGACACTGAACTGAACTGAGGCCCAGTTCCAGGCTTGCTTCCATGGTGGAAGCACACAGCGGGGACACAGGATCAGCCCCGCGGTGTAAGGTTGTTTGGGCATGACCCGTAACAGGAGCTGTAACCCCAAATGAGTGGCAATACAGAAAGGACTTAACTCCCTGGTTCTGCCTCCCTGCCTCTGCAGGAGGTCCAGGAGTGTGGTGCCATGAAACAGAGCCATGAGCCCTCCTTCACCCTTGCTTCCCAAATACAAACATGTGGGAGCACAAACCTCGGTGCCTCAACAACCCCAATTTCCCCAGCTAAATCAGAGCTGTGAGACCTGATGGAGCATCCAGCCTTTCAGAAAATAAATAAATAAATAAATAAATATTAATAATAATAAAAACACTCTGTGACTTCCCGTTGCAGCAAAACCCCTCCGGCCCCATTCTCAAGCCATGGCAGACACTGACTCCTCTCCTCGCTTGTTATTTACTCGCCACCTCCATTCTGCCCCAGTGACCCCACTGCTCGCTCATCACTGCTCTGCCTTAACCCCATTTGGGCTTGGGGGCTGATTCAGTGGCTGCAGATGAGCACCAAAATCTTGCTGCCCTCTTTAATGCCCAATCTGCATTACCAGCAGCTCACGCATTACCCCCCCCCCCAACACATTTTTTTTTTCCATGTGTCACTAATTTTACTCATTTTCCGAGTTTGTCTAGAACAGTAAAAGATTTGATTAGAGCATTCCCGGTTTTAATTGTAATTAGGACAGTCATTGTACGAGCTATAAAAGGAAATTGGGCTACCACTGAGTGGAAGAGCCCCTGAGAGAATAGGAGCTGCGAAGGGAGAATTTCGTTCATAAAAAAAAAAAAAAAAAAAAAAAATCCGGTTGGGGAAGAAATAAAACTCCAGCTCAGGATGCTGTGACAGCCAAAGTGGCCCCAGCATCTGGGACAGCAACGAAAGCCTGGTTCCAACACCCTGGTTGTGGGTGTTTTTTTCCCTGCTGCACCCTTCTATGTGACCTTGGGCAAAACAAGGTCTTGTGCCTCAGTTTCCCTCACTGGGATGGTTTGGGGGGGCTGTGAACTACTGGCCCCTTTTGCAAAGCGCATTGGGATCCCTGACAGGGGAGAGGCAAAAAATAACCCCATGCTGCTCCACATCACTTACCAGGAGCCTCTTTGGTGGTGGCACCACAGCTGCAGAACAGAGCTGGGGACAACACCTGCATCTGGGGTACAGCACGAATCCCCCAGCCCCATCCATGTCCTGGGGAGGACATTGGACATTTCTGCTTCTTTCCAGCAGAGGGAGGGGAAGTCTTGTCCAAGCCCGCCGCGACAGCATTAATGCTGGGAAAGACACCTGGAAATAGGATGCGCAAAGTCACACGGCCACCATCTTCAGAGCCCCTGGGGGAGCGGGGCTCCCTCAGCACCCTGTCGTCACCTTGGTGGCCACCCGTGCCAGCCACATTGTGGAGGCCCAAGCCATCAGGGACCAGAGGGAAGGAGAGATGTCAACAGCCACATTTCCCGACCACTTCACCACATGGACAAATTGCTCTTGACAGTCACGGCCGAGAGCCGCGGTCACAGTCTCCAGCCTCAACAAAGGGGCAGCCTCCGAAAAGAGGCAGCCAGCAGTGCCCAGGAGCGTGTCGCCCGGCCAGCACCCCCCTGCTCCACAGGGGCACAGCTCATGTTTCCGGAGCTGTCAATCCAATGCCATAAAATTCAGGGTAAATCAATTTTCCCCCTCCCCCTGTTCTGTTTCCACCGGGGGAGATGGTCATTTTCCTGAAGCAATAATTTGCCTTTTTTATTTTTATTTTTTTTTTAAGAGAAGCTCTGGCTGCTCTTGGCACATTAACGCGCATCAGCCATCGCCTGCTACCTCCTAATGATCTCACCTCCAATGCAAGCCCCAAACTGTGGGCTTTTTACCACTATGTTTAAAGCAAAGAACAAACATAAACCAATCACTTCCCAGCATGGCTGCGATTTTCATTAGTCCGGGCTGGGTGAGGAGGTGGGGTATTGCTCTGCTCAGCCCTCACTGCCTTCTCAATTTATGGATTTTATTTTTATTTTCCTCAGCAGCTTGGAAGAAACCTAATCATCACCTCCGTGCGGAAAGAAACCCCCCATTGCATCCTTCCCCTCCCAGGGCCACGTGAAGCTGCTCTGATCTTCCCCATGGGACGTCTGAGCCCTGCACACTGCTTGCCAGCAGCGTCCCATGCTAATGCTTTAGCTGGGTTTTAATTGATGCTACATTATATGCATAATTATACATTTTATATATATATATAATACACGTATACATCTCTTATGTGCCTCTATATATATAGATCTCATCACATCAGTGCTCACAAGAAGAAAACAAGTGTGTGGAGGGGGATGGCAGGTAAGGAGGTGTTAATATCCAGGTCAAATCCTCTCATCTTTCTGGAGCCGACTTCATCAAGGCAGGAGGAGCTTTACTGGGGACTGACCTTGTCCCACAGGCACATGGCTCATGGAATGGTTTGGGCTGGTCAACTGGTGCCAACCCTCTGCCTTGAGTAGGGACAGCTCCCACTAGACCAGGTTGCCCAAAACACCATCCAACCTGATGTCCCCTGAGAGCCAAGAGTGTGTTCCCCAGGATACCAGTATGACACATCCCTATGCTGCAGATCATGGGGCCCAAGAGGTGCGCCCCAAGATGACGCATAGCACCGAGCCCAGCGCTTTCTGCAGAATCAGCTCTTTAATTTGTGTCCTGGCCTTCACCACACTTACTAGAAAGAGAAATGAAGGGTTCCAGAGTGAGACCCAAAGGCAGGAGAGCATCCCCGTGGAGCTAGAGAAGACAACAAGGTCCACGGGAAAGTGCAAGACAGCAGTGATGCTGCAGAGAAAAGGAACTTGTGCAGAAAGCCCCAGCTGAGCCCTTCAGACTCCACAAGGGTGCATGTAGGATTTTGAGGTCCCAGACCATGAGGAGCTGGGGATGTGCCACTCACCTGGAGCCACCTGGTGCGAGGTGGCACCGCACAGCCCAGGGCCTCCAGCCCTTGAGAGGCAGCAACTGCGGGTGCCCACGTGCAGCAGATGAAGGCCAAGGCTTTGCCAGATTGCTGCTGTCTCTGGCGGCAGGAGTGCGTGGGGAGGTTCGCCTTTTATCATTTAATCAAATAAAGTGCATTTGTGGATTACACAATCATTCGCGGGCCCTGATAATCTTTTTCTGCTTAGCTCGGCACTGGAACCCGGGAGGCAAACAAAGACATTCGTAGCTGTCGGCAGAGGCCCTGGCTTTGTGCCAGCAGCTCTTGCTCCTTGGAAAAAAGCAGCGATTGGTATTGAAGAACATCCCGGAGATGGTGAAATATTAGATATTCATTTATTTTGCCAACCAGTAAGGTTTTAAAAGCTTTTTTTTTTTTTTTTTTTTTTTTTTTTTTTTTTTCCCCCACTAAAACAGCAGAGGAAATAATAAAAGGGAAGGGGAAAAAAAGCCTAAGATTAAAGCACCAAACCCTGCAGAAATCGCTCGTGGATCTGCCAAACGTCACCTCTGAGTGGGCTCAAATCACTCGAGCTACATGTTAGAATGGAAACATTCAGAGAGTGTGACTTCAGCCCATCTCCCGTGCAGAGGCACCCACCTGCCCGGTGCTCAGCTTCCAGCAGCTCCCAGCCCAGACCATGCAGCAGGGACAAGACCTGGGGGCCTCTTTCCTATTCCCTGCAGTTAAATCCATCCAAATCTGAACAAAGGTCAATACAAACAGGATTTCCTTAAGTATTTGAAAGATTGCTTAAAGAAAACCTTTTTTTTTTTTTTTTTTTTTTTTTTTTTAGATGGGAAAAAGATCAAAGCAATCATTGCTTCAGTGGTAGCACAGCTAAAATAGTGGAGGTCCAATGCTTGCTGCTGATAGCCCCGATGCTGGAGTGCAGGAAAACCACAAGAGAATAACAAAACCCATCCAGTTTATACACACGGTAAACACAGACAAAAGACGCGGTTGTGATCTGCAGCCACCCAAACTTCTCCAGAGATTGGTCCCAGGAGGGAACAGCTCGAAGAAAACAAGAAAAAAAAGCAGCTTAGTTAGTGGGATTTTGATTCTCATGTTGGGCAAAGCCACGGCCCCGACCCCACACAGCAGGGATGCACATCCCAGCCCCCCAACCTGTGTACCCCCCCTGCCAGAGCCCCCTTTGGGCTTTGAGCCACTCGGGGATGTGGTCTCCAGGGCGCACCCCACCACAGCAGCACAGCCCTGTGCCATTTTGGGGTGCACTCCTCCCGCCTGCACCGCCCCAGAAACACAGGCCAGACACCGGCGTTAGCAAAAATGTTTAATCTCTCCTTGATGCGTGTGTTTATTTACAAGTACTAAATCTGAAGAACATTAAAATAGGAAATAGCAGGATATTTACACGATCAAAGGGCGTGCGACCAGCCGTGCTGGCCTGTTGCTTCAAGTCTGAAACAATCACAGAAAATTAATCAGGACTCCGGATTTATTTTTTTTTCTCTGCCCATTTAATTGTTTAAAACTATTAAAATCCTCTGCCTTCCGCTGGGTTCACATTAGTTCCCTCCACCCCCTGCCCCGCTTTCTTAAAGGACAGCTCGTTGTGCGCTGCGGTCAGGACCAGGTGAGGCTGTGGGGACCCCACCACCCGTCCCCTGCTCCCCATCCCGAGGCAAAGGATGGGGACAAGTGGCCCGGGGACATTTCCAGGCTGGGCTACGTTTTTTGGGAACCTCTGAAAAGGCAACGTGGGCAGCGGGGGCAGGCAGGGACCTGCTGGCTGTGGGCAGGGTCTCGCCTCCTCCCAGCTCCCTCCCCAAAACGCAGACCGGGGGGTCCCACCGGTAAGGGACACCCTGTGGAGGATGTTTCCCAGCCTCTCCCCACCTTTCTCTTCCCCAAGCAGGGGCAAGAAGCGAGGGCAGGCTGCCTGCAGGATTAAGGACACTGGGCATCACGCGAAAGGCAAAGGTAGCACCAAGGAGCACCGGGGGCTGCAGGCGGCACTGCAACGCGCCCCCAAACGTGACCCTCCGCAACGGAGGCACCCGGAACCGGCAGCAAGGGGACCCCGGGGGACCCGCTGCCCCTCGGAGGGGTTCCTCGGGTGGAGCAAACCCCCGGGGCTGCCCCCAGGAGGAAGACAAGGCGAGCCCATCCCCGGGAACACACCAAGGGCTCTGCCTCATTGCGATGGGGTCGGGGACACGGGGCTGGGCGAGGGGAGCCCAGCTCCCTCCTGCAGCCCTGGGGAAGTGCGAGGAGCCACCAGGCAGCAAGAGGAGCCCCAAGATCCCAGTGATGCTCTGACAGTGCCACCCTGCCCAGCACAGCCCCCCAGCAAGCTCCTAGGCCCACACCAGGGCCAAGAAAGCCACCTGGGGATGCTCTCAGAAAAAAAACCTCCATCCTCTCCAACCAGTAACAGTGAGGTCCCCACCACCTCCTAATAAGTACTGTAATTCTAAGTGCTCAGCTCCGTAGCAGCCACCGAAGCGTCCCCAGATGCTCTTACCGCTGCAGCAGCAGGACCTGAGCCACTTTCGGATGGAGACGTCCAAGCAGCCGCTCCCCTCCCATGGGATCTGGGGGACACCACCGCTGGGGGCCATCCTTGTGGCACAGGCGAGAGCGTTTGGCCAGCCTCGCAGGGCTCCTGCACCGAGCCCGGCCGTGGCACCGCCACAGCTCCTGCTTGTCACAACACCATTCGGGCAGAGATTTCTGCCATGGACCTCCCAGGGGGGTTCATCCCACCGAGGTGCCCGGGGAAGCTGGCACACAGCTGTCCTTTAAGGCTCTCCGAGTACCACACCGGAGATGTAAACCACTGAAGTCTTTTTTTGTTTTCTTTTGGACAAGAAAGTGACAAATTAACTTCAAATATTAAAAAAAAAAAAAAAAAAAAATAGATAACAGGTCTAAACAAACCTCTAGTATTCAACACTTGCAGTTTTTTTATGTTTTTCTTTTTTTTCGGTTTCTTAAAAAGATCAACTCAGACTAAAATCTAGCACAGTCATGCAACAGCCCACAGCTCTCAGAAATCCAGTGACAGCTCGGGGTTCGTAGGTTTGGGAAACAATTATTACTTCTCTTTAAAATATTTTTGCTGTTGTGGTTGGTTTTTTGTTGTTGGTTTTAATCAGCATCTTCTCCATTCCCTCCTTATTAAAACAAAACCAAACCAAACAAAATTACAACATAATGAGAGATGTGCAGGCTTCAAACGATTGTACTGCATGGTGAGAAATGCTTGGAAATTTCTTCCAGACCATTTGGTATCCTTTTGTTTCCATTTTTTTTAACTGGCTGTGTAAATTCATTTCATATTTATATCAGTTTGATTCTCCTTCAGTTAACTATACAGCACCCCACTGGGGCACGAGAATTAGATTGTAACCACATATATATATATACACACTTTTATTTTTTTGTTTTAATTAAAAACTTCATTATTTCTCCCTCTCCCCCCCCCCCTAACTTGCGGTTTATGGGAACGGGCAGAAACCAGGCGGGCCCCTGCCCGGTTGGATTTCTGCGCTCACCCACTTCTGGCCGAGCGCGGTCCCCTCTGCTCGGCCCGGGCAGCAGCGGGAGCTCTCGGGACAGAAAAGGAGATGGTTTTGCTCGGTTTTTGGAAGGTTTCGGTCGCCTGCTCCGGGTCGGGGGAGCTCTGGGCACCTTTTTGTTTGAGGAAAGCAGAAAAGCGTGCAGATCTGGCGTTTGGAAGGGGGAGAGAGCCCGGCTGTCCCTGTGAAACGCCAGCAGGTAAGAACTGCGGGAAGGGCGGAGGTGGCGGAGGGGAGACGGGGTGAGAATGGGGGAGAAAGAAGGAAAAGAGAGAGAAGGTGGTAAACGTGGGGTAGGGAACCCTGCACCAGCCTGGGCTGCCCAGGGTAATAGGGAGCAGAGGACAGCCCTGGTTTGGTCCCTCCATGGGCTGGTGCCCAGCTGGCATGAAGCAAGGCCAGGAGAAGCGGAGGAGCTTCCTCCCCGCCCTGCCTCTTCCTCCTCACCCAGCCACAGTCCCCTGGGACCCCGCTCCTCCAGCTGCCCCTGCCCCAGGGTCACATCCTGCCTGCCCAGGCTGCTGCTCTGGCAGCGGCAAGCCTCGCAGACCTCCTAAAGATTGCAATGATCCAACCCCGACGCCTTCCCTGGGGCAGCACAAAAAAATGAACCCCCCGCTTAAAATAATAATACTATAAAATTAAAAAAAAGGAAAAGTTTTTAACCATGCAGTCAAAATTTCAGTCCTGTCCCTGCCTTCTCCCTCCAAGGAGCCAACCCTGAAACCAAGCCGCTGATGCTGCAGGTGGCTTGCAGAAAGGCAATAGGAAAAACCAAGCACCCAGGGAAAAGCCAAACACCCAGGGAAAAACCAAACACTCAGGCTGGTTGGTTCTCCAGGTCCCCTCCCGAGTGCCCCGGATCACCCGCAGCCATCCGCCACCCGAAAAGCACCTGGAGCATCTCGCAGACACCAAGACAGCACGGGTCATCCCTCAGCCATCCCCGGAAACAGGAACACCGACCTCGGGATCTTCCCTCCTCTCT
Organism: Nettapus auritus; assembly: GCA_011076525.1. Taxonomy (NCBI): domain Eukaryota; kingdom Metazoa; phylum Chordata; class Aves; order Anseriformes; family Anatidae; genus Nettapus; species Nettapus auritus. Next base: position 10,621,719 of record CM021776.1, on the reverse strand, counting down.
GGTCTCCCTCAGCCAGGTCGTAGCCTCCGGAACCACTCAAGCAGCATTTAAATAAGAGCGTCTACTCAGCTAACAGAACTCCCACTTTTTTTCTTGTTTTCATATTTTTTTCTTTTTTTTTTCTCTTTTTTTTTTTTTTTTTTTTTTTTTTGCACTAAACAACATTCAAATAAAACATGGCACAGGACGTATTTTAAGAAATATCAAAGCTCAGGATTTCTCCCTTTCCTGCCCACCCCTATTTGCTCCCACCCCCAAATCTCCCCAGCATCAGTCCTTTAGCTTATTTTTTAAAACTGTTTTTTTTTTGTTAGTTTGTTGCAAAATTTAGAATCTTTTTTTTTTCCCCTCCCATTTTTTGTTATATTTTTTTTTCCTTTCTTTAAATTAAAAATTTTGTCTCGTGTAAATTGTGCAAATATAGCAGTTAACACTAGTGGCAGAAGGCCAGAGAGAGAGAGAGAAGGGGGGAAGAGACAGAAAAAGAGACAGGGGGAGGAGGAGAGGGGGCAGACAGCTGGGGGGCGAGGGGGGGAGAGCAAGTCAAGTACAGTACAAACAGGAGCCCACCCCCCTCCCTCCACCGAAGTAACAACAACATCCAAACGCCGTCCTAGAAAGCCCCACGGTCCCGACCCTCCTTCCCCACGGGCTCAGGGGGCTCTGCCCGGGGCAGGGGGTCCCCGAGGGTCCCAGCGGGTCCATGGGGCACTCGGCTCCTTCCTCCTCCTCCTCCTCGGCCGCCCCCTTTGCAAGGTCTCTGCCGCGTCCCGGTTGCATCGGGGTGTGCGTAGAGGGGAGGGTGTTTTATCCTTGTGGCTGCTGTCGTCGGGATGCTTTTTGATTTTTTCCCCTGCTGGCGGGCGAGGTTTCCTTGTTGGGCGGTGGGAAGCGTGCACCCGGCCCCAGCCCCGAAGTGTCCTGCCCGCGGCTGCCGCTCGCTGGCCCCTCTCCTGCCGCCGCCGCCGCTCGGGAAGCTGGCACCGTGCCGCCGCCTCTTCAGCTGCTTAAGGCCATTGTGTCGATCGCCTGCTCCAGCTTGCTCCTCAGCCGCTGCCTCCTGGCCTGCTCATCCTTCTCTAACGCGGCTAAAATCTGCGGGAGAGAAGGGTGAGGAGAGGGTAAGGAGAGGCCCTCACGTCCCGAGTGGCTCCACGCTCCCCGTCTCCAGCACAGGGAAGGGCACGCAGGGATGGGGAACCACGAGAGGCAGCACGGGTTGGTTCCCATGCCTAATGGGGCCAGAGGTGCCCGGGTAGAGACCCCATGGGCTGCAGTAACACCAGGGATGTGCCACCTGCAGCTTTGGTTGCCACCAAAAAACCCCGCTGACGCCTCCCCAGGGCTGGCAGCAGCGTGGGATGGACGCCGCGGTGATGGAGTGGCCAGAGCAAACCCTGCCTTGCTGGGAGCCCCAGTCCTGTGCGAGAGGAGCGCTCACTATGACAGGACCATGAGAGGACGGCTTCATCCACCAAAAACCCTTTCTCTGAACAACCTCCTGCAAATCACAGGGTGCCGGTGACGGTCCCTTCACCCCCAGGGGACACAGCTCTGCCCGCAGGTCCAGGGAGGGCTGGTGGAGAGGGTGGAAGAGAGGGCTCAGAGCAGGGATAAGGGATGAGGGCAGCTGCCCTACAGCCGTCACGAGTCTCGTCTCACTAACACCACGCCAGCAGAGCAGAAAAGCCGTTGTAAAAAAAACGAAAGCTGACAGAAATCTCATCTCCTCGGGTGAGCCAGTTGAGAGAGCAAATTTTTTTTTGCAATTAAATATCAAGGCATCCGTCAAAGGGGACTTGATTAACCATTTCATTGGTCGCATAATTGGAAACAAACTGTTGTATAATTAATAGACTTACTAGGAGGCAGGCAAAGTCCATCAGGAGCCCTACAGGTACCTGCTTAATGGGGAATCAGCTCCCTTTGATTGAGCGCCGCTGCAGCGCCCGCGGGCTGGCAACCCTGCGAGAGCTCCCAGGCTGTCACATAACCTGCCATGGGGGACACTCCGGCACCGTGACACCCTCCTGCAGAAATCCAAACCCCGCAGGCCTTAAAGGTGGCTGAGCTGGCATCAGATGAGGTTGGTCCAAGAGTTTATTCCCATTTTCTGCCTCTCCTGATAAGACAGCTATGTACCATAGATCCTAAGGTGCTCGAAGATTCGCCGCCTGCCCCTGCAGCTACCTGGTCCTCTTTTATTCCACCCTTAGGGAATCAGTACAGCAAAAGGAAACGTGCGCCGAGCAGAGAGAGAAGACCCAGGTTTGTCACCTGCTGCAAGGAGCCAGGACCACTGATTACCAAGATGCAAGTACCCAAATGAAAATTAATTATGATTTTCATTCACAGCCAATGACAGCATATTATTGCACTGAACAACAGGAAAAATTATTCTCTCCCATTTTGCATCAAAGAGGGTGCAATCGGGCTGCATATAATTGTGCTTAATGAATGAAAACAAACAAAGGGAACAGCTGCGATTTATTAATCCCATTACAAATAATAAAAGAAGTTCCTGAGAGCTGTGAACACACTTGTGATGCTCAGAGAGCAAGACACTCAACAGATGTCATGCTGCAGTTAGCGGGCAGAAGGAGGACCTGTGCCCCTAAAGGGCAGCTCCTTAATGCCATGCGGTCCCCTCCCTGCTTTCACCCAAAGTTTGTTTAAGGTCTGGAGGAATTTTAGCCTGGAGGAAGCGAGCACCTGATGGCTGAGGGATGATGGCTGATCTAGGTCCTCCAAAGTGCTCTTCATCCCCTCTCATGGTAGCCACAGAGCTGTTGTACAAACCCTTCATGGCCAACCCACCAGCCAGAGGTACAGGGGCCTCCTGGACATGCCACCCCATGGCCTTTAGGGAGCAGCACCGAGGTCCTACAGGCACTGTCACCAGTGCATGGTGACCATCACGTAGCCACACAGGGGTTTTGGCCACCATGGTCCCACCACTGCCCTTAAATTCAGGACCAGCTCTGTTAGGGCAGCGGCAGAGCCCTCTCTCCTTGAGCAAGGGGACGTGCCAGCACTCTGTCACCTAAATAAGCCACCATTCAACCAGTCGTCAGCCTGCTTTATTGGGAGAATAAAGCCAGTATTATCCCGTTATACGTACAGATCTACATTTTACTGTAGTTACATATTTTATTGCTTTAATAAAAAGATGCAGGGTGTGGATTTGAGCAGTGCTTGGCAAAGTTAATTTGTATAAATTACGACAGGAGGATTTTTAACCAGCCTTACTACCGCTCACAAAGAAAGCACTGAAGAGGCCACCACATCCTCTAGCATCCCCGGGGAGCAGAGCTGGCTGATGGCAGCACAGTCCCGGTGTCGGTGCCACCACGGCGTCATGGTGGGCAGGGCAGAGAGAAGAGGCACACCGAGATAATGCTGCCAGCTCTGCAGCTCCGCGGAGCTCACATGCCAAGTGCACACGCAGCAAAAGAAAAATAGGTGTTTCCTACATTGCTCCCTGCTGAAAACAGGGGAATGAAGCGCTGCCTGTCAGCACAGGCGCTCAAGAAAGGCCACGGATAAAAGCTGACACAGCAGCAACGGGGCCAGGGCTGTCAACCAGCCCCTGGCTCCACGCCTGGCCCCCCCTCTCCTCTCCCACTGCCTTCAGCCCCTTGCACCACCTCCACCCTTCTCCAGAGCCTGCTCTGAGCCAGGGAGAAGCCACACTGAGAAGGGAACAACCCCACAATCCCATTGCGCTCACACAACACCGCAAGGGGCACCTAAACCTCTGGGCACAGGCACGGACTGAGTTGCCCTCCCCATTTTCAGAGGGTATTTAACCATAGGAAAAAAGGAAGAATGCAGAAATGAGGGGTAAAAGACATGGCAGCCCAGGTTCGATGCCCCATCTTACCTCGTCCTTGTACTTGGTGATGTAGGAGTAGATCTCGTGCAGCGCGCTCATGCTGTTGAACTGGCTGAGGTGTAAACGTGACTGCTCCGCCAGGTACGCGCTCATGTCCTGATCGCTGATTGCTGGCATTTTAGCAATATCTGCATAATATCTGCAAGGGAGAGGCAGGAGAAATGCAAGAGCGGGTCAGAAAGAGGTAGAGGCTGAAAGGGACAAGCTCCCCCCGTGATGTTTGCTGGGAATGGCCTCCTGAGAGGCAGCACGAGGAGCAGCTTTCCTCAGCACAGCACCGCACCACCACCATGCTCATTACAATGCTGCTGCTCAACGAGAGGTCTCCCGGCGCTTCGTGGAAGGGTCAGCATCATTAGCAACACGCCGCCGATGGAGCAGCTCCTAGCCGCAGCGCGCTGCCTGAGCCCAGCCCCGCCAATCACGCTGGGGGGAGCCAGGATCTGCTGCTCTGAGGGACTTCCCACCCTCTCCTAAACCATATATTTTTTCTCCTTCCTGTCCCACTGCTCCTGTTTTGCCAACAAAACCCATCTGCCAGAATCCTTCAAGCCTGCTGCAGTACTTAAGGATTTGTTACCGTTCTCCTGAATTCGGCATGTCACCAAAGCCAAGGATGACACTCGGCATTCAATGAAATATTCAGGGCATGCACTCAGGATACCCTCACCCTGAGCCCTCGCAGTTACACAGCCTCCTGAACTCTGTTCAGCTCCACTCTCTGGTGGTGGCTACCAGCGAGATACACCCTCATGTTTCCTAGGACACCTGAAGATTCAGCATCCTATCCCACAGCTGCCTCAGCGACATGCTCAGCAAATAAATGGGAACCCAGACACGGCTCATGTCATCCAGAATCATAGTGGGAAACCAGCATATACTGCCTCAGCAAAACCTGCGGGGATGAAGGCAGCAGCATCCCATGGCAGCAGGGGGCTTACACCAAGCAGATGCCGCAGTGGGCTGGTGAGGGGCCCACCCCACAGACCCCAGGTCTCTCTGTCCCCTGAGGAAAAGCCACTCCTGGGGACAGTTCAGCTGGACATGACAGGCTGCTTCTCAAAGACATCAGGAGACATTTTATGATCAAGATACAGTCTCTGTGTTCACATGTGTAAAGTAAAAAAGATGGCCTGAGGTCCTTGAGGAAACCACGCTTGGGTCCACAGGCCTCTACTGAGAAAGAAACCCTATCCACAGCAAGCAAACCCTGCCCGCTCCCACCACCTGGAAGCAGAGATCACAGAGCCCTCCCTTTACTCCTCGTGACTCTTCAAACAGCTCAGTAAAGTTTCTGGTCTGGTAATTAGCATCGTTAGCACCATCAGCCGAACGCTGAGGTGGAACACGGCTGAAGCATTTGGCTAGGAGCAGATGGCAGCAAGACCGCTTGAGGAGATGAATACGAGGATCCGCTCCATCCCGTGGTGCTTGACTCAGCTAGCGGTAAAATACTGAGGCCGTTTTTACAAGGAGGCTCACCTGCACCCAGAGGGTGAGGAGAGATTTCCTGAACACTGACGAGAAGACAGGAGAACAGTGGACTGAGGTGAGTGCCTCTTCAACCGGGCATCAAGAGATCCATGCCACTGCTAGATGGGATGTCCCCTGAAGCTGGCACCGCTTCCTTCCATGCAGAGGAATATTAGGGACAAAAGACCCACTTTTTTGAGTTCCAGTCAGCGTTGATCAGCACAGAAGCCTCACAGAGAACTTCCTGCACACCCATAGATGGAGGTGTAGGCCCCTGAGGGGAGGGACTCCTGGGAGGTGAACGCACAAAGGAGACCTGGTGAAGAAGAGAGCTTCTGTGGCTGCCATAACGAGATGTCCAGGTAAAATGAAGCAGTTCTATGTACTGGGTTTTACTGTGACAAAAAGGATGACAGGAAACACTATTTTCCAATACAAGTGTGCGTGTCTTGCATGGGTGGGGGTCCCAGGCAGGGCTACCATTTCACCTGCCACAGCCAGGACCCTGGTGCTTTCTAGCACCAAGTCCCCTCGTGCTTTCCAGGGCTCACCTAAACCCTTCAACATATTATTTCTGTCCCAGACTGGCAGGACACACTTTTTTCAGGACACCTGACCCCAGGTGGCAGACAGACATGCTATGGGGTGCATCAGTCCGGCTCAGCCACCCCCGCATCACTCCGATCCTGCCTCTGCACAGCTTCACAACGATAACCGTGCCAAAACCCAGAAACGCCCACTTTTGCAGGAAAAAAAAAACAACCCTGCAGCAGACGAGCGGTGGGAAAAGCATCGCACCCTGCTCGGATGCCGCTGGGACCGCACCTCGTGCTCCGAGGCAGTGCGGCCGAGCACCCTCCTGCTCCGCAGTAAGCGGCGGCAGGAGCATCTGTCACCAGTTACATCTCCCGTCTTCTCCCCAGGGACCGAGCACATCTACACCGATGTTTCTCTCTGGAATGGTTTTATACCTTTTCTCTCCAGGCACACACAGTGTTGAGTATTTTTGTCACAGAGATGGCAAGGTCAGAGAAATTCACCCTGCGCTTAAAGGCAGTGAAGTTTGTGATGCTCCTAAGGGACCCCACTCCAAAGCCCCCTGTAGCTCCCTGCAAAGAACTTTTTCCTATTACAATGCAGCTCATCTCTCATCTTAGCCATCGTATTTCAGGGACATCTTTTCTTCTGATCCAAGCCATACCTTCCTCGAGGGAAGAATCTTGTCTCTGTACCTGCCTGCAAAGCACCAGGCAAGCCAACGGTGCGGCAAAAATAACTGTGTACAAGCAAACATCCAAAGGATGATTTAGGCTACCAAGTCCCACACTTGCAAACTAGAGAATACGATGCTTATTGCTGCCTGGACACCTTTCATTTGGCTCATCCCGTATCTAATTGAGACACCAAAACAGGGAAGGGTCCTCAGCAAAATACAGAACATAATCTTCAGCACAGCTTATCAGCACAAGGGGAAACTTGCATCAGAAATGTGAAATCTGGCATTTTTTAAGCTTTATAAAGTCACAGTTTGCAACCCAGCAACATTTTTACAGTAGGTCTATTTGGAGGGCTCTGTAGGACATTTCCCAGGTTTCTCTCCCGAAGGATAAAAGTGAACACAGCATTATGCCCAAGAGCATCAATTTGCAATCAGCAGCACTCAAACCCTGAACCTTTAACACTGCATTAATTCAGCGGGACAGAAGGATGTCTCTCATCAGCTAACAGTGAATGAAGGGTGTCAGAAGAAGTCAGGGGACCTGCTCCTTGCCCTGCTCCTCAGCACCACGACAGCAGCCCAAGCACTGCCTCGGAGCATGTTGATCTCATCAGGATCCCAGGCGAGATGTACAGATGGATGAGAGATGGGAAATGGTAATTTCCAACCATTTCAGCAAAACCTCCTGCATGTATTGCCACAGCACAAAAAAGGCATTTCTCTCGTCCATGACTTACTTCTTACTGTTCTTCAAGAGCAATCAAGGGAGATGTTAGCAATTCCCTAGCACAGAGCAAGTTTTTACAACAGACAACATCAGAAAACCCAAAAGTGGAGGTTGCTTTTAGCACCCCTTAAGCAAGCCATAAATAGCTCCATGGAACAGTCATTGCAAATTCATTCCCAGGGACTATCACAAGAAAGCACCATCTCTCCAACAAGGATTACCTTCCACCAACATTAGCACAGTCTTCAGAGGGCTGCTAAGAGGAGTCTCCTCAACGACCAAGCCCTCAGCGTGAAGCCCCCACACCCACAAACATTCATTTTAAATCCTCCAGGAGAAGTAAGGAGCTCCTGCCAAGCCTACTCACCTTTCTACCCAGCTCTTGTAGTTGGGGATGTCCTTGGCGTACAGTAGTTTGTTGGAGGGAGAGTCTTTTCCTAATTTGTGCTCAGAAGTTGAGCAGGAGTCCATGAATGTCTGAGCCACCACAGATAGGCAGGCATCAGTAATACTGTTCTTGTGAATGTCGAACACAAACTGGGGGTTCTTAATCACATTCACCCAAAAACGTAGAGGTAGACTGAGGGAAGAAAGAAACAGGAGTCAGCACCAGAACTGAGCCCTACAGGGCAGCCAGCACACACACACACATCAATTTGCAGAGAAGGAGCTCCCCATGATCCAGGATTTGCTTTTCCCAAGCCCAAGGGATAAAAACAACCCAGGGCAAACAACCATTCGCCTCTGCCCCAGCGCAATCACGTCCTCTGCCCAGCCCAGCATGGCCGCAGCTCTCCACAGAGAAGTTCCTCAGCATCATCAACATCTCCAAAGGCAAACCAGGGCTCAAAGAGCTGCAGTTTCTGCAGGGATCCCCTCGCACAGCGGGGATCGTGGGCTCGTGGGTCACCATGCATGGTTCCCTCCTCTTGCATCTATAACCCTACCTGAGGCACCTTGGGGTATTCCAGGCATCTCTCGTGCTGGAGGAGAGACTAGTGGACTCCCCAGGGGGCTCGTTAGCACACTGAACACAAGAGGACAATCTAGGCAGCCTCAGATGCTGGAAACGCACCTCTAAATTGTAGAGACAGTGGGTTTCCGAGCCAGCCACGGGCTGGATGTTTGCTGCATACTTACGCATGAGCCACTCTCTGTTGCTCCATTCCCCACTCTCCTGCCCCTCTCCTCTCCCAGGAGCATTTTGGGGTCTCCCCCTGTCAGAATGGCTCTCGGATCTGTCATCCCTCAGCACCGACACCCAGCGAATGCTTTTATCTCAGACAAAACACACTTCATTCCCCAGGACTTTCCTAATGAGGGTACTGGGTGCATGTACATATTTCATTTGTGAAGGGAATGGCCTCAAGAAATTAGCTCCACACATCGAATTAGCGCCCAGAGATAAGCACAGGCATTAGTATGCAGGAGCCTGCATGCCCAGCCCCTGTGGAGCGGGGCTTTTTTTTCCTTCTTTGCCTTTTGCTCCTTCTTTTAATATAGAAAGCAGAGTTATAAATCAGTTCCAAGCACTTCCGCACTCTCACATCTCCATTTAAAAATGTTTCTTTTCCTGCCCCGCTAATTGCCAACAGTTACTGAACTATACAAAAGCAATTTGGCTGCCATTTAACAAATGCCAGACACGGGAACGTACGTACCCGTCTCCAGTAACGGCAAGATCAGAGAGATGAAATCAGTGAGGCAGCAGAAAAGAAGATGTCGAGGCGGGGGTTGCAGAGAAGGAGCCGACAACGTGTGCTCGAGTCCCGGCCCCAGCACAGCACCTACTGAGGTCTCATAAGCAGCTCCTCCCCACTTTTCAGGGAGCAATTAGCAGAGCTGATGGGCTGGCTCTGCAGGCGAGGTTACTGAGGATATGTACAGGGGTTTACACAGCTTTACACTAACTTTGTTAGGGCACGCTCGGCTGCATGATGGGAGGAACACGCTACACACCTCCAGGACAGCCAAGACGAGAATCAGGGCTGGCATCTCTGGAGGAGCCCGGAGGACAGAGAAGACCGAGCAACGTTTGCTCAAGGTGAGATGGGAGCAGGACTGCATTCAGCCAACTCCAGCCGTCAGGGGGAGCGTGCTGCCTTGGATCTGGGGATGTAAGGGCTGAGGGAGCATTGCATTCCTGGGATTTTTTCTACTGCAAAGGCATGCAAGGGATTTACCCACACCCAAATCAGAGAGATATAGGCCTCTCTTGTACTGGATCACTTCCAGAGACAACCAGAGGCATATTTCTACTCCCTGTGGGAAGGGTAGGAGGTATCATTAGCTGTGACATCGTTAGCCCCTGTCCCACTGCCCCTCTCCATTACCAGTTACTCTTCCAGGTGTGCCTGACATCGTAGTCATTGATCTGATGCTTATCAGCTTGTTCATCCAGGAAATCAAACATATATTTGATGGCGAGGGGCAGCGCGCTCCCACGATGTGCTGTGCTGAAGATGGTCTCAAACAGGTCATCCACAAACTTCTGCAAGGTGCCCTGAAGAGGAGAAGGAGAGAAGGACTATTCAGTACCACCAGAGAGATGAGCCTTTAAAATAATTTCACTCCTATCCCTACCACCTGGAAGACAAGCCCAGTACAGTCTGCGTAACCATACTGGTTCTCAGTGGTTTCAACAGAAAAACAGACACCATAGCAATGAGATTTCTCCTTCGCTGCATTAACTGGCATGCTAAAAGCACAGAAATAAAAACACCATATTGAGCAAAAGATGAAGGGGTGTATGTTGTGTCATGGTCTTTATTTGGGTTCCATTAAGGCACCTTAAGACCTGACCACAAATGTCGCTGAACAAACCTGTAAGTGCCACAATGCAGGGAGGCAAATCACAGGAGATTGCTGACACCAGTCTCTGCTACTCTGAGCCAGCTCAGGCTCTTGGTCCTCTCTGAGGACATCTTAGACAAACAGTACCTCCTCTGCTTTAGAGGTTTTGGGTGTGCTGAGGGAAGGGGAACCTCCTGTGATGCCCAGTGCCCCAGGTAATTACCCTTCTGACATCACCAATTTTGCTGCTTTACCCCAAACACCAGACAAACAGGATGAGGTGCCTGCTCCAGTGCACCTCTGCTTTGCAGTCCAGCAGCTGCTCAATGATACAGGAAACAGTAAAAGTGCCAAGGGGTGTAAAAAGCAAATAGGGAAATCCACTCCAAGGACACTCGTTTAGGGTTGTGGCACACAAAAACAGCTCAGGGCCAAAAATGAGGAGAGTAGTTCCTCCTCCACAGCAGTCTAATAAAAACCAGTGCTTATCCTAAATCCTTATCCCTCCTCATCCAGGTTTCAAAGCCAGGTGGCAGCTCTGTGCCTCAGTGTCGTACCTTGGTGGCTAGTAGGCGGGTCAGATAGATCTCGGAGACCATCTTGCTGCCCCGGTCGCCCTCCCGCTGGTCCATGTGGTCGTGGTTTTTCACCAGGTGCCAGAGTTTGGTGCCGCTCTCCAGGTCGGGGGTGATCATGGGGGTCCGTGAGCGCAGGCTGTCGGGGCTGCTGGCTGTGCGCAGCATGCTCTCTGCAGGCACACAACACAGAGGGAAGCTCGACCTGACCTCCACCTCGCCACCAGCCCCTCCATCCCTGTCCCCTGCTCTGACTTCAGTGTGTGTTCCCTGCTAAATAGGAGTTGGGATTCAGGCTCTCCTGTCAGCTGTACCGGGCATCACCGAGGACTCTCCTCACAGCCTACCCAGATAAACGAGCCCCTGGCTGATGCAGAGAGGCCAGCACCTTCTGATACTGTTGAAAGGGACTCTGCAGAGCTTGCAGATGCCAGGATCACAGCCTGGCCTCCTGTGTCAGTCTGAGCTGACCACACAACTCCCTCCCAAACCCAGGCCAAGGCACACTTGCCAGCACGTTTGCTGGGGCCCTTGGCTAAGCCTATTTAAGTGCTTAGTGCCTCTGTGCCTATTTTAATGAGATTTCAAGGGAATAAAAGGGAGCGGATCCCTTAGCTGAAGCCATCTGACACCTGTCTTTCTCCCCTGAGTCCAAAGAGATGACTCTGGGGGGCTCTGCTCCCTCTGAGACACCAGAACAGCACAGTGCAGGAGAAACAGGGATTTGGAGCACCTTGTTCCACTGAGCCAAAATTAAGGGGAACCTGTCCTGTGCCTCAGTCTGCAAATCCAGCCTGGAGCTGCATTACCTGCCAGCACAGCCCAGAGCAAGCTTTGGGTCCCGCTGCACACTCACCGTATCTGCTGAGGGACTTGGTGAAAGTGGAGGAGTTGGAGATGTTGTACGCCGAGTTCTGCTTGGGCACCAGGGCTACCGAGGAGCCATCAGTCACCTGCAGGCAGAGGTGGCACGGGCAGGCTGTGACACTGGGGCATGCACACGAGGAACAGGCTCACGGCAGGGAGAAGCCAGCCCAGGAGAGATGAGCTACACTGCACCCCACCCCGGGGACACCCATCTCCAGCAAGGGAGGCATAAACATCTACCTCTGCGACTCCCTGGGGATAGAGGGCACAATGGGAATGCAGTAGAAACTTCAATATGAAAATGGCAAAGCAAGGTCAGAGCAAGGAACAGCCTCTGAGTCCTGAGGATGCCCCAGTTGGTGCTTTCTTGAACAGAAGGACCTCAAACACAGGGACTGTGCATGGAAGTGACTGCAGACCTCCTGGCCATGTCCCTTCATGAGCAGCTGGAAAGCCAAAATCAGGCCCTGACCAAGATATGGGGGAGAAGAGACGTTCAAGCTCTCAGCAGCTTGTGACTGCCCAGTGCCTTACCTGGTAGTGGGCCAGGGTGTTGAGCCTCTTCCAGTCATTGTCAATCTTTGTGGTGACATCCTCGTCCTGCAGTATGATCCGGGCCATCCTGCCCTGCCGCCACTCTGTCCCAGTGAGGGAGAAGGGCTCATGGTTAGCGGGCAGCTTGGAGGACAAAGCCAAGGAGAGCAGAGGAGCAAGGTCTGGGCATAAACGAAAGAGCCCTGCCATCACCTTTAAACCTAAGGACCAACGACTGCCAACATGGTGTTGGGCAAAAGCTGTTTCTAAGTGTTCAACAAAAGACAGCACCAGTCTGGCAACCCTTCTTTGGCCCTTCTCCATCCTCCTGCTCCTCCTTTAAGAACAGGACTATTGGCCTTGTTCTCAACTATTTCTGGCCTCCCTGGTCCTCAGCTAGCTCATGCCTGCATCCCAGACCACAGCCAGGACAGAGAGGGCTCCTCTCCTCTCTGCTTGCAAGGCTCACTTTCTCATCCCGGGGCTCCCCATGCACAGCCTGTGCCACCGGCAAAACAGTCTGAGCCAAAACAGACTGGACAAACACAAATACAAGTGTCCTGACAGGTCCTCTGTCCTGATTTGCATTTGCCTGCCTCAAACATTTGTTTTTTGGCACATCTGCTCTTGGCTATTCCAAGAGGAGTGCTTGGCCTCTCTCTTACCCAGGTCCATGTCTCCAGCTTTGGGACGCTGGGAATAGGGCACCCCTTTGTAGACAGCATCCAGCAGCTTCTCCTTCACCTGCGTGATGGTGTCACAGTTGAGCACCTTGACAGGAATTTCTGGGGCGTTCTCGTTCTCAGGGTTCACACAGTTGAGGGTCTGCACAGCACAGAGGGGCAGAAAGACTCGAGTGAGAGGATGTGACACACCGGCTGATCCAAGGACACGAGGCTACAGATGCCTAAGATCACATCTTCTCCACCCCAGGCTGCTCTGGAGGTGCAGCCTTATGGCATATTCCTGCTTCCCTTTTTCCCCCAGCTCTCCCCTTCCACCCTCAAATCTCCAGCTATTTCCAGAAGGCAGCATGCAGGGATCCTGGGCCAGCAAATAACGCCCAGCTCATAAAAACCTGCACAGCTTGAGTAATGACCACACACACTCCACTCCCAGCTCCACTCAGGTGGAGATGGAGGCAGTAAGGAACCAGCTACAGGCTCAGCCAATGGCAAGGTCCAGCTTTAACATGCAGCTAGACAGGGGAGACAGCTCATATGGGAGGAGGACAAGTATTTCTCCATCTCCCATGGTAATCTCAAGGCTTTGATTCACACCCAACCTGAGCCACTGCCTGGCTGTTCCAGCCAACATGTGCTCAACAGCATCTCCACCCCCGTGTGTGTCAGGGCCATGGGGTTTGCTGGTGCAGAGGGGAATTTAGTTCATGTTTGGCTTCCCCAAAGCAAACCTCGCCATGCAAAGGCCCCTTTTTGCACCCTGGTGAGACGGGTATCACACAGACAGGGGATGAGGCACCCAAGGAGGCTGGAGAGAGGAACATGAGAAAAAACACTCCATGAGAAGCACTTTGGGTGTCTCTAAGATGGCGTTAAATAGCTGGACCTAGGGGTCCTGCCAAGAACCAGTACCAGTGAGGTTCCTGCCTGCACTTACCAGCATCTTGTAGTCAATCTGTTGCCGGATAAGCTTGTCTTCGCTGAGGGAGTAGCGAGCCTCTCCTGTGATGGCATCGATGGGCCCCTTCTCCATCTGCTGCTTGATGGCACAGTAGAGCATGAAGAGAGGTTCCCCAGCACACTCCTGTGGGACAGGGACAGAGAGGAAGAAAAGAGGGGTGAGAAGGTGCCAGGCACCACCTTTTCCTGCTCTGTCCCTGCAGCATTAAGCCCCATCCGTGGCTTTATAAACCATCACCAGTCCTTGCCTTAGTGTGCCCCCAGTATGTCCCCTGGAGCAATTCATTCTCCCTGAAAACCTGCTGGAGGTTGTTCCCTTATTTATCAACCCCTAGCCTCGGTTTCCCAGAGTTTCCAGATACTCATGGATTAATTCTGCTCATTCTATAGGAAAGGATGAGCTAAAAAGGTTAAATTCAGGACTAGTGAAAAGCAGAGCTGCTCTGGGCACAACACACCACAGACATGACTTAGTAGAGCCGTCTGTGCATGGGATACAAACTATCATCGGAGCATCTGGTCCAGCCAAGGAAAGCACGTGAGGAATGGGAAGTGACTGCTGCAGAAGGACAGCCTGGGGGCTCTCCCCTGGTAGCAGTCCTGGCATCTGCCAGGAGGACACTCACATGAGAGAAGGTCGAGAGATTTCTCCATGAGACAGCTGGGCACAGCCAGACGGGTCCAACGAGAAGGAAAAGCAACACAACAACTCGGTGACAGTCCTGCCCTGACCCTCCAAACCGATGGAGTTTCCTGCAGTCAAGCCATTTGCCACCTGCACGTCCCCACTGCCAAAGCCCCGCTGTCAGAGCCATCAGCCACAGCAGCCAAATCCCCCAAATAGGAAGAAGGGAAAGGAAAGCTGGATCAAGGACCTCTCCCAAAGATGCTGGATATTAAAACTGTGGCAACCCAGGACGTGCCAAGGTTGGAGGCACCAACCAGCCTGGAGCCATGAGCTGGTGAAGGCACCACCCAAGGCATCTCAATGTGCCCTTCCAGATGCAGACGTCAGCCCTAAAGTGGAAAATGGGGTAGTATGGGAGTGGAGGGGACTGAGAAAATCCCAGCAGATTTTACCCCCCCAGCCCTGCCCCTCCCTCCCGGCCGCCTCGCAAATAAATTGTACTTTGGTGCAAAGTGCGGCTGCTCTCCCTGTCACCATATGCTGTTAGCATCTCGTTAGCATCTGCGGTAATTAAAGAGACAGCTGCTAATGAGCAGGAACAGGCATACATCATCCCCAGACCTTCCGACAACACGCCTGTCTTTGAAATTATGTTTCATTTGCAAACTTGGCTTCATTAAGTCAGCTCGGAAAAGTGAGAGACCCGAGGTGGGTGCTACGCTGCGTGCTAATGGCTGCCTCGGGAGGCGAGCGCGCCAGGCTGGCCGAAAAACTGGGAGCCCCACGGTGCTCCCACAGCACCCCGAGCCGTGCCCTCCGGCAGGAGGAAGACCAGAAGGTGCTTCTGCCCGCTGCTTATAAAATTTGTTGTAAAACCTCCAGGCTGGGAAAAGCAGCATGGATGGGGAATAAATGGGAGTGGTGTTCATGGGCACAGCGCATGTGCCTACTCCTTCCTCAGCCCTGGATTTCACCTCTGCAGGCTGTCCCCAAAAAATCCTACATATTGCAGCACACAGCCTGACAGCTCCCCCTTGAAACCAAGTGCCACCAAGGAGGGATAAAGCCACAGAGGCTTGGAGTGAGTGCCCGGGCAGGGACAGATGTCAGGGCAGGAGGCACGGTCTGGGCCACGGCTGTTGCTCCAGCCCTGCTGCAGCTGGCACCCGGCTGTGGTCCTGGCATCATGGTATTGCCTCCTCCGCTGCTCAGACACCAGCCTGGCTGGTGGGGAATTGACCTCTTTTTGGATTCATGGGCTAGGGCTGGCCCTACAGCCACCCCAGAGGGATGGAGCCATCTCCACAGCAGGTGAGGATCATTCAGGGCTTGTCCCTGACAGAAACCACAAAAATAAACGTGGACTACGGAACCAGGCACCGGGAAGGTGCCCTGGGATGATGTCCATGGGTAGAGACACAGGAGGGGACCACTCGATGGGAACAGGCCACACCGCAGGCTGCTGGAGGACAGGGCTGTGTCCGTGCTCTGCCAGCCCCAGCGCGGCTCGGTCATGGTCAGGGGACAGAGAAGGACAGGCTGAGGGATGAGGGATGCTCTCCCTGCAAGCTGAGCAAACACCCTGCGAGTGGCACACCCACACACGTGTCGGTACGTGGGGTGCAGGCTGAGGCAAGCCAGCTAAGGCTCAGACTCTTTTATGGACTAGATTTAGCTCATCAGGCACCTAATATCGCGCATTTTTCAGTGCTTGTCTCAATTTATCCCTCTCCCTTTCCCCGGGGTGTCTCATTAAGACTCTGATAAATGCTACCGCAGGGCCCCATGAAAGCGCCAACCCTGGCTGACTCCAAACGCTGCCATCTCCACCCCTGGCCCCGGGCAGGAGGAGGCTGTCCTGTGCCTGTCCCCATCCCCATCCCCTGTCCCACATCACGGCTGTGCGCCCAGCCCCGCTCCAGGCAGCTTTGCTGAGAGCAGCCCTGGCAGCTGGGCACACATCCGCCTGCCTCATTTACATGCACAATTACCGCGGTTTGGTGCAAGGCATATGTTTTCCTGCTGGCAAACTGTCTGCTGTGATACCTCTCCATCTACTCCGCGGGTTTCTCCTGCTTGCCATGCCACCTGTGATCCTCACTGCCGGGAGACAGGCGGGAAAGGCCCCACAGGCCTCCTTCGGCAGGGCTGACACAGGAGGGGCCACAGACACGTCCTCAACCTTCTTCCACTCTAACGTGAGTGACCCAAGCATTTAAGTTTCCACCGCTTCCCCAGCATGACAAATCTCACAGCCAGTGTGCTTATCCCAGCCCTGTGCATAAATCCCTGTTGTTACAGTGCACCTAGATCAGATTGCTCTCTCCTGCTGCGATTTCTTCTGCCAATGCCATGTCTTACCCAAGGGCTTTGGAAAAAAGCAGTGTCCTGACCTCATTCCCACGTCCCTCTCTTCCTGCTACTCCTTATACTCAAGCTTACCAGCACTGGCAAAGCACACAGTGGCCTCTCCAAAGAAGGACTGGGCTGTGCTGGGATAGACACAGGACGGTGGTGGCAAACAAATTGGTCCAAAGGAGCTTCTGAAGGAGGTGATCGTGTCCCTGTGACCTGCCCAGTCCAGCCAGGGACAGGACAAGGGTGTCCAAACACACACACAAAACCAGAACGTCCCCAGATGCCACCTTAGGTGTTGGAAGAATGCATGCTCTGCTTTGCTGGGCTGAAGAATAATCTTGCCTACTTGAAGGATCCTGATACTTCAAGTAGGATCTGACCTTCAGGGGAGGATCTGACCCCTTCCTTGGCCCATTTGTGCCCTGGGAAGGGGCTGCAAGGTCCTACCTGCCCACCCCTTCCTATCTGGTCCCACCTGGCACTGCCACCGCAAAGGACAGGGGAGGCACAACCCAGCAAAGCTGCAGCACAAAGAGGCCATGGGAAGTTTGACATCTCCCTGCAAACAGCTTGGCTTTTCTCCTCTCCCACCTCTGGAAAGCAATCTCCGCTGCATGCTACAGCTAGATTTTTATAGATACAGGCTATCCCTCCACGGAGGCAAAAAGCCAAGTGCGTGTAAGTGATATTATAAATCACCTCTCATTGACGATCACTTGAGTTCTGCACAGACTCCTGCTCACTCTCATCTCTTGGCTGGAAATGGTTCAAACCCTCTTTATCTTAATGAGGGATGAAATCCTACAAAAACGGCTGTGTGCCACCCAGCCTGGCTGAGCTGACGCCAGGCAGGATCCCAAGAAACGGTAGTGGGACCGCCAGAGCCCCGGCAGGACGTCCCTCTGCAGGTAGGGCCACATAACCCTCACAGCTCTTGGTGCAGCCTTAGCAGGTGAAAGCACTGGTCCTGATGGAGGAAACATCGTTGGTATGTTCATACAAACACGGTGGGGAGAGCTGCTGTCCCCCAGTGGGACACATGGGGTGTCAAGTCCCCATGGGACACCTTTCAGAGGAGAAGCAAGAGCAAAAGAGATGCTGGGAGAAAGCATTCCCCTAGCAAGGAGCCTCCGTTCCAAAAGGCAGAAGAGGGAAAAGCAGTAGCGTTACGTGAGGAGCGCAGCACATCAAGCTGCAGCTCAGACGTGCAGAAATATCCCCTGAGCACAGTCGTGTCTGTAGAAGGACCAGCTCCTGGGGCTTCGTCCTCCTGAGCTGCACAGGGAGAGGCAAGGAGGCAGGAATGGGAACCGCTCATAAGGGATTCGAGGCTCAGCTGGGTGCTTACGGATTTATCCTTTCTCCAGGCACTGTTTTTATGAAGATCTCAAACCCAGTATGCATTAAGCAATCCCTGTCTGCATTTCATTTCTCAATCTCAGCTATTTCCCCAAAAGGGAACCCAGAATCAGTAATCACAGCTCAGAAATGCAGGATGGAAATCCAGGCCTGGGAAGCGATCGGTGCCCCAGGAGGGAGCTGCAAACCGAGGAGCCCCGGCTCTGGGTGACAAGGCAGGAACCCACCTCCCCTCCCGCGCAGGGTCAGCAATCCCTCCCAAACTCACCTTCAGGAACTTGTACAGCAGAAACGTGAACCAATTCGTCAGCATCTTCTCTGCCACCGATTCCGTTCTGTAGGGAAGGCAGATAGCAAAACCATCAGCAGAAGATATTAAAGGTCTCCAACCCTACCCACGGCCACCTCACCCTCAGACTGTGGGTAAACTATTTTTGGCTTTAAAAGGTCACATCTATAAAGGCAGGAGACCCAAAGCAAAGGGGCACAAGCAGACAGCCAAAGCTTAGTGAAACGCTTCTCCAAGAGGGAGAAGCAAACGAGTCTCCAGCATATCTGCAGAGCTGGAGAGAGCCACGGATGATCTTGTCCTGCGAGGAGTTTCGCCCAGGGGACGACCAGCCTCCTACTTCTCCCTCATACCTTCTGCTTAAATGAAGTTTGTTTCTACTGTCATGTCCCACTGGAACCAGGCAGCTCCCTCCACAGGAGGGCTGTATGAGACACACTGGTAAAGCCTCACCAAACCTCCTCACACTCCATGAGAGGAGCACCTTCCGTAGCATTGCCAAGGGCCTGATCCAGCTGGAAGTCCCTCTCCTACCCCAGGAGCTGCTGCTCTGACTTGTACTGCAGTGCACTCAACGCCGCCGTTCTGCAACCAGCCTGGTGCTACTGGGCCACCAGCAGCACCCCGAGCAGTCCTTGATCTCTCTTCAGGAGGCAAGGCAGCCTCCTGAAACTCTCCAACTACACTCCTCAGCCCATCCGCCCATTAATCATCACATCAGCCACTTGGAAAGGCAGATGCTCCTGAAAGCACAAGCAATACTAATAACCTCGCAAATGAAGACACAATCCTGTTACACCAAGGGACCGGACACAAGCAGGGTGACTCAAGAAACCCAAAATCAGGAGGAGCCTGAACCTCGGAGACCCCAGGAGCCCCGCTGCCCAGGGTAATGCCATGCAGGGGAGCTGGGGCAGGAACCCACAGCCAGATGGCCGGGGTAGGAAATCCACTTTCCTGGACTTTATTCAATCTGACTCGGGGTCGTATGGTCCCCTCCAAGCCTTTCTCTTGTGCTAATGGGGTTTAGCCCTTTCTGCCCTCCCTGGAATAGCACAGCCCTCCTTAAGGCATTAGGGGACGGTAAGACCTCAGGCTCCGGGAGGGACGCCTGCCTGAGCCCTATCAGGGAAGATTAATCCAGCAAGGGGAGCAAAAAAGAGACAAGGAAAGCAATGTGGGGAGAAAGCCAAGGAAAAGGGGTGGGTTGGTGCTACCAGCAGACATCCTCCCCAGCCCCCAGAGCCGGTCCCTCACCAAGCAGCCCCAACCACTTGTCTCCAGTGCCCCAGACCGGGCTCCGGCCAATGTCTGCCTTCATTTGCGATAGAGCCAGATGCCACAGCAATGGGGGGATTATCCAATAACCAAATAACTAAATAACAGCTCTCCCTGGTTAGATCGATGTTAATCCAGTTGCCCTGGGCAGTAAGAACATCCTCTCACCCAACAGCAGGGCTAATTAAAAAAACAGTGGATGCGCAGCCCCGAATGCTGCTTGCCCCACGTTGCAGCTGCAGGAAGAACAAAGTCCCTTTAAACTTTATTTTGGGAGGCACAAGCAGGGTATCAGCCATGGGACCTCATCCCTGTCCTAAACCTCATGAAGCTCCCTGCAGTGGGGTCCTCAAACCCCACCACTGGGGGCTGCCAGTCCTTGGGCTGCCAGCACTGGCAGAGGCTGAGCTCTGTCCCCAGGCTGCTCCCGCGACGCAGATACTGCAGCTGCTGGCCTCCTTGCGCTGCCTTTTAGTTATATTTTATTGATTTGCTTCCTTCCGGAGCTTTGCTCCAATGGCAGCAGCTTCGAGATGCCCTGAGTGAACCATGAGCTGGAAATACAGTTTAAATATTTCAGTGAAGCCTGATATTTTTGGAGGGACAGCAAGAAGAGAGCCCAACGATACGCTCAGGGACAGGGGACATGCGGTGTGGCACCTTCGTGACCCACGTCTCCCAACCAGCCACACGTCTGCACCACTCCCTCTCTGGCACATTTCTTACAAGATCTTTTGGCAAATTATAGGCTCCTGTATTTCATTTGTAGGTGAGAAGTGAAGTAGAGAGACGAGCCATGGGAAGGTAGGTGGGATGTAGCTGGGACCAGCTTACACCTGCTCCAGGCACCTTCCCATGGCCAGGCACACACAGCCCAACGAGCTGCCCAGCCTGGCCACACCACGAACATTGGCTAGTGTCTGAAAGATGCTCTGGTTTCCTCCAGCCCTTCTGGTGACATGCCAACCCCGCAGCTGTCCCTGCTGGAGGGAGAAGGTCCGCAGGTTCTGCTCCATCTCTGCTGCAGGCTCACACAGAGATGGGGAGGCGCGGCACAGCGTGCAGCGGGAGGGTTGGCACGGAGGGCCTCGAGGTGGGCTGGTGGAGCTTATTAATTGTTTTTGTTCTACACTTGGTGTATCTTTCAATATTCATCAGCCCGTGATGAAGGAGAGCTCAGAGCTATCATTAAATATTGATGGGCCAGGCAGACTCACAGCAGGGCTTGGCACGCTGCCTCCTGCTCGCGCTCTCCCCCGGCCCCGGGCAAGACTCCTGGCTTGAGAAGATCCTCTTGGCTTTCCCGTGAAAACCCCCAGGAGCCTGGCAAGTTGGGCAAGCCCCAGAGAGGCAGCAGGCAAGGGAGGACTCCTGCCAGCTGCCAGCACACAGGGGCACCAAGAGGAGTGCTGACAGCAAGGCACAGCCAACGCCAATGCCATCACTGGTGGCACCCCTAAGTGACACCACCTCGTGTCCCCACACACAGAAGTGGCCTGGGCACCACCACCCAGCTCTTGGATGGAAACTCACCTCCGCAAGAGCAGCTTGGGGTGGTTCTTACTCTCCAGGTTCTTCTCGATGAGGTCGGAGAGAAGCTGCTTCAGCACACCCGTCGCGTACTCCATCTCCCCCTGCAGCGCTGTCATGATGAGGGAGGCCACGTTGCCGCGGTCCCGCATGGAGAAGCTCCGCTGGGCCTCCAGGGTGCGGATGAAGGTCAACAAGAAGTGCTTCTTGTTCAGCAGCTGCCCGAAGAGGGTCAAGGACTTCTCCACGTTCGCCTGGACCTGCGAGGATAGAGCAAAGCTGGGAGATGGGCACGAGAGGGAGGGCGACGGAAAGGCAGGTGGGCTGCACATGAAGGGTCATTGCTGCACACAAAGACTCTCCCCACGCACATACGTGCACTTCGCTCATATAAACTCTCCTTGACCCAAAAACCACACAGCACAATTTCAATTTCAGCTAACAAGAAGGTCAGGTCCCACCCAAAATTCTGCAGCACATGCTGTGGGTATTGCACAGACGGAGTCCCTGCCCCTTCTTAATACCCACAAAGCAAAGAAAGCCTCAGCACTGAGCTCTGCGGACAGCAAACTCGCCTGGTTTTAGACTGATGGGTTTCAGACATACAAGCAAACAGTGGAAACCTGAGTCTGCCCCTCTCCAGACACGGCCTGAAATATTCCCTTTGCTCTGGAAGCGTTTGAAGCTGTATCTCAGGCCGTTCCTGGCTCTGCAGTGCCCAGCAGGGACTGGGCTGGGCTGCTTTCATCTCCACACTGCCTTCGTTAGCGCTGCTCTGGTCAGCGCCGACCATATTTCTCATCAGAAATGAGCATTTTTACACACAACATCTTCCCATTAGAAAAGATGGTTTCCTCTGAATAAAAGCCTTGCTGCGGTAAAACGTCAATTTTAATGATTTTTTTTCCCCTTGTCTTCCTGATTGGGAAAATAAGTGAAAAATTTCATTTCATGTCGATATTTGGAGACAAAACAACGCTCTTCATTTCAAAACATCAACTCAAAATGAAGAAGAGGGTTTTGACACATCAAATCATTTCACTTCAATCACGACTTTGGATCACTGCTCTTTGGTTCAGCGAAGCTTCTCATGGCTGCGACTTCCCCCTCCAAACTGCTGACGTTCCCACAGGGAAAAAAATAAAAAAAATAAATCCGATTTTCTCACCTTTTTTGTCACACAACCCTCAGGTGACACGTGTCCCCTCAGCACCCAGGTGCCCCTGGGCATCCCAGAATGGGGACAGGGGAATGACCCCAAACCTTGGGGTTCTTCCTATAAGCAAGCACGTGGCTGGGCTTATTTTATCACATCTCAGAGGCTTTATATCCCAGTAGGAACACGTGCACTTTAATTTACCTGCTCCCCAAGCTTCTCCCCCACACAGGGACCTTGGTGGAATGACACCACTATCCCAGGCGGGTGCTTGAGGTCCAGCAGCACCAATGGCTCCCTGCAGACATGCATAAAGGCTTCCTCAGCACAGGAAGACCCCACTGGTGGCTCTCAGGGCAGTGACCCTAAAAGCCAGCTCAGAGCCAGCGGGGTGAAGGACTGTGTCCCTCCAGCAGCCAGCTGAGGGCCACACGAGGAGCGTCAGTGCCCTGAGCAACGACCGCTCCATCAGGAGACAGCCAGATCCGACCGGAGCTGCATCTCCGTGAGAGGAGCAGCTGGAGCTCAACAAGCTGGGAAATGGGCCCCGTCCAACAGCAGCCATCGGACGGGGAATTTGGGAAGAGCACGAGGGGACGAGCAAGGCCCAGCATCGCACGCAGCCTGCGCCCAGCGCTGCACACGCGTGCCGCCCTGCTGCCTCCCCGCCTGGCTGGGCCGCCGTGTTTAACTTGCTGATCATTAGCAGAAATAAATGAACAATACCGAATTAAATATTTAATCAGGCTTAAATTCACACAAAGCAACAAACCTCCCCCCAACAAACCTAAAGAGAAAGGGAACTGGTAATGACAGTGTAATACTTGGCTGTGGATTAGCGGGTGCGTGAGCAAGCGCCGTCTCCCTCCCAGCACTCGCAACAGCTAATGTTACACTCAGAGTAAAGAGACAAATAAAAGCAAACCTGATTAAATTATATGAAGCTTGCACAACTGTAGTTGCTTTATTTAATCTTCTTTTTTTTTTTTTTTTGGCTCCTATGCAAACTTAACCCCTTGTTTCCCCGGCAAGGCTGAGCCTGGACGCTCTCCGGTGGGATGTTTTGAATTAGGGGCTGGGAGCAGAGCAACCCCTTCCCCCCTCCCCCCCTCCAGCTGATGCACAATTACTCCCCTGCGATTTCCTTTCCAGAGCTCCAGTTTGATACCCTTCCCACCCCTCTCCCCTCTGGAAGGGATTGCAGCATCTGACAGATGCTGCCAGGAGAAGTTTCTTCTCCCCCTCCCTCCGAGGCGCCCCCCTCCATGCGCCTGCTGTGGGGGCTCTGCCACAGCCCAGCACCACCGCCCCCACCTCGCCCCAGCCCTTTAGGGAAAAACCTTCAGAGCAAGAGCAGAGCAGAGCACCAGGCTTCCTCATGGACAGGAAGGGCCGTGCTCAAGGGAGGGCTGCTTTCACACCCGCTGCACGGCTCCAAGCAGCTGGGAAACCTGAGCTGCAGAGGGAAATCCACGGAAGCAGGGTCCCCACTGCCTCCGGAGCTGGGATTAGGTAGCAGGCATGGGGCCAGCTCCCCACGCCGTGGCCATGCTGGCTGACAACGCCAGCACGTGCACTCGCAGGTGGTAAGAGTGTGTTGCATCGTAAGCAGTACCGTGCATCCTGCACCAGGGCCGGCTGCTTCTCCTAAATACCTCGCAAAGCCCGCGTCAACATTAATTACCTCGCCAGGCCAGCGAGGGAAAGCTAAGGTTTAACCCCCCCATTTCTCCAAGCAAGAGCAGCCTCAGCAGCCCTGCGAAGTAGAAGCCAGTTGCTGTGCCCCAAATTCACCAGGCGTGGGGAGAGGAGAGGGAGCTGGGTTGGGGTGCGGGGGCAGGACACCCGGGTAGGGCCCCCCCGTGGGGAAACAGAGCCGGGGCAGCAGGTGATGTTGGACAAGTCTGGTGGCAAAGAGTGGCCAGTCAGGCATCACACAAATCCAATTGAATCAAGCAAGCGCTGTAGCAAATGACAGCAGCAATGATATTAATATAAATATTGATATTAATGTCAGGGAGCGCAGTAACCGCTCAGCGGCCGGGCTGTGCTCACGGTGGCTGCCACGTGGTGAGATGCTCTTTGCCATGCGAGGCTGGGGCAGTGGCCAAGCCCATCAGGTGTCCCTCCAGCTCCACCGTGCCCACACCAGCAGGAGCCTCGGGCTTTATCATGGGGCTCCAGCACCGGCAGATGAGCTGCAGGGACCAGATCAGTGGGAAGCACGGGCTGGCACAGGGTTTGCACAGTCCCAAATAAAAGGGGATGTGGGTCTCCACCACCCACACGGGGTGGTTTTGGACGTACACCCCCAATACTTGATCCATGAAGTTTCCTCTGCCCATCCTGCAGTGCAACCACTAACGTTCCAAGCACAGAAGCAGCAGCAATTGCCTTATTATTCCTACCCCACTTCCCCAAAACTCTCCCTGCTCTTTGCTGTTTATCCACTCCACTGCCTCCGGGTGGGCTCAATCCCTGTTTCTGGCAAAGGTTAGCTACGGAACCAGGATGTTTCTGCCCACCTTTGCCAACCAATATTCCTTACTGTCTGCTCGAGGACCAAAGCATCTCTCCAATCTACACTCAGGGTATCCTACTCTGAAACCCCCAAAACTCCTTTTTCACAGCTGACAAGTTGCAAGGGAGGCAGATGAGCATCACCACCCCACAAACCCTCTCCCTTCCAGGGCAGGCATCCCAGAGGCATGCCCCCAGCATGAACCACCGCAGAGACAGACAGACAGACAGACAGACGGCACCCCACCTCCATCTCCTTCAGCACGGGGTGGTCTTCTATCCCGGGGAAGAGAACCCGCATGGCATACGTGCGGTAATCCAGGAAGGGGATGCCGGCCCCGTCCAGGTCGTTTGTCAGTTCATTGATGTCAGTCTGCAGCTCGGCAAAAGCTGGAGGGGGAAAAAGCAGAATTGAGCAACACGTCCCCGAGCCCCAGCACACAGCTTGGCCACCAAGCCTCTGCTACACCCCCCAGCACCCAACAGATGGGTCTCAAGGCGGCTCCCAGGCTCAAGCCGGATCCGCATCCCCCTCCTCGGGCAAGGCTATTAAATCCGTCCCCATTTACAGATGGAGAAAGAGAAACAGAGCTGGAGACAGAGGGGATGCTCTCCCCAAAATAAATCAAGTGGTAGGGCTGAGAACAGGACCACCAGGTCCCAGGGGGCTCCAGTCCCCCTTGCTCAGCACTCGCATGCTCCCAGGGATCCTGCGGGCAGCCCGGGCTTGAGGAAAGCCAGAGCTTCTGGGGGAAACATTAGCCGAAACCACAAGAATGTCCTCGTTTTGTTTTGACCTAAATACTACTGGAGAGAAGAGCTGAACACACCCACCCCAGCACCTCCCGAGCCGAGGCGAGCCAGCTCCGATTCCCAGAGGAAAGCAGCGCGGGGGGGTCCTGAACCTTTAATTGCACCTACAGGGAAAAGCTGACAAGAGAGGAGTCCGGGAAAGATGGGGGGGGAGCTGGGGGTGGGGGGGAGAAAACCCTCAGAAAAATCAAATTAATGGCACTTTAAAGGGAGCTGAAAGCACAGCACAGGACTGCAGGCTCGTCAGCCTGATGAAAAAAAACAAACCGTCAGCTTGAAAGGCGTGCTATCTTATCTGTAACTAGTGGGACTAGAAAAGAGAAAAGGCAGGGAAGAGATTGTGCCTTTTAATTAAAAGCAGATCCTTTTATCTGCCAGCTGTGGAAGACAAGACACCAGCCCCTCCACCAGCTCCCTCCCCTCTCCCTGTCACCACCGCCATCCGCATGCCTGTTTGGGGACGAGGATTCGGGGAAGCAAAGGGTTTTTCTTTCTTTCCCTTTTTTTTTTTTTATCATCTTGTTTTAGGTGCCTGCTCCATCAGCAGCCTCCGGGCTGGTTGGAGCTGTGGTTGGCAAGGTCGGGGCCTCGGGAGCCAGCTCAGGGGGATAATGGGCAATTAGGTTTTATCAGCAGGATCATACAGGGAATTCTGTCCAATTTCTCAGCATCCGTCTGTCACGTAATGAGAGACCAATTGCCTGCTCACGAGCAGCCCTCCCTGCCTTCCCTGCTCCTTTTTCTTGTGTTTGGAGGGGAACGCAAGAAAAAGGGAAAAGGGGAACTCCTTAACTGGAAAAATCCCCAATTCCACCCAAAACGAGTCCAGGTGGGAGCAGGGGAGCCTGCAGGGTGCAAGGACAGAGGAGGAGGATGGAGACAAGAGGCAGAGGGCCTGATTCTGGCACCGCTAACCAAGGTTGGTAAGGGACAACTGCATCTCACGGTGCTGGCCACTGCCTCCCAACCCAAGACAAAGCCCAGGACCACTCACCCTCTTTGCACTCGAGGGCCACCCGGGACTCCAGGTTGTCCATCTGCAGCTGGAGGCGCTTCAGGGTGCGGTCGGCGTCCCGGGACTTGCGCTTGTAGGCGATGAGGACGATGATGATGATGAGGAGCAGCAGGCCGCCCCCGCCGCCGATGCCGATGATGGCGGGCAGGGTGAGCAGGCTGTCCGAGTAGATCTGCAGCGTCCCCGGGGAGAACTCGAAACCCCCGGCCTTAATCTGCGCCGTGGGGAAAAAGAAAAGGGCCGGGAGTCAAGGGTGCACGTGCCCTTGTGCCATGCCTGCTGCCCTGGGAGCCACGAGGAGCCCGGGGAATATGGGGAAATGAGGAGAATCCCCCTAAACCCTATGGGGCACGGGGTACACGGCAGCTCAGAGCAGCACGGCGTGCTGTGATGGGATGCAGGACGCACGGTGCCGCCACGCACGCATGGAGCACACAGGGAGTTTGATGTCTCATTCAGACAGCGTTACAAGAACAGATGGGATGTGAAGCGAGTTCCCTGACGGATGGGGAGCCTGGGGGGACGGCACCGGGTCCCTTTCAAGCAGGCAGAGGCCACGCGGAGCTGGAGCGCCAGCACTGCTGTGCGACAACCTGACACGCATGGAGTCTTGCTTACAGCACGGGTAGGGACTGGGGAAGGGGTGGGAACCCCCCCCCTGCATGGCACCGGCTGTGCCTTGGCACCCAGCAGGGAAGGGGGGATGCTGGCAGGGCCAGCAGGGGCGCAGGATGCCTGGCTGAGCGTGGCAGGGAGAGGACAAAGTATTTGGTCCTATCAAACACACAGTTAGGGAGAACGATGCCTGGGGAGCAGGATCAAAGCTCCCAAGGGCTGCATCCAGGCACATTGAGCATCCAGCCTCACCTGAGGATGAGCACCCAGCGTGGGTGAAACCCCCTCCTCCCCACCTCCCGCCCAGTGCCCGGGAGGGGTCACGCTTACCGTGACTTTGTGCTGGCCCGTGAGGTTGGGCGACTCGCAGAGGAGCTGGGTCTCGGACACGGTCAGGGTGCAGGGAGTGTCCCCGATCAGCACCGTGTAGTTCAAGCGGGAGTTCCCAGCACCCGGAGGGAGCAGGTTCCTGCCCTTTGAGGGAACGAAGAAGGAGACAGTCAGCTCTCATGCAATAGGGAATGCTCCAAAGCCTCATCACGGAGCCGATTTGCGCCCTTGCAGCGAAAGACTTTAACCCAAGAGAGGCAAGAGCCCCCTCGGTGGGGGAACATGCCCCAGGTGCCCGCTGCCTTACCTTGAGGATGAGGGGAGAGCTGGGCTTCAGCTCCAGCATCCCTGTGGGGCTGAGTGGTTCGAAGACAGGGTCCGGGTAGTAGACAAAGTTGGTGGTGTTGACGATCAGCAGGGCCTGAACGTTATCCATGATGAAGCCGATCTCATCTGGGCGGTCGCCGACCTCTGGAGGGCTCCGCTCGGGGTTGTCGATGGAGGGCGCGTAGCACACCATGGTGGTGTCGTTGTACACCGTGCAGTTCTGCGGGAGGCACGGACCCAGATCAGACCTGCTCCTGGCAGCAAGGTCAGGATCTGATCCCACAGAGACCTCCTGCAAGCACTGGCTCTGCCTTCCCTCTGGCAACAGGACTGATTTGGGTTCTCCTTCCCTGTGCCGTAATGTCAACAGGGCCACGTGCCACCCCAGCAGCTGCGTTTCAGGGGCAGAGAGGGACTGCTGTTTGCAACAGATGTGTGATGGGTGGTAGGTGGGAGCTTGCTGGGGATGGGATCTTTGTCCTGCAGGCATCCCACAAACCTCCCGTCATTTTTGCACGTTAATATCCCATCCTGCCAGTGCCTGGCCCGAGGCCCTGAAGAGAGATCGCTGTGCCTCTTGTGGGTGCAGCCCCTGGACACCTCCCTTCCCATGGCATCACACGTGAGAGGAGGGGATGTGCTTTATGCCACGTGTTGCAGAGAGATGGCATCCCTCTTCCTTGTGCTCTGCCCTCCCCGTCAGCCAGCACCACTTACATTCTCCCTTTCAGAGCTGCAGTACTTGGCCCGGATCTTGGGCTCCTTGATGGTAGCCAGGTTGGTGCCAGTCACAGTCAGCAGCGTCCCACCGCTAGAGACAGAGACAACGGGTTAGGAGAAGCAGCTGTGACCTTGGGTCCCCACTTCTGGGAGAGAAATGCCCACCCTCAGCAGCCAAATGTCCATCTGCCTCAGCCTGCCTGCACTGCGCTACCTCCAGGGACCTGTCATCCCCCTCCAGGGACCTGTTATCTCACCCAGATGCCACTGTGGCCAGCAGGATCTGGCATTTACCAGCACCAAATTAACTCAGCTGACCCAGGGGAAAAAAACCTGTGTCTGCATGGGCTCCGAATGCAGCTCCCAGTAAAGAAACCCAAGCATCTATGATTGGAAAGTGTCACTGGCAAGAGTTTCTCTCCGCCACCCCCTTCCTCCATCGTGACAGGGATAGGGTGCCAGGGCAGGCTGATCCCTGCGGGGTTTTCTCCACCACTGGGAATTAAAAGCCCCGCAAGTCCCGGAGAGCTCGGCCATGCCCCTGGGGAGCTCGCGCCTCATCAGCACCCTGGGGAAGCTTTCCCTCAGCACAAGCACTTAATGGATTCCTTTGCCTCCTCTCCAGCCAATTCAAACCTTTTAGAAAAATATGTAAACATTTCAAAAATCCCCCGATGGGAAATACTTTAATTTTATTCGCTGCCGCCAAATGTCAAGCTGAAATTAAGCAGATCCGAAGCGCTCTCCGCTCTTGCCCCCTGCCAGGCTGAGCGCTGCGGGCCAGGAGCTCGCAGGCACCCGGTGCCAAACCATTCCTCGCGCTCCTCTCACCGCATCTCTGGAGCATGGCCCAGTGGATAATGCACAAAACACATGACAGGAGCGGGGATCCGTGCAGAGCAGAGCCCTCCTTGCATCCCACCAGCCCCCTGCAGGCTCCCCGCGGGCATCTCTCACCTGTTGATGCTCCACTCGGGATCAATCTTTTGGATAGTGGGGTCCTCCGTGTAGTTGTACTTCACCTCCGGGTTGCTCAGCTCTGCCCGGTTGATGTTGATGAGGATGGGGGAGCCGCCGGGGGTGTGCCCGGGGGGCGTCCTGCAGCGGATCTCGCGGGCGCTTCTCCTGGGGCAGAAACGTGGCAAGAGTTGGGCACCAGAAAGGGGGGAGGAAACTGCACCCAGGAGTGCCCAGACCCCTCATGCCCTCACCCTCATCAAAGTGCCAGGAGGGGAAAGGAGGGAGGAGAGAAAAAGAAACTCAAGAAATGAAACAAAAGGCAGCCGGGAAAGGATGAGCAGCTCCTGAGTGTTCCCATTGCGCGGCTGCTGCAAACAGCAGCGATTAGGGCTGATAACCAGTAATTACCGCAGGAAAATATTTAAAGAGCCGCTCCATTATCATCCCTAATCTAAAAATTATCCACTTCATGCCTCAGGGCTTTGTGCTTTTAGAGAAAAATCCCTGTTCTTTGGGCTCTTCCTGAAGCCTCTGACACAAAGAGGTTTCGGAGGGAGAGGCTCCTCCAGGCGCCCGCGGGATGTGGCTGCTCTGTGTGGGGGTCCCACTGCCTCCGGAGCTCCCACCTCCCGTCCCCCTCCACCCTGCGTGCCCCCTCACCACGAAAAGGCGCAGGGCCGTCCCCCGATGGTGACGGTGACGTTGCTGCCAGCGTTCAGGTGGCTTCCTTCGATGGCGATCCAGGTGCCGCCGGAGAGAGGGCCCCGGGCGGGGATCACTCGGGAGAAGGTGGGCGTCTGCCAAGGGAAAGGAACAGCCCTGGGAGCTCAAGGGCCGGGTCCAAAACCCAGTCTCAAAGCAGCCCCAAGTGGGGGACAGGGACACAGGTTGCCACAAAGGAGAGGGACCCATGGGACAGTGACAGGGCACGGCATCAGAGGCGGACGGTGCTAGCAGGACTGCAGGAACAGCAATGAAGAAACGCAACCAGCACAACCCAACTCCTGCCCAGAGCATCGCCAGAGGAACTGAGGCCAGTTTTCTAACACGCAGCTCAAAGGCAGCCCCCAAACACCCAGCACTGCCTCCATCCCACAGCAGCCACCCATACATGGTGCCAGTCCTGTCCCCAGCACGGGGGATGACGCCAGCCCTTACCACGAAGGTGAAGCTCTTGGGCGATGTGGCGCGGTAGTTGGGGGAGCAGTCCTGGATGCACACCTCCACCCGCGCGTCATGGACCTTGCTCGGGCTGGCATCTCCGATTTCACACACGATCCTAAAAGACACGGGGAAGAAACCTCCAGTGCCCTGACACTGAGACACTCCCCGTGTGCTGCAGGGGAAGACCAGCCTCATAAACAGGAGCGCTCTAGCACCACGGAAAGGTCCCAGATGCCAATGGGGTCACTAAGAAACCACGGCGGTGGCTGTCGGTTACTGCCAGGCCTGAGGAGAGCTTCCCCAGCATCTTCAGGCTCCTCACCACGGCCCAGAGCAACTGTGTCCAGCAGGTCCTTGTCTCTCTGGCAGTGACACTGTAGGCACGAGCAGCATTTGAGCCCCAAGACCCCTGTCCCCCCTGCACCGAGGTGACCCAGAGCACGCCCAGCCCTCGTTGGGCACTTACTGCTCAGCGCTGATGTACTCGCTCTCGATGGGGATGCACATCACTTTGCCCACTCGAACTCCCCAGCGCACGTCTTCAAACTTGAGGCCCAGGTTCTCTCCGGTGATGGTCAGGCGGGTCCCTCCTTGCCTGGGGCCCGTCTCAGGTGACAGCTAGGGGACAGCACAGCACGTCAGCCGAGGGACCAGAGCCAGCAGGCGTCACCGGCTACAGCCGCAGGGCACCGGGATCACAGCGAGGAGCAGATGATCTATGCTAAACACCAGAGCATCTGCAGGAAAGACTTCCCAAACAACAACCGTGTTCACACAGCCACCAAGGAACAAGGCAGGAGATGCCAGATGCAGTGGGCTGCGACCTGGACACCCTGCTGCAGATGGAGCCACCCCACGGGTGACAAGGACAGGGACAGGAAGGAGAGGGAGTAGCACCAACATGTCTCCAACCAAGCCAAATGGAGCAGACGTGGATTTGCCTTCAGGCAGGTCCCTTACGCAAGGGGATGAGGGTCCTAAGATGTCCCTAAAGGAGAAACCAGCCCCACCACATCCCCGCTGGAGCGGCAGAGCCATCGGTGGCCCTGCAGGAAGCCCTCTCATCGTAAACCACGCAGCAGGAGGGGGGCAGAAGGGGGAACACAGGTCCCGCTCACCCCCGTTGGGCTTCTCTGTGCCAGCAAACCCCGTGCCAAGGCTGGCTGGCTGCTGGAGGGCCTCCGCCCTGTGCCGCGCCTCATTTACCAGGATGATTCCCAATAAAGCGGGCAGGTGTGGCTTGACAACAGGCAGCGGGATGACAGATGAACGGAGAGGCGCGAGCCCACCACTGCCTCCAACAAGGCAATTACGGGTGATTTTACACCAGCGCTCGCTGGCCCCGGGGCCCAGCGCACACCTGCAGCACTAAGCAGAATTAATGGCAGGGCTGCGTGTGCCCAGGCTGGGACAGGAGATGGGGCTGGTGGCACGGAGATGGAGAGGGAGCAGGGAAAAGCAGCTGCAAGCAGGAGGTGAGGAATAGAGGAATGCAGGCTGGGTCGGTCCAGGAGGATGGTGCATCTCAATCGAGGAGAAGGGACCCTTTGGAGGGAGGTGAAGCCTTCCCTGCTCGTGCTGCCTTCCAGCTCTGCCGGAGGTCTCCTTGAGCACAGGGAAATCTCTCCACTCATGCTCAGGCCGGCACCTGGCCAGCCTCACCCTATGGCTGCACTCACACAAGTGAGCACACAGCAGCTCGCTGCATTCCTGGCAGCTCCGGGCAGCTGCAAGCCCAGGGCCAGTGCCAGCTGGATGCTCCTGCTCCTCGCACACAGCTCACTCCTGGACACAGCCCCGCAGCGAGGGAAGGCGGACGAGCGGAGGGAGGGAAGCGTGCGGCAGCGGCCGTCATCCACATCCCCTGCCCCGGTGGGCAGCACGGAGCCAGGGGTCACTTCTGCACGGCTCAGCTGCAGTGATCACTTCTGGGGTTAACCACCAGCACCTCCACATTTGCACCAGGCTCCTCACATTCCGCACGGCCAAATGCTGCTCTGGATCAGGGCTCAGCACAGCAGCTGCAGCCAGCGATCAGATTTGCTCTTCCCCGTCCACCGAGCTCCGCCGAGGCGGCTGGCGAGGAGCGGCTGTTTGTTTGGTATTCCTAAACGAGTGTTAAAAGCTGCTCCGGCGTGTTAGATTCCTCTTTCTCCGCGGCAAACCTGACAAGGCCACGCGTTTGGGGAGAAATGAGCCCAGGAAAGGGATGACCCCGCTGGCTGCGCAGCACAGGAAGGTCACAGCTAAACAAGCCGCGCGGGAGCGGGGCGCTGGCAAGGAGGGCAGAGCCTGCCCTGAGTCCCCCCCTCCACCTCCGAGCCCCCAGCCCCACAAACAGCACCGCTCTTCTGCTAATTGGTTCCACAGGGTCCTTTCAAATCAACAGGTAAATGGCTCCAGCGGGCACAAGTTGCTCACTCCCAGCTTGAGCGGCCGCAGCATGGGCAGGGGGAGCCAGGGCAGCAGATGGCCCTGGGAAGGGACGTCACCCTGCGGGTCCCAGCCAGCACCAGGCAGGTTTGTAGGGATGCTTATTTCCCTCACCAAGTGATGGGCAAGACCATGGGTGAAGAATTGTGGTCATCTCCAAGCCCAGCTCCACCAGCTGTGAACACAGCTGCTCCCCTGCTCGCTAGGCTGAAGACAAGCTCCAGGTCCTTCTGAAATCTCTGTAGGACTCCCATTTCCTCGTGCTGGACCAGCTGCTCCCTGCCCACAACCAGGACAGGGCTGTGGAAAGCAGCAGCAGGAGGCTGCTGGAGGAGCACCGCACCAACAGCCGCATGCATCTGCACCGACCATCAGCTCGCATCAGCCCCAGGACACAGCCCAGAGAGGCACCAAGGTCAAGCCCCCCTGCTAACAGACCTATTTATGCCCCATCTGCAATTACTGCAAACCTGGGTAACAATGCAGGGCTGGAGAGCTTGATGCATGTGTTTCCAAAAGGAAGGGACCCGCGGGCCTCTCTCCCCCTCTCCCTGCACCGCAGCCCCTAGACCTGAGGGAGGAAAGGAAGGGCATTCTCCTTTCCAGCTTTCATCAGATAAGACACAGAAACCCAAACAGATCAGATACAGTGCTAAGACTGCAGTAATTAACACCGGCAGCGCCTGCCTGCCCCGCGAGCCATGTGTAAGCAGAACGCAGCACACGGAATTACCTGCCGAGCCCTCCTGACGAGCCTGCAGCCCGGCCCTACAGACATGTGAACATTAATGCTCACAGTCTGACTGAACGAGGGCCATAAAAGCTGCCAGAGAGGGGGAATGATGAACTGCCAGCCCCAGCAACAAGGGGAGGAGCAGCCCAGATCCACGGCTTTCCCCACATCCTCCATCCACACGCAGGAGGAACAGGGGTAACCTAGAGGACAGGCCCAAAAACCAACCCTGAGCGGATCCAGCTGCTCTGATGAGCCACCGGAGATTTCCATCCCCACTCCCACCCTGTCCCCGCGTACCTTGGTGATCTTGGGGTCGGTACAGCGGCTGTTGCCGCTGCTGGCGTGCATCCAGCTGCTCTCGGGGGCCAGGCAGTGCTGCCGCAGCGAGCAGCGCTTCTCCGACACGCACCAGCCGCACTCGAAGCGCGGGTCGGCCTTGAGGCACAGCCCGCAGCTCTCCCGCAAGGCCGAGCACTTGTACAGGTGGGCTGCAACGGCAGGAAGGGCACAGGGGTCAGCAGGGCCCCCCCAGCCCCAGTATGGGGGCACGGGGCTCCGGGGAGAAGGGCACCCGCTGGGGGATGTGGCTGGGAGCATCGCTGCCTCGGCGGTGCAAGGAGCCAGGTGGGATGGGGGCTGGGGGCGCACAGGGCTGTTTTCCCACTCCGGTCCCATCCCTCACTCACCTTGGATGTTCTGGGGGTTGTCGATGACAAAGTTCCCGTTCCAGACCACGGACAAGTTGACCGGCAGGTCGCTGATGTCGTTCCCTTCGTAGAAGTACTGCAGGAAGGACAGAAGGAGGCAGAGGCCGTTACCAGCGAGGCGACACACCGGGAGGTGCAGGGCACCGCCACCAGGATGCCGACCATGAGAGAGGAATGGAGGAGGGAGAGAGAAGTATAACAGACTGGACAAAGCATCGGACACAGCACAGACAAACCAGTAAGCTAGACTGCCAAAAAAATAAAGGAACAAAACAAAGGGTTTCTAAACAGACCAAAATCCCATAAACCCAAAGGTCCGAATCCACTGCTGGGAGAGGTGGAAACAGCCGGCGTGCCTGGAGCACACGTGCTCCTCTCCGCGCCAGAAACGCGAGTGCTGCGAGGGGGCTGTGCCCTTCCCCACGTCCTCAGGACCAGCACCGCCACCCCGATTCCCCACACAGGGACGTGACAGAGCAGGATCAGACCTCTCAGGTCCCCGGGGCCTGGTGCACGATGCCCAAACTCAGGCTCCAGCACCCAGCTGGGACGTCCCCACCTCCGCTGCTCCATCAAGCCCGGGTGAGCGCGAGCACGCCAGCAGATAACAGCTCCCAGCTCGGCACCTCCTCCCACCCAAAGCCTCTCTCCCCCTCTTCGGCAGCCGAGCCGCAGCCCCGGCAGCCCCATCAATATTCCCCGCACAGCCCCAGCACGCAGGCGGAGAGGTTTAATCGATACGGAGACAGGAAGGCAGTCGGAACCGTCCCTGACAGCTAATGACCTCCTTCGGCAAGAGATTCCCCGCTCCTCTCTGGAGAAAATGACAGGCGTGTCAGGAGAGATTAAATGAATGATTCATGGGTTGCTGGAGTTTGTTAGGGAGCTGCGGACACGCGGGCAGCAGCTCGCCCAGGCGGGGACACGGCTGCAGGCTGGACACGGCCGTGCCACCTCCAGCAAGCCCGGGGCTACCCCTGGCCTCCCCTGCCCACCCTAGCCTCCATAGTCCCATAGCCTGGCCTCCCCCTGACCCCACCAGGGAAAAAACCAGAAGCCACCTCTGGTCCCACACTGCGCACCCACAGCTTTTGGCACATGGTCCTACACCCAGGGGCCATTCCACCGAAGGGCAGGCTGGAAGCCCCAAAACAACGTGCTCCTCCTGGGGAGCAAGGCTGCCAAGGGCACCTGTACACAGCGGTTTTAGGGCATGAAACATCCAACAGAAAACACAACTGCTCCATTACCACCTGCCCTCCCCAGGGACAGCTCCATCAGGCTGTTCCCGGACACAGCGGTGCTGCTCGGAGTGCAGCAGCCACATCTCCACCATCACCAGCTACATCCCCATCACCAGAACTGGGTTGGGAACCCAAATTCACCCTCCTCTAGCCCATACCCACACTCTTGACTGTGCAGAGGCTGAGGGTGTCCTGGCAGGACGGAGCTAATCAGACCCATTGAGGCGAGAGGCGGCCGTCCCCTGTCCCCTGGCAGCACGGGAGCGCACGTGCTGGGGAGGGCGGCGGCGGCGCTGGGGCAGGATTTTGCTGTGACGAGCCACGTGGCAGCGTAAGTGAAATTGGCATTTTCAATTTGTACTCTGACATGTCTCATTTGGGGCCCTGGCATCTCGGGAAGGCATCCAGCCTGCAGCTGTCCAAAACACTTATTTGCATCTCTCTGCCCCGGCTGCTTTTGGAAATTAGTTCTTCTGGGAGGTGGGTTGGAGGGTGGAGGAGGAAGAATAGGAGGAGAGGGAGGGAGAGAGTTAACTCTTCATGCACCGGTCACCAGACAGCAACAGGTTTGCACAGAAGGTTTGCACGAGAGCCGCTTTCCATCTGAGCATGGCCAGGGCTCCCCTGTGCCGAGCACGCTGAGTTTGGGGTGGCAGCGGGTCACTGCTCAAGCAGCCGCTGTGCAGAAGCAAGGAAGGAGCAGGAGTCACTGCCCCAGCTGGCAGCCGTGGCAGGGGACGGCTGAGGGAACACGGCTGATGATGAAAACCGTGCCCTCAGCGTTCCTGTCACCGTCAGCAGTGTTTCTCCTGCCCTAGGGAGACGGGCAGCGGGCCCATGGCTTGGATGCCGCCACCTGCCCCTATCGGATGCTGGAGATGGAGCCAGGCTCACCTGGGTGCAGGCAGGAGCTGTGCCCACAGGGGCTCAGATTTCCACCTCCTAGGAAGCCAAGGTCTGCCAGGTGTGTCTCTAATTTCCAAAGCACCTCTTGTTTTGAAGGACATGTTCAGAAGGTCCGCTCCCCGCTCAGTGAGGGCTGCTTTCCCGGCTCTCCTCTGGCCGGCCTGGCACCCGCCCCAGCTCCCCGTGACTCCCTGCCTGGGGACCCAGCCAGCTTTGGGGCCTCTCCAGAGGCACCCCTGAACACCAGGAAGGTCACGCAGAGAAAGCAGGCCACAAACGGCCTCCCCAGTCCCAGGGACAGGGTGGGGAGCGAGGGAAGGTGGCGGCAGGGAAAGCAGCCAGGGCTGGGCCACGTGCTAGCGGCACGGCCCAAACCGCCCTCCTGCTCTCGCTCCCCTGTGCCTCTTCGTATCCTCCCGCACATTAACCCTCTTACGCACTGCAGCGTTTGCTTTTGGGCTTGGCAAGAGGTTACCCAACAGCTCCAGCTCTCTCTTGGCTACCCAGGAAACCTCTCAGCCCGGGACACCTGCTGCAGATCCCCCAGGGACATTTACAAAGCCCTCCAGTCCCTCGGGATCCAAACCGGTGCCTGAGGACAGCCAGCAGGTCCTGTCACAGCGGCTCCTCCCCGCTTCCAGCTAACACGCGGCTGCACATCCATTAAGCACTTAGCTGTTATTAACTCCCCGGTTAATCAATCGCCGCGGCCGCCGGCGGTCTGGGACCGGCTGTGGGAGGGGAGGCTGGGATGAGCTGTGGCAGACGTACCTGCGCTGTGCCACCACGTTCTGCGACACCAACATCCCCGGGAGCACGGTGCGTGCCCAGGATGAGATGTGGGTGAGGGCAGCTTGCTCTGGGAGCCAAAAAACGTCAGGCATGGCCCAAAGAGTAAAGGGATGGCACAGAGAGAGAAAAGCAGGCTTGTGTGCCACGGCACTGCCCGCAGAAGGGGACAGGAGAACACGTCACCGAGTCGGTGGCATGGACAGGATGTAGTGGCCCCTCACCCAGCCAGAGAGGCGTTTCGGTGCCTCTGGAGGAACCAAGACACGTGGAAGGGCTGACAGAGGCCACGCCAGCCTGGATGCAGCTATTCCCAGCATGGTCTCCTTCTGCAGGGAGGTGACTCGGGCAAGGGGACTCCTCGCCAAGCCCTTCTCAAGGCTGTTTGCCCATAACGTAGCTCAGGCATCTTCCTAAGTAAGCTCTGCAACCTCCTGAGCCCTGCTTGCCATGCTCGCCCCATCCCTGCCATGCACCCCAGGCAGGGGATACCCGCGGGCACAGCACACTGCTGCCTCCTCCCCAAAAAGCCCTTGTGTTTGGACCTGGCAAGAGCCCTGCCGACAGAGATGGGCAGCGAAAGCTGCTCGGCTCCCCGTGGGGAGCTCCCAGGGGGTGCCCCTGGGGAGCCACAGCCAGGAAGGGTGCACCCAAACTGTGTGGGCATGGACACCGCTTCCCAAGAAAGGCATCACGCATCGGAAGGGTTGTTCCCCTGCCCCCTGCGAGCTATGTGAGCAAACCCACGCATCCGAATCTTCCTCCGCTCCCCCCGAGATCCCCCCTCCCTCTCGCAGGCACCATCCCCCTGGGCTGCGTTTCTGGAGGAGCGGCTCGGCTGCAGCTGTGTCCTATTTTTCTGTAGTTGATGACCTCAACTCCTTCCCCGCACTACGGGGACGGCAGTAATGTACATCGCGTCTCGCCAGGGCTCAACTGCAATTCATCATTATTTTATCTGCTGGAATTTAATTGGATCCTATCAAACTCTCCTGATACTCCCTTTTCACTTTAAACACTGCTGCAGGAAAGATAAATGCAGGCACCGCTAGGACAGAGAGCGCGGCTTTGTTGGCGAACGGTGCTGGGGTTGTGGGCTCCAATCCTGCTCCGCTCTCCACGGCTGGTTAATTAGAGATACACATGCTGGAGGTGCGTGGTGATCGAACGGGGCATGTGTGTGTGATTTATGTGCCTCTATAAATACACCCCGGGCCCAGTAAAACACCGTCATCCGCACAACAGCACGACTTGACGGGAACGCTCGCCCTCTGGTTTTGGATCGCCTTTTGCTCATTCCGCTTCCGTCTCCTCCCTTCCCCTCCCATCACACACTGCCCCCGGATTTGTCCTGCCCCAAATTTCACCGAAGAACTCGAGAGCCTGGCAATAAAGCAGGCCAACGCCTGAGCTCCGTCATGGTAAAAAACACCCAGAAAGCACGAATCTGGGGGTCTCGCCTGCATTCCTGGCATCCGTGCCCCGAGCTGGGCACCACTCGTGTGCAGGAACCAGCTCACTCCGCACCCCCTTACGCTTCCTCCCATCACGCATCGTAGCCACATGGCAGAAGCTTTGCAGGGCCGTGTCACTTTGTCACAGGGACAAGGACAGCGAGGTCGCTCCGTGCAGCCCACGCGGCTCCAGGGCGAAGGTCCCGACCCGTGCCTGCGCCAGGGGGGGGACACCGGGGTGACAGCGGGAGCCGCAGCTGAGTGTGTGGCACGTGCCGGGGGGGTTGTGAGGAAGGAGCCGAAAGGGAGATCCGGAGGTGCCCCAGCTGCTCAGCGCCACGTGGGGCTTTTGTCGAAGGGGAAGGGAAATAACTGAGGCGTGAGGCTTAACTGGAAGCGCCCAGACAGCAAGCTCAGATAGTTTCCAAAAGGAGAGCAGGGTTCCTTCCTATTTTTACTTTTAAAGGGAAAGAGGAGCTCTTGGGCTACCCCAGCCTTCTGAGGAACATCCTCAGGAAGGTAAATCCCTGCCAGGGAGAACACCTGTAGTCGTTTTGCCAGTGCCAGGGCTAAATTTGATGAAGTCGACTGAACGCCAGCTACAAGCAGTAGCATGGATTCTCAGCTCGGGCGCTCTTCCACCAGTGAACCTGTTCATTTTATGCAACAATTGGAAGGATGAGGCCTGCTCAAGGATGGCAGAAAGAACGGGCAGAGGTGAGGATCGCCTGGAAAGTGAAATTCGGCGGCGTTATCTGCACAGACTGAGGGATAGGTGAGATAGGTGGCCCTTTTCCCATCCTCCGCTGCAAGAAAGCAAACTTGAAAGTGCCTGCCTCCAGAAGATTTAAAGCAGCCAATTAACAAAAAAAACTAGTTTACTGCTGAAGAATTTATTTTCTTAGCTGGGTTTTTCTTCTCTTTCTGCTTCTTTGCAGTGCATGCAGAAAACCCTTAGGGTTGTTTCTTTTTGAAGAGGAGAAAGAGACTGCAGTGAGGAGGCACAAAAGGGGGTTTTTCTGCTCACTTTTTGACCTGGGATGTATGGGGAACACCAAGCCTGGTCTCCCTTGAGATTGCTGAAGATCTATCGGGTGCCTCAAATGATGTTTATAGTCGACACTCAAACCTTAATGAATGGACTGTTGAATATTTAACAAAGATGTCTTTTCTTCAAAGTGCTAAAAAGTCATTGGAGTTTGACAAGCACTAAAACCAAACAAAAGACAAAGAGTTTTAAGTGGACTTGACTTATTATCCCCTCCATTCATCCGCAATTCAGGAAAGCATCCCTAATTCAGCAAAGTAATTAACCTCTTGTTTAGGACCCATTGAACTCATGGAAACAAAGTACGCCTAAATGCCTCCCCGAAACGAGGACATCCATTTCTCACTTCCACGCTGGGAGGACAGCATCGCCCCGCTATTCCTCCACTCACCAGTGTCCTCCACGCCACACAAAACCCAAAGCCCAGATCCCAAAGAGCAGAAACCTGCAGGGCTCCCCAGCCTGGAGGCGAGGGAGCCCCCTGGGCCACCCGCTCCGGCGGGTCACCGCTGGGTGACTGCGTGCGACGCACGAAGCGCTATCGACAAGCCAGATGGACTGCAAAAAAGACAGGGAGGAGACGAGTTTCACAGAAGTGTGAATTTGAATCACCCACACCATAAAGCAGCCTGGCTAAATGCCCTCAAACATTAAAGCAGGCAGGCAGACCCCAAAAGAAAGACAGCTTCTTTCAAGCCAGAACCTTTTTTTTCTGCCTTCTGTGAAGCTTGGGCCTGAAAACAAAGCCTGCTGCCCGAGACCTCAGCCTCGCCGAGCTGCTGCTGCCCATCCCGAGCACACGCAGCCTGCAACGATGCTGGCCCCTTTTTCCAGCCATTTCACCCTGCTTTTGGGACCTAACCGGCAATTTTCAGGTCAAACTTCCAGCCGTTAGTCCAGGAGAAGGCGGCTGCACTTTGGGCATCCAGCTCCTGGCTGAGCACAGATCCACCACCAAAATTCCCAGCCTGCAGCTCATGGGGACATTTCTGCTCCTGACAAACTGCGTGTGGCAGAGCGAGAGCCCCCCGCACCCCCCAGCGTTACGGCACAGGACGCTCCTTGTGCCCAAATGCCACATCCCGGGGAGGCTCCTGCGATGGCTCCGAAATGTCACCGGTGCCACCGAAGGCCAGGGGAGCGGGGATTGGTGCCGGCGTTAAGCTGCAAATGAGCTTTCACAGTGTGAGTGATGGAAAACAAATTTTAAAGGGATTAAATCGGAGGGAGAAGGGAGGGGCTGGCTCCACGCAGAGGAGGAAAGGTCGGTGCGGAGCCCAGCGGGGCACTGAGCATTGCCACCTCCCAGAGGGCAGTGCCATTAATACCCCAGATCTGTTTGCTCAGGGGCTTGATGTTCCCCGCATGGGACCACCACACAGCAGGGCATGCCCACACCACTCGCCGAGGGGATGCAAAACCCCATTTCATTTAGGGGACACAACAACCGAGCTGGGCAGGCACCAGGGAGCAAACTCTAGCCGCAGGGAGAGAGCGATGCACCAGCAAGCCGGGATGCAGAGGGAAGGGGGCAGGCAAAGCTGGCCCTGGCCCAAGCAACTTTCTTCAGCTTTCAAAAGCAAATTTCCTCGGAAGCACCCCTAAAGCCTGGCAGGTCCCAGGTCTCAGTGGCAGGGGCGTCGATCCCATACAGAATAACCAGAGGCAGCATCCTCCCCATGCACCTGGGAGCATGGCAGCGGAGAGCAACGGCTGTGAGCTCCCCGCTGGACCCCCCAAAATCTCCATCAGCTGCCCCAGAGAGAGAAAATGGGGCCACAAAGGAGCAACCTGGCAACGAGGCGCGCACGGGGCAGGAAAATGCCATGGGTCACTCACCGAGGTGTTCTGGCACTGGATGCTGGTGCTGTTGAAGCGCAGGGCGGTGACGCGGGTGGTGCTGCCGGGGATGTGGAAGATGCACTCGTAGTTGCGCTGCCCCGACTGCGGCTGCGGCAGGTTCTTGGCCGTCAGGGTGATGGGCTTCACCACGCCCACGGGGATGTAGATCTGGGTGGAGGGCAGGATCTGCGGGCAGTCCTGCAAGGAGAGCGAGGGGCAGAGATGAAGAGGGAAAGCTGCACGGCTTCCCCTAGCAACGGGACCCCCGCTTGGCCAGGCAGGGCCGTGTGCTGCCAGAAAGCCACGACCGGCCACCCTGAGCAAATCCCCAAGTGCACCCAACCCCAAATGGACGACTCGTGGTTGCTCTGACCTCAACACAGAAAAGGAGGCTGAAGAGGAGCCTTGCAGCAGGGAACTGGGCAACAAGATGGGCTTTAATACTGGCAATGCAGTCAGTAGGTTTCAGAGTAAACACCCACTGGGCTACACGCCGTCAGGCTTCCCTCTCAGACGTCCCTCAGCCTCCGCTCCCCTTTCTCCATGAAGGGACAGACAAGGCTTTTCCCCTCTGTACCACCACACATCACTCAGCAGGGAATTTTGCTGCTGTTTCAAACTGTGGCCAGCTCGAAGCGGCCTCACCCCAACCAGCCTGACTGCAGGGGGCCCAAAAAACAGCGCCTCCAGCAAGAAGATGATGATGACTCTGACCCAGGGAGGAAGGCGAGGGCAGGGAATCATCCCCAGCTCCCCGGGGAAGGAGCCATCGGGAGGGCAAAGCGAAGCACTCGGCTTTTAATAGCCGCTGGCGCCCAGCTGCTCCGGGGGAGCCGTGAGCGGCTTGTGCAAAGCACAGGGGAGCAGGAGGGAGCAAAAATAAATGAGCTCAGGCAGAAAAAAACAGCTCCGCGTCCCCAGCGGATGCCATTTCGGCAACTACAGCCTGATGCAATCCCACGCCGGCCTTGCAGAGCCTGGCGGAGGTCTCGCACCTACGGCAGTGACTTTGGGAAGCGGCAGCTTTAAAGAACGGGGCAACAGGGAACAACTCGTGTTAAAATGAGCTGGTCCCAAAACAGAAAGTGCTGCTGCCCAGGGCAGCTCCAGCCCATGCCACCAGCAGCCACGCGTGACCAAGACTGCCCAGGTGCCTCGGACCCTGCAGTGCTCCAGGCTGAGATAAATCTATCAAATGTGGCAGAGAAATAAAAAGCAATTGTTTTGCTTGGCAAGTACTGACAGAAAACCCCTATTCATTTCACGTTTCCAGTTTCCTGTTCCTCCCCAGCCCGTATTCCCCAAAAGCACGATATTTAAGGGGAAAAGCCACTTGTCCCCAAAACAGGCTACACAAAACAAAGGCAGGGCCAGGCCGGGGACCCTCAGCACTGTCCTTGCCACCTCCCTATCATGACCACTCTTCCGCAAAGGGGGTCTGAAGGTGCCCTCTATTCCAGAGACACCCGGGGCTCGCAGCAGGAAGGCCCCACATGCCCACTGCCTGTCCACAGGCTCCCGGCTCAGGACGGGCTCAGCGGTGCTGATGGAGCCGTCCCTGCCTGATCCCCTCCGCATTGCAGGGGGACGCCGCTGGTAGCACCAGCCTCCCCGCAGGGCACGGAGACACGTGGGGAGGATTAGCTGATGGCTTGCTCTCCAACACCACCGCCTCCTCAGTTTTCCATCATCACTGCTCCTGGTCCAACCAGGGCAGTGGGTACCTCCACCTGTCCTCATGCTCACCCGGGAGATGCAGGGAAGGAGGCAGGCGCAGGCGTCCCCCCGTTCCCGGTGCAGGCACGTGGGGCGGATTTGCTGCCCGGCGCTTTGAGCCGGAGCCGAGTCCCCCCGCTACGTCACTCACTCTGCATCTGCCGGCAGAAGCCAAGTGTCTCATCCAGCAAAAATTTCAGCCGGCTCCAAAACAGGAAGCACCTGGTGCTGGTGGGTGCTGGGGCAGCGCTGCCCAGCCCTCGGGGTGGCAGGAGGGGTGGGGGCACTCGGACAGCTCATTTCCCCTCCGAGCCCTTCGAGCAGCTGACGACACTCGCCCCAGCGCTGCCTGTCACTTAAATCCCTTGGAAATGCTCACTGCTCCCCCGTCCTGCAGAAAGCAGGCCTCTCTGCACATCCCTTGCTTCCAGGATCGGGGAGCTACACCGTGATGGGATGAGCAGAAAGCAAGGTGCCCTCCCCATCTTCCCGAGCACTGCACAAGGCAGGTTTTCTCCCATTAAAGATGTTTTTCCAGCTGGCTGAGAACATTAGAAGGGTGCCCAAGTTTGCTTGGAGAGCTAACAGACAGAGCCACGCTGCAAAGGCTGCGGTTTGGGTTTCTCTGGCAGCTCCCAGCTCCAGCTGCGAGGCTGTATCACCAGCAGGGACGGGATGAGGGCAGTCTGGGGCTGGCCCTGACCCTGGCTTCCCCCTGCCCAA
The DNA here is from genome assembly GCA_011076525.1 of Nettapus auritus. Lineage (NCBI taxonomy): Eukaryota > Metazoa > Chordata > Aves > Anseriformes > Anatidae > Nettapus > Nettapus auritus. The sequence goes on along the minus strand of CM021776.1, from coordinate 10,577,333 downwards.
GTCCCCGGTGACCAGGGTTAGTCACAGAGCAGGCTGGGGGCACACCAGGGGCACCACGGGGACAATCCCAGGAGCTGGGCACACGTGGAGCAGCAGCAGCAGCAAGGCAGGACAGATAAGAAGGGGCGCAGATAGATGGGACCTCTTCCCAGCCAAGCACAGCTTTCTCTGAGGTTTTTGGGGTCCCCCACCAAGCCCTCCTGGGCTCAGCCATTCCCATCAGCCAGGGGAACGAAGAACAACCACGAGACTGAGCAAACGCGCTCAGGCCCCGCAGGTCACAAGCCTTTCGCCCTCAGGGGTTGCTCCACGTGGGGCAGACACCAGGGAACGTCTCAGGAGAGCGACTGCTGGGGAAAAGAGAATTCGGCTCCAATCCCTGATCACACCCACAGCCACCACCGGGCGCTGCAAGCAGGGACAAGCGAAGAGCAGCCCGTGCTGCTTCATCATCCCTTCCCACCCCTTCACCCCCGGAGGAAGCCACAGAGGACCGAGAGCTCTGGGAATGAGAAGTAATCAAAGGCTGCAGAGCCGAGGGTTCAAAGCCACAGAAGCCAGCAGGCAGGGACACCCTTCCTGCTGCTGCTGTTCCCAGGCAGATTTACATGCCTGGTGGCTCCTGCCCACACCCCAAAAGAGCCCGGTAACCCCAGACTGTCAGGGAAACGTCCCAGGCATGCCCAGGACAGTGCTGTGGGTTTGCATTTCCCAGCAGAACACCCACCTTCCCACCCGGGAAAGAAATGAACGACGCTGCCAGTGGGAAGCAACAGATACCGAGTTAAGCTCTGCTATTAAGAGATTTCCGTGCCTTTCCTGACCCGTGCCCACCACACTCAAACCAAGTGAACTGCAGACAGACCAAACCCTGCTTAAAATAACTCTGGGAGTTACACATCCTCCCAGCAAGGCTCGGGCTGAACGTCCACCGTGAGTTTGTGCAGCGGTGCCGTGGTCTGGCACCAAGTCACCCCTGCCCACCACCGGGCTGCACAGCCGGGGACAGGGGCAGGATTTTGGATCTCAGCACAGACGGGCAGCCCACAGATGTGGCTGGTCCGAGGGTGTCCGGCCACCCCTACCAGGAACTGCTGAGGCTGCACCAAAGTGCAAACAAACTGAGCCAGGCTCGCCAGACCTCAAGGCAGGCGCCGCTCCAGGTCCCAGGGTGACCAAGAGGTCTGCCGGGGGACAGCTTGCCCTGGAAGTGACACGAGTCCCCTGGGAAAGGTGCCCGTGTCCCAAAGACGGCACACTGGGGGTGTTACCAGCTGTGTTGGCTTTGAAGGGACGGGGGAAGAATGCCGGCACTGCCCTCCGTGCACACCAGAGTTGCTGGGAACCGCTGGCGCTGAGCATCCTGTTTGCAGAAGCTGGCTGGGAAGGCAACCTCAAGGACAGGCTGATCCCTCGCCAGATTTCTTCAGGGCACAAGCTGGGAGAAAACAGCTTTTTCTAATCTCCTCGCGTTACACAATTCCCCTTTGTGTGGGGTTGCCGAGCTGGGCTCCTTCTGGCCCGTGCATCACGCAGGCCGTGCGGGACATGCTCGAGCACTGATGAGCACGATGCAAGCCCCTGGCACTCAGATAAAACCACGAGGGAAGCAAGAGAAGGTGCCAAAAATTGGGAGTTTGGTTGTCTGGGATGGAAAGGACGGTGGAAAGCCATCGTTGCTCTCACATCACAGAGAGTCCGAAGGGCTGGGCACGCAGCAGAGCACGGATGGAGAGTGGTGTGGGGAAGAAGGGGCTGTTCCGTGAGCGGCGTCCCCTTTCCGACATCCACCTGCTGCTGTGCAGAAATGGCAGAGAGGATTTTGCTCAGCTCCATGCCCAGAGGAATGATGCTGGATCCAGCGCAGCCCTGTGCAGGTGATGCCACCGTATTCTGGAAGGCCACCCACATCCTTCGCTCCTGAAGCCCAAAAAGGTGCAGGGAGCACCCAACCTCTTCTGCCTGTAGACTGCAAAGCCCAAATTTTCTCCTGTAGACACAGCAACTCCACGCAGAGGCAGCAGAACCAGGCACCCTGGTTTTCCACAGGAAAATGGAGAAAAAGACAGGCAGCGCTAGCCCCAGCACGGGTGAAGATGCTGCTCCATCCATCCATCAGGTCCCAGCCCAAGAGGAAATGTGCTGCTGCTGGCCAGGCACTGGCTGAGTAATGGCCCAGCTCTCCCGTCCTCTCCTGGAGGGCTCGAGCTCCTCACGTAATGGAAGAGGCAGGCAGGAAGAAGGGGAAAAATTGATTGTTCCCTGCTGGGAGGTTGACCTGTTCCAGTGAGGAGCCCAGAGCAGCTACAGAGGCAGGGTCAGAAGGAAAACAACACAGCACGTAAGAAATATGGTACAGGGCTCCTCAGCCACAGGCAGTTCCATCCAACTCCAAGGCCAGCACTGAAGCACGGGGACACGGGGGACAGTGATCCCAATCCAGAAAGGGACCCACGAGCCCGCAAGTTCTTACTGAGGATGAAGGGAGACATCATAAGGCACAAATCATACGAGATCCACTCAGAGATGTGGCTGCTGCTCCTCCCGAGCGGACAAACACAGCAGGAGGCTTGCTCTCATGCCAGCCAGGACAGCAAAGTCTTGTGAGGCTCCTCAGACAAGCCTCTTTTGTTCTTTGTTCTCAGGAACCAGCCCTGGCTTGGCAGCCACCGTGACACAAGCTCTGACAGAGCTCAGAGCCTGAACAGCCAGCGTGGGGGATGTTTTCTCCGAGAAAAATTGGGCGAACGCTCTCCCCAGGCCACCATCCATTTGAACCGGTCAGCAGGGCGGCACTGCAGCACTGCTCCCAGCAGCACACCTCAGCCAGCACGACTGGAAACCCAGGTAGACTCAGCCTGGGACACCCCTATGGGTTTGGCAGAGTCAGGAGAGACTGTCCTCCCCAAAACTCTCCCATCGGGACCCACAGAGACACTGGTTGCTTGCCAGACCTCGCCAGATCCAACCCACCCAGCCAGCAATGCCCTGGCAGGTTGCAGAGGCAGGGATCTCCTGTAGGTGCCCTGTGAGTGATGGATTTCCCCGGCTGGCAGCACAGATGCTGTGCAGGATAAACCCCCACGAAGTAACATGTTTCTTTGCAAAGTATTAGAGACGAAGAAGGCGTGAGGTGCAGCAAAATGGTTTGTTTTACGGATTTAAACCTTCCCCTCTCCGAAAACAAGTTGTTCTGCAATGACAATTCAAGCTTGCTCCCTTCAAAAACATCAAAGGAAAATGCTTAAGCGTCTCTGCCTTTGTTTTTCACTTCATTCAGCCTAAAGTGCTTTCTGACTTAGCCCAGATTCCCAAACAGCCTCTGCAATGACACTTCCCAGCCCGCACAGCCTCTCCCTGACAGCAGGCAGCCCCCCAGCTCTTCCCACAACTCCCTCCTTGCTTCCCAGGCAATCCCAGCACCACGGGCACGGCCTGCATGGGAAATGAGGCGGTGGGAAAGATTTGGAAAATGCTTTTTCTCTGCTAAACCCATCCCTGCGGGGCTAGGGGCCGCGACAGGACAAAGAGAGCAGAGGTGGCTCGCCTTACCTCGGAGAGCTTGACGCGGCCCTCCAGGAAGGAGCAGTCGGCAGCGTTGTGGGTGCAGATGTGCCGGTATTTGCACCAGTGGCAGGGGAAGGAGCCGTTCACGCAGGACAGGCAGCTGTGGAGAGAGCAAAGCAGGCAGCATTAGGTGGTGGCAACAGGGGCCAAACCCCGCGGCAGCGCCAGGACCGATCCTGCGGGGCTGCCTGGGGGCTACACAGCACTACGAGGTCGGCTGGTGCATAAAGATGAGGGTTCGAGGCATCTCTCCCCCCAACCCCAAGGGATGGCAGAGCTGTGCACCCAGGGCTTTGCTGCCCAGGCTTGGCAGCACCAAAGGGATGCTTCGTCCTTCCCCCAGCACCCACTGCGCTCCCCCTGCTTGGCGGAGCTGAGCCCGTCCCTCCCCGCCAGCCTGGGAGGGGGCTGAGCGGCAGCCTTGGGAGCTGGATTGTGGTGTGATGAAAGGCAATTCCAGCATGAGCAGGCAGAACAAGGGCTCTCCGCTGCGGGGAGAGGGGGCGGAAGAGCCAGCTTAATGCACGCTCATTGAGAGGAAAATGAGAAGTGGCTAAAGGTTGGGTCAGATTAACGTCTCGGCACTGTGGTGCCTTTCAGCCGCGCACAATGCGCCATGTGTGACCCGCTCCCCGGCCCCCTCTGCCCCAGCCCTTTGCGGCAGCGCGTGCACGTGCCTCCCACCCAAAATGTTTCCCTCTTCCTGCATGGAAACCCCGGGATGGGCACCCCAAATCCCTGTCCCTACATTCTTCAAAGGTGTGGGGCAGCTCAGGGTGCCCAGGCACACGTGGGGCTTTGTGGGGCCACAGCTCCCTGCCCAGGGGCTTCACACCCCGTTACATCCACGGCGATAGCTTCCTAAATCCATGCGCACACGCTAAGGAAATATTTAATTAAGCTGCTTGTAAAGGGGGCTGGAAGTCATTTCCATGTTTCGCTCACATTTTCACTTCCAAATGAACAGCCCTTTTAGCTTTACCCACAAATATGCTAATTGAGATGCTCCTTATGCAAATATATGCAATTTTATTTCAGCTGCAGAGATTCGACTTAAAAGCACAGCCGTAGCCTCCTATCTCCAGTTGCTTTGATGGAGGGAGGTGCAGGGGAGACGCGGGGGACACAAAAGGACCGCTCCTACCCCTGGTCCTCGCCCTAAAGGGCTTAAGCACAACTGGGGGGGGGACAGGTACATGCAGGACGTGGGGGCAGCGGGGCAGGGAAAGCAGGGTTAATCCTCAGGGAAGTGCAGCCACAACCGAGGCCATTCCGCAGAGGAGGCACACAAGCAGCATGGGTGAGCTGCTGCAGGCCAGGCAGGTTTCCTTTGGAGCCCTGAAGAGAGGCCCCAAGTCCCGTCCATGCCACCCGGTGCCATGCGGGACACCTCCACCTCCTAACTCACTCCCTGCTGGCTGCTTCTAACCGACTGGGTAGCTTTTAAAGCGATAATTTTCAGAGATGATTTTCAACGAGCCACCATAAGTGCGCTCACACACACCTCTGGCCCCACAGCACCTGAGGCCTGTCCCAGGGAACACAGCCCGGAGGCCAAGAAACCAAAAAATAAAAATAAAAAATAAAATTAAACCCGCCAGACAGGGGCCACAGGCCCAGCCCTGCAGCAGGACAGGCCGAGCTCCAAGGTCGGGCCCTGCGGAGGGGCCGGGGCTGTCCCCGGGCGGCCATTTGTCCCCGCGGGCTGTTCCCCACGCGGGAGCAGGCTGCTCGGCAGCACGGTGCCATCTGTGCTGTCTCTCTCCTTCCCACGGTCAGGCACTTCTCCCTCGTCACTCCTTGCCTAAGAGGCTTTCATCACTCCTGATAATTAGGGGGAGTTTCTCCCGCATGTGCTGAAGCCCCCACCTTCTCCCCGAAGCGAAGCAGGGCAAGCAGCCCGGTCAGGCACAGGACCGACACACGGACCTTTGGGGACCCTCGGTTTGTTCCCCTCATCCCCAGTGCCTTCCCCAGAGCCTTTGCAATGACCAGGCAGAGCCAAAGCCTGCAGGGAGGGCAGAAAGAAGGGGGGAACCTCGGCTGTGCTCCCCTCCCTCCTAACACCCTTGTGCACAGGGCGCTGTAACCTCTCCAGGATTTCAGGATGGCTCTGTGAACAGATTACAAAACCCGAAACAAGCCCGGGCTTGCTGCCTGCCATAAATCCACCCCCAGAACGAGCCGGCAGGCGGCTCCCCACCAGCAGCAAGGGGACAGCACAGCTCTGGGCAGGCTGGGAGCAGCACCGGAGCCTGCCCGCAGCATTGGTGCTCGCCCCCCGGCTCACTGCCAGGCTGGCTCAAGGCCTCGTGGTGCTGCTCCCCTTGGTTTTCCAAACCAACCTCCAGCAGCCCCAGCAATGCCACAGCTCTCTCTTGGTCGCTGCAGCTATCTCTCGGTTGGAAAAGCCAGCGGGGAGCGGGCTCACCGCCCCCTGCCCTTCCCAGCTCCCAGCCCCAGGCGTGCCACGCGTGCCTCGCCGCCGCATCGGCATCCAGCCGGCCTGGGAACGCGGCCGCTCGCTTCTCTTATCTCCGGCCTGAAAGAGCTGAGAGCTCTCCAGTGCTCCGAGCGGAGAAGGAAAGGGAGAAAACAAAACCGGCATCCGCAGGAGCGAGATAAGGCTGGGTGAGCAAACAAGAGAGGGAGGGAGAGAGGGGAAGGAGAGGGAGCGGGTGGCTAAAGGTGAACCCCACCAGCTCCGTCCACCCTGCAAGCTGCCTTCGGAGAAGCAGCAAGGCAGGGAAATAATCCTGTGCTCAGATGGAGGTTTAGGGCTGGGATGTGTGCACTCACAATGGGGCTATTGCCATGGAGCAGTGTGTTTTTGGGGGAAGGACACAGCACACTGCAGGGAGATGAGATGGGCCGAGTTCAATGACACCCAGTGCGGAACAAGGGAGGGCCACCGAGAGGGGAACGACGAACACGGCACTGGTGTAAACAGCATCTGCGTGCACTCGCCACACACCACCCATGAGCCCCCAGGCTGCTCCTCAGACCTTCTCCTGGCAAGGAGGATGTGTCCTTAGTGAATAGCCAGCTCCAGCACAGCCTGCATCTGGAGCAGCAGCTGCACGGGGTGAGGGGCCGAGCTGCAGCACTTGGGGCTCTATACCCAGGGAGAGGGGGAAGCTGGAAGAGCAGCAGGAGCAGGCAGGAGGTGCCCCCAGCCCCTACCCAGACCCCCAGCATGAGGCAGACCCACAACAGGAGATCTGCTCTCGCCTTCCTCCAGCCCTCTCTGCCCATCTCAAGCCACCAACTTGCCGCCCTCCCTTTTTTGAGGGGCATTTCCATCCCTGCTGTGAAGGGTTTTGCTCAGGGTCCTGCTCACAGGTGCAGGGGTTGGGCACAGGAAACCCACTGCACCCGCACATCTCCCTGCCTAGAGCTTGCAGAATTGGACCCTGAATTTTAAACTCTTCAGAAGTAATTCATTTGAAACACACCACCAGGCTCTGCCAGCCCTCCTCCTCATTCGCAACAATCGTAACCTAACAGGTTATCCCGAGCAGTCTCCGGTGCTATCCTACAAGGTTTCCCACCTGCCCTAGCCTCGGAACAGGCACAGATCTGTTACCACCTCACAGCTCAGAGGTGGTAGAACACAGACACACTTAGTGAGCTGCCTGCAGCCATCTGTCCGTGCAGTGGAGGAGAAAGCATCTGCAAGCATCTGGAAATTAGCAGCCCTGGCTTTGCAAGCAGCTACCGAGCATGCCGCGGGCAGCCCGGCTGGACAGGAGCCTGGTAACAAGGCTGGCACTGTCCCACGCTGCCACCAAGCAGCTGGGACAAAGCAACCGGCCAGCGGGCTTTGCAGCACGGCAGGCAGGCGAGGAGAGCAGCCCCACTGCTCCCAGCCCCTGAGCAAGGCATTAAAATCCCATTTGCCTAATGGAGACTTATAGGGCCAGCCCGACCTGTGTGACGGGGCTGCCCTACTCGAACGCAGCAGTCGCATCTCTCCAGCCAGGAGGAGAGATGTCTGCACACTGCTTGAGACGTTCAGCACCCTCGGAGACATTCAGCACCCCGGCATCACAACTGACACAGCCACGAGGGCAGTACCACCGTCACCACCCCCTGGATGTGCACAAGCACAGCACAGGCGTCCATCGTCACCAATTTCAAGTCTGCCCAGCTCCCCTCTCTTGGCATCAAACCCCCTGACCTGGGGTTTTTCTCCCTGGCCTGTGTCACCACCTGGGTTTTGCTTCCACACTGCTCATGACCATGGATTTGCCTCTCCCCACATGACAGGGGCATTTTGGTGATGTGCCGGGCACGCCACGGCATCACACAAGTGCCAACGCTCCTCCCCGTTGCCTCTACTTGCCAGCCCTCCAAGACCAAAAAGACGAACCCCAGCAGCAGTTAAGAACCTGAATTTCCAGAAGGGAAACCCAGACTGCAGGCATGGAAGCAGTGGGAAGAACTCTGTCTCGGTTGTCCTTGGAAACAGCTGGGTTTGGGGCTTGTCGGATGAGGGGGCTCTGTGCCAGCCCCACGCAGGCTCCCCCTGGGCCCCCAGCTCTGCAGCTCTCATATCCGAGGAATTCCCCTCTCCTGGTGCTCCCCGCCCTCGCCCTGCATTGTTCTCTGCCTTTGCAGGGGGATTTCCCATTCTCCCACCTCCCTGTGCTGGAGGCAGGCGGGGAGCCTGGCATCCCAGCTTTATCTTTAAAGGGGACTCATTTCCCAGAGAATGCTTTGAAGAGGGAGCTTAATGCTTACAAAGACAACCTCCACATCTGCACACAGGCACTCCGGACACAGGCTGATTCATTAGACTATCAAAGCCGCCAAGCGGTCTTCAATCGCGTGTGCCTGATCAATGCCCCATAGGAAACCCCTGAGGGAACCAGGCAGGCCTTCAGCCTGGTGCTCTCCTTCCCCTGAGCCCACAGGGGCAGCCCCTTGAGCTTGTGGATACCACCCTCCTGCATCCCCCTCTGCAAGGGACCCAGTTTTCTGAACCCAGCTCCAGGTTTCCTCGTCTCCACTCAATGCAGGAGGTGGCTCCACCAGCAACCCCCTCCCCGACACACAGACCTACCTACAGGAGAAAAAGACCCAAAACCTGGAGAAAAATACCCCAAATGTCACAACCCAGAAGAAATCTGCCTGAGCCCCAGAGGAGCTTTCCGGGTGACCCAGAGCAGGAGGAAAGCCTTCCCCAAGGACATGATGTGCTGTCCTTCCATGCACAGGAGCGCTCCATGTCCTCCGTAGGGCACGAGCTGGTGACAGGGGTCCAGCACTCTCTACTTAACAACATCCTGACAATCTTTAGCAAAAATTCCCCTGCTGAGTAATTCAGGAGCATCTGACCCCAAGCAGCCAATGCCCCTGACCCATGCACACCCCCTGCATGTGGAGCAATCAGTGTTTGCAACCAGACCTCTCCCTGCCTCATGGCAAACCCTGACACAGCCCCTGGACAGAGGAGCTCACCGAGGCATTATACAATAGTTTTACCCATCCTCAAACACCTCGTGGCCTCAAAAGCCTGCTGCAGTTCCTGCCTGCTATGAGGAAAGGCTCGGTGAGACAAACCCCCACCTGCCTCCTTGGCTGCATCTCCGCCTCCTCGCAGGCTGCGGCAGGAACCGGGCGCAGGGCTTGTCCTCGTCGCTCTTAACGGGAAACAATTTGTTTTCATCACAAACAAACCTCGCTCATTTTTCAATCACGGCAAGCTCTGCCTCCCCGCTCACTCTTCGAATCCAGCAGAGCTAGGAAAAGGCCCTGCTGCATGGCTTTTCTGCAGGAGGAGCTGAAGCAGCCCTGGTGCAGTGCCTGGTACCCCCAGCAGACCCCTCTCCGTGTCGTTACACCATTTATTGTCATTTACACCTGTTCTTCATCACCTGGGGATCACCCACATCAGCCCAGCTCCCAGGAAAAGGGGACTGAAAACAGCCCGAAGACACAGCATCATCTCCCTGCTAGAGGCTGGTGCCAGAGGGATCCCTTGTTGCAAGCAGCCAGCTGGAAGTGTCCTGTGAAGGGGCACAGCGCCTGCTCGTCCCCTGAAATCCACAAGGCATATCAGTCAGGCATCCCAAAACAAGAGCTATCCTGAGAATCTGAGTCTGCACTAAGTATTTCAGGCTGCTGGTGTTAGAAAGGGGAAATCAGAGAAAGGAGAGGCACCTGACGAAAGCCTGAAAGGCACCATAAGTTGTGGCAAGGAGCCTGGAACAAACCCTCAGGACTTTCTGCCTTGGAAACGCACGGGGAGAGCAGTCATGCGAGGCTGTAAGGAGCAGAGACCTGGGATACTCGCACAGGACCCAACCTGCAGCCACCAAAAGGCAGTGCATTTTGCAGGTGCCTTTCCAGGCATTTGCTGAAAACCATAGGGGTCAGACCCAAAACCATGCGGGTGGAGGAGCATCAGCTCCCCAGGAGCTGCTCCGGCTCACACCAGCAGAAGAGCTGCCTCGCAATTCCTCTATCTTTCCCCAGCAGTTTGAAAATCTCGCCTAAACACTTCATCCTCAGCTGAGGAATGAGTCGACGCGCAGGCCTCTGGCTCCCAACCCAAGCAAAGCTGCCCAAATGTAAAACGAAAACATAATGCACGGTCATCAGAGAACTCCACAGGAAAAACATTAGCCTCGTGGAAAAGCACATTGTTCCTAATACAGAATTTATCAGGCTGACTTATAGATTTTCCTCCGCAAAATATGAAACCTGGATCTGAAAGGCTATTAACTCCGAGGAGATCCATTAAAGACGACTGTCTGCAAATGGTATTTAAAAGTATTGCATCACCCTCGAGATTGTCGTGTTCTGTGGGTATGATTCGACTGCAGGTCACATAGTTAAAACTGCCTCCAAACCCTAAAATTCTTGACGTAAAGAAAATAATAATAATGTTCACCAGCCTAGAACGTGGACTTTTCTATCAGCTCCAACCGGAGCCCATAAATATTAATGCATCCATAATTAGCCTTTTTAAATAATGCATCCAAAATTAAACATCAACGCGGTAATAAATCAGTCAGGGCTCTTTGTTGTAGGTTTGTTGGGGAAGAGGGGGGTGGGTTTTTTGCTCCTATGTCAGGCACATAAAATAAAATGCCAATTCCCTCCCCAGCCGTTCCCACCGGACCAAAATGCTGTGGCCCTCGTTGGGCTAATCGACGATCCTCATCGTACTTAAAAGTCTTGTTTCATTCGTTTAGAAAAATAGAAGTCGCATCTGCTTTCTGATTTGCAAAATAATGACATGCAGCCACCCTGAGCCAAAGCTGAGCTCATGTTATTGAAACCACACGACGTGAAGGGAGACAAAGCTCATCTCGGGAGGCAAGGTGAGTGCGAAAGTCAAGTTTGCAAACTCCCTCCTCCCTCGCTCCCCCTCCTCGCAGCGCTCCCTGGAGAAAATCCTGCTGCTTGCACCAGCGCAGGCAGGGTAAAAGCCCTGGGGCTCTGATGCACAAGGCTTGCAGGGCCCCACTTGAGTGGCAACAGCTTCATTTTGCTCTCTCATCTCGATATCCCCGGGCCTTTCGGAGGCAGGACTCGCTGCACGCACCCAGCCGGGGTGCCTGCACATCTCGCCTGCCTTCCCCTGATCCACACGGGAACCGCAGCTCGCTCGCCGAACACAACCCCCCGAGCCAGGCTAGATCCTCGGCAAAAAGCTGTCCCAAAGAGATCACTCCGCGTTTGCTTATCTATAATTACTGATCAGCCTGAGTGCCACCATCCGTGGGAGGCTGCTGGCAGGAGAAGGAAATTGCTCGCATTCTCCTGCTCCAAATCCTTTGCCCGAACACATCCCGGCATCTTCTCTGGCATTCCCCTGGCGCAGCCCCCTCCCCACAGCTCCTCAGCAGCAGCTCGCTCCTACAGACTTCAGCCACTGAGCTTAGACAGCAAGTCAATAATCCACACCTCCTGTTTTATCCCATGCACATCTCAAACCGCCTGAAAACCCGTACTTGAAGTAGGTTTAAAGGCAGCCTGATGAGAAAGCAGATTCACAATCACTTCCAGCAAGGCAATTCTCGGGTAAAGGCCCCACGACACGCAGCAGGCTCCACGCAGCACTGCTGGGATGTCCCAGCTCCCTCGGCACACAGCTGGGAAGCAGGTACCCTGGGAAGCAGGTACCCTTGGAGGAGAACACGGGCTCTCCTTTTGCGTAGCCAAGTCGCTCCTGTTAACTGTTTCCAGGGATAACAAGACGCTTGGCATTTGCAGTCACATGGACTGCTACAGCCTGCAATGCAGTAAATTCACTGTTTCCTCCAAAGCTTTTTTCAAACCGAAAGCCCTGCTTTTAACTGAGGTTCGGCCCTGGTGCTGCGTGTTACCACATGCCCAAACCAGCTGTGGGATCTCTGGTCACTGTCCCAGTTGACAAGGACAGGAGGAGGAGGTTCCTCACTGCCAACACCGCTACACGCCACTTTCCTTTCTTCTTGCAGCCCACAGACTGAGGTCTCCCTCTGCCCCCGTCTCACGCTGTCCAACCAATCTGTCCCCAGAGCACACCCATGAAGCCCAGGTCACTTACGACTGATGGACGCTGCAGTTGTAGAACACGAAATCCACAGAGGCAAATTTCTTCCCCGTCTCTTTAGATTTCAGGTAGAGCTTCACCACTCGCTTGTCCCCTGGGAGAGAGCAAGGCAGAGAAGGGCATCAGAAAGGACATGGTGCGCAGCCGAGCATTCAGCCCAAGGCTTGTGATGGGCTGGAAGGATCTGGGAAACAACTCCACTCTTCCCAGTCAACTAACAAAACCTCCAGATGTGGAAATACAATGAGGGTGTCCCCCCGTACCCACCCAGCCACCAAACGGGTCAGCAAGGCACAGCACCAAGCCCCTCCAGCTAACTGCAGCTGTCAGCATGGAGGCAGCTGGCTGGGGGTATGCCAGTGGTGCTGGAGGGGAACTAAACAGTCTGGGGGCAGCAGCATCCTGAAGTCTGTGGATATGTGCAGTACCTCTGCCCAGAAATGGTCCACAGCTGGGGAAGGAGGCCAGGGTGCCCCATAATCAGCAGGACTGCTGCGCAGACCATTGCAGTGCCAGCACGTAGCTGTGCCATGGCTTGGATGAGAGCAAGGATCTCAAGGACAACACTGCTCCTTGAGAAGCAGCAACGCCCTTTTCCTCCTACACCCCAAAAACCCTGCTTGGACCCTGGGGATCACTGTCATGGGAGGCTGCCCTCCTTGGCACCCGGCTGTGGGGCAGCCTCCAGGATAAGGTTGGCCTTGGGCCTTCTTCCGACCCCACGCCCAAGAGACCCGAGCTCACCGCGGCCCCTGGTGATGGGGATGACATCCTTGGCAGACGGAGAGCTGCAGTAGATCCTCCCGTCCTCGATGCGGCTCTCGGACTCAGTGAAGTCTTCGAAGGAGCAGTTGACTCCCGCCGAGAGGTCTGGGACGTTCCAGGCCTGCAGGACCAGCTGGGGGAGAGAAGGCAAAGCATTGCCACAGGAAACTACCAAAAAGACTCCTTTGTGGCTGCTACAAGCACACCCAGCCGAAAGAAAAGACCACGGGGGTGCAACCTTCCTCCTTCAGCGTCATGTGGTGTGGAGACCTGCCCCAAGGAAGCGCCATCCACCTCCAGGACCTCCCCAGCCAAGCCAAGAGCACAGAATTAAATGAGTTAAAGAGTGAACAAATCACAGCCTGACGTCCTCTGCCCTCTCCTGCACCGCAAACCATTACACCTCACCTCCCGACAGAGACCAAGCCCAGTGTCTGGCTAAAGCATATTTCAGAGAAAGGCATCCACTTCTGCAGACATCAAGAGGGGAGGAATCCACCTCTTCCTTTGCAAATTCATCGCCGGGGTCAGCAGTTCTTGCTTTACAAAACGCTCGCCTTATTTCTCATTTGAATTTTTCTCAGCTTCCAGCCATTAGTTCTTGTTATGCCTTTCCTTGATAGATTAAAAAGCCCTTTAGTCCCTGATATTTGCTCCTTGTAAAGGCACTTATACTCTGTAATCAAGTCACCTCTTAATCTTCTTTTTGATAAGCTAAGCAGATTGAGCTCTGGAAGCCTCGCACTGGAAGGCATTTTCGCCAGCCGTCAGCTCATTTACATGATGTTTACCGAAGGGTTCAGCCTGCTCCTTTAAACACTCACTCCGGCCCGAGTGCCGCGTCCTGGTGTCGATCACACTGGACCCCTGCGCTGCACCCAGCCGGGAGGCACAGAAATAACCACGGAGAGCTGAAAAGCTACGAGCTCAAAACCCCTCCGTGCTCGCAGCCTGCCCCTGGGAGCCCTTCCTGACACAGCCGCGCACCGAGGACACCGGGATCCCGTCCAAAGGCACCACTTTCCAGGACATCTCTCGAAAGCCGACCTTCCTCCTCGAGGTCTCACTCTGGTTTTGAGCTATCAGCACCAAACCCACTCCCTCTGCTGCACCAGCCCAGCTCGAACCCCATAGCTCGGTGTGGGGATCGCATCCCTGGCACCACGTAGCGCAGCACCCCTCCAGTCCGCTGTGGATCTCATCAGCAGCAATCCCACATTTTATTTCCACGTTACCAATGGCAGTGCGAAGGGCGGCTGAGCCGCACTCCCATCCCCGCAGAAGCACTTGCAGAACGTTGCCGTTCAGCGACAATTCCCCTCTGACAGCGACTTGGAGATCTGTCACGGAGCCAGTTCTTAATCCACTTAACACGTGCTTTATCAATATTGCATAATGCTAATTTTTAATCAGGATGTTGTGTTGTACCGAGTCAAACGCCTTGTAGCAGGCTGAAGACATCACATCCCCGCAGTCCCTCTTCTAATTCGAGGCATAATTTCATCAAAGAACAAAATGTGGTTTGTTTGACAGAAAACCACATGGACTGGCATTAATTACGTTCCCATCTTTGATTCTTCATCACTTGTATCCTGCATCGTTTTTTTCCACTTATTTTTCTCAACCTAGTGTCAAACCAAGCAAACCCTAACCATTTGGCCATCCCCTGTGCCCTTTCTGGGCAGGACAACGAGCACCTCCTCTGTTGCCTGGGCTTTTCTCAACATTCCCGTATTTATCCCAAAGCCACGTCTGCAAGCCAAGGAATGCTCTGGCCATCTCCTTCAGGACTGCTGAGTGCCAGACATCCAGACCTGGCAGTTTTTGAGAGTTTATTGCTAGTATACGCTGTTTCGCATTCTCTTTACAGTGCTAATGGCCTGGAAAATACTTGGTGGAAGTACATCATCCTCTCCGTCTGCACAGACAGGGCCGTGCATCTAAGCCTCATCCCAAAATATCCACTACTGGCCGCTGTCAGAGACAGGATATCGAGCTAGATGGATCCCTGGCCTACACGTGGCACTTCTCATGTTGTTATTTATATTACGGAGAAATATTTATTGCTCGGTTATGTCTTCTCTGAATAATAATCAGCCGCTCTATTACCTCCATCCAGCAACAGGCCAGCCCTCATCAATCCCCTGCACTTTGCTGAGCTTTATTTGTAGCAGACCTCTCTTCCCCTTTTTCCCTCTTTGCTGTATGCTCGTTATTTATTTTAATTGCTGCCCTCCCGGCTCGGTAGCTGCCTGGGCAGCGGGGGTGCTTACCGGGACCTCCGACATGGTGACCGAGATGTTCTTGGGCTGGACGGTGAGCTGCACGCACTGCCGCAGGTCGGAGGCGAAGCGCTGCGGCTCGTCCGCCCGCTCGCACCGGTCCTTGCGCGAGCATCTGCAGGGGGATGAAATGCAGCGGTGAGCAAACAGGTCGTGAGACACCCTGCTGAGGGATGTGGTGTCCGGCTAGGGACCTTCAATGCTCAAGGTCGGGCCAGGAGCTCTGTTTTCCCCTCATGCCAGCACCCCCACCCAGCACGGCCGTGCCCACACCCGTCGCATCTCGCCCTGCAGCCGCCGTGCCCAGCGCACACGTTCACAGCCCGCGACGCTCCATCACCTCCCACCCCAGGCACCTCGCCTGTCCTCACGGAGCAAACAACTCCCTCCCGCTGCTCTTCGTGCTTTCCGCAATATTATTTCATTACGGGATGCGTTTTAATTAGACAGCAGGCGGAACGGAGAGGGAGAGCAAACCGTGCGTGCTCCGTACGGTGCTGGCTGAAACGGGAAGAGGCAAGGAGCTCGCATGGCCATAAGAAACCCCTTGGGGGGCTCCAGACCCCACGGCTGGGTGCGAGGACCAGGACAGACCTCCCCAAGGAGGAAAGCAGTGGGGCTGGACCCAGTTTGCAGAGCGCTGGGGCTGAGGAGCTGTCTCGTGGTACTCACATGTTGTGGAGGACGCACCAGCCGCAGTGAGGGTCCCGGGAGCCCAGGCACAGCTCGCAGCTCTCGTACTGCTCGCAGCTCTCCACCGGCACCCGAGTCACCTGCGGGACAAGGCAGGGAGTGAAGGAAGGGACGGGCTGCTGGGACAGCAAGGGGTGATGCTGCCTGGCATCCCTCCTGCTTGCTGGGCTCAATAGGGCGCTGATCCAAGCAGGGAAAGGTTTGGACATGACACCATTGAGTTTGGGAGCTCTACATGGATAACACCTCCTGGCTGGCCCAGATGGGGAAAACCTTTCTTTGCTGAATTTAGGGAAAGGCTCAGCCCCACCTCCTGACGCCTCCTGCACACATCCATGGCTGGCGGCCCTGCTCCGAAAGGGTTACGGCTCCTTTATTAATTGCTCCTCCACATTTGATTAAAATCCCCTCGTTCTCCGAGCCCTTCGAGCTCTGTTACAACTGTTCATTTAATTACTTTCCAGCAGCACTCTGATAACGCCACACAGTTGTAGGGAAAGGAGCGGCTTTTATTAAGGAGCAGGGAGGAGAAGCGGGGGGACAGGGCGGGGGCTCAAGCTGCCCACACCCCTTCTGTGCCTCAGTTTCCCCACTGCTCCCGTGGGGCAGGACTTGTTCATCAGCATTTCTAAAACAATCTCTGCCACCCAAGAAAAGGGGCACGGTCTCAGCCAGGGACCCCTCCTCCGTCCTGCCAGGCCAGGGGATGGGCTCAGCGTGATGCGGCCTGGCACTGCCCTAACCTCAAATTCTGGAGCCCAAATCCCCTCTCTGCCTCACCTGCAAAGCCTCAGGTTGCAGAAACCAGAGACAGGAACTGGGAGGAGGAGGGGAAAGGCTCCGCTGTCCCCGTGGGGCTGTCTAGACAAACACGAGGCTGCTCTCCAGCATCCTTCCCCTTCCAACCCCACGGGCAAGTGGCCAGGAGACCTGCCGTGCTCCAGCCACCTGCGTGCCCCTCTCCAGGCAGGCTGGGAGCTGACGGGACTCAACAGCTACCTGGACTCCCCCAGCATTTCCTGGGCAAGGACAGAGCTCCCTGTAGCAAGGCTGCCCAAAAAGAAGGGCTGGGGATCCAGGCCACTAGCAGAGGTTGGTGACGGGCCACAAAAATGGTCCCTTGGACCCCCTGATCCTTGGAGGACAAGCACGGAGCTGCCGGCGTTGGTCTCAGCTCCATCCTTCTCCTCCTCCTCCTCTTCCTCTGCCACCCAGGCGGCGTGTGGGAAGGAGATGGGACCAGACCACGGCGAGGCTGTGAGCTCCCAGCCAGCCCGGCCCCACGGCTCCCAAACCTGCCACCGCCGCTCGGCACAAAGCCCTGACGCAGCAGGATCCTGCTTCCCCCGCCCCCCGGCAGCCCTTTGATGGATTAACTCGGAGCAGCAAGCTCTCCGGCGAGCCTGGGATCACGCGATCCCCGTACAACCAGCTAAAACTCATCACGAGCCCCGACTGTGTGCCCGTGCCTGGTTTGGGTCAGGTTTGAACCTCTGGAGGGCTGGAACACAGCCCTTGCCGCAGCTCGCTGGAAGGGTCGGGCAGCCTCAGTCCTCAGGGGCCGGGGATTTCAGGCAGCTGCTGCTAAGGATGAGTGCCTGGGGCACAGACCAGGGTAGGAGAGGAGCAGCAGGGCAGTGTCTGGGATCTGGTGCCTCCGGGCGGTGTTTTTGCACAGGGGAGCAGGGAGGAGCTGCACATCCCCAGGCGGCGTGGGGACAAAGGTGACCGGGAGGCTCAGCAGCAGCTGGGGCCAGAGCCGGGGGAGCCCAGCCATTAAGCAACGGCAGGAGAGCGACCTTCTGGCAGGGCTGACGGGGTCTGTCCCCAGGAGAGACAGCAAAGGACGGAGAGGGAAGCACAGCACCAGGCGTCAGGGAGAAAGCAGCACGGGGAAGAGACGCACAGCGTGTCTGGGGGCTGCCACCCACACAGGGAGCAGACAGGAGCATGTGGCAATGGGGTGGCTTTTAGGGACAGCACCCCCTGCTCCATGCACACCTGCCTGAGGCTCAGGGCACCTTCATCCGTGCTGCTTTGCCCCACCGGGTGCTTCGTGGGCAGCCACTGACTCCAGAAAGGGCCGGATCCCCGCCAGGGAGCTGCCCCAAAACATCCCCCCGACAGGCACAGGCTGCAACCTGGGCAGCGAGGTCCGACGAGCCGAGGGGCTGCAGCCCCCTCCCCTTACCTGCTTCTCGGTCATGGCGTAGAGGTGCTGGCGGTCGGGGCTCAGCACCAGGTCTCGCAGGATGGAGCTGCCCTCGTGGGCCACCACGTTCTCGTACTGCAGGGCCTGGTGCTTCCTGTCGGCCGGCAAGTCCACCAGGATCTGCGGGGAGGGCAGAGAGGATGAGCATGGCCCCGTGCACGCCTCGCACCCACCCCAAGGGGGGGAAAACAGGGAATGCACCCCCATAGGGATACTGGGGGCAAGCCACGGCCACCGCAGCATCACAAAGCAGCACAGAGCACAAACATCTCAGCCCTCTCCAGGAGGCAGATTTCTACTCTCTCCTTTGTGCATGTTGCCACCGTTCCCGTGTTTACACACATCCAAAGTCCTCACCCTGCACACGACTGCACCCAACTCCTCACCACCCCGCTCTCCCCACCCCGAAGTGCCCCCACAGAGGAGCCCGGCCTTGCCGTGGCCATAAGGACAGCAGCTCACACCGAGCGCTGACATCTCCCCATCCACCAAAGGAAACGCTCGGGCTCGTGGCTGGGGAAGTCCAAAGGGTCTCAAGGAAGCCGAGGGTCAGCAGAGGTTCAGAAAGCGCCTTTGTTCCTCGAGCGGGAGCGTGGCAGGGGCTCTGATCCCCTTAGGGCTCACAATCATGTTAAGGAGCTTCCCAAGCGGGCCGGTTCCTCGCTGCGCCGGCGCTAACCCCATTAGAAGGCACCGGCAGGGCCGGCAGCACCCACCGAGCAGGATCTGAGCCCCGGCAAGGCTCTGCTGCTTCGGAGACCCCCAACCTTCCCCAGACACATCCCACCTTGATCCCGACCCCGCAGCCCCCCGGCAGGGCCAGACGTTTGCACGGTTCCCAATCAGAGGCTGCGGGGCCGGGAGAGCAGGATCCCGGTGCGCAGCTGATTAGCATGGAAATGTATGCGGCTCACAAACAAACCGGGGCCCGTTTAATTAGAGCGGCGCCTTTGATTCACCGCCAGCCTCCTGCACGCACCAGCCCTGGATTATTTTTAGGCAGTTTTACAAAACAAATGTATTTAATTAAGAAAGAGACCCCTGAGCAGCCAGGGAGTGCGGCGGCGCACGCAAGGGCCGCCCTCGCCCCGCGGGATCCGGGTGCCAGCCTCGCAGGGGCACACACAACTTTTTGGAGCCCTTGGCACAGCCCCAATCCCCCGGTCCCTGCCGTTCCCCTGACCAGGACCCCGTCGGGCATTTTCCCATTACCGACAGGGCCCGATCCTGCCTCCCACATCCCCTTGTTGGTCTCTCCCCTCCCGACTCTCAGCCTCACCACAAAACCCTGCCCGAGGCAGCTCTCCGGAGGGAGAGTGCCATGGCAAGGTGACAGACGCACCTCTCCAGCCCTTTTACGGGCCGTAGCTGCGGCAGGGAGGAATCGATATAGTTTTACCCTGGTCCTAAAATAGATCCACGGGGGGATGCTGCGCCGGCAGTCATTTTTAACTAGCGGGGTAATTTCCCCATTACGTTATTGCGCTGCGCAGTGCTGGGAAAGAGATGTATTAAAAGAACAACAGACATGAAGCACTTCCAGTTAATTTCAGGCTCCAGGAAGGACCTAAAAATAATGACTGTGGTCAAAGAGGGCTGGGGCCAACACTTCGGGGTGCTCTGGAGGGGGTCTTGGGGCCACCCCACACGTGCACACATGGGAATCCTCCCCTCCGGAATCTGCTGCAGCTCTAAGGGTCAGGAAAATGGGATTTGGGAGGGTTGGTAGGGCTGTTTGGGCCGTAACATGGTGGTTTCCTAGAGACATCTCTTACCGGCACAGGGGTGGCTTCCCCAGCCCTCCCCGCACACCCGTGCCCACCTGCGGGGCCGGGGGAGAGGATGTGCATTAATCAGAGCAGCCCCCTCGGAAGCACGTGCCTTCCTGCCCACCCTGCTTCCCTTCCCACCCGGGGGAAAACACAGCCACCGAGGGGAAAAAAATAAAATCTATTAACCTTTCTCCTCATCCTGACGCTGATATAATTACCCAATACTAATAATTACCCACGCTAATTTCTCACTCCGGATTCCTGTCCTAGCTCGGCTGCCTCGCGCGACTGCAGCCGAGTCGGCAGCGAAAAGGCTTCGGGATGGGGCTTTTCTTTCCCATGGGGCTGGAAGGAGCTGCGGGGTCACAGGTTCTTCCCACCAAGATGCGGGAGGGATTTTTCCAGTCCCCATGGCAATGGGGCACCCTACAGAGGCAAGGAGAGCCCACGGGGCTGGGCTGTTGTCTCCTTAAGCACCTGGAGGAGACCGGAGGCAAGAAATTACAAGCTGGCTGCTTGGGGGAAGCATCTTAAACCAGGGCTAGAGGCTGCTCTGTGGGACACGGGTGCATGCTGTCCCCATGTCCCTCTTGGGAACAAGAAGGTCTCACCACCTGGCTACAGGGTATGCAGTGCTATGGGGACAGCCCAGCTCCTACCTTGAGTCCAAAGCTCCACCTCAAAGCTCAGTTCTCCTTCGCCACCACACCGCTGGAGCACCCAAACGCTTTTGCCAAGGCCACCCCGTGTCCAGCACGAGCAAAGAGCCTCTGCCCTGTGGAGCTGGCACGGTCTGACACAACGAGGTGCTACCAACGGATGGAACAAGCCTCTCGAGGGTGGAGGACACCACAAGAATGAGGTTACTGCCTTGTACTCACCGCCGAAAATTCAATTGTGGGCAGAAG
The DNA here is from genome assembly GCA_011076525.1 of Nettapus auritus. Classification (NCBI taxonomy): domain Eukaryota; kingdom Metazoa; phylum Chordata; class Aves; order Anseriformes; family Anatidae; genus Nettapus; species Nettapus auritus. The sequence continues at coordinate 10,556,586 of CM021776.1, read as the reverse complement.
AAACGCGCACCAGAGGCCAAATGTGCCGCGCTTCGACGCCCTGAACTTTCTCATCTGTTTCCACTTTTCCTCCTCCCGGCCCACGTGGCCTGTCCCCTGTCCTGCACAACTCCACGAGACCCAAAACCGGCCCGGGAGGCAGGGAGGTGAAAGCACCAGAGGAGTCACGGTGGCAGAGGGATGGTTTGTCTCATGGCAGCGCATCCGCTCCCCAGCAAGGCACCCTTCGGGGCAAATATGCCCCGAGAGCAGCCACAACCACCGTCAAAGCAACAAAGGAAAAACCTCCCAATGTGCTTATGCACACCGGCAGTGGGTGAGAGGAGAGGAGAGTGCCTGGCCCACGTTTTGGAAAGACGGGTGATGAGATGGACGAAGAGCAGCAGCTGCGAGCGGCCGAGCCCCGGCTGGCGGCTGCCCAGCGCTAGCAGCGGGTCAGGAGGGGACGGCGGCGCAGGACGGGGCTCTGCAGCTCGGGAACGCCAGGTGGAGAGGGAGAATGCACAGCCGGGCAGGGAAAGCGGCCGTGAAGATGCCAAAGCTGCTTGGGGATTTAACAAGCAGCAGCAGGAGCCCCAACGAGGGCGGCAAAGCACGGTGGCACGAGCACAGCACCTGCTCGGGGCGCACGGAGATGGTGCCCCAGGGGTGAGCTGGTGCCACCCGTGCCCCCGCGTGGGGACAACTCGTGAGCCCTCCGCCCAGAGGGAAGAGGCAGCTCCTGAGCGGGGCTCTCCCACCCCAGGCTCTCTGGGCTTCCAGTCCCGGTGCTCGGAGCCGAGCGGTACCCCGCCGACCCCTCCTCTTGGCACGAGAAGTGCTCCGCGCCGCTTTGTGCTCTTATCTGCACGCGGCTGTGATTAATTCTCAGTGGCTGGCAGCAGCTACAAGAGGAGGGCGCTTTCGCCCGCCTGCCACACTTCAAAGGCAGGGACTTATCTGCCTCAAACACACTCCGCAGCCTTTTCACGGGGACCCTTTCCAGTTCCACGGGGCTCGCGCGGCGCTGACAGGCGTCGCCAAAGAAAGGCTTATTTACGGGAGTGCATTTCAAAGCCTTCCCCTTCCCTCCCGGCGCTCCGGACGCTTGCTGGGGGAGGCAGCGAGATGCGAGCCCTGCACAAACAGCCCGGTGCGGCTGCTCTGCCTTGGATACGATGGGGAGATGCTGGAGGATGCCACGGTCACCAAACCGTGGGGGCTCCGCGCCGTGCAAAACAACTCCCCGAGGCCAGGCAGGACCTGCTCAGCCCCAGCCACCCCAGGGTGGAGGTGACAGCTGCCAGGAGCGTCACCAAACACCGCGCAGACGAGCTCAGGGCAGGATGTGGAGTATCCCATATCCAGCCTGGGGGCCCCATGGGGACAGCGAGCCCCATGGGGGGACAGCCTGCACATGGCCTGGGCTCACCCCGAGGCAGCAGGCAGCACAGCCGGGCCCCCCAGCATCCCCTCCACACGCCAGCAGCTGCCACCCACGTGCCTCTCTCCGGTTTCCAAAGGAGGGAGAGAGCTTTAAAAATGGGGTCCGTGCATCAGCTGCTCCATCCTGCACCAGGAAGGTGCAGGGGCTGCGCAGCCACCCCGAGAAATGCGGGAGCAGCTGCGGGGCTGGGGCATCAGCTGCCAGGGGGGCTGCAGTTGGTGGGGTTGGGGACGCTGGAGAGGGGGCCACCAGCGTGCCGGGGGGACGGCAGCAGGGAGAGCTGCTTGGGGCACGTGTCAGGTTACCAAACCTTTGCATCCAGCGAGGATAAAGCCTCTGGTTTCGCTCAGCCTCGGGGGAAATGCAGCTTTCCTGTCCACGTGGGGGAAATCTTTACCAAGACGGCTCGACACGCTCGGCACCAGGCTGCTCCGCACCGCCGGCACGGTCAGGGAGCAGGGAGGGATTTTGGAGATGCATTTTTGGCCCCACACGTGCCGCCCCGGACGGCTGCGGGGTGGCAGTGCTTCCAGCCAAAAAATCCCAGCTATGCGGCGCGGGCAGGCGGCCGGCACCGCCGAGGAGCCCGGCCACCGCCAGCTGCCCAGCGCAGGAACGCGTCCCCTCCCCACAAATAATCCCAAAGCGGCGCCCTGGTGGCAGGAGGCTGGGCTGGGGGTGTCGTGTGCCCCCCCTGCCCGTGAGCAGAGGCTCGGGGAGGTTTCACCGGGCGGCACAGACCTGACACCGACACCCAGCCCTCGCGGGGGGCCACGACGCTGCTTCCTTGCTGATTGAGCACCGAGGGGAAGGGGGCGACGAGCTGCCACTCAGCGAAACCCATCTGTAAAGATTAATACAAACCAGGCTTTCGTCCCAGGCCCTACGAGGCAGAGAACATTGGAACTGTAATTATGTTGGTATAAAAAAGCAAAAAAAACAAGGAGATAGTTAATCTAGATCACAGCTCCTAACAGCCCCCGATTCCAGCGGCACCGACACCGGGCAATCAAACTACCTTCGAAGCACACTGCTATGGGTGCCTCGGCCACGTGCTGGCCATTCTGCTGCCTCGTGGTGACAATTTGGTGCTTTGTCCCAGGAGAGGTGGCTGCCAACCTCCCCAAACCTGCCCCGTCCCTCAGCCAGCACCGCAGCGGTCGGACCCTGCCCCGCACATGCACACATTGTCTCGGGCAGATGGCATCGGTCAAAACTGCTCCATCAGCAGCGGGGATGGAGAAGCACGCCCAGCTCACGGCTTCACTGCTTCTGACGGAGCTAAAAAGCTGTCAGCAAAATGGTTTGCACCTTTCTGGAGCTAAAACGAAGTGCTGGAGGGAAAAGCCCAGCGCCACGGTGCTGCAGCCGCAGTCTGGTGGGGGATTGGGCTGGGGCAGCGCCTTCACCAGAGCCAAATGTGGGTGAAGGAGGGACTGAGGGAGGCGATGGAGCAGGGCGAGAACTGCAAAGCCCCCCGGGAGCCCCGTGCTCGCTCTGGCACAGGAAGCACCGAGGCACCCTCGCTGCTCGCCCCCCAGCTGCTCCGGCGGTCTCGAGCCATTGATTTCTCAGCTTTGCCCTTCAAAACTCTCCTGGCTCGGCGCCCGGGTTGTATCGTCTCGTTCCTTGGGAGCAAAATATCTCTATTATTATTGCAATTATTTCCCAATCAGCATCGCTCAGGGCTGATTCGGTCGGCGGGGGGGCCCCGACAGGCGAATCGATGCGCAGCCTGCGCCCGGGGCTGCCGAGGGAAGGGCGGGCGGAGGACGGGGCGTCCCTCCCCGCCGTGCCGTGACCATCCCCAGCCGAGCAGTGGCCACACAATACCTGTGTGCCGAGGATATGGACCCAAAATCTGCTTATTTTCCTCCTAGCTCAGCAAGGCAGCACAAGCCCTTCTTTTCCCTGCCCAAGTAACAAGAGCAAAGCAACACCAACGCTAACCCACTGCGTCCCACTGCCCCTGGCCTGCTCAGGAGCGAGGACCGGCCCTACAATGGCCGAGGAGGACATGGGGCACTCGTCCCTTTCCAGACCGCTGTCAGGGAGCCCAGAAAGTCAGGGAGGAGGCAGCGGGGCTTTGCCAGGAGGAAGCCCAGGCTCCCAGAGCTGCGGCATGCCGGAGATCAGCTGATCCTCCCTCCCCTCGCGGCCCCAGGAAAATAGCTGTTTCCTTCCTGCTCCCTAAAACAACAAAGCAGCACGAGAGAAGCTGCCTGAGGACACGGAAGGAGCCATCGATCTCACCAAACAGAGGGCTGCGTGGCAGGAAAAGCCCACGCAGGGGAGGCTGTGGAGGGATGGTCCCGGGGTGTCCCCGGGGTGTCCCCAGCAGGTTGGGGACAGGCTGCAGCAGCAGCTCCAGCCCTGGGCTGCCCACGACACCTGGGCCCAGTGCTCCCCTCCTCGTCCCAGCACTCCATGACCCCATATTCCCCATCCCAGGGGATCCCAGCCCTTTCCCAGAAGCACGGGGCCAAACGTGCCCCAGCTGAACGCTGCAGCCCAAACCTCTGCAGCCCAAACCTCTGCACCGCGCTGGTGCCGCGGGGTGCGCGCAGCACGTCCCTCTTGTGCTGCCTTCAGCCACCCCCGGAGTTTCGTTTCCTTTCTCTTTTTCCCCTCTGCAGACACACAACTCCATCTCCAGAGCAGACACCACTCCGCAGCAGCTCCGGGGCCCAAACCTTACATCCCCAGAGTGCAATCGGCACGCATCGCCCCACACCATCGACTCTCTGTGACCACTGTCCCTCGCGGCGCCCCGGCAGAGCTGAGCCCAGCACCAGGCACCTGGGCTTGCAGGCAGGTTTACTCATCCATCAGGCTTCTCTCCACAGCCCTACATCCAGGTATCACAACCCACAAACTCCAAAACCTCTCACAACCCCATCCCAGCAGCTCCCAAACCGCTCCGCTCCTGCCACACGTCCAGCAGCCGTCATTTCCTCACCGCCCCATCCCAAAGCCACTCGCTGCAGTAACCCAAATTTGCAGCAAAGGCATTTAACACAAACTAAATCTGCTGCCACTCACATCCACCCAGGGCGATGCTGACCGCATCCAGCCTCACCTCTTTAACGCCAGCGCTGCCCCGTCCTGCTGACAGCCCCTCGTTACCGCAGCCCCGGGGTTTTATCCCAGTGGCCAAATCACACCTGAGCGGGCAGGGGAAGCTGCTAAGCACTGAACAGCCAGGGTCTAAATAAGGCACGGCACGCTGACAGCGTTAAATATTAAACATCTCGCCCAGGCAGCAGAACTGGACACGCAGAACGTCTCATGAACACAACGATCACATTTTATATTGCATAATGTGCTTCAGGAGAAAGTAATCCATCGGATCAGGAGGAGAAAAGGTAAAACCATGCTTTTTTTTTTTTTTCCTCCTCTTTTTAAATCAACACTGCAGCTATCGGCACCCCGAGATGGAAATTCCAGGCCCAGCGCTCCCTCCCCAACCTGCCCCGCTCTCAGAACCAAACACCTCCGAGGTTTTAGAGACAGCCTCTCGCTGCCCCGCGCGAGGTGCTCCTGCTGATAACACCCAGCTGAATCCAGCTCCGGGCTGGGAGCAAAGGAGAGCACGTGCAAATATTTTCCTTCCAAACCAACCCTCGCCAGCACACACTCAGACCACTCTCGCTCTCCACACCCCGAGTTTAGTGTTTGCTGAACTCCCCGCTCTGACATTTCGTTTGCGTTTCAGGGCTTGGTTCCCACACGTGAGCCTCTCCAGCAGCATCCCCAGCCCGAGCCCCTCGCCAGCTCACACCTTCCCCACAGCTCCCCACGCCGCCGAACCCTGGAGCGACGGAAAGCGCTTCCTGCAGCAGGCTCTCCGCCGGCAAACAGGATGGAAATTAGGCTCTTCAGCCTGAGCATAGGAGCAATTTTGAAGGAGAGATTGAGCAGATTTAAATATAGAGATTGCTTTCCCTAAGGATACTGCTCGAGATGTTTAAAAGCTCAGGTTTTACGCAGCGCAGATTTTCTCTCCGCAGCCCTCGTGCGGATGCGGAACCCTTCTCTCGCTGCTCCCTTCTTCCTGGGGCTCGTGGGGAAGCGGGGCCGGGCAGGAGGTGAGCACCACAGACAGGCACAGGCTGGGCTCCTGCACACCCGTAGGATGCTGAGGGGCTGCAGGAGGAGCCCGGCCAGCCCCTCGCCAAGCCGCCGGCACGCAGGAGGGCCGGGCACGCAGCTGGGGCCGCTTTGCGCGCTCGCTCCGGGAAATTCTCGGCACAGCTTTAAGGACCACCTGCCACCATCTCCATCTCCCCGAAGCCACGACGGCTGCCAGGGGATCTCAAGCGGAGGCTGCCACTCACTGCAGCTCGCCGGCGCGATGTCCGAGGAGCTGCCTCCAACGAGGCGCCAGGAGCACAGCTTGGCACCTGACAGCTCGGCACCAGCGAGAGACGTGCCAACGCCGAGCGCTGTCAGCCCTCGGTGGCCCCAAGGGCTGGTGGCAACGCGTGCTGTCCCCCTCCTACACGCTGCCACCACCCACAGCCCGCACCGTGCCCGTGCCTCCTGCCCATCCGTGGGGTCAGGCTCCCGAAAGTGCCCACAGAGAGGGCTCCTGGTGGAGAAGGCTCATGGAGCGGTGACCCACGGTGGGCAGGGGGATTCAGCGCCTCTGGGGGGCTTCGAGGAGGGCAGGGAGGGAGCAGGGATGGCGATGGGACGAGTGACCCCTGAGTAAAAGCGTGCCTTCCACCGAGATGGGGCCCTGGAAGCAACCTTCACCCGGCCCGAGGGTGCGCACGCCTGAGTATCTGCACTGGTGAGGGAGGCCAAGGGGTGGGAAATGATGTTAATTAAAGTTTTAATTACTGTAACCAAACGAGGAGCATAATTACTTTATTCTCACCGAGACTTCAAACTGATTAAGAACCACGTGCGTCGCAATCTTTAGGTTGATTTGATTTTTAATTAAGCGTGCCGTCGGAGGGACGGGGCGGGACGGGGGCTCAGCCCTGCCCGGACCCCAAAACCTGGGGGGGGATCCCCTGGGAGCCAGACACAGCTCCCAGCACGGCTCAGGGGAACTTCACGGGTCCCCACGGGCACCCACGTCCTGCAAGGCTTCGAGCAGAAGGGGTGGGTGCAGGGACACGGCCCCGTGGCCGGTCACACACAGCCCCGTACCCCTCCTGCCTTCCGCAGCGTCCCGAGAGCCGCTCCGCGCAGCCCCCTCCAGTATTAATGAACTGGTGCCGCCGCTGGAGGGAATTATTAAAAAACTATTTTGCAAAGGTATCTTTTTCAAATAATAATAATACTAAAAGACAAAGCTGTAGAAATTAAATTCCCAGTCTCCTACCTCAAATAAATAGTATCAGAATTTGAAATGAGACATAATTACCTCGGCAAGGTTAAAGCCGCTAATGCGCACGGAATACAGAATCACCATTCATCATCATCATATCTCATATCACAGCCATTATTTATAATTAGGAGGCACGGTTTAAAAAACACATAAAGACGCCCATGCAATGCAGTAATTCTTCTGTTATTGCTCCTGAAGGGCCAATCCTGGCCCTTTCAGAACCTCTGATTTGTGGAGTCCGGGATCAGGCAAAAGCAATTCCCCAAAATACCCCCAAAAAGTCAGTCCCAAAGAGCGTGCTGCTCATGGCTCTGAAGGAAAACCCACCTGCAGCTGCCCTCAAGCCCTTCCTGGGCACGGAGACAGCAGTGACAGGACACAGCAGGGCTGCACCCGACCCATCCAGACCATTTCAAAGCCACGCAGCCGTGCTGGGAAGGGTTAGAGCAGCCAGGATCCGGCCAGGAGAGTGTCGTGGCACAGAGCAAGCAGCCAGCCCGGCCTGGAGCTGAAGGTGCCAGCTTGGCACTCGCCCCAGCATCCACACAAGGGCCAGTGCTCCCCACCAGCCCCATGGGCTTTCTCGGCCGCTGGGTGCTTTCACCTGCTTTTAAACCCCAGAACAAGCGATGGCGAAACCGAAAGCTAAACCAAAAGCTGCCCTCCCTTGAAGCTGCTCCCGTGTCCCAGTGAAACATTAACAAGCTCCCAGCGAAGTCAGAGGAAATTGCCCTTAATGTATTCAGGGAAGTACGAGCCAGGTGGTGATGACACGAGGCCCTGAGCCCACCTCTGGAGACACATATCTCCAGGCCCACTGCTGGCAGCACCCAGGAGCACGAGCTCGCAGTCCCATGGGGACACCAAGCTGCTCCTCTCACGTGCTGGAGCTGGAGCAGAGCCCTTGTGCAGAAAAGCAGAGCGCCAGGACACAGCCCGGGTCGGGGACGGGTCTGTTTTGGAGGGCAAAGCGACCCCTGGGGCTGAGGAGCCCGGGCTCTGCACCCTTTGGTGGGGAATTAGAGTAAGAGAAGGTGCCCTGGGTGCGCAGAGCTGTGCCAGCAGGGGCCGGGACAGCAGGAGGACAGGCAGACAGCCACGTAGATGCAAGCTGCAGGGTTTTTGGAGATGGAAAAACAAAGCAGGGGAGCATGAGGGGAGCCAAGGGCCGGAGGCAGCAGCCCGGAGCAAGAGCTGCCTTTCCCCAGGCTGCTCGCCGCACCCGACCGCTCGCCCCACTGGTCCCGTGACTGCGGCCACAGAGCTGCGCTTTTTCAGAGATTCCACTGGGCTGTAAAACGCTAAAACAACAAGGGAGGGAAAAAAACAGCTCCCAGATGCACAGAGAACCGCTCGCTGTCCAAAACCCGGGAAACGAGTTGCTAACAAAGGGCCCCGCAAACACGCTGGGTCCCAGCACCGCACACCGCAGGGTTTCCACTGCCTCCCCGCTCCCCTGGGGGCCATCCCCGTGGTCTCAGGAGGCACCAGAAGGACTTTTAACACTGGTGGCAGCAAGTTTTCCAAAACCCAAAGTCGCAGAGAGAGGTGGCAATTTGTGGCACTCGGGCAGGGGATCACTCTTTGCCCTTCCAAGCGCTGAAAACGAACCCCCCCCCTCCCCTTTTCATCCCGTTGAAGACTTGACCGAACCTCCTAGCGCTCTGCAGTTGAAATTGGCAGGTCTTAAATTAATTGACTGCAATTTTACACAACAACATGTTTAGCTGAGAGCTGGCCCGCGGCCCGCTTGGCTCGCCACCGCTCCCCAGACACTTTTCAAGCAACCTCCAAAACTTCACAATGCGGCGGAGGCGAGGCGAGCGGGCTGCCAGCGTGACCCGCTCCCTGCCAAAACACCAGCCCCGCTTCCCCGCGCCCCCTCCCCGACCCTTCTCCGGCTCCGCTGTTTCCCCCCCCCGCTCTCGTTAATGGCTCATTAAATTATTCTCATCGTCTCCGAGGTCTCCGCTCCTCCACGGCGCAGGCTCCGCTCTCGCTGGGTTTCGGGCCCGCTGCTTTGCCATGGAAACGACAGCGACGGGACCGACGCGCGCAACAGGCAGGAGAGAAGTCAGGTTTGTATTTCAGCCCGCTCCGACACATTCCTGAGCTCCTTCCACTTAATGCCCCAAAGGACGGGGCCCGAAGCAGAAGCCAAAGCAAAAGCCAATGTCACGGTACCGGAGCACGGCGAGCGCCCCGGGGTGCTGTTGTTTGGGATCCCAAACGTGAGGACGCGCAGCCTCAGCGCCCAGGAATGAACTGGCAGGCTCCAGCTCACCTCCAGCCCTCGCCAGCAGCCAGCTCAGCCAAAAAACAATCACGCTCTCGTTAGCGGAGCCGGCACCGCCGCTCGCACGGGGCCAAACCTTGGGGTCGGCCCCTGCCCAGGTCCCCGAGCCTCCTCTGCGAGACACCACCAGGGCCAAACACAAACCCCGGGGACCAGCCAGCCTTGGCTATGAGCCCACATCTGATCATGAGCAGGAAGCACCCCGGTGCCGGGCACCTCTCCAGGGCACGGCCGCGGCACCGAGGCGTGCTCCCAGCCGCCAGCCCTCCCGGCCAGGCTGCGGGAGGCCAGGGGAGGATTTTCTCTGGCTCTGCCCAGAGCCTGGGTCAAGCAGCTGATGCTCCGCGAAAGCCAAATTGGGGGCGGGTTGTTTGTGTGATTTCGTTTCTTGAATAAACAGAAACATCCTGCCCGTGATTAAGAGCCTTTATGAAAAACACACCAGCGCCGAGCGCTGCAGCTGGGGCTGGAGGTACCGCGGCGCCTGGGGGGCAGCAAACAAGAGGGCTGGGCTTCGGGGGGGGGGGTGAGCGCAGCTCCCAGATGGATTCACACTGCCATAACGTCCCAGGCAAGTTTCAGAGACAGAAATCCTCCCCGGGAAATCCTAAGATGGTTCCTTTCTCCCAGAAACCACCATTTTTCACACCAAACCTTCCCAAGCATCCTCTTGCTCCTGCCCCTCCGGCAAGCCCACGACCCAGCCAGGCTGCGAGCAGCCCACGTGCCGTGAACCACAGACACGGCGCAGGTGAGAGGCAGCCGAGGTGCTGCCATCACCTTTAAGCATTAATTCTTTCCTTTATCACCCGCACATATCAAAGCTCTCCACACGCCCTTACACCACACTCCGCCTTTCGGCCACGGGCATCGCCAGGTCACGGGGAGGCGAAACCCGGAGCAGCGAGCTGACCCCAGCCCTGCTGGCAGGCAGGCGGCACGGAGCTGTGCCAAAAATCGCTCTGCCAGAAGTCGAGGACCTGCAGGACTCGTGTGCCTGCCCCCTGTGCAGCTCCGCAGCCCCCGCCGCACACCGCAGAACACATGCTTTTGGTTAACTCGCATGGGCCGAGGGGGGGAAAGGCACTGAAACATCCCTGACACACACACACGCACGTGTGAAAACTCCAGTTTTCAAGTTTCTTCTCTTGGCAAGGCTCAAAATAGGCCAAGGTTTCAATTTTTTTTTTTTTTGCTGGGAGGTTTTAAAAATGTATTCCATCCAAACCATCCCCGAAGCATTCCTGACATTTATTGCCATCAGCTTTTCCCCCAGTTAACTACCTCTATGCATCTATCATCATCTTGATGAAAAACATCTCCAGAAACACACAGACCAGGAAAAAAAAAAAAAAAAGTTTCTTTTGCTCTGCTTCTCACTGCTCACAAAAATAAAGAGAACAAGGGAGGAGAGGGGGTCAGGAACATTTCTGCCTTGACCACTTTGTCCGGCAAGAGCCACCGCTCGCCGCAGTGCTGGCAGGGATGTGGGAGGTGATGTTTGGACTGGCACCCAAAACCTGCTCCCCAGGCACTCGGTACCCCGTCTGCAGACACAGCATTGACTCGACAATGAACGGACCAAATCTCATCTGGAAAAACGCCTTTTTGGTCTTTGGGCTCAGCTCGCAAGGCTCGCAGCGCGCGTGGGACAGGCGCGAGGAGCAGCTGAGCGGGAAGGAGCGGAGCTGCTCCCGTCCCCGGGAGGCAGGCAGCGAGCGGCACCTGGGCGGATACGGTGTCAGCACAGAGCTCTCTGCGGGCTTTTTAATCGTTTCCATTTCCAAAATGGAGCAGAGGTCTTGTTTCAACAGCCTGCGCAAGCAGATGTCAGGCAGAAAGGTTCAAAAGGACAACAGCGGAGAGAGAAAGGGAGCTGAGCCACCGAGCAGCGACGCGTGGGATTTTGGTGATGCACTGCGGTGTGAGAGGGGCAGAGGAGCCCCTGCATGGCTTACCACCTCTCCTGTGAGCTGGCAGGACACCAAAGTGCCCTGCCTCTGGATCTGAAGAGAGGACAAGGCACCCTGAGCAAGGCGGCAGCTCCATGAAGTGCCCAGGGATGTGGGTTGTCTCTCTCGTAAGGATCCTGGTAAACCCTGGTGTGACACAGAGCCGAGTTACCATGCTGTAATGAGCCCTCCTCCATCAGACAAGCCTGTTGCCATCCCGTGTGCTCTCTGAAACCCAGACAAGCCACATTTTTCTTCCCAAGTTTGGCCAAGCATGCTTCCCTTTGTGCTTGCCTCGATTCCCTCCGTCCCTGCACCCAAGGCAGTAATTTTTGCCCTCTTTTAAAGCCAGAAGGACCAAGAAGCCGAAGATCCCACACCAAAGAGCCCAGGGATGCAGCTCTCCAGCCCAGGCAGCTCGCTCCCCGGGTTACTTGCTCGCAGCCCTCGAGTTTTCAGATTTAAGAGGGGGAAGGAGAGGCAGGAAGGAAACCCTCCGCTAAGACACGGAGTGTTTATCTCACCTGCTGGAAGAGAAACACGTCTTTAATTTTAAACGTCGAGCGTAAAAACAGATCCCTTGAGGCTCGTAAACATACCAGAAAGAGAGGGAGAGTAACAGAGAAACCCTGGGGAAATAAACAGAGAATTCAATTTGGGGAGTTCCCATCCCTGGAGCCGGCTGGAAATCACCCCCACAGCCCCGTAGCTGGCACAGGCCATGCAGACGAGGTGCGGCTTTGTTTGTTTTGGGGGGTTTTATTTGTTTTTTTAAGGTCTTTGCTTATTTCTCAAGAAACACCACCGAGTGCAGCACCCTCTCCAAGAGGCCAGATGGTGAGCCCAGCCAGACCTCAGCACACCGACCCCGAGGAGCGGGGAAAAGCTGCTGTGCTGAGACACAGGCCTGGTTTTAGAAGATTTTAGAAGGTTTTCAGCCACCGATGGAAACCAGAAGGCCAAGGAGAAGCCAGGCACTGAGCTCTTGCTACAAAAGGGACCACCAGAAGTTACCGGCCCCATGGTGAACGCCCCAGGAGGCCCGGCCAGGGCAGGGGCAGGCCTCTCCCCTCTCCTCATAGCACCAACTGGATCCCCCTTCCCCCGGCTCATACCCCAAAGAGGGACAGCTCAGGACATCCCTGAAACCCCAGAAGAAGCCGTCCCGGTGTGCTCTCTCCCTTGTGGCCACGAGGGAGGCGAGGGATGCTCAGAGCTGCCGGCAGAGCAGGGGGAAGCCGTGCGGAGCCAGGGGCCTGCACAGCGCCGGCGCCCAGGATAGCACACAAATTGCTTCATTAAATTTCATCACATTAAGCCAGTTTCATGAATTTAACATTGTCCCTGGACTATTGTTTGTCTGAAAATTAAATTACGGCAACATTTGTTGTTTCAACGAGTCTGTCAATTATAAACGAGGTCGGAGGAGGGGGATGCGGGCAGGTGATGGCACTCCTGGCTCCGGCAGCGAGGAGATCGCAGCCCCTCCTTCCCAGGAGGATGGAGAGGGGAAGAATTAGGGTGACATGTTATTTCACCCACAGCCAAGTATGCCAGACACGGAAAGCCTCACCATGCTGGATCCAGTATGGGATCGGACAGCAGTGCTCAGCTCTGCAGAGCACCAGGTCGTGCCCCTCCGGGCAGCACCCACCTCACTTACGTTCGCCCGAGGAGATCTGCACACTGGTCTGAGGCTTCACAGACCGCAAAACCTTGCCACAATGGGGAACACGCAAATATTTCTCGTTTATTCTTCCTTTTCCCTCGAGCAGCTCCTCTGTGCAGTATCAGAGACAAAGGTGACAACCTTTCACTTGGTGAAGAAAAGCTTCGAGCCCAGCGGACTATAAATAGCACCCAAAACTACCCCGCATCCCCAGCCGAGGGGATGAAATGAAGACGAGTGAACCACCAGCTCCAAGGTCAGAGAGACTGTTTTTTTCCCCTTCCCTTTGTTCAAGGTCTGGTAATTTTACCAACGCAGGAGAGCGATCCAAAATACATCATTACGGTGGGAGCTAATAAAAAACACACGGGTTTTTCAGCCTGCCATGGATTCTTTCACTCTGGCAGGGATCACCACGGGGACGATGCTGCCCCAGCATCAGCCCCCTGCTGCCTTCGGGTTCCTCGGGACCCCCGGTGCCATACACGGAGTGACTGACGGCCGCTGCCTTCAAGAGCACCAAGAGCAGCAAGATTAAAACACCCTCTGATTACCCAGCTTTGCTCCATGGGGTCCTCTCTGCCTCTCAAGGCCATGGGGTGGGAGCTCAGGGACGTGCCCAGCTCGGAAGCACCTTTGAAGGAGAAAGGAGAAACACAGGGCCACCCGGGGAGCCACCAGACCAGGACAAACCCCTCAGGCACCGCTCCTCCGGGCTGCAGGAAGGCAGGCGGGATGCCAGCACTGCCCCTGCCCTCCCTTTTCTCCGCTGCCTTTGGTGGGAGGCTGGGGCTATTCTGCCACCTGAAAAGCCAAAATTAGCCAGCTTTCAAGCCGTGAATAAGCACAATGGCTCCGACAGGAGGGCCTCCACAGCGCCGGGGCCTCCCAGCTCATTTCCATCTCAGCGGGGCGGTTTCCACCCTACCCAGCTCCCCAGCGAGCGCCGTGCCCTGCTCTTTGCATGGAAGGGCTGTGTCTGCACGGCCCCAAGGTCAGGGTGCCTGGCCACAGGCAGGGGGACACCCAGGGGTGCTCAGCACCCTCGGGCTTCCCAGCCAAACGAAGCCTGTCCGTTCCTTTTGGTGTCCACAGCTCCATACCCAAACCTCACATCCCTGTGCCACGGGCAGGGTACTGAGCGAAGGGAAATGCAGAGAGCACCAAAAAATCCCGGAGATGGACACATCCTGGAGAAGGTCGCATCCCGGAGGCTCCCGAAGTCACCTTGGGGAGGGTGCCCAGGGCGATGCCCCGCTGGCGGCACGCAGCCGGGAGAGGCGCAGAGTCAGCGCTTTGTGCGGGGAAGGGCTGAGCCTGGCGGCCACGTCCCTGCCTGGCAGCCAGCCCGGCTCCTCTCCGCCGGCTCCTCACCTGCTTTGTGCTGACTGCGGAGCAGATGGGGGGAAAAAAAAAGAGTTATGGAGGTGAAGAGCCGGGGGCAGCCGGGCTGGGAGCTGCAGGGGCTGGGAGAGGCACAGCACAGAGGGCAGCGGGGGCTCAGCCCCATCCTGCTCGAGGCGGGGAGCCCGAACGCAGCGCGTCCCTCCCCAGAGTCACCCGAGGACGGAGCTGGCAGCAACCCCCCCCAGCCGGTCTCAGAGGCCGTGGGTTCACGATGAATTTCTAATTGTTTCCTCCAACAATGAGACATCCTGTTCGGAGCTCGACAAAAAGCCAGCGGGGCCCCTTCCTCCTGAGCTTGCCGGGGTGACGCCGCGCGCTGCCCGCCACGAGCAGGGGGCACAGGGGGGCTCCGCAGCCCCTCTCCCCTCTCCCCATCCACTTACCAGGGCAGCACGGCCACCTCCACCTCGATTAAAGCAGCCAGCACTTAACAGTGTAGGCTCTCGACAGGGCTGGGAGCACCGAGAGGTATTTGATGGATTCGCTGTGGCAGCCGCTGGGCACCTTGTCGTGCCAAGAAATGATCGCCACTGACCGGGGAGGACGAGGGCGCAGGATCCCAAGCGCCCGTCTCCCTGCAGGGGAACGGGGCCGAATCCCCCGGGGAGCCCCGTACATGGCGGGCAGGGGGAGCGGGGTCCCCGTGGGATGGGTTGGGGACACAGAGGGACGAGGCAGCAGGAACAAAAGGCCCTTGTGCGGTGCCGCCAGCTGCCTTCCCCGGCTCCATCGCGCTCGTCCATCCATCAGGGCTTGGGGGCTGGGGGGTCCTGCCCCATAGCACCCCCAAAACGCCCTGTGCCCCTACAGAGGGCTGCCCCGTGGTGTGGTGCAGGGGGAGGCAGGTGGGCTGCGGCAGAGATGCTGCAGGATCTGCCCCAGGTGGCTGAACACACACACACGGCCCCATGGCACCGTCCCCAAATGGGGCCACGAGCACCAAAGCTGCCCCCCAGGAGCAGGGTGAGGGCAACTCTTCCCTGCAAACAGCCAGCTCCGTGCAAGGACGGGGGGGACAGGGGGGTCACGAGGGGTCCGAGCCCTCCCTGCACCCCAGGAGCTGGATTTCGGGCAGACACAAAGGGTCCCTTTTCAGCCGGAGCTGCTTAAAGCTGCCTTAGCGCTAAGCAGAGGCGGCGTGGAAGGAGCCTCGTGCCTCCCCCTCGCAGGCTCACGTGGACCCCGACCTCTGCCGGGTGATGCCAGCCCGTACCCGGAGAGGCCGAGGCGTGGATTTGTGGGTTGGAAAGCCAGTTTTGGCGAGTTTTGCTTTCATGTACAAACAGCAACAGCACTGAACCGTGCTGGGGAGCGCCAGGAGGAGGACGCCAGCCCCATGCAGGGCTGCGAAGCCTCCCCAAAAAGCCAGCAGTGAGGTCTCCGCACCCCAGCTGGGCTCCTGGAGGCCAGGAGGAGCTCCCCCCGTGCACAATCCTGCCCTGAGAGCAGAGCACGGATACCCTAATGCTCTGCCCCAGCCGTCAGCCCAGACCTGCCCGCAGCAGGGTGCAGCTCCAAGGGGGACGTGGCGCTTCCCAGGCACCCACCCACCCTCCCAGGGACCTGCAAGAGCCCAGAAGAGACAAATCAAGGCCACCGAACGCTCCCCAAAGCCAGCAGCCAAGCAGTGGGTGAGCAGCCGGGCACAGTCCCCCTGCAGGAGCCATTCCTGCCCCCCCAGACCCGCACCTCTCCTCTCCGGCAGCCCCTGACCCCAAATGTGCGGGCAGCAGAGCCCCCCCGGCCCCAACACCCAGCACGTGCCCCGCAGAGCCCCCGCTCCCCGCCGGGGATCATTCCTGACTCACGGCACAGCTGGGGGAAGGGGGAGAGGAAGAAAGCAGGGTTTTTTTTTTACGAGGGGAAGAGATTTGGCTTTTAAAACACCGAGAGAGGGAATAAAAATGGTTCCTTGGAAGGAAATGAAGCAGCACAGAAAGCACCGTTGCTGCCCCAGGCAGCCAGGAGGCGAGACACGAGTTCCCAGCCAGTTCCCAGCCCAGGGCCAGCAGGCAACGGGGAAATTCCTGCAAAGCCCCGGCCAGTGGCCTCCTGCAGCTGCACACAGCCCCTGCACGGCGCTCAGCCCCAGCCCCACAGCCACGTTTTAGGGTCACAGAGCCCTGAGAGAGCAGGGGCTGGGAATTCACCTTCCCTCCGCCCGTGATCCTCCCCAGGAGGAGCAGCAAAGGCCGCGTGTTTGCGCCCAGGGCTGGCCCACTTAGCGCGGAGAGTTTATTTTTTATTATTATTATCATCATCGGAGCGGAGAAGCCAAGGAAACCAAACAAGGGGCCGGCTCAGCCGGGCCTTCCGTGGGAGAGGATAAACAAGGCGCGGAGAGTGCGAGCCGCAGGGGGGAGCGGATTCCCGGCAGGGACGCGGCCCGAGGCGTTCACGCCCAAGGCCATCTGCTTGGGGGACGGGGAAGGAGCTGAAGGGATTACGGGGGCAATGGGACAGCCAGAGCTGCACAGGCAGCCTCTGAAAACGAGGACCCAGCTGGCTGCGAGGGGCATGCGGGGGCTGCAGGGACACCCGGCTCCTCCCAAGCCACCAAGACCCTTCCCGAGCCACCTCCCCACGAGGCTGCTCCAAGTCCCACTGCCCATGAGATAACCTGGGGGCACCCAAAACCACGTCACCCACCCTTACACCGCTTCCCCACGTGCACTTGGAGGATACATCTCCAGGCTGCACCCCGTGCCCCCGAGTGCTCATACTCCATCGCACGGCAGCTTTTTGCTCGCCTCCCTGGGAAAGGCAACCCAGGCGAAGCTCAGCCCGGCAACGAGGCTGCAGCAAGCACCGGTGCCTCCCCGCTGTCAGCCAGGCGCTGGAAGCCTCGCTTTGCTTGCACAGGTTTCCCCTGGAAGTCCCCGCAGCGGCGTGCCCATAGCCCCGTGTCACTTCCCCATCCACCACCCCAAGGGCAGGTCCCCGACGTGCCCGCGGACAGCACGCAGAAGTGGCTCACACCCCAGGCCGGCAGCACGGCGAGAGTCACCCCCTCCTGACTCACCCCGGCGGGGCAGAAATCCCCAAACCCCGTCCCCACAGCCCCGTGACCGCTGGCAGCGGGCGGCGAGCACGAGGGAGCTGGGGGCAAGCCAAGGAGAACCGCCTGCCTTCGCTCCAAAGTCATTTTCCCTCCTGGAATGACGGTGTCCCCTCCCCGGATGCCATCTGCATCAGCCCCCAGCACCACGACCCCTCCAGAACGACGGCCCCGGGGGGACAGAGGGGACAGGGGGGGACAGGGGACAGCTGTGGGGCACAGCAGGTGCTGCCCGGCAGCCTCCAGCCGTGCCTGCTGGCAGCACGGCCGCAGGGCAGGCGGGCTCGCGTGGCTTTTTCGGGGGACAAAGGCAGGCTCTGTCTGCATGCAGCCGCCTGGACAAATGCTGGGCACGGGAGCTGCCATCCAAGGAAAATCCAGACGCAGCCGGGACTCTGCCCTGACCTTACCCCGACCCGGATGGTGCACTCGGGGGCCCCTCGTTCTGACCAGCACCCACCGCAGGGCTCCTGGAGCACTCAGCACCCCGCTGTGCCCTGCTGCGGCTCCCCGGGGCCGCTGGGCACTGGGACAACACTGGTGATGGGGAGAAACCAGCACAAAGAGCTCGGGGAGGCACTGAAGAAGATGAAGCCGTTCAAACCACACCTGGGCTCCGAGCCCTGGCCTCAGCCTTGACCTCGCACCCGGAGCTCAGCCTGCGCCCCCCCTCAGCAACCTACAAGTGGCTCTGAAGGTGCAAAGACCAGCGAAAACTGAGAAGAACTAGGAAAAAAAATGAAGAAAGGGAATAAAAACCAACACAAATCTTCCATGTAAAAGGCAACTGCCATCCTCTCCTCCAGATAAATAAGGGACAGGAGCCGTAACGCCGTCCCTGTGGCTTCGTGAACCCTCCTCCCACACGCTCCTTCCTCCATCCCCATCCTTCATGCTGGCACAAGCCATTTAAACCCCCCGGTGGGAGCCCAGCGGCAGGAGGAGCCGCCAGCAACGCGACACCCCTCCCTCAGCCCCATCGTCCCTCGGCCCCATCGATCGATGGGGAAGGGAGGACAGCTGATGGGGAAGGGAGGACGAGCTGCCTCGTCAGCTCCCCCCCTGCTCAGCCTGGCGCTGGGGAGAAGGAAAGGGAGGAGAAGCAGCCAAGCAGGGGATGTGAGAGCATCACCAGCACCCCGATCCCTGCCTCGACGCACGCTGCCCATGTCCCCAAATGCACTGCTAACCCTACATTTTCTGATTTCAAATCAGCGTTTGGGTTTATGCAGCACGGAGGAGGAGAAGCAGAGAAAGCGCAGGGTGCTGAGCCCCAGAGGGGCGCTGGGGTGCCCCGGCACGCAGAGGGATGTGCCGGGCTCCCCGGCCGAGCCCCGCGCCCCCTGCCCCTTGCCGGGAGCCGCGCCGTGCCTCTGCCTGGCTGAGGATGCAGTCAGTGCAAGCTGTGTTTATCCGGGGCATGCACGGCTGTAATTACAGGCACGATGTTATGATAACAGGAAATCCGTGCCCTGTGGAGATGCAGCCAGAGAAACACACACACGGCTCTCTGCTAATTGCCACCGACAAGCTGCCTTCTGTGCGGGGCTGGGGTGCGGGAGGAGAAGGCTCCCTCACTCGGGGAGGTGGCTCAGGGCCACCTGCGGCACCCCGCAGCGCCGAGGGCACACCTCGGACCAGTTTCCTCCACAGCGTAACCCCTACACCACAGGCACAGCCCACACGGCCACGCTGTGAGCACAGCGCCCAACGTCTCCTGAGCAATGCCAGGGCACCTCAGCGCCGACCCAAAGGGAGAGCAGGCGAGAGACAAGACCCAAAGGGGACACGTAAATCCCAAATCCCCCCCGCGGCAGCAGGAGCACAGCTCATCATCCCCTCGGAGGACAGCATCACCTGGCGCAAACTCCAGCTTCAGACCCTACCTCTCCCATTTTGGCCAGATCCAGGATGTGAAGGCAACAGATGAGGGAACTCTGACCCCACAACGAACCAAGGGGAGCAGGGAGGCTCCATCCTGCCCACGTCACACACGGCAGCACTGCCAACCCAGCTGGAGCTTCCCTCAACAGCAACACCAGCACGAAGACACCGGCACCCACCTCTCGGGCCCTATCCAGGTCAATCACAAAGCAACATGGACAAGGAGAGGCAGAGCCTGCCCCATCACAGCTGGGGGGCAAACCAGCAGCCCTGGGAGACAACGGGGTGGACTCTGACCCACCAGTAGTCAAACACTCGATCCCTTTACGTTACAGCCCTCTGACGCAGAGGTTTTGTGTATTTCTTTGGCAGAGAACGACAACGGGGACGCACGCCCCCCACACCACACCAAGTCACACCGGGGGAGGCACAGAGATCCCCCCGGCAGCACGGCCCCGTCCCCGCCAGCACCGTCCCTACCTTTTTGATCTTCCCGCTCCGCGTGCCCGCGAAGACGACGGTCTGTCCCCTGTAGTCGTAGGCAGCCACCGAGGTCATCCCGTCCTCCTTGTCCACGAACAGCGGCGTCCCCTCGATGGTGACGGTCCCGCCCAGCGGCTGGTTAAAATCCTGGCCGCAGAAATTGTCGTCGATCTGCAGCGGCTGCGGGAAGGAAAAGAGGAGAGGTGAGCTCTGGTCACCACCAGGGACGAGGAGGGATTGTGCCGACCTCCCACCCCACGGCAGGATGGGGCCAAGGAGGTGACGATTTCCCATCTCCCTTTGGCACCAGGACACCTCGCTCTGGGATGTGGTTTGGGGGGAGAGGTTGTGGAGTGTGTCAGGAATCCAGAGCCAGCAAAATAATCCCTGTCTGAGCAGCCCAGCCACGCTGCTCCCTGCACTCAGCCCCGGGTGCCGTTCCCACCCCTGGTGTCACCACCATCACCCCGGCACACGCAGCTGAGCCCTGGTGTGTGTGGTGAGGGCTGGAAGGGCGGCCAGGCACCCCGAGGCCTGGAGAGGCAGCCTGCTCAGGCCATGGGATTTTCTGCTCCAAGAGGTTCCTTACGTAACTCGGAATTCAAAGGGGAGAGAGGGTTTTGGCAAGCGACCGCCTCCAAATGCGTGCCAGTCCCCAAGGGGTCTGAGATCCATACAGCGTGTGCACGTAACATATGGCGAAACGCCGCACACCCACACCGAGCAGCCCAGGCTGCAAAAAACAACGGCCCCACCATTTCCACCCCATCAGGGACAACCACAGCCCCAAAACTAGAGGCCAGCACAGCCCAGGGCATCCGAAACCCTCAGGAAAAAGCCACCGGGCTGTTGAACAAGGACGTGGCCATGCGGTCACCTCCCTGTGCTCGCTCCACCAACCCAAAGCCAGCGGTGCCGCTCCCGGCTGCGGTGCCACCAGCACCCTGCCTGCCCTTTGTCATCTGAGAAGTGGGAACGGCTCCAGCCGGTCACGCTCAGCCCCCAAAGTGGTGCGGAGATGCGGTTTTGCTGGCTCAGTTCCTTAACTTCTGTTTTTGCGGGGTGCCTGAGCCGGGATGTGAGCGCAGACCGACTGCCCTCCGCACCTTGTCCCTGCTCAGCCTTCACTAACTGGGCGAGCTTTGGGCAGCCAGGCAGAGGAGATTCCCAAAATCAGGAATGAGGGGCACCATGTTCCTCTGTCTGGACGTGGGAAGGAATCTGCAGCTCTCCAGCCTCACCAGGGACCCTCCCACACGGCCACGGGCACGTTTCAGAAGAGCAGATCCAAGTTCTCCTCCCAGCAACGCTGGGCTGACTTCGAGGACCTCTGTCAGACCTCGTGCTGCCTCCTCCCGCCTTGCCCCGGCCACAAACCTCCCGGCTGCACCCCAGGGGAGCCTGGATGGCCGCATCCCCTCGGCACGGACACCCGAACACCCCTTCCTCAGACGAGACGAGCGGAGCACAGCCCCAAGGAAAGCACCCCTCGGTCCCCATGGCCTCGGGGAAGCCGGAGCCCGGTGAGCAGCAGCAGAGGGGCCAACACGACCCCGAGAGCAACCGATGAAGGTATTTGAGCCCTGGCAGCCAAGGCAATTCCCGTTCCCTCCGCACTCCAATTTGCAGCTTCCCCAACCTCATCAGCTGCTGAATATGCAAGAGGATAAATGTTGATGGTGTTTACTCCTCTCTGCTTTGTCTCAACAAACTCTCTGGGAAACGACAAATACAGCTGCACTCCAGGGCCGCAAGGAGCACCCGCCCGCCACCGAGATGCCGACACCACCTCGATAAATAATTACGCCGACAATTAGCTCATTAACAGCAAGCTGCCTCGTTAGGGAAGCGCAGGCAGGCACCGTGGCGGCGAGGTCGGGCCGAGCGGGCGCTGCGAGGGCTGTGGCACCCCCGGCACCACCACAGCCGATCTTGGCCATCCCCATGACCCCGCTCCTCGGTGAGGCAGCCTCCTCCTCTCCTCCGGCAGAGAACCGGGGCACAGAGCTCCCATTTTCCCCAGAAACCCACCCAAAAGAGGCAGGACAGGGCGCAGACAGAGCTGGCGAGGAGCCGTCTGTCTCCGCGATGCGCCTTGTCTCATCGCCTCTCTTCAGGCCCACTTAGGGAGGCAATGAGGGAGCAGAGGCGAGGCTCGTGCCGCTCAGCGTTATTAATTGGCCAGTAATTGGGCAGTTAATGGCAGCACGGGCATCCCCAGTCCTCCCACACCCTTCACCCACCTGCCGGGGAAGCCTTGGCCTCTGCCGCAGCACCCCAAATCTCCAGGGCTGAAGGAAGCAGCAGCCAGGAGCAGGGCAGCAGGGCTCCTCGCCCCATTTTTTGTTTCACCCTCACGGCCGAGCTCCGGAGGGCGATGCCCACGTCGTGCTGGCACGGCTCCTCCCCAGCCCTGCCTTCCTTCAGAGCACTCCTCGGGGACAGGGCTCGCCAGCACCACGAAATCCCACTGACACGCTGCAGCAGCAAGGGCTGGACTTCCCACTGCCAGGAGACTTCAAGCCATAAATCCTGCCCGGGAGCACGAGAGCTCCTGGGACGTCTTCCGTACAGACCAGGCGTAAATCCCGAGCAAGTCCTGACTTAGCAGTCACATTCTGCCTCCTTAAGAAAATCAACATGCCCTTTCTTTTCTGGCCAGCATCCATCACGGGGAGATCCGTCAGCTGCCACGACCCGCCCCGGAGGTGGCTGCCGTTGACGAGGGGCCGGGAGCTCCGTGCCAGGACGAGGTTACACGCTCTGCGGGCCCCCATTTGGCTGGCTCCCAGCGCGGCGAGGGGCTCCAGATCCAGCCGTGCCGTGCTCGGCAGGCGGAGCAGGATGGGGATGGAAGATGCCGGCTCCAGGAGAGGAGCACCACTAGCTTGGCACCGGGTGGCATGGTGCAGAGCACAACCGGCACCACACAGCCCTGCCCTGGTGTTCTTCGGGGGCACTGAGCCCCCGGGAGGCAGCTGCCAGCACCCAGCACGCTTGTCCCACCACGAGGGCTGGGGGTTCCTCCTAGCACTCAAGAGGAATGGTAACGAGCGGGGAACGATGGCCCCAAAAGGGGAACGTTTCAGCTAGATCCCAAATTCTCCATGGCCAGGACGTTCCCTACGGCTAAGCAACCATGGTGTGAAGCTGGAAAAACCAAAATCACCACATGTGTAACCACACCTCGCCTCCTGCACGCAGCCAAGACCTCCCTGTCCCCGTGGCACAGCACCAGACGCCAAGCCAGCATTTCCCTCCCCATCCCACCACGTTTCCCTACAACAGCAGCTTTCCTCAGGTGCACGGAGAAGCCCCTGAGCACCCACCAGTGCCACAGACAGCCTCGTTCCCCCCAGCAGGGAAATACAGCCCCGTGGGGACACATCCTGCCCAGCCTTGGATGGGGCACATGGGGAAACGCCAGGCAGAGCCCCCTCCCCAAACACGGGGGGAGAGGAGCTGGGAGCGCACGGGGAGGAAGCAGCCGGCATCTCCTCCGCCTGAGCCAGCAGCTGTGCGACCCACCAGGCAGCAGTGTAACGATTTCATCATTTTCCACCAAAATTGAATTAGTTCAAAGCCAAAATCTGATTTGCGAGCCCAGCGCTCTTGACAGCAAACCCTTTACTTTGTCAGGCAGCTGTTAGCTGGCTCCTCCGGAGCGGTGGGGAAGGAAGGCAGGGCTGCTCCGCGGGCACCCCCGGCAGCACGGCTGACCCCAAAACCCCGTACGTGATGGGGGAAGGAGCACCAAGCCCTCCCCTCCCGCCTCCTCTTGCCTGGAAAAAATAAATCCAGCACCAGCACCCTGCCTGCTGTTTGGTGATGTGCCCCCCGGGCACGCCCAGGGACCAGGGAGGCGGCGAGCAGGAGGGGACCAAACCCCAAAAGGGACCCCAAGAAGGCAGGGAGCTGGCTCTCCTGGGCAGCAACGGGAAGAAGGCAGCTGAACTGGGAGGCTGGTGGCTCCCCGCAGCCTGGAACGAGCACAGCCAGGTCCTGGTACTGCGGGAGCAGGAAATAAGGAGCCAGGCACTGCCGGATCCCCTCTCCTCCTACCTGCACGCCATGGGGAGGACTTGGTCCCACCAAGCTGAGCATGGGACCCACTGGGACTTGTCCGCCCCCTTCCCCACACCTCTTGCCCCTGCAGCTCTGCCACCTGCAAGGGTTCCCCCAGCGGAGATGCAGCAAACACCCCCCTGTCCCTCCGAGAAACGAGCACCCTGCCCCTCCAAACAGCTCCCCTTCACCCCGCAGGAGAGCCAGCAACCCGTGCCAGCACGCGGCCTCAGCTCGGGGCCAGCAGCTATCGGCAGACTCTGATTCAGCCCCAGCCCAGACAGCCTTCCCACACCAAAGCCACAGTCTCCACGAGGAATGCGACCGAGCGAGCTGAGCGCTCGGCCCCAGCCGTGCCAGGCCCCCGAGTGAGCGCGGGGCCTCCCCCGGTAGCACACGAGGCGGGTCAGGTAACCGGGACGGGGCCCAGGGCACGGCCAGCAGCCAAAAACCGCCCGGCCCAGCGAGAGACGAGCGCGAACTCACCGAGTTGATGCAGCCCAGCTCCTTGTTCAAGAGCCAGGGCAGCGAGAGCTTCCCTTCCCCTCTGTAGCACGACTGGATACGCTCCTTGATCTTATCCTTGATCTTCTTCAACGTGAAGAGGCAGAGCACAGACTCCTTGGGAGGTTTAACCCTGTTTTTCTGGCCCTGGGAGAAGATGGTGAAGAGGATATCCTCCTGCTCCGAGATGCCCAGGTACTTGGCCAGAGCCTTGCCAGGCTTGGTGAGGTAAGCGTCCTGGATCAGGCGGTACTCGATGCCGTCCTGCACGCAGCCGATGGGGAACTCCACGTAGGAGTAGAACTTGGGGTCGTCCACGCAGAGGCGGACGATCTTGGAGGTGAAAAACTGCTCCCCGGTGGAGTCGGGCGAGGTGAGCTGGGTGTCCAGCTGCAGGGTCAGGTAGTAAACGAACTGCTCGCTGCTGAAGCTGTAGATGTAGTAGATGTCGAAGGTGGGGAACTTGGAGAGCGTGTCCGAGGGGATCTTAAGCTGGGACGAGACAAACTCGTCCTGGTAGACGAAGCCGAACATCTCCGCGTTCTCCTCGTTGGCCATCAGCTTGCGGCTGGAGAGCGTGGGGAAGTACTCCGACTTGCCGTCGATGGGTGTCCCGATGAAGAGCTTGTTCTGCCCGTTCACCACCTCGATGATGACCCCGGACATGGTCCCGGACTCGTTGACGCTGGAGAGGTAGTGCTCCTTGCGGTGGTGGGGCTCGCCCAGCTTGAAGAGGTCGTCCAGCCGCAGGAACTGGCAGATCCCCTGCGAGGCGCTGCCGCAGGCGATGAGCCGGTTCCCCGAGTAGTCCACCAGCAGCAGTTTGTTCACGTTGTTGGTGGTGACCAGGCCGTGCGGGCACGACTGGACGCTGGGCGGGGGGTAACACTTCTCGTTGTCCTCCACCGGCCCCGTCACATGCGTCCGCAGGAGCGTGAGGTTGTTGGAGAGCTTGTAGATCCGATTGACGGCCCCCACGTACACCTCCCCCGTCTTGTTGTGGACCACCAGGTGCGTCAAGCTCCAGTCTGAAACCGGGAAAGTCCTAAAGGGAGGCTTGGGGCTGCCTTCCGCCAGCGGTAGCCAGGTGCTCCCCAAGAGCAGCAGGGTCCAAACGTGGAGGGGCGAGCGGGGCTTGAGCCAAAGGAGCCGCATGGCGGCAGCGCCACGGCCGGCCGAGGCCATGCCCAAGCCCGGCCGCAAAATAAATAGAAACAAACCCAAACGAAGGGGGTGAGGGAAGGAAGAGGAGCTAACGGGACACAGTCTCCTCTGCTTCCTCCGCGCTCGGCGTTCAGGGCATCACGGGCACCGCCGGTCTGGTCAGCCCTAGAGGGGAAAAGAAGAGCGGGGTTAGGAGGCTGTCCTGCAGCGGTGCCGAGCCTGCTCCACCCCACCACACAAGGCTTTGCTGCTTCACACCCTCCTAGCAGGCAGCGTAACATAAATCACCCCACCACCTCCCCTCCTGGAGGAAAACCAGCAGGGACCCCCAGTGCCAGGACCCCCAGGATGCCAACAACCTCCCCGCACCGCTCCGTGCCACAAATCCCTCCCCACGAGCGGCCACGTGCTTCGTCTCCCCAGCCTGGCCCCAACCACAAGCCTTGCCATCCGGGGAGCCTCAAAGGAGAGGGGCCAGGCCCTGCCTCCCCTCGCCGAGCCCCCTCGGGAGGAGCAGTGGCCGCACGCCTGCGGCAGAGCAGAGCAGAGCGGCACGTCCCCGGCAGGCAGCGGCCTCGCGATGCGCTCCAGCACACCTCCCGCATACAAATGGCCCGGCGGGGCGTAGCTGGCCCCGACCTGCTTTTAAGCCCATCGAAACATCCATCAGGGACCGGCTGCTAACGAGCCACAGGAGTGCCGGTGCGCAGCACATCACAGCACATAGAAAAATCAGGGTTTGCTCCCAGCTCGTGAGCACAAAGGGAGAACGGCCCCGTTGTCGCGCTGGGGGTGTCCTGGTGCCTGGATGAGCAAGATATTTCCAGCCCGGACCCACCTCACCCCCAGTTTAACTGGGTGCTGGCACGCTGCTCGCTGAGAGGACGCTGCTTTTACAGAGGCGAGGCAAACGGGGTGGGGAGAGGCAGAGGAAAAAGCACGGCTTTTGTGAATGAAGACAGACACAAATGGCACCAATTTACTACTCAAGCAGCGTGTGACCGAGCCTGCGGAGGGAAGCTGGGACTCGAGCCCAGGCGGGCTGCGGCCTCCCGGCACAGGGCTCCTCCATCGCCCGGATGGGGGGCAGGAGGCACAGCCCGAGCTCCTACCCAAAGGAGGATCTCGAAATCGCCTTTTAAAGGAGCTGGGAGCGCGGGGAGCCCTGGCACGCTGCCTGCCAGCCCTGCCACCTGCCTGCCTGACAAAGCCCAGGAGGGCTGCGGGCACAGCACGGAGAGGCAGCGGGCTCCGGAACGCGGGGCTGCCATCAGGCAGTGGGGAGCACAGAGAGCTCTGCACCTCCCCACGCGCTCCGTGCAGCCTCAGCTCCCTGCTTCATCTGGTGATGGTGCAAATCCCCCCCCAGCAAGCAGCCCGGACACCTCGCTGCGAAGGTCCCCGGCCGGGAAGTGAGCTCAGCCCTTTGTTTCCCAGCCCAGCCTTGCAGATAAGACGCTCCAGAAGCGGGCGGAGGAAAGCCTCCCCCTCCTTATCGCCCATCTCTGACTCAGCTCACGCAGGGATAACCCGCTCGGGGCCCAGCACGACAGCAGGATGCCCCGCAGGAAGTGGCGCAGGTTGGAAACGTGGCCCATGGTGCCAGGACCTGTGTCATCGGAGGGCAGACGGCACCACACCAGCAGCATCTCATGCGATAGCAGCAGGGACTCGCAGCAACCGCTCTGCTGGCTCCTCCGTGCCCCCGGGCAGGTCCCTGCACCGCTTCCAAATCACCTTTGTGGACGTGCCCAGCTCCAAAAGCTCTCCGTTCCAGCTCCAAAAGCTCTCCAGCTCCAAAAGCTCTCCGCTCCTGCAGTGCTCCTAGCACCTTCCTCCTCCCCACGCAGCAGCCTCCAAGGCTATAGCCTCGAGGACGGTTTGGGCAGCGGTGTGTGAGCACCTCGGAGGCTCTGCGGGCGTGGAACGAACCGGAACGCAGAGCCACCAGCCCTGGAAGTGACTCACGTGGTCCAAAGCTCACAGCCCTGCGGTGCTGTGTCAGGGCAAGAGGCTCCCGGCAGCGAGCACGCACCCACACCCCAGGGCACGGCGTGCCGGGACAGAGCTGTCCCTCCCGGGGCAGAGGTGACAGGAGGCAGCTCTCAGCGCCCAGCACCTTCGTTTTAGGACCTTATCAGTAAGACCACAAACACAAGCACAGCAGAGCGGCGCTCGCCACCCCCTAACCGCACCGCGGCGCAGGATGCGGCCACGCCGCCGGCACAGAGCTGCTGGTTGGAGCGGGCGGCGGCGGCGAGCAGCTCGGTTTCCTCTGGGGCTGCGGGCTGCCAGGGGAAGGTTCCTGCCCACCGGCACGGCGAGGGCCTCCCTCGCCCAGCTGGCAGTGCCCAGCACCCAGGCACAGCACCCTGCGCCGTGCCCTGCGCCAACAGCATGGGTTTTGTCCTTGTCGCGGGGCCCAGCAGCTCTCCTCGTGGTGTGGATGGGGTAGGAGGAGTAACAGCACTGCTGGCTTCCTGGGTGCTCGACGTGGGTGTCCCCACTCTGTCCCCTTTGTGCTGAAGTTTCTTTTTGTGCCCGTGACTTTACCTTCTCCTCCGAGCAAGGAGACCTCCTGGGGGCACCGCGCTCACCCCAGCGGCAGGGTGCAGCTTGCAGAGCGCCGCACCAAACACCCCCTGCAACCCCCAAACAGCCCCCGGCTTCCAACAACCATTTCTGCAACTAATCCAGCCCCGTCCAGCCCAGCCGAGACCCTCTGCACCCCATCACGGGGCCAGCAGCCCTACACAAAGCCAGCGACACCGCAGCAGTGGAAGGGCAGGAACCAAGGGCAACGGGAGGCACGCGTGCCCCAAACCAAACACACACCCCAGCACGACCGCTGCTCTATCCGCGCCGGCACGGGGAGAGGAACAACACCATGGCTCTGTCGCAAGGAGATCACCACCTAAATGAAACCCGACTTACGCACCAGCAGCACGCCGCCGGGAGGAAGAGGAGCGGGGACAGGCGGCGGAGGTGGCGTGGGAACGCCGAACCCCTGCACCGCTCCGCGGGGACGGGCGAGTGGGACGGGGAAGTCGTTTTCTCAGCACATTTCTAATTATTCATTGCTTCTATTTTCAGGAGCGGGTACGAGAGCCAGAGGTCAGGCTGCTGTGACAAATCAGGGCTAGAAAGCCCAACAGGAGATTCCCAAATTAATTTAGGGAACGGTTCCTCGGGAGCTGGAACGAGAGCAAAGCAAGGGAGAGCCGGGGCGAGCAGACAGATGACAGTCTGCAGAGCTCCTCGGAGACTTCTGCTCCTCAATATATGTTTGCAGCAACTTCTCATCGTAGTGCCCTGACACCAGCAGGGGCTTTGTACAGTAAGACCTGCTTAAAGCAATCAGCAGTGGTTAAAATAAAAATAAGAAACTACAGGAGAGGTTAGCTTGCTTTCTTCTTTTCTACGTTCCCAACAGCATCTCATCCCAAGAGGACTCACAGTGGGAAGCAAGAAGCACCCCACAAACATAGCCACAGTGGTCCCAAATGGTGGAAACCCCGAGCTCCCCGCAGCAGCCAGCGGCTCGCGCACGCACGTGGGGTTTCTCCTCTCTCACACGCACGTAGCAGGAAACCTGCCGTCAGAAACAGAGCTGACAAAGCAACTGCGCACCCGCTAAATCCACCCCGGCCCCTTTCATCCCACGCCGGAAAGGAAATTTGGTAACAGCCTCGCCTCGGCAGCAGCCAAAAGGCCGGCGCGGCTTGAGGTGATGCTCACACGGGACCCGGCTGCGCCGCCCGCAGCCCCGTGCTCACACCTACACACCCCAAAGGAGCCGTACGCTCATCACGGAGCTGCTGCCCTGCCCGCAAGCACTCGTGTCCCTCTTGCTCACTCCTACAGACAGAGAGGGGCCGTGCTGCTCTTCCCCCGGGTTGCGGGATTCCCACCCTGTAGCACGGCCAGAAGCCTGGGTTTGGGGCAGGAGAAGCAGCTTTGGGACAGCAGACCTCACGTTTGATAGCACAAAGCAGGAGTGCTGGGATGGGTAAAACAAACCTTAGCAGGCAAAGGCTGGACAGAGCGCTAAGGACCAGCTCTGCTCACTCGGGGAGTGAGGCCAGCACGCTGCATGGTGCCACCTCGGCACAGGCGGCCCCGCTACAAAGCGGCAGCCCCTGCAGAAATTAACGGGGCCGTGGCCCAAAGCTGTCTGTGGAGCATCCCCCGCAGCAGCAGGGCTGCTGCTGAGCATCCCCTGCAGCCCCCATCGCAGCTCGTGCTGCCCGCTGGGAAGAGTGTCCCTCTTCCTCGGGGAGACGCGGCTCTCCAGACTGCCACAGCCCCACAGGAGCACTGCGAAACAGAGGCTGGGAGAGAAATCCGACGAGAGGGAAAATCCTCCTGCCTGACCCCGGGAGGGCAGCAGAAACGGGACCCGATGGGTTTTTCTGTGCTCGATCCAAGTCGCTTGCTGCTTTCGGACTGAGGGAACCGGCTCCATCTTCACCCGCTCGTGCCGCCTCGCTGCCAGTAATTAGCGAAAGGGAGCGAGGGGAGATGCTACGGAGGAGAGAAAAGCCCGCAGGCCACAGGAGAGTCGGTCTCACAATACGCTCGGTGTATTTTTAGGTTCATCTGCCTGGGAAAAGCCTTGCAACAATAAGAAAAGGCTGGTGGTGTTACCGAGTTGGGAGCTGCGCTACATATGCAATCATCTGCAGCAGGGCTGCGTTTAACCCCTTCCTGCTCCGCTCGCAGGGCGCTTTGCTGGGGTCTGTCCCCTCCCCGCAGCGCAATCACTTCAGACCTTACCCCTGGCTGGAGCCAAGCCCTGATGAAATCAGTGGTGAGCCTGAAGCTCCCCCTCCGACCTGAAGCACAATTACCTGTATCAGGATCTCTCACATCCTCCCTGCCCCGGGGCCTCCCGCTGGCCCCGGGCACAGCTCAAGGCTCCCTGCCTGCTCCCTGAGGCTCCCACCCTGCTGGGGCTCGGGCCTCTTTTATCCCAAAAAACACAAGGAGGAGAAGGAGCCATCCACTGCTCGAGGGCTTCATGAAGAAGTTTGACCCTCAGCAGACGGGGGCACAAAGGAAGGAGCAGCAAGGAAACAAAGTGGCATTTCTCAGGGCACAACTCCCTGTACCCAGTCCGTGTTGTGCCAGGTGGCTGGAGCCACCACTGAGGCCGCACACTGCCCTGCAGAGAGCCATCCAAAGCC
The DNA here is from genome assembly GCA_011076525.1 of Nettapus auritus. Classification (NCBI taxonomy): domain Eukaryota; kingdom Metazoa; phylum Chordata; class Aves; order Anseriformes; family Anatidae; genus Nettapus; species Nettapus auritus. The sequence continues at coordinate 10,526,151 of CM021776.1, read as the reverse complement.
GGCTCACCATGGTTTCTGGGATGGTTTCTCCCACCCCAATAGCACGAGGCAGAGAGAGGCACGAGGACAGCCTCAGCAGGTCCCGCCAGCAGCACACACCCCTGCCGAGGACACCAGGCACAAACCAGGACCTCACACACCTCACACCTCTCCCCGACCACGTTCAGATGTGTTAAAAGCACGACCTGACGCTGCCCTTCCCATTCCCCCCACAGCACAGCTGTCTGGCAGAGGCAGACCTGGGCCCTACAAGGGGCCTTCCCCACACAGCCCCAAGCCGGACACGTATTTCCAAGAAGAAGAGCAGACCCATGCTTCTCTTGAGCTCCACAGGGCCAAGAGGTGACCTGCTTTAACCTGGTTAAACCCCAGCACCCGGAGACCGAGGCCCAGGACCCAGCCTCTGCAGGCCGCCCTCCATCACACGCAGCGAAACCCCGCACCCGGATCCCCTCAGTCGTGGGGCTGCAGCTCCTAACAGCAGCACCCAGGCAGCTCAAGGTTCACACCCCACACCGACATTCATTTGGTGACCTTGAGGAGACCAGGACCACCCCATCCCAGTCACCCGGCTCCCCGTGCTCCTGCCCAGGACTCTGCAGCCCCCCCAAAAACCCCACCTGGAGCTCCCGCTTTGTGCCGACGGACCGGAGCTGGAGGATTTCTGCCTGCTCCCCGCTCCAGGGCTGCTTTAATCCAGCACAAATCCAGGCGGAGCTGAAATTCCTCTTTTTCCACCCGGCCCCGTGCTACGGTCACGGGGTGAGCCGAGCCGGTGCAGGGCACACACCGTCCTCGTGGGCAGGTCCGGATAAAGCCACCGGGCACCACAAGGCAGCTGCTGCCGGGAAGAGGAGGTCTCCCCAGCCAAAGTCCACGCTGTGGCCGATTCCCCTTTCCACCTCCAGCCCTCCCAAGGCTTTCCTTGCCGCAGGCTGCGTCCCTCACCCTGCTGGGGGGGAAACCAGAGGGAAAGGGCCCTGAGCTGGGCACAGCCCCATGCGGAGCCACCCAGGGGAGAGGGGAAGGCAAGCGGCGCCTGAAAACTCTCCAACAGCAGCAACACAAAGAGAGGAAACTGCTTTCAGAGGCTGACAGAGGCTTCGTTCGCTCACAGGATAGGATGGGAGCATCCAGTAAAAGCAGCGAAGCACATGCACACAGAGCCAAAGGCTGCGTCCACACCCCAGGGCCAGCGTGCCGGCACACTCCCACCCCACCGAGGGGCTTCAGGCGGCCAGGGAGGGCAAAGCCAGGTCTGGAGCACGCCTGGATGTCCCAGGAGATCACCCCTGCGAGGCTCCAGCCGGGAGCGAGAGGGGAAGGAGAGGCACCCGGAGGCCCGCCGAGCCGTGCGGGGCGGAGAGGGACGCGTGCGCTGCCGCTGCCCGCCGAGGTGCAGCCAGAAGGGCGCTCACCCCGTGCGAGCCGGAGCGGCTGGACGGCGGCCCCGGCGGTGACGTCAGGCTGCGGAGGGGCCGGGAGCCGCGTGGCTCCGCACCGCGGCACACGGAGCACGCCGGAGAGGCAGGGCAAGACAGGCGCTCGCCCCGATCCTTGTGCCCCCCAGGGCATCCCGCTGTGTGGCAGCGGGGCCGCGGGCACCGCCGGTGTCGGGGCTGCGACGAGGAAGAGCTGGTGGCAATCTGAGCCCGGGCTGCTGGAGGCTCGCCGACCCGCGGAGGCTCTCCCTCGGAGGCCGATCTCTTCGCCTGCCTTCCTGCCTTTCTCCTCCCCCATTTCTTCCCGATGACATCAGCCTGAAAAACAGGTTCTCCCCGCCACGAGCCCATCGGACAGCTCGCTGTCCCCACCGCCGTCCTGCTGGAGGGGTCAAAGCCCCCCACGGACCCCCTGCCACGGTGAAAGCCCCCCCGGTCCCGGAGAGGCAGGACCCCGAGCGAGCACGGGCAGCTCTGCTCCCTGCCTCCCCGATGGAGGCTGTGCCGGGCAGCCCTGCAGGACATGGAGGGTCCGGGAGCAGGATGGAGCCCCCAGGTCCTCGGGCAGCCCCTTACGACCACCCAGCAAAGGCCACAGAGCTGGATTTGGACCAACCGGGAACACGGTTCTGCGAAACATCCTGCGCACCAGCCGAGCCGCGAGATTATTTTTAAACTCCTAAAATATTTTTGGGTTTTCCTCTTCCCTTGTTGAAGCTAACAGTCTGCACAGGAAGACCGAAACAACCGCCTGTATATAAAGCGCGGCCGCGCACACAAAGCAAACAACTTACTGCCACTACAATTACCTTCGATGTTATCTGCGGCTCCGACAGGGTCGGCGTTGGCTGAAGGAAATGCGGCTTTTGCATCACCCCGTGTCACCGCCGGCAGGAGACGATCCCTCCCGCCAGCCCCGCCAGGGACCCGGTGCCACCAGCAGCACCCGGTGTCGGTGCCCAGGGCAGTGATAGCAGAAGGCAGCGAGCGCCCGGGCACGGGGCTGCGGCGTGCAGATCTCTTCCCCTAAAGCCCGGCTGGTTTCTGCCTCTCCCCTCGCAGGGGATTTAGTTCTGCAAGGCTCAAATATTTTGGCAGGCGCTTAACCAAGCGCGTCAAGCAGAGGGGCTCGGAGAGCTCCTGCGATCACACCGCCGCCGCGAGACCCGCCTGGATCGGGGCCTCCAAACGGCCCAGGATCAGGGCCCCGGACACAGTGGGGAGAAAAAACGCGAGGGATAAGGGAAAGCCTGGAGCCGGTTCAGGCGGCGAGGATCCGAGCTGACTTCCTGCTAATGGCATGAAAACAAGGCTCCTCCTAACCCCTCGCTCGCCGGACCGCAGCCCTGCTCCGGCGAACTCCGAAGCAAGCATGAATCACTCCACGTTTATCAGCTCAAAGCACACGAGCAATTAACGAGATTTTTTTTCTCCCCCCTTCCAGTATAATTATATACGTTTTAATGCAATTACCACCCCTGTATTTTGTACATTAAACAGTAGGCAACCGAAGGGAGAGACTTTATTTTCCTTGGCTTAGCACTTCTGAAAATCCTGGCGGATCGCAGAGCAGCCCCGGCAGAAGGGTTTGTCTTCATGGAGAAACGAGGGGAGCGGGTGGAAAACGGGAAGGGGCGGAAGGGATCCCCTGCAGGGGAAGCAGGAATCCAGCACCATCCCCGCTGCCCTCCGGCCACGGCTTGAACCTCTGCGGGGAAACGGCCCTGATGCCGCAGGCAGGGCTCGGACACGGCCTCAGCATCCAAAAATCCACCTGGTCGTGGGTTACTCGACCCCCAGAGCTGGGGTCGATAGCCAGATTAAAGCTCCCGGGCAGCAGCAGGGATAGCAAAGCACGGTTAAACTGCCCAAACTGGATTGCCACCGCTCCGGCTCTCGGTGCCAAGTTGGCCGGCGGGCTGCGGGAGGAGAGGGGAGGACGGGGAAGGGCTGAGGCTGCTGCTCCACGTCCACTGGTGCTGAGGTGATGTCCTCTGCCCAGCAGGTCCTGCAGAGCCCGGCCGCAGCGTGCTCACCCGGGTGCTTTCTTCCAGCGATAACAAAACTTCTTGGCACAGACACCAACATGTGGGGCAGGGCTGAGCTCAACAGCACTGCGAAGACCCGGCCTTGCACCCGCACGGACAGAGGGGTCACCCAAAACATGGCCCTCGTGCCACGCAAGGAGACTCGAGGGCAGAAGGGAGCAGAAGGGTTTGTGTACAAGCCGTACAGCCCCGACGTGCAGTTCACACACTCGAACATCTCGACACACAGGCAACAAGGAGGAGGTTTGCCAAGCCCTGGCTAAAGGGAAAAATAAACTCTGAGATGTTTTAATTCAGGGTTTTAAATGGTGGCTTCCACCTGGAACAAAGGCTGGAGGCAGCCGCGGGATGCTCGGGCAAGGCACACAGACGGAGGCACCGCCCGGCTCCCGGCCATGCTCCAGCAGGTAGGTTGATGGCACACGTTTGGGCTGCCCAACACGCCAAAAAATGGGGAAAACGAGCCACGTCTGCCTGTGGCCGGCACAAAAACCACGGAGATCAGCCTGAGCTTTTCCCTTGAGACGTTTGCTCAAACCTGGCTTGCAAGCACATCCCAGGAAGGCGCTGGGGTACCTGCCTGTGCCGCCCTGCTGCGCCCTTCCCCAGGGCTGACACGGGGCACGGCCAAAGCTGCGCGACACCAACGGTGCCGGAGCCCACGAGTGCCCCGCACAGCCCCACGGCTGCAGCGTGAGGCTCCCGCAGCACGGCCCTGAGCGCGTCGGGGGCTGCAGGCAGCCGAGGAGGGGTTTGTCTCCAGCCCCGAGTCAAACCGGCCGCCCCGGCACTGACGCAAACGCTCGCTCCTCCCGACTTCACGCGGCGTCACGGCGCTCAGCACCCCGCCGGGAGAAGGGCCCACGGCCACGGGAGGGAAGGGACCGGGGCCACGAGGAGCCACGCTCGCCCATCCCCTGCCATGCCCAGCCACGGGGCTGCTCACCAGCCAAAAACCAGCCAGGAGCACCTGAATCTCTTCTGTACGGCACCACCGGTACCTAACGACACAATTTGGAGACGTAATTTGGATGCGTAATTTGGAGACATTAACAGACCATAGGGCAGCAGAGCTCACGGTTTCCATGAATATAACCCCGCCAGCCCCGGTCCCAAGCCCACCCAAACCTGAAACCTGCAGGCAGCGAGGGGAAGACCCAGCACTGGGCTGACCCGTGCCCCCTTCCCACGGCACAGAGGGACTGCAGCACCTCCGCCCCCTTCCCTTCCCTCCCCAACACGCCGGGGTGCCAGAGCTGTCCTCCAGGGTGCCGAAGCTATCACTGGGGGAGCCTTCACGCAGACAAAGCCCGGGGGGACCCAGCGGCAGCCGGATCCCGCAGGCACGGCTCCGCGGCTCGCAGGCAGCCCGGCGGCACGAGCGCTGCAGCACCGGGCTCCTCCGCCCAGGAATTCCCAGCTCGGGGCCGAGCGAAGCTCTGGCCGGCGGTTAACGCTGCAGCCAGCAGCGAGTCAAGCAGCAACAAAGGCCCCAACCCGCACCGAGCCCAGAGAATTAACACGCACAACTTTCCCCCGTTAAGCCCGATCCGAGGGCCGGATCCTTCCCCTTTCTGCGCGGGGTGGGGAAGGCGCAGCACGGCCACGGAACCGAGCTGCCAGGCACCACATTTACGCAGCGGGAGCAGGGCTGGGGCCGGCCGCGAGCTCTGCTGGCGCTGCGGCTGGGCCGGCGGGGAGGAGGGGAGGCAGCCTCGGCACGGCACGCAGCTGCACGGCTCTTATTGCCCTCTGCCATTTCAGCCTCCTGCCAGCCGGCCCCGGCCCCGCCGGAGTTCGGAGGAGTTTGGGTAGGTGCCGCAGGGCCCGCTGCCTTCGGCAGGAAAACGGCTTTGGTTTGCGGGCAGGGGCGAGGGCTGCCTGCCGTAGCTGCCCGCGCAGCCCCAGCGCGCACCGAGGCCGATCGCTGTGCTCCCATCCAAACCTTACACATCCATTAAAAAAAATAATAAGCAAAGCGAAGCCAAGAGGGGAAACTTCAGGCCCTGCAGGCTATCCGCGCTGGCTGCACAAGAGCTCCGTGCGGTACCGACACCGCCACGCCACCGAACCCAACGCCCTCCAAACTTTGATGTTCCGAGCTGCACGACAAAGCCCAGCCGCCGAACGCGCACCGAGCATCCGCCCACAAGAAAGACACACAGCCCGGGATGCCCCCGGTGTCCCTGCGTCCACCGAGCACGGATCCGGACCCCGAAATTCCTCGGCACCCGCACAGCCCCGGCCGCCTCCGGCACACACCCCGCCAGCAGCAGCCTCCCCTCCTCGCAGCCACTTCGGGAATTATCCGCACGTCATCCGCGGGGCTCCTCCGCGTCCCTACCGCATCTCGGCGGCCGGCGAGAGACATGGAGCCGCTCGCTTTGCCCACTGAGCGGATACAAAAGACCCTGAGATCGTTCAGGAAGCAATTAAGCCGCTGCTCGGAGGAAAATGGTGTTTTCGAATGGATAACCTTTGGTGCAGTCAAGAGCTTCGTCTCCTCCTTTATTTTTTTCGGCCTCGCACAAAAGAAATAGGGGGAAAATTTTTTAAAAAATATTTAAAAAAATCCGGGGAAAGGCTGGGGATCCGCTCCGGCACAGCCGTGGCTCAGCAGACGGCGGAGGCGAGGCGGGGGTTCGGCAGCCCCGCATTCTCCGTCCAACTTTTCTCCCCTCGGCGTCCCGCAGCGGGAGCGTTTCCGAGCGGGTCCCGCTTTTGTTGCGTCCCCCCCCGCGGCTCCCCGGGCGGGGGGAGCCCAGAAGCGAGGGCGATGCCTGCCTCGTCCCCCATCCAGCCCTCCTCACCCGCTGACCTTCACGTTCAGCCCTGCTTACACCCCAACCCCCCGCCCCCCAAGGCTTCCGTGGGGGCTGCCCTCGGCCCTCCGAGGCTGGGATTTGGGGGATTTTGGGGGGGTTTCTTGCGGGGGGGGAGCGGGGGAACCCTCCGGTGCCCAGGCTCGGAGCTCAGCGGCACGGGGAGGGCGGCAGCGGGCTCCGGGGGGGCTCTGCCCCCCGACAGGGCTCTGCAGCGAGGGGGGGGAACCCGCCCGGCTCCGCTGCGGCTCTGGGGGACCCCAAAAAGCCCCAGCCCAGCCCCAAAACCCGGCTGCGGGAGGGGCGCCGACCCCTGCGGGGCGCAGGGGGGGGGGGGGGGGGGGGGGGAGCCGCACCCCCTTCCCGTTCTTTAAAAAAAATAAAGGGGGGGGTCGCGGGAAGCCTGATCTCACCCCGAAACACGATAAAAA